>CM060423.1:50495141-51127783 GCA_030545235.1 Helianthus tuberosus
GGATATCGAGGAAACCTCCCGATGTGCAACAAATTCAATAGACACCACAATGGTCAGTGCAACAAGGGTCGTTGCCAGAGGTGTCTCAAGATGGGTCATGAAGCTAAGGATTGCAGGAGCTCACGACCTGCGAATCAAAACCATCAACAACAACCACCCGCTCCACAGAACCACCAGCAGCAACAGCGAGGCAACCGGGGATGCTTTCAGTGTGGTACTGAAGGCCACTTCAAGCGGAACTGCCCTCAGTTAACCCAGAATCAGAACAACAACAACAATAATCAGGGAAATGGGAACAACAATGGGGGAAACAACGACGACAATGGTGCCAGGGGTCGAGCGTTCGTGATTGGTCAGGGTGACGCAAGGAATGATCCTAATGTGGTGATGGGTAAGTTTCTTCTCGACGACTTTTATGTTACTGTTTTATTTGATTCGGGTGCCGATACCAGTTATGTGTCCCTAAAAGTTAGTCAAATGCTTAAACGCACACCAACACTTTTGAACACCAAGCATGCCGTAGAGTTAGCAAACGGTAAAAGCCTAGAAGCCACACACATAGTTAAGGGTTGTAATCTAGTCTTAGCTGGTCAGACTTTCTCTATCGATCTCATTCCTATAGTTTTGGGTAGTTTCGACATCATCATTGGGATGGATTGGTTATCCCAACAGCAAGCAGAGATCCTTTGCAAAGAGAAGATTGTTCGTATTCCTCGTTCTGGTAAAGAACCTCTCGTGATTCAAGGCGACAAGAGTTGTGCTGTTGTTGGCATCATCTCCTTTCTTAAGGCCCAGAAGTGTTTGCGAAAGGGCCACACTGCTATTTTAGCACTCTTTACTGACGCATTAACGAAAGAGAAGAAGATAGAGGATATTCCAGTTGTATGCGACTTTCCTCAAGTGTTTCTGGAGGAATTACCTGGTCTACCGCCTCATCGCCAGGTCGAATTTCAAATCGAGCTAGCTCCTGGAGCAGCACCAATAGCTCGTGCACCGTACCGTTTAGCTCCATCAGAATTGGAAGAACTATCTATACAACTGCAAGAGCTCTTGGACAAGGGTTTCATACGTCCTAGCTCTTCACCCTGGGGAGCACCAGTATTATTTGTGAAGAAGAAAGACGGTACCTTCCGCATGTGCATAGATTACCGCGAATTAAACAAAGTGACCGTGAAGAACCGCTATCCTCTTCCACGCATTGATGACTTATTCGACCAGTTGCAAGAGTCGAGCTTCTATTCGAAGATTGATCTGAGATCAGGCTACCATCAACTGAGAGTCCGGGACGAGGACGTCTCCAAAACAGCATTCAGAACTCGCTACGGCCACTACGAGTTTCTGGTCATGCCATTCGGGTTAACAAATGCACCTGCAGTTTTCATGGATCTTATGAACAGAGTGTGCAAGCCTTACCTGGATAAGTTCGTGATTGTATTCATCGACGACATTTTGATCTACTCCAAGAGTCAGGAGGAACACGAGCAGCATTTGCGACTTATCTTGGAACTTCTACGTACAGAGCAACTTTATGCTAAGTTTTCAAAATGCGACTTTTGGCTTCGTGAAGTCCATTTTCTAGGCCACATGGTAAACAAGGATGGGATACACGTTGATCCATCCAAGGTAGACTCGATCAAGAACTGGCCTGCACCTCGTACACCAACAGAAATCTGCCAATTCTTGGGTTTTGCGGGCTACTACAGAAGGTTCATCAAAGACTTTTCGAAGATTGCACAGCCGCTTACTCTACTAACTCAGAAAGGTGTCACCTATCGTTGGGGTAATACACAGGATTCCGCATTTCAACACTTAAAGGATAGACTTTATAGTGCACCTATCCTTTCATTGCCAGAGGGCACAGATGATTTCGTGGTTTATTGTGACGCATCAATTCAGGGTCTTGGTTGGATACTGATGCAACGGGATAAAGTCATTGCTTACGCCTCGCGCCAACTTAAGATTCACGAAAGGAAATACACTACACACGATTTGGAGCTGGGAGCTGTTGTTTTTGCACTCAAGATATGGAGACATTACCTGTACGGTACCAAGTGCACCATCTACACCGATCACAGGAGTCTCGAGCATATCTTCAAACAGAAGGAGTTGAACATGTGACAACGTCGATGGGTCGAGCTATTAAACGATTACTAATGTGCCATCAAGTACCATCCGGGCAAAGCCAATGTTGTGGCCGACGCCCTCAGTCGAAAGGATACTACACCTAGACGCGTACGTGCTTTATAACTCACTATCCAATCTAGTATTCCTGCACAGATACGAGATGCTCAGGTAGAAGCATTGAAACCAGAAAACGTCAGGGCTGAATCCCTACGCAGCTCAAGGCAACGGTTAGAACAAAAGGAAGACGACGCCTACTACGTAATCGGACGCATTTGGGTCCCACTCTTTGGCAATTTACGAGAGCTCGTAATGGATGAAGCACATAAGTCTCGCTACTCAGTACATCCTGGTTCAGATAAGATGTTCCACGATCTCAGAACTACGTATTGGTGGCCTAGCATGAAAGCTCACATAGCAACTTACGTTAGCAAGTGTTTGACTTGTGCGAGAGTCAAGACCGAATATCAGAAACCATCGGGCTTACTCCAACAACCAGAAATACCACAATGGAAATGGGAGCAAATTTCCATGGATTTCGTTACTGGCCTGCCTAGATCTCAACGTGGGAATGATACTATTTGGGTGATCGTGGATCGACTCACAAAGTCTGCACACTTTTTGGCTATCAAGGAAACGGATAAGTTCTCCACTCTAGCAGACGTTTACTTAAAGGAAGTGGTTTCGAGGCACGGAGTGCCGACCTCTATTATCTCTGATCGTGATGCACGTTTTACTTCAGAACTGTGGCAAGCGATGCACAAATCTTTTGGCTCTCGATTAGACATGAGCACAGCTTACCACCCGCAAATGGATGGGCAGTCTGAACGCACCATCCAAACTCTTGAAGACATGCTTCGTGCATGTGTAATCGATTTTGGCAACGGCTGGGAAAAACATCTCCCTCTAGTGGAGTTTTCGTATAACAACAGTTACCACACCAGCATTTAGGCCGCTCCATTTGAGGCATTGTGCGGGCGTAAATGCCGATCACCTCTTTGTTGGGCAGAGGTGGGTGATAGTCAGATCATAGGTCCAGAACTTGTAGTATACGCAACAGAAAGAATTGCTCAGATACGACAACGAATGGTGGCAGCTCGCGACCGTCAGAAAAGCTACGCTGATAAGCGCAGGAAACCACTCGAGTTCCAAGTTGGGGATCGAGTGCTACTAAAAGTTTCACCTTGGAAGGGTGTGGTTCGCTTTGGAAAAAGGGGCAAACTTAATCCGCGTTACGTCGGACCGTTCGAAATCATTGAGAAGATAGGCAAAGTGGCCTACAAACTAAACCTACCCGCAGAACTCAGTGCAGTCCACAACGTTTTTCACGTGTTAAATCTGAAGAAGTGTCTGTCAGATGAGACCCTCATAGTTCCTTTGAAGGAGCTCACTATCGACGATCAGTTGCGATTCGTCGAGGAACCAGTTGAAATCACAGACCGGGACGTTAAGGTCCTCAAGCGCACCATAATACCTCTTGTTTGAGTTCGTTGGAACTCCCGTCGTGGCCCAGAGTTCACCTGGGAACGAGAAGACCAAATGAAACACAAGTATCCTCAGTTGTTCGAGAAAAGTGCAACCACTGCTGAGGCTGAAGCTACTGCGGAATTTCGGGACAAAATTCCAAACCAACGGGGGGATGATGTGACACCCCAGGAAAACCAGGAAACCACGCAACATAACTAGCTTCCTCAGCAACCACGTGCTAAATTTCGGGACGAAATTTCTTTCAAGTTGGGGATAATGTGGCAACCCGAACTTTCGAGGTCAGTAACGTTAATTTGTGCCGTTACAATTCTGTTAAATTTAAACGTAACGTGTAATAGTTTTGTTTATTAGCTCACACATATGTTTTGGGCCGCACTTTTCCTAGTTATAACTTCATTCGGTCCAGGCATATAGGTTATCTTTAGGCCAAAGTCATACAAGTCCAATCAGGTCTTAGTTTAGTGGGCCGATTAGTTAGAATTTTGTGCACACACCGAATTCATGCTTGGGCCGGGTAAGGCCCAAGAGGATTAATTGTTTTGTTAAGAGGGGGCCGGTTATTGTAATTATATATATACACAGCACGTAACAAGATATGAAAAAACTAAAACCAAAACCCTACTATTCCCTACGTACATGCGTCAGACCCCCCCAATCAAAGCAGTTGGAAGACATCCGTGTGTTTAGTCGAGCCTCTTGGTTAGTTTATTAAATTCCTTGTCTAAGTTGATTATTCTTGGTGACTTTGATTTGTGTTATAGTTATTGTTATAATTTTATTGCATGTGAAAGGCCTTGAGGGTTATGATGGTAATAATTAAAGCATGTTTGTATATGATGATTGTGTTTCACCCTATAGCCTTGCATGTGAAAAGCTTTGAGAATGCAGCCAAAGTGTTCATGTGCTTGGAAATTGTGTTCTTGTGCTTCATAAATTGTCGGCCCAGTGAACTAATTATTAGTGGATTCGAATATCAAGATTTAAAAACACCAGACCCACTAACATTCGGTCCAATCATGTGACAATTGTGCATTGAAAGTCTTCTTTTTAAATTCATTCATTATTATACTATTTGGTAATTTGTAAGGTAGCAATGGTGATATTAAATAATTCAGTGGAATTGTGTGCTTCTTTTGTAGGATGAGCCGATTTCTTATTATTATATGTTGGCAATTCATTAGTGTGTAGGGATTAATAATGGGCCATGAGAGCTGTGAAGTATAATTGATGATATGTTATGGTTGCAAATTTTAGGTAGACAGTATATGATAATTACTAAAGTATATGGTTGCAATAAATGTAAACTGCTTGGACCGATAAATTGGGAGTAATTAAACATAAAACTCATTTGGGCTTCACATGTAATCTGGGCCGAATTCATTGGTGGATGTTTGGACCGAACAGAAAATCACATGGACTACATTAAGTTATGTGTAGTTATGTTGTTTTGGGTTTGGGCTGGTAACCTTAGTAAACATGGTGTTTCATTTTGTTTTATCTTGTTTATTAGTGGGCTGTAACTTAGAGCGGGCCATGAACATATCATGTAATGTGCGTATTGTTAGGAGTTGTGATTCGTAAACGTGACAATACAAACAGTTAGATAGTGGAAGAGTTAAACTCCAAATATGTGATACTGTTCATGTAATTTGATTAAGTATGTGTGGTTATATGAAACGTGACCTATGTGCTACTTGAATACGTGATTAATAGTATGCGAATCTGATTAGACGTAATACCTATGATAGGACGTGATTGAATAGAGTATATTGACAAATAAATTATCTACCGAGCAAACCAAGGTGAGTTCACACTCCTAAGGCATGGGATTCCCGGTGGGTTGGGAATGGGATTGAATAACTACTCGTACTATCATTACTATTAAACTACTTTTCACTGTCCTCGAGTTGGGAAGGGCACGTTGTTGATACATATTTTGTGGATACAGCTCGGCTCGGTTCGACTCGGCTACGAAGTGAAGGCCGTAGTCAAGACAACCTCCTGTCTTGACTCGGTATGCTAGTTATTTCGTAATGTTCATGTACATGTAACTGCGTGTGTGCAGTATCATGTTAGATTAAGTTTGTGTTTAATGAGTTTGTCTGTTTGTTTGTTTGGTCCAACATGTCAAAGTCCTTTGAAGAAGCCCAACAACATGAAGCCCATGGCCCAAGCCCAACCATAAGTGGTGAAAACACCCTGGATGAGGAAAACACTTGTTTGGCAAAATCCCTTTCCTAGTGAAATCCCCATATGGGACGAAATCACTTGATTTCGTCTGGTCCTTGGATTTCGTCGATGTGTTTTCGTCGGCTTCATGTTTTCGTCAAGGACTTTACTATATAAGCACAGACAACAGACAGAAACACTAAGACAAGCCTGAATAGATTTGAGAGCGAACACATTGTAACACACACACTGAGAGTTTACAGAGACCATTTGTAAACACCGCATTGTAACCGTTTTCTAGCATTAATACATTGAGTGTTAATCGTTGAATATTGTGTCTTACGTGTTCGTAACTTGGTTTAACTTACCCGTTTGGATTCCGCACTTTCGGGTTTGTCGGAAAACAGGGAATAGAGGTTACTCGATCCTCCGGGTGGACCTACAATTGGTATCAGACCATTGGCTCGATTCCTTGTTTAAACCAAGTTGATTTTCTTGTGTTTTTCTTGATTTTGAGCTTTGAAAAATCATACATTTTCTGGAAAAACCTTGTTAAAACCTTGAAAATCTTTATTGTTTTGCTTATAGTTCATATAAAACCTTGTTATAACTCTTGTATACATGTTAGTTTTGGGTTTTTATTGAACTTTATTTGCAAAAGTGTGTTTGAAAAATTTCTGGTAATTTGAATCTTCATCCAGTTCATCAAATCCTCAAACTGTTCTTGAATAAATATTGAGTTTGATCTTTATTTGTTTCCGAATGATTGTGTTTGTGTTTGTTGTTTTGATTATTAAAACAATTGTTTGACATTTGTGTACAAATCATGATGAAAGGTTGAAAATAAAAAGCTTCGTAAATCACAAAAGCAAGGTGTAGTTTGAAAACAAGTCTTGTTGTCAGAGGAGAGGATAAGGTTTTGAGAAAATATCTTCTTGTCTAATTGTCCAGTCAACGAAAATACTTAGTCAACAAAATCCTGCCACGAAATCATCACAAGTTGCTGGACGAAATCAGCTCTCTCCAGCCGAAATCACTTCAAGTCTCTCTCCAGCCGAAATCACTTCAAGTCAACAATATCAGGCTCTGGACGAAAACACTTCTCAACGAAATCTTATTTCATCTTGAATTTCAGTCAACGAAATCCATCTGATTTCGTCCAAACCACAGTCGACGAAATCCATCTGATTTTGTCCAATTGCATTCAACGAAATCACTCGATTTCGTCACTCTATTTGTCGCCGAAATCCTTCTGTTTTAGTCCAAATCATAACATCAACGAAATCACAATTGGATTTCGTGAAACATTCTTATTTCTCAAATTTAAACAGAAGGTTTGCAAAAGTGGGTTAACACTGTGTTTTCAAGTATTTGATCAGGTTTTCACTCACATACATCAAATATGAGCTGCACAAGTCCTTGGGATTGGAGTACGGATCCACAACCAGCTCAAAAACAGATGTCGATGGCCGAATATTTAGTGAGTACCATACCTAAACAACAACAGTCAATAAGTGCAAGTCAATGGGCAATGGTGTCGAATCAAAATCAGAGCATTCAAAATCTTTTACTTAGTGAGAATGAGACGGGTAGCAACAATCGCCCGCCAAAGTTAAATTACATGAACAACTATCCATCATGGAAGGGTCGTTTCCATAATTACGTTCAAGGGCAAAACACAGAATTATGGACGTGTTTCACCTCTGCATTTAGTGAAGCTCTTGAAGAAGCAGGATCAAATGCGACAACTTTCAATAATATGCAAGAAGCCGACAAAAAGGCATATGATCCGGAGAAGAAGGCGTATGCTATTCTCACTCAAGCACTTCACAGAGACATCTTTCATCAATTCTCATATTGTAAGACCACGAAAGGTTTATGGGATGCATTGGTAGCGAGAGGAGAAGGAAATGCAGCTACTAGAAAGACACGCCATGATCTATTGAAGAAAGAGTTTGAATCATTTCAGTTCTTGGAGAATGAAACTCTAAATGATATGACTTCTTGTTTTTATCATTTGATTAGTGAAATGAGTTCTTATAGTGTTGCTGCAACTCATCCGGAAATGGTTGCACGATTTGCTGATGCTCTACCTCCTAAGTGGAGTCCATTCATTGAGCTTCTAAAGCATACGGGCGCTCTGGATGCAGCCAATGTCAGTCTTTATGAATTCATTCAGAAGTTGGAGCACAAGAACGAAGAGGAAATTCGGAAAGCTAAAAGGATTGCAACTGCACCTCCTCAAAACACAGAAATGTATTTGCATGGTTTTGGTCCTTCAGCTAGTTCTAGTTCCATTCAGCAACCGAAGCTTCAAACGGCGTTTGTGTCAAATACAAGCTCATCTCTGTTTCCACAGTTTAATCAAGCCCAACCACAGTGGAATCAAAGTGCTTACATGTCACAATCCATACCCCAACCTCAAGCCCAACCACAACAACAACAAGCACATTATACCAACAATCCTTTACCGCAAAACACCAACACTGTCAGAGTTGATACTTCCAATCTTTCAAAAGTCAGTGTAGAAGTTGCAAAGGAACATTTGGAACTTCTCAACACAATGTTCAGTTCCTACTGTGGATTGGTAGCAGGTCAAATTGGAAACATCAATATGACCAATGAAGATTATCAGCAGATAGACCGTGATGAAATGGAGTTAATGGATATCAAGTGGGCGTTTGCAAGTGCTGTTAGAAGGGCAAAGGATTTCATGACTCGAACTGGAAGAATAAGCTTGGAAGGCAAAGATGATACGAAGTACGGGTTTGATAAAGATACGGTTACATGTATCAATTGTGGCGAAAAGGGCCACTTCAAACGTGAGTGCACCCGACCAAGCAAGCAAGGCAATCAGAATCCGTTCAGAAATCAGACGAGTACTTCTAATTCAAATCAAGACAATCGTGAACGAAGGATAGTAGCGGTGAACAACAGTCAGAACCAGAACCAGTCTGGACCTTCAAACACCAATCGAGCATTGACTGTTCAAGCTGATGAAGGATGTGATTGGTCTGTACAGTTGGGAGGAGGAAGTGCATGTTATGCGAAGATCATCAATCACATCAAGCACGTTCACAAGGAAGAATTTTCTGAAAGTGACGATAGCTCGGGTTATAGCGGGAGTTCAGATGAAGAAAGCTCGAATGCGGGAGATTATCATTCTGAAGATGGATCTTTTTCTTATCAGACTGCCTTTATGGCAAATGTCTCGGCCTCGACAAGTCAGGTAAATTCTGATCCTCCTACTCCTAGTGTTTGTAATGCTTGTGCAGAATTGAAAGAGGAATCTGAAAAGGTTCACAGTCATAATCAAAATTTAGTGATTGAGCTGTCTAAGTGCAAAGAGGGAAACATGGCTTTAGCTCGAAATGAAAAGGATTTTAAATCTGTAATTGAAACTTTAAAGAAAAGTGTTTCCGAATTAACAAAAACTGTTTTCAACAAACAAATTGGTATTAATAACTACATTAATATCATTGAGGAAACCAAAAAGGAGCTAGCCGTTGCCAAATGCGAGCATGATGCGATCAAGCTCAAATTGGATAGTTATTCTAACTCCCGATATGTGCTTGATCACATCATAGACGTTCAAAAGCTGAAAGGGAACGTGAAAGGCGTTGGGTATAAGTCATGTCCACCCCCTTTGAGACACAACTATACCAGAATGCCCGATGAAGAGGATATGCCTCGTTTTGAACCCAGTGTGCCTCTTGATTATGAGGAAGTTACTACTGGCCTAGGGTTCAAATCGGACAGTTCTTCAAGTACATCATCTGAGCAAACAGAAACTTCAACATCTACGAAACAAAGTCCTCCAATCATTGAGGACTATGAGTCGTCTGATGATGAACCAGAATCAGATATGCGTGATCAGGATAAATCACTTGACAAGATGAAAGGAGTAGAAATTCCAATTGAGAATCATATTCTTTGTGATCCTCCTACTCCTGCTGTTCAACCAGTTGTCAAACAAGTGATAGATCCTGTCAAGAATGACAAGAAATCTGTGTCTACCGTTAAGAGTAATAACGTGCTGTACACTTTAGTTGGTGATGATAAAATTTATTCAAACACAACTTTTCCAATTAAAAATGTCCATCAATCTTTGATTGATAAAGTGTTTGAAGATACTACCAGTAAGTTTTTGGAAAAGGGGATCCCGAGAGTTTCAGTAACTCAGTGTGATCCGATTCCAAAAGCTGAAGTTAGAAGAAAATTAGGAAATAAAAAATCACCAACGAAGCAACAACCTATCGCTTTTAAGGGTAAACAGCAACAACAACGAGCTCAAAAGCCTAAGGTGACACAACCAAAGGCTGAAACAAAAGGAGCTCGTTACAAGAAGAAATGCAAAGACGCTAAGTTTGTGGCCTCCAAGGGTACTGATAAAATTGAGACTTTTGAAAGAAGAAAATTTGGAAATAAAAAATCACCAACGAAGCAACAACCTATCGCTTTTAAGGGTAAACAGCAACAACAACGAGCTCAAAAGCCTAAGGTGACACAACCAAAGGCTGAAACAAAAGGAGCTCGTTACAAGAAGAAATGCAAAGACGCTAAGTTTGTGGCCTCCAAGGGTACTGATAAAATTGAGACTTTTGAAAACAAATCAAACACCGATTTTATCCAACAAGTCAAGATTTTAAAACGTAACAGCCAAAACAATTACACTCAACATACAAACGGGTGTGATGAAAAAGCAAGTACCTCAGGTTCTACGGATTCGACATCTGTTGGTCGATCAAATTCTCCTAAGTTTGTGGAAAGGAGAACGTGTTTTAAATGTGGGGAGTTTGGGCATATCATTAAGAACTGCTCAAACACTCCAAAAGAGAAATTTGTTGAAAGAGCACCACCTGAAAAGGTTCACCCACAACGTCGTCCTGTTTCACCAAAACATGATAAAAAAACTGTTAAAGAACAAGAAACAAAACAACGACGTCAAAACGTCAAAGAAGTTGAAAAGGCATTAAAACCGGAGGTTGTCCAAACAAAGTCTGTTAAGTTAGAAATTAAAAATGTAAAACAAAAATAGATTTGGAAACCAAAATCGGTAACTGTTTCAGGGGAAGCTCAATCCATTTCGAATCATCAGGAAATCGAAGTCACAATCCTCGATGATGAAGGACGACCCAAGTCTATTAAGGCTTGGGTCCCCCTCTCCAACTAATCTCTGAGTGAGTGTGCAGGATGTTCCAGGAGGAACTATCGATAGTCATTGGATTGTTGATAGTGGAGTGTCCATGCACAAGATCGGCGACAAAAGAAATTGTTGCCTTTGATGGAGAGAAAAAGAAAAGAAGACAGAATTGTCTGTCGAAAGAAATTGAAAAGCTTCGACAAATTGAAAATCATTCTAAGAGTTTGATTGTTCAAGGCTTTAATCGGGTCCCCAGGATAGATTCATTCAAAATGTACTCACCTGCAGCACGTCTGATGTTCAAAATCAAGAAGATGAACGTGCAGTGTACATTTCTTCGCGGTGTAACTGAAGAAAATGTGTTTGTTGAACAAACCAACTGGGTGTGCGGATGCCTTGGCGTGGATTGAACAACCGCACACTACTTCTCAAAGAGAAAGACAAAGACCTTCGCTGGTGCAATGTGGAAGGCCAGCCGGACCCAAAGGTTTCTGATCTTGTTGCTGTGAAGAGATTTCTCAGTAGCTACAAAATCGACTTTGAAGTCCACACCTGGTGGATATCCAGTTTGGGAGAGCGCTCAGATTCCTTGCAATGCACGAAGCAGTTGCAGGATACGGTTTTAAATTTCTAATCTCTCCTATACTTGTCGATATTTAAGCTGCTTTTTCAATTATTATCTCGTACAACACTCTTTGGCCAGACACGTTGATCTCGAATATCACCTCACACGTGATTGTTTCACTATGAAACTCGTCAATGTTGTCATGGTCCGCACCGCTCACCGACATGCCAACTGAGTTTTCCAAAATTCGATAAATCATTTCTGATTAAAATTAATTTTGGTAAACAGCATTGAAGTAAAACATGAGTTAACCAACATCGGAAAATCGTTTTTGTAAATATCTTTGTGTCTTTTAAATTTATCTTAGTTTGTTGATTTTAGGGGGGAGTAAATCCAAATTTGAAAAATTCAAAAACATCGAAAAAATGTCAAAAACCAAAAAAAAAATAGAAAAACAAAAATGAGTTTCCTGGCGAGAAAAAGAGAAAATGATAGTACATAAGTGGTCTGTTGAAACCTCTTCGAACTGAAATGCAAAATGTTAAGCAACTCTATATAAGATGTATCGATAGGCTCACAATCATTTTAAAGTGTGCAGGGTGATATAAACCTTAATTGACTGAGGACCAGGTGGGAACCGCACATTGGCATATGGTCTTAGTACCGAAATTTCATTTGAGAGATTGCCGAGGTTCTAAGATATTCGGTCTTTATGCTGCTTATCATCTGGGTATCATGGTTGTTTCTTTTACCGAAACAAAACGGAGACGAAGTCTAGATCTTCCATGATACCATACATACGTGTACATATTGCATTCGATCTCAATAAGTGATCAACAATCACATGTCCAAACAAAACAAGTGATAATATATCACATTTATCCGGGAGTCAAGTTCGTCTCTTTGCTGTACGAAAGTACTGACCTGTTCACGGACTTGCTCCTGTGCCCTCATGCATCTAAAAATCAAGTTCCTCATCAATAAGTGATTCTATCACATAGGGCTTGTTTTCAATCAAAATAAGTGAGTTTCTCACATCTTTTATACGGTCAAACAGATGATAAACGGTATACTCACCGGTAAGATGAACTCTCGTGCATACCTTGATACGGGAATGTGTCGTGTGTGGATGAACACCAGTCGGTAAGTATAAATCATACCTAATCGTATCTCCTCGCCATGATTACATCTGATAAGTTGAGCTTATGTGGACAACAATACCGATAATTGTTATAGGATGCTTATCTTAATGTTAACAAATTGAACAAAAAGAGCTTTTTGGCGTGACCGTACACTGATATGATTCTCTTACCCTCGAAACTCGCAAAAAGAATGTCTGTAAATATTTATTTGCATTTCTTCGTTTCTGCATCGCTGTATATTTTTATTTATTGCTTTCCATCTTTACTTTTGAAAAATGAAAAATTTCAAGAAGATTTTAGGTGTGTTTTAATTTAAACTTTATAAAAGCCAAAAAGATTTTGCTTCTATTTTATTTTTGATTGACCGATGTTGGAACTCGAGTCTATCCTACCCAAAATCCTGATCGTAAGCCGGAAAACAATTGCATCTTCATAAACTGTCGAAGTTAACAAGTTTTGAAAGTTAAAGGGTTAAAATTGTTCAATTTTTAAACTTTTAAACTATTGTCAGTCGGTGTTTGATTGAGATTTGATCTCATATGTGTTGTTTGTTTAATTCATCTATATTCCAAACGGTTGTTCTCATTACGTGTTTAGCTTTCTTGTATGTGCAGATGCGACATCATAATCAGCTAAAGGCGAAGAGAACGTGTCAGATGACAAGCCGTAAAGTGAAGACACGAAGTTGATGCAATCAGAAGATCAAGATGATCGGGTTGCAGTTGATCACTCATCAACACCTCAAGGATCTAAAGTTTTGAAGTTCAAAAGATTCACGAGCATCGTCCAAGGGGGAGTTTGTTGATACACTCCCTGATTGTTTCACGTGAAGACTTTGAAGATCCTTTCCGAGAATGAATGCACCATCAAGAGATGGAGAACGAGATTACGAACCTCGCGAGTAGCATCCAAGGGGGAGTTTGTTGATACATATTTTGTGGATACGGCTCGGCTCGGTTCGACTCGGCTACGAAGTGTAGGTCGTAGTCAAGACAACCTCCTGTCTTGACTCGGTATGCTAGTTATTTCGTAATGTTCATGTACATGTAACTGCGTGTGTGCAGTATCATGTTAGATTAAGTTTGTGTTTAATGAGTTTGTTTGTTTGGTCCAACATGTCAAAGTCCTTTGAAGAAGCCCAACAACATGAAGCCCATGGCCCAAGCCCAAACATAAGTGGTGAAATCACTCTGGATGACGAAAACACTTGTTTGGCAAAATCCCTTTCCTTGTGAAATCCCCATATGGGACGAAATCACTTGATTTCGTCTGGTCCTTGGATTTCATCGATGTGTTTTCGTCGGCTTCATGTTTTCGTCAAGGACTTTACTATATAAGCACAGACAACAGACAGAAACACTAAGACAAGTCTGAATAGATTTGAGAGTGAACACATTGTAACACACACACTGAGAGTTTACAGAGACCATTTGTAAACACCGCATTGTAACCGTTTTCTAGCATTAATACATTGAGTGTTAATCGTTGAATATTGTGTCTTACGTGTTCGTAACTTGGTTTAACTAACCCGTTTGGATTCCGCACTTTCGGGTTTGTCGGAAAACAGGGAATAGAGGTTACTCGATCCTCCGGGTGGACCTACACACGTACGTAAAACCTACGTACACTCATACTTACTACTGTCCTCGGATTGAAGGGCACGTACGTAAAACCTACGTACACTCATACTTGCTACGGTCCTTGGATTAAGAAGGGCACGTACGGATACGACTAGTCTAGTAACATACAACATGGGAAGCCCCCACTGATCATCGCAAACATGTTTGGGAAACCGCGATACGGATTAATACGATACACATGGGAAGCCCCTACTAATCATCGCAAACATGTTTGGGAAACCGTGATACAGATTATTACAATACATGGTTTGCGAATTAAACATATGATTTACGAACACTATAACTAAACAACCAACTGTGAACTCGCTCAACTTTGTTGTTGACTCTCTGTTACATGCCTTGTAGGTCGTTAGGTATCTTTGGAGCTTGCATTGGAGTGGGAAGAGTCGTTGTGGGACATGGACAGCTGTGTGCCATGCTAAACATTTGAAACGTTTAAACTTATGACTTGGTTTTAAACATTATGCTTCCGCTTGCAACATAAACTATGTTTTGTTTAGACACCAATTGTATTGTGTTGGGTTTTTTTTATATACTACTTACATGCTTGTTCAATATGATTGGTGGCTTGATCCTGGTCAGTCACGCCTTCAAGCGGTGATACTCTGCGTGTGGATTTTGGGGGTGTGACATCATGAGTCCGAGTTAAATAAGAAAGTGGTCGATCAGGTGTTGGATAAAGATGAAAAGTCAAAGTCAGAATCAAAATCTGAAAATTCGAGTTCATCAGACAAAAGCTCGAGTTTACCGGTCAAAAGGGTTTACAATAAAGATTTTCTGATGTCACAAAATAATTTGAATGACGAAATATTCAAAGTAGCATATAGTTTGAATGATTCCGACAAATTATATTCTGATGAAGAATTTCCAATAAGAAGTGTTAAAACTGAAATGATCAACAAGGTTTTCAAATTAACAGAAATTAATATTTCTGAAATAAAAGATGTAAATCTTATTGAAAAACCTAAAAAATACACTTCAAGAATTCAACAAAGATTAAACAAGAAAAAAAGGTTACAGTTCTGGTTCGGGTTATCGAAAGAAACCAAACCATAACAGTAATTTCAAAAAGAAAGGATTAGGTTTTATTCCACCAGAAAATCATAAAAATGAGAAAATTTATAAACCAAAAACGAAATTTGTTTCAGGAGCAAGTTCTAAAGAGGAGAAGGAGAAACCATTCTGGAAACAGTCAAACAAGGAGTTTCTCGCTGAAAGGAAAAAGAATATGTTGAAAGAATCTGAACCGAGAGTTGAAAAAAGAACTTGTTTCAAATGTCAAGAGGTTGGACATATTGCTTGGAATTGCCCAAAGCCCACGAACACAAAACAGGGAGTTTCTTCTAACTCTAAATTGAAAGAAAAATGTGTTGATAAAAAAGGAACAACCGACAGAAAAATTTTAAGAGTTCAAAAATTCGACTTTCGAAGTTGGTGAAAGTTTGAAACATTTTTACAAAAGAAGAGCAAATTTAAAAAAACAAAAATGGGTTGTTAAAAATTCAGAAGTTAGTTCTGGCAATGAATCTGACTCGTCAAAGTCAGAGGAGCCACATGTTGTGCTGAATGATGAGAATTCCGTTCCAACAATGGTTGATGCAAACTTTCCACCACTGTTAAATGGAAACTTAAAATCAAAAATTGGTAAGATTGAGATTTCAGATCAATTCTTCTCTGATAAGAAATAATTCGACGCTGAAAAGGCATTTAATGGCAAAGTGTTACATATTTTTGGAAAGATGGCTGATGGGAAGGTGAAGGGAGTGAAAGAATTTTATGAATCGAAAATTGTTAAACCAAATGATGATGGTTCACCCATGATTGATCAGGCATGGGTGAGATTCTTTAAGAAGTAAAATCCTGACTTGCCGGAGCTCCCAAGTTGGTAATCGTGGAGCATGAATCGGCATCATTCTTGAAAAATGTTTTTTTTGTGAAAAACCTAAAAGTGTTAGATTTTACAAGTGGTTGAAAGAACAAAGTGATGAATAAACCCCATGATGTGTGAAATCGACAAAACTAATTTTTCGGAAAAACTATTTTGATTAAAACAAACTTAAGTGTTTTGAAATCATAATGGGAAAATAGTTTGTTGTCAAGGGGAGTTTTGATTGTTTACGCCAAGTGGATTGAGAATTGAAGCAATTAACATCTGTTTGTCATATTATTTGTACAGTTTATTGCGTTTATTTTCAAATTTTCCTGGAAAATCAAAAATTGAAACATATTTTTGATTTTAGGGGGAGTAAAAAATTTAGAAATTTTGAAAATTTGAAAAATCCAAAAACATGATAAAATCTAAAAAGCCAAAAACATCAAAAAATCAAAATGAGTTTTGTTGTGAAAAAGAGGAAATGATAGTGCATCAGTAGACAATCACAGTACGCTAAAGAATTGGAAAGTCAAATGTGATAAACGGTCTCACTGATGATATGCCAGTAGATTTTTACACGCTTAGTAGATTGTTTTCGAGATATAAACCTAAATATCAAATACTTACTTATCTCGTGGGGAACATCTCTCGGATATATAGGTAACCCCTGAAATCTTGTTTGAAGGGCTTTCTATTTCTGACATACTAGGTCTTTGTGCGTGATGATATCTGGGGTATTATACCAGGACTTCTGATTTTGCGGGAGCAATAGCCTAGTCATCGTATAATACTTTGCACTGCTTTAATCATAAACTCACACTCAGCATAAAAAATGATGAAACATTGAAAAATGCTAATCAAGTGCTGTTGAAGAAAAGATCCCCAAACGGGACACACCTAAAAGTCGAACCATCATCTCTTTGGCTGAACGGAAGTTCTAACCTGAGCTCTCATGGCCTCGCATTACCCGTTTACAGATATCATTAGTGTACATTCACCTGTAAGACTGAATATAGGAGTCTGGATATGGGAGTATATTCTGAGGTGGGACACGCGAATACGTTTAAGTCCTTAAAACACTAAATTCGTATCTCGAAACAGTTGAACTTTGTGTAAAAATTTAAGTGGATCAGTATACTGACAATCTAAGTGAATCGTTTAGATCTTAAAGTGTTTAAAGCTCAACGGTGCTAGTGATTTATCAAAAACTAATATGATCCTCTTACACAAACTCACAAAAATATTGTCTGTAAATATTTTGTTACTGCTTTTCATTAGTGTGTTTTAGCATAAAATTTTGAAAAATCAAAAAGATTTTATTTCATCTTATTTTCGACAACTGATGTTGAAAAGCTGATTTTCAAAATTCCGAGTGCTGAACATGATGAACAACAGTGGATTGGGAGAGTGTGTTTTGAAATGAAAAATGAAGTTAAAGCATGTGATGTTTTGAAGCTGATTTTAGTGTTAGTTAATCAAGGTCATTAATTTGAACTTGATAGAACTATTGATGATGATTGAATGATATCTACAAGAGGTTTCTAAATTTGTTACATTGTAATAATTGTGAAATTTACTTTTGGTAGAGATTGGTGCAGATCCCCGTGTCTAAGCCTGAGTAGATTTTGAGCCAGGACACGTTCTTAGAATGAGTGCTATGTCAGATTGCGATCCTGGAACAATTTAAGGGGGAGTCTGTCAGCAAAGGGGAGTTTGAAGTTTAAAAGAGCCAGACTCAGATTCTGGAATAAAGCTCGGGATAGCTGATTGCTGATAAACTTAAGGAATCAAGAGACCTGATAAAGAGAATTAGAGAGAGAATAGAGCCAGGTTGAGATTCTGATAGAGTAAGAGAGAGATTGAAGGATGCTTACAGAGAAAGATACTTTGGAAACAAGCGAGAAGACCGATCAAGATTGAAGACTCAATACACTGAAGAGTTGTCAACATCCAAGGGGGAGTCTGTTGGTGCATGTGTCTGTTGACTTCGTCTTGTATCGAGTCATGTAACTAGATTGGATAGACTGGAGCTCGGTTGTCTAGAAAATAGAAGTTTAGGGTTGATTGACCAGGTCGCACGAACTGGCAGATCCAGTTCGTACGGACTGACCAGTTCGCACGGACTGGTGAAGGCTGGTTCGTGAGGACTGGCGATTCCTATAAATAGGTGAGCTCATGTCTTCATTTGTAACATTCTGATTTCGGAGACGAAGTGCTGCCGAAGTGTCGAACGATCTATAATCATTATCAAATCAATCTAATCGACAGTTAAAGTGATTCTTTGTGTTAAACAAGCTGCAATCATGTCCAAATCATTGAATTCTGCCTTTGGTTTGGATTAGAACTCTTCTGATCGACTCATTCGGTCGAATCCCCGATCCTACAATTGTGATAAAGCTAGTGTTTAAACTGTCCGAATAGTGGCTGGTTTAACAACCAGACTAAAAGTCTCACCACAATCAATACCTATCTGTTGAGTGCTACCATCACAAAATAACCGGGCTTTATACCATTCCAAGGTGCCATCTGACATGAATTTGTGCTGAAATAACCACATGCTATGGATGACATTCATGTCCGATGTACGGGGGACTAATTCCCACGTCTTATTTTTAATAAGGGCATTAAATTCAGTAGTCATGGCATTATACCAATCCGAAGTGGACAAAGCTACTTTGGGTGTTTTTAGGAGAGGAGTGTTGAGAGTGGTATGTAGATTAAAAGGTTTTTTTTTTGTTTAGGTATTTCGTTCATAGAACAAGTGCAAATAGTACGAGGTGGTGGAGGTGGAGGGGGAGCCGGAGGCTAGAATGAATGTGGGGGTGGTAGTGGAGGAGGATTGGGCGGTGGTAGTTGAAGTGGAACATTAACAAGCTGCCGTGGACGTCAATTGTAGGTGCAAAAAGAAGAGGGTGGGTGAGATGAGATTGGAATGGTCGCACTTGGGCCAAGGTGAGATAATGTTGGGCCAGTGTTTGTAGGTGGGCTAGTCATAGATAAGGGGGTGGGTCGTGAGGATGGGAAGGGTGGATAGGTGTAGATGGTAATCTGTTATGGTTGGGCTGGTAGGGTGGGGTTAGGCCGAGATCATCATTGGGATAAAGGTGGGGCCGATAGAGTGGGTGTAAAGGATTTGTGAAAAAATCATAGGTATGAATGGATGGTTTGGGGTGATTGGCAAATGGAAAAGTCATTTTGTCAAAGATAACATGATGATTGATATTGATTTTATGTATGGCAAGGTCAAGACACTTGTATCCGCAGTTGTTAGGAGGATAACTGAGAAAGACACAAGGCATAGAGCGGTGCTCAAGTTTGTGAATGGATGTATGTGGAATAAGTAGGTAACACAAACAAACGAATACGCGTAGGTGATCATAGGAAGGAGGGCAAAGGTAAAGGCGTTAAGTTTGAATTGGTAATTAAGAAGTTTGCTAGGAAGGATATTAAGGAGGTAAGTGGCAACTTCAAGAGCATGATGCCAATAAATGTTTGGTAGAAAGGATCGAGAAATGAGCGTCCGAATAATGTTGTTTATGGATCGAATTTTACATTCAGCTTTGCCATTTTGAGATGAGGTGTGTGGGCAAGAGAAGCGAAAATGCATACCATTGTGGTTGCAAAATTGTTTGAATTGAGAGTTGGCATACTCCTTTCCATTGTCACACTGAAATTGTATATTTTTTCGTTCAAAATTGAGTGACAATAAATTTGTAGAAAGTGGTAGAAGTGGATAAAACTTGTGATTTGTTACTAACTGGATAAGGCCATAAGAAATTAGTAAAATCACCAATAAATAATATGTAATAACGGTGACCCCCACTACTTAAAATTGGGGATGTCCATAGATCATTATGAATTATATCAAAAGGCAAAGATGTAGAATTAATAGAATCCATAAACAGAAGTTTAATATGTTTACCAAACACACAAGATTGACAAAAGTTGGATTTTAAAGTTCCATGACTAATAACATTAGATTGTTTTAGAGAATGCAATAAATTAGAGTCCGGGTGACCGAGTCGTTGATTCCAGAGGTCTTGAGTGATGGCTGCAAAAGTGATAGGAGAGGTGAACTGGGAGACTTGTGCAGGATCGAGTGTGTAGAGATCCCCAAAGCTATTGTATTGTAGGATAGGGGTCCGAGTTTTGAGATCTTTCACAAGAAAAATAAAAGGATCAAATTCAACAGAAACCTGATTTTCAATTGTAAAACGACGAACTAAAAGCAAGTTTTTGACTAAGGATGGTGCATATAGAACATTGTTTAATTTAAAGGGTGGAAACGGGGGTGGTAAGGTTTGGGTACCGTGTCCATGTACGAGTATGGTTTTGCCACTACCAACTACAATTTGATGAAACATACCATTATTAAAAAAAAGACCAGAAATTAGATGAATTTTAAGTCATATAATCAGACGCACCTATGTCCATTGTCTAGTTCTGATCCGGCTGATTTAGTGACTTGTAGTAGAGCACCTGATTGATGTCCATTGGAGTGATACTATCACCATAATTGGACGATTAGCTGGAAACATAGTTGTGGGCCGGTCTTGGGCCTAAAACTCCAGCGCTTGAGTTATTCAGTTTTTGAGACGTAGGGTATGGACAAGGCGGTACAGTCCATGAGGCCCAAGGAGGTGGTGAAAAACCATTAGGTGGGCCAACCCAATAGTTATATGGAGATGGCCACTATGTCCAGTTTATGAATTCCATGGCTGACCAGAAGCATCTGTTGTAGAGTTAGAGATCCCACGACCTCTATTGGTAGAGCTACGGCCTCTTCCACGACCCCTGTCGCATCTACATCCTCGGCCTTGCTCGGTTGGTTCACTTCGAGTATCTTGTGAGCTTGAAGAAGAAGCACGATTAGTTGAAGTAGTGTGTGTGGTTCTGGCAAGTTGTGCGGCTTGTTTAGCTTGGTTGATTTTGTGGGTTTCTGCTATACACAAACGCGACCTAGTTTCAAAGAAGTCGGGCAATGGTTTTGTTTGTTGTATGATCAAGGCAACACTTTCATGTTATTCCGTGAGATCAGTGAGGATCTGTAGTACGAGTTATTCATCCGTAATAGCCGAACCAACATTGGATAGTTGGTCAAATATCACTTTCATGGCTTGACAATAAGCTGTCATGGATGTAAACTGATCTAGACGGATAGTTGAGAAACAATTGTTTAGATCGATGGTTCTTGTTGATTTATTATCTTGAAACAAGTTTGCTAGTGCGGTCCATGCATCGAATGCGGTTGTGTCCCCTTTCAATATGGTATGCAATAGATCCTTGGAGATCGTTCCATAGATCCATTGTAGAACGGTGGAGTCTAGACGATCCCACGATTCGGTAGGAGAAGCTTTTTGTGGTTGTTTATCTTTGTCAGCAGAAGAGGAGGTAGTGGGTGCGATTTGAGGTTGCAAGTGATCGAAGACTTGAAACGCCTTGCAATGGATTTTGAAAAATTCCGACCATGTGGTGTAGTGGCCAGTTTCAATATCCAAGGTAATAGGTATGAAGGTTCGGATATTCGAGACGTTGACCATGGAATGAATTTGTGAAGACATGGTTGAGAAACTGGTATTGAGATTGAAGATTGTTAGGTTGCAGCAAAATAAGGTAAGGTTGAAAGAGAAAAGAAAGGATCGTGAATTATAGGGTGATACCATGTTGAATAATAATTCTCGTTGTATTCTCATTGATCTCAATATCATATAAATAATACAAAATTGTTGGTGCATACATCTGTCGTCTTCGTCTTATATCGAGTCTCTGACTGAAAGTTTGAAGAGTGACTGAAAGTTTGAGGAGTGTTGAAAGTTTGAGGAGTGCTGAAAGTTTGAAGAGGTCTAGTTTGAAAGTGTCAGGGTCTAGTTTGAAGGGTTTAGTTTGAAGGGTTTAGTTTGAAGAGTGTCATGTCACCTTCAAACAGGAGGGTCCTTCTCCTATAAATAGGCTTCAAACTTTCACCATTTATAACTTTCCGGCTAAAGCAACGAAGTGCTGCCGAAGTGTTGTCAGGTTGTAAAACAGTGTGAAATCAATATTACAACAGTTTAAAGTGTATTGCTAGCTGAATTGAACTTAGTTTCTTTGTTTCCGCCTCTGAAACTGAGATAAACTCTTCTGATTGACTCGTTCGGGTCTGAAAACGATCCTACAAGTGGTATCAGAGCTCAGGAGGAAGAGTTCTTGCCATATTCAGCTTGAAATTCTGTTTCTACACCATTCTTTTTCAAAAAGTTAAAAATTTTACGGTTAAAATCGGCTCATATTTTCACACTATGTTCGGATTTGACAATTAACAAAGCCTTAAAAGTTTCAGTCTGAAATTCGATCTAAAACTGATAGAAAACTGCCTGACAGTTTGAAAGTGTTCGATAAATTGCTGATGTCATAGGTCATTCCCGTTTGAAATTGATCCTTCCAGTTTGAATCTGAACATGACCGTTTGAAAATACATACCTGTCAGTTTGAAACGTGACGTGACAGTTTGAAAGTTGCCATCGTGACCGTTTGAAACCTGTGACTCACCGCTTGAAAACACGTATCGAATGTTGTGAAGGTGCATCGAGTTGTGTGTAACAGTTTACGAGGTGTCAGTAGTTGGGAAAAGAGTTCATGTGAATTAATTCAGATTGAATGTGTTGGTGTATGTGAATATCTCAGTTGTTGTCGGTTGCATGTGATACTTATTAAAGATTCATGTGATATAGATAGTGAGGCCTAATAGATTTCAGTATCATATTAGAATTGTCGGTTTAGTGGATTTTTTTTGCGGCCCAATCAAAGTATTATGTGATTTGAAATTGTTGGATATCACGTAAAAGAGTGTCAGGTGTGCTTGTGGATAAACCTTATATCATCGGCTCATGTGACTTTAATTCTTGCGGCCCAATCAGATGTGTTAGTCTTGTAGATGTCGGTCCATGCATAAGTGTCAGACCACTAAGCATTTGTATGCGAACATTAGTGGATATTAAGGTCCAATTAAAATACAATTGGTATCATAAAATTGTCAGCCTTTAAAAATCTTGCATGTGTAGTTGATAAAACATATTGAATTGGCCCAATGAAGTTAATTTGTGATTGTTGGCCATATATCATGTGATGCCATTCATTGATCAGTGTGATTGTAATAATGAGATTTGCATGTGAGTGTGTCAGCCTATTTGATTGAGATAATTGTTCATTTTTGAGGTCCAATCATAGTCTAAGTCCAAGACTTTTAGTGGTGACATTAATTCAGTATATTTTGTTGTATGTTTGAGAGATTTAAAAAAGTCACGGCTGTCGAGTTAGTGAAATTTGAGGTGTAATTCGAGGTGTTTATACCGAGGTGTTTCACGAGGTGAACCAGTTTGCATCAAGTTAGTTTGTTTGTAATTACCAGTTCACTTGAGATTTGATTCCAGTTCATTTGAAAGTCCGAGTTTGTGAATTTTGGGAAATCGAAACATGGAAAAGGAGTTACTGAAGAAGTTTTTTGACAAGTTTGTAGCTTTTGACCATGAAACAACAAAAATGACCATTGATAGATATTGTCATTTAGTCGTGGAAATGGAAAGATTGAAAATTACGAAAGATGACGATGTATGGATTGATAAACTTGCTGATGCGTTACCACAACAGAAATGGGGAACTTATTTGATGATAGTGAAACACATGAGGAAATATGAGAATATGAATCTGGCACAATTTATTAATAAAATTGAAAAACATGAGTTGGAAGCAAAAGCAGAAATGGAGAAAGCAGAAGTTGAAGTAGAAAAGGTTGTAGAAGTTGAAAAATTTGTTGAAGTTGAAAAGACTGTAGAGGTTGAAAAGATAGTTGAAAAATTGGTTGAAGTTGAAAAACCATGTTCAAAATGTTCAGAATCTTGTGAAGCTTGTGAGGAGAAAGATAAGAAGATTGCTGAGTTAGAAAAGATTAAAGAAGATTTATTGTCTGATGTGAAGTACATTAAAGAGTCTTATGATGTACTGAACAGAACAGTTGATGGTCTGAAGAAGACAAATTCAGAAACCGAAAAAGCAATGGATAAAATGAGTGCAACATTAATGACAAAGCAGAGCGTCATCAATGAGTATATTGAAGACTGTGCTAATCTGAAGAAAGAGTTGGAGCTTGAAAAGATCGAAAGTGAAAGGATTAAACGATTACTGTTGAGTTATACTACTTGTGATTATTTGATTGATCGTGTTTATCCTACTGTTGCAGGTCTGGAAGTGTTCATGGACAAAAAGACTGAAGATACTGATACTGGTAAGAAACCAAGTGTCAAGTATAACAGATGTCCGCCCCCGATCCATGAAACTTATTCTCCCAGGAATCCTAACGAGGAGCGTCTAAAAAAGGCAGTCAACATCAAATTAAAGTCTGAAATCAATGATGAATTACCAGATAATATTGATGTTACATTCACAGCGTCTGACACTGATCATGAGTCCGAGTTAATAAAGAAAGTTGTCGATCAAGTGTTGGATACGGATGAAGAGTTAAAGTCGGAGTCTAAATCTGATTGTTTGAGTTCGTCAGAAAAGAGTCCGAGTTCGTCAGAAAAGAGTCCGAGTTCACCGGTTAACAGGGTTTACAATAGAGAATTCATGTTATCAAAATCTAATTTGAATGACGGGTCAATCAAAGTGGCTTATACTTTGTATGATTCAGACAAATTATATTCTGATGAGGAATTTCCAATAAGAAGTGTTAAAATTGAAATGATCAAACAGGTTTTCAAATTAACAGAAATTAATATTTCTAAAATAAAAGATTTAAATCTTGCTGAAAAACCTAAAAAGTACACTTCAAGAGTTCAACAGAGATTGAACAAGAAAAAGGGTTACGGTTATGGTTCACGTTATCAAAAGAAACCAAACCAAACCACAATCGTAATTTCAAAAAACAAGGTCTGGGTTTTAGTTCTTCAGAAAATTATAAAAATGAGAAAAATTATAAACCAAAAACAAAATTTATTTCAGGAGGAAGTTCAGAGGATGAACAGAAGAAACCGTTCTGGAAGCAGTCAAACCAGGAGTTTCTTGCTGAAGTGAAGAAGAATGTGAGAAAGTTTGCTCAAAGAGTTGACAGAAGAACCTGTTTCAAATGCCAAGAAGTTGGACACATAGCTTGGAATTGTCCCAAGTCCAACTACAAAGAACAAGGAGTTTCTTCTAACTTTGATTCGAGAATAAAATTTGTTGATAAGAAAGAACAACCTGTAAAAAATGTTAAAAAGTTTGAAAACTCTACTTCTGAGGAAGGAGAAAATTCAAAACGGTTTTACAAAAGAAGAGGTGATTTGAGTAAACAAAAGTGGGTGATTAAATCTGAGGGTAATTCTGACAATGAATCTGATTCCATAAAATCAGAGGAGTCTTTGATTGATAAAAAGGTTGTGAATTCCGTTCCAGAGGTGAACGATGAGGATTTTCCTCCATTGTCAAAGGAAAATTTGATGAAGAAAGTGGGAAAGGTAGAGATCTCAAATCAATTCTTCGCTGATAAGGGAGATTTTGATGTTGAGAAGGTTTTTAATGGAAATGTTAAACATATTTTTGGAAAGATGGTTGACAGGAAAGTGAAGGATGCTAAAGAATTTTACAAATCAAAATGTTGGTGGGACAGATGTTTGCCACCAAAATCACCCAAGGCTGGTCAGGCTTGGGTGACAACATTTTCATCATAAATTCCTGACTTGCCGGAGCTCCCAGGTTGGTAAGAGTGGAGCAGGAATCGGCATCTTTCTTAGCAAATGATTCTACATGTGGTACAGTTGGTAAAGTACAGGTGGTATTTTTAAATTGTTATATGTTGAGTTACAAGTGGTTATGGTTGGTGAGTGAACCTGTAAGTGGTTGAAAGAGGTTTTCATTGATAAGTGGTTAATCAAGGTCATTAAGTTGAACTTGATTGGACCATATTTACATGTGGTATTTTGGAGAACAAAATGATGAGTTTATCCTCTAACCTACAAATGGTTTGAAAATCAACAAAACTAATTTTCCGGAAAAACCATTTGATTAAAACAAACTTAAGTGTTTTGAAATCACAATGGGAAAATAGTTTGTTGTAAGGGGGAGTTCTGATTGTTTATGCCAAGTGGATGGCGAATTGAAGTGATTTGATATCAGTTGTCACTTTATTGTACAGTTTATTTTCAAATTTCCTAAAATGTGTTTGCATTTTAGGGGGAGTAAAAATTTTCAGAAAATCCAAAAACATTTGAAATTTTGAAATAGTAAAAAACATGATAAAATCAAAAATGAGTTTTGTTGTCAAAAAGAGGGAATGATAGTACATCAGTGGACGATCACGGCATGCTAAAGAATTGGAAAGTTAAATGTGATAAACGATCTCACTGTGGATGTGTGAGTAGGTTTTTGTACATTTAGTAGATTGTGACGAGATATAAACCTAAATTCAAACTTACTTTTATCGTGGGTAACATCTCTTGGATATATGGGTAACCCCCGAAATCTTGTTTGAAAGATTCATTTTTCTGATATACTAGGTCTTTATACTCAGTGATATCTGGGGTATTATTCTTGGACTTCTGCTGAATGGAAGTTCTGACCTAGTCCTCGAATAATACTTTCCACAATGCTTGAAACATAGCATCACCCTCAGCATATATGATAAGACAATAAAATTGCTTAGCAATGCTGTTGTAAAAAAGATCCTCTTAAGGGGACACACCCAAAAGTTGAGTCATGATCTCTCTGCTGAACGGTAGTTCTGACCTGAGCTCTCATGATTCTTCATAATTTATTAACCCCTACAGATATCATTTGTGTCATAATTACCTGTAAGACTGAATATTGGGATCTGGATACGGGAGTATATTCTGAGGTGGGACACGCGATTGAGTTTAAGTGCTTAAAACATTAATATCGTATCTCGAAGCAGTTGAACTTTGTGTGAAAATTTAAGTGGATCAGTATACTGACAATCTAAGTGAATCGTTTAGAACTTAAAATGTTTAAAGCTTAACGGTGTTGGTGATTTGTCTCAGAAACTGATATGATCCTCTTACACAAACTCACAAAAATATTGTATGTAAATATTTCTTTGCTGCATTTCATTTTAGTTATTTCAAAAATCCAAAAAGATTTTCGGTGTGTTTTAGCATATATTTTGAAAAAAAAATCAAAAAGATTTTAGACAACTGATGTTGAAAAGCTGATTTTCAAAATTCCGAGTGCTAAACATGACGAACAGGTTTGGGAAAGTTTGTTTGAAGATGTGTGAAATGAAAATGATATATATTCAAGTGGTTCATCAGAAATTGACATGATAAATAATTTTGTTTGATACTGAAAATGATGAATTCAGGGTTGTGTATTCAAGGGATTAGCAAAGTTTTTAAATTTGTTATATCTTATCTTTTATGAAACTTACTTTTAGGTAGAGAATATGCAGGTAAATCAGGTTGCGATACCTGAACCTGTGAAAGCCAGACTAAGATCCCAGCACATCTTGAGGGGGAGTCTGTTAGAGAAAAAGAGTTTAAAGTTGCTAGAGCCAGCTGCTGATCCTGAAGAATAAAAGAGAAAGAGAGAGATTTGAAGATACTTACAACGTCAAATACTTCAAAGAGTTCAAGAGGACTGATAAAGACTGAAGATGCGTAGACTCGACACTTAAGACTCGTCAACATCTGAGGGGGAGTCTGTTGGTGCATACATCTGTCGTCTTCGTCTTATATCGAGTCTCTGACTGAAAGTTTGAAGAGTGACTGAAAGTTTGAGGAGTGTTGAAAGTTTGAGGAGTGCTGAAAGTTTGAAGAGGTCTAGTTTGAAAGTGTCAGGGTCTAGTTTGAAGGGTTTAGTTTGAAGGGTTTAGTTTGAAGAGTGTCATGTCACCTTCAAACAGGAGGGTCCTTCTCCTATAAATAGGCTTCAAACTTTCACCATTTGTAACTTTCTGGCTAAAGCAACGAAGTGCTGCCGAAGTGTTGTCAGGTTGTAAAACAGTGTGAAATCAATATTACAACAGTTTAAAGTGTATTGCTAGCTGAATTGAACTTAGTTTCTTTGTTTCCGCCTCTGAAACTGAGATAAACTCTTCTGATTGACTCGTTCGGGTCTGAAAACGATCCTACAAAAATCTCTCCACTATTTTGGGGTAGAGATATACACAATCAATTACATAATATTTATAATAGAATTATAATAATCTAATCTTTTAGAAATAATAATCTTATTTTAGAGAAAATTACCTTTTTGGGTCCCGGTGTTCTATGGGTTTTAACTACTTGAGTCCAAAATCAAAATGTTTAACGCCCTGAGTCTCCAAATGTTTTTTTAACCATTTGAGTCCAAATTTTTAACAACGTTAGAATTTCTTAGTTATTTTTTTCTAAATAACCGAAATACCCTTTTACATTCAAAAAAATTTATAAACCTAATTTACAAAATACTATATACTTAGCTGCACCTCCAAAAAGTAATTTTCTCTAAAACCCTGCACTCTCTTTCTCTATCTCTCTCTCTCTCTCTCCCTCACGAAGGGGGCTCATTCGTGTGGAGGGGTTAGGTTTGGCCGATTCCGCGTATTTTAGCCTGTTTTAGGTATTTCCAGCATACAAATGAAATGTATAAGTATAAAATAATAGAGTCTATATTATGATCAAAGTCTTGGATTACAAGGTTGGAAAGGATTACGGATTTTAAATAGAGTGCCGACTTTAGTTTTAAATAAGGAAGGTTCGGAAAAGCGAAGCATTACAGTCTCTCCTACTTTAGGAAATTTCACCCCGAAATTTATTCAAGAGGAAGACTTAGGAAATGCATTTTGGTTAAAATGTTAGGCTAAAATCATAATTTTGAAGTAAAATGTTTACGTGGAGTTTATGGGTAAGCGTGTTAAAATGCATTGAAATTTCGAGGGATGAAAAGGTAGGTTTATAAAAGTAGTTCATTTGACTAAGGTGATTTAAGGCATCAATCACAAGTAGGGGTAAAACTTGCATGCGTGTGTAGACAAGTGAGTTTGACCAAGTTTGAATAACTTGATGGAAGGAATGTTTTAAAAGAGTGTGACCTATTAAGAAAAGATTTAATATAACATGGAGTGCAATTTGATGAAATGTGCGGCCCGCACCATAGGTTGTGGGAAAAGTTTTATTGGGTCCAACGCGTATTAGTGAAATTACACGTTTGTAGAAAATATTTATTAGCGAGAAGCTAGAATGGTAAATATTTATGGTTTTAAAACGTTTTGGGCGGTAATGGGCCGACTAGTTAAAGTTTGCGTGTAATGAAGGATGAAAGGTAGTTTTAAAAGAAAAGAAGTATTTTGACTGAACTGAGCTGGCGCGAATGTTTACTGAAAATGGATAGGACGTTTAGGCCGACTTATTATGAACAATGGTTTGGGTTGAATTGTTAAGGAGATAATTGGGAATAACCGTGGTATAAGGGTAAATGAATGATTCGGTGGATGTATGCAAGGAGTAGGAATGGTATGGATGTCGGATAAAATGCGAACATAAAACGTTTGAGAGATGCTAGTGATAGTTGTAGCCGCTACGACTAACGATTCCGAGGATGAGTTTTTGTCACACCCCAACCGATGGCGGAATCATCGGGGCGCGGCACTGAGCGAAACATATTGTTCAAAGAAATTCCATAACGACTACATTACCGAATAGTTTAAATATCATGTCCCATACCATGACCCATAAGATAAAATAGTTATTACAGACGTAGATATTCTTCAAACAAAAGCATGTTCCGACAACTCAGATTTTAAATAGATGAACATAAATTGTCTTTGTTTCTAGACCTTTCCTAGCCTCGATTTCATAGCAAGCCACGCATCTAAACATCTTAAGCACCTGCCACATACGTTAAAGTAAAAGTCAATACACGTAGTGTAAAGGTGAGCATACAAGTTTGATAATAGCATTAGAGTTCGAAATCGTGTACGCATAACCAGCACGTACACAGTGTGAAATGAAGCACGTAAGTTATCGACATGAACCTATCAATACCAATGACTGTGGGTTGACTGCCCAAGGCAGTTCGTAATACACTATCACCACCGTGAGCCATGTAACAAATTGTCCTTTACAACCCCTGAGTAAACAGGTGCTGAGTCCAAACTATAGTACTATCGTTGCTAAGGCAGGTAGACAGCATTCCATGTGTAAACATAACAAACAAGCATTCATTAAGTCACGTATAACATGCGGTAACGGTTAGCGTTAAAGTATTGCGTAGTGTGATTGGTGTGATTTAGTATAAGTAACGTATGTAACACCCAAAAGTGCGTAAAGCAAAAAGGGTTCGAGTATACTCACAGCGGTTGAATTAATGGATTGAAGGGAGCGCTAGAGTGGATAATAGCCTGAACAGTTATCGATAATATAAGCGAAAGTCGGTGCGTAAAATGGTGTGAAGTGTCAGTGGGTCGGACAGTAATCCGATCGGGTGACCGGTCGACCGGATGACAATCCGTTCGGGCGGTCACTCGATCGGGTGGCCACTCGACTGGATTGTTATCTCGTTTGGGATGGATGTGTTTGTGTATGATGGCTTGTCTTTTGAAGTTTTCATTGTAGCATTTTAAAGATAGAGAAGTATCTCTACCTTTCAAGTCGGTCGATCGAATGGCTGTTCGATCGGACAACAATCCGATAGGTCGAGACTTCTCTTGTTTGAGAACAAGTTCACAGCAGGACTGTCACTCGGTTGGATGGCTATCCGATCGGGTGGCAATCCGCTCGGATTGAACATGTTGAAAAATAGTTAAGTGGTTGAACTCAAACATCACATGGTCGTATGGCAATCCGATCGGACGACAATCCGTTCCATGTTCAAACTTCCTTAATTGAAATGAAAGTTAAGTGTGGGACCCAAGGTGCAATCCGACCGGGTGGCTGTCCGGTCGGGTGGCAATCCGATCGGATGACAATCCGTCCCAGACGACCTGGTCGTCTTCTTCCTTGGTTGTTTTGGTAGTTTTGTCATTTTCTCGAGACTGTTTGATATCTTGCTAAACAACAGAACCCTCGTCAAGACTTAGTGACCCGATCGGACAGGAACCACCCTAGTCCGACCAGCTAACTGTTCGAGACGGTGTTTCATGTTTAACCCGAAATCGGTGTTCTCATGGATAGAATCCAGATCTTGAACCAACACATCAACAAGAAAGAGTAGAAGATTAGAACAAGCTCCGATTCTATCGGTTTTGAGTGCATTGAGTGTAAAAGAGTTGAAAGAAAGTTAAAAACCACTTTTTAATCCTTTTCACCATGAATATGTTCAGATCTATGAAAGATCTTTGTTCATTCATGTGGAAATCATTCAGATCTGAGTTGTTCTTGGTGGATTGAAGCCAAAACATGAAGTTCGTAAGAACTCCATGATGACATCATCCTAGAACACCTCAAATCTAGTGATTTCACGGTTGAAAGTTAAGATTCAAAAGATAGAAATGTGTAGGAGTGCGTGTAGATTAAGAAAGTACAAGATATAGGTGAAAAACTTACAAGAATCGCGAGAAATCTGAAGAAATAGTGGCTGGAGCGAGTAGGAGAGAAAGAGGGCTTTCAACATCAAGGATGTGACAAGTGGGGGGGGGGGGGTATCTATAGGGTTTCCATAAATGGAAAGGGGGAAATGAAGTTGTTCGGTGGAGTGGCACCCCGTCCGGGTGACAGCTCGGTCGAGTGGCAATTCGACCGGGTGACACCTGGGTGGGTGGCAGCTCGGTCGAGTGGCAGTCCGACCAGGTGGCAACTCGGTCGACTGGCCACTCGGGTCGAGTGCTCAGCGTGATGAGTTTTTGCGATTCCGACTCGAGTGTTGAGCGTTGCAATGTGATAGAATTTCCTATTCAAATTACTTTTAATCCCAACTACTATATCAACATACAAACATCCTTACTTATTGTTCGTTTAGCGTTTGCGATTCGATTACGATTGCGTTTCGATTATTCACCACAACAACAACATAAATACACATGCACAAGTAACACATAAGGCACACACACGTAATAACAATAACCAGTCACGTAAGTCGAGTTGCGATAAGCGATAAAGCGATTAAACATGCGATAAATATGCGATTATTAATAGATACTCCACATAATACAACTAATGCGATAACATAATTAGACTAATTACAAGTCAAAGAAGTCAAAACAGGAATTGAGCAAGGAGTGACTGATCGCAATTAGCAATCTTGTCTCCCTTTGACTTCAATCTTGACTTTGACTTTGACTTTCGAAACACGGGGTGTTACAGCCTCCCCTAGTTGAGGGAATTTCGTCCTGAAATTAGGCCAAAGCCGTAACAAACAACTGCGGGTACTTCGCCTTCATGTCGCTTTCGAGTTCCCAAGTGAAATCTGCGCCTCGTTTGCCTTCCCATCGAACATTCACAATGGGAATGCGCGAGTGTCTGAGTTGCTTGGTCTGGCGGTCCATGATTTCGACAGGCTTCTCCACAAAGTGTAGTGTTTCGTTCACTTGAAGATCTTGTAGAGGTACAATTAAATCATGCTCAGCCAGGAACTTTCTGAGGTTCGACACATGGAAAGTCGGGTGGACATTACTAAGTTCCTCCGGTAGTTCGAGTCTGTAGGCGACTTTTCCGATCCTTTCCAGAATCTTAAAAGTTCCAACATATCGAGGCGCTAGTTTCCCTTTCTTGCCGAATCTGACCACACCCTTCCAAGGTGATACCTTTAGGAGTACGTAGTCGCCAAGGTCAAATTCAAGGGGCTTGCGTCGTCTATCGGCGTAACTTTTCTGACGACTCCGAGCTTTCAGTAGATTGTCTCGAATTTGGAGGACTTTGTCAGTCGTTTCTTGCAATAGCTCAGGACCGGTTAATTACGAGTGCCCGATCTCGTGCCATACAATAGGCGATCGACATTTTCTTCCGTATAAGGCCTCAAACGGTGCCATTTGAATGCTGGAACGATAAATGTTATTGTACGAGAATTCGACTAAAGGTAAGTATGCGTCCCAATTACCACCGAAATCTATGACACACGAACGGAGCATGTCTTCAAGGGTACGAATCGTTCTTTCAGTCTGACCATCGGTTTGGGGATGAAACGCGGTACTTAGATTAAGCGTAGTACTGAGAGCCGTTTGAAACGTTTCCGATAGACACGAGGTAAACCGAGCATCACAGTCAGAAATGATGTCGCGAGGCATCCCATGTCTACAAATGATCTCATCGGTGTAGATTCGGGCTAATCTTTCTACCTTGTAGTCTTCTCGTATTGGCAGAAAATGAGCAGATTGGTCAAACGGTCAACTACAACCCAGATACTGTCGTGACTTGATGGCGTACGCGGAAGTTTTGTTATGAAGTCCATAGCTATACTCTCCCACTTCCACATAGGGATCAAGGGTTGTTTAAGTAAGCCAGAGGGCCTTTGGTGTTCGGCCTTGACCTTCGAGCAAGTCAGTCATTTTCCAACGTAGAGGGCGATATCTCTCTTCATGCCCGGCCACCAGTACTTGTAGCGAAGGTCCTGGTACATCTTGTCGGCACCGGGATGAATAGAATATCGGGATTTGTGGGCTTCGTCCATCAAAATCTGTCGTAAATTGGTTCCCTTAGGGATCCAAATTCGGTCCAAAAAGTGGAATATCCCATTCGACCTATTCACAAGCTGGGCTCCATCGTGGTAGATTCTTTCCTTCTTCAGAGTGCGTTCATTAAAACAGGCATGTTGAGCTTCGCGGATGAGGGTTTCGAGATAGAATTGGGCTTGGATATTATGGATGCTGAGCAAATAACTCCGTCTGCTGAGAGCGTCGGCAACGACATTTGCTTTGCCAGGATAATAACGAATCTCACAGTCATAATCATTGAGAAGCTCTACCCATTGGCGTTGACGCATATTAAGTTCCTTCTGGTCAAAGATATGTTGTAGGCTCCTATGATCGGTGAAGATCGTACACTTGGTACCATACAGGTAGTGTCGCCAAATCTTTAACGCAAAAACAACTGCGCCTAGCTCGAGATCATGGGTTGTATAGTTCTTTTCATGGATCTTGAGCTGACGAGACGCGTAAGCAATAACCTTGTCCCGTTGCATGAGGACACAACCATGACCAAGGTTCGAGGCATCACAATAGACAATGAAGTCGTCGTTTCCGTCGGGTAAAGTGAGAACATGAGCATTGCAAAACATATGCTTGAGGGTTTGGAAAGCAGAATCTTGTTCAGTTCCCCAAACAAAAGGTTTGTCTTTATGAGTTAGAGCGGTAAGCGGCACAACGATTTTAGAGAATCCTTCGATGAATCGTCGATAATAGCCCGCTAATCTGAGAAAAGAACGGACTTCATAAGGGTTCTTCGGTGTGACCCAACTCTTAACAGCTTCGATCTTCACGGGATCGACGTGGATACCTTGACTATTGACAATATGACCGAGGAATTGAACCTCCTCCAGCCAAAATTCGCACTTGGAAAACTTGGCATAGAGTCGATTCCCCTGGAGTAGCTCGAGAACCAAGCGTAGATGTTGCGTGTGTTCGGCTTCCGACTTGGAATAGATCAAGACATCATCGATGAAAATGACGACGAAGCGGTCGAGGTTAGGTTTACACACGTGATTCATCAGATCCATGAAAACCGTGGGTGCGTTGGTTAAACCAAAAGGCATAACAATGAACTCATAATGGCGGGTGCACGCAAAATCTGCAGGCGATACCCACCGGGTGATGATAAGTACATGTCGGGCAAGCAGGGTGGGGACCAGTGTACGCACGCTTTGCAGGCGGTGCATAGGTAACTGGTGTTGATCGGTGCTGAGATTGCTGCTGAGCTGGTATGGCTTGAAGTGGAGCAGCAGTAGTAGTGACAGCACAGTTCTTTTTGCTGGAGCTGTTGTTGTTGTTCTTCTTCTTCTTCTTGCGTCGTGAGGACTTTGATGACTGAGCGGTGGTGGCTTCAGCGGATGGTGCGGCAGTAGCTTGGTGCAAGTTCTTGGTAGCTTTATCCCAAAAGCTAGCTTTTACTCGCTTGTCGTTGATTTAAGTGGAAAGCAAGTAGGTTTCTTCGATCGTTGCTGGCTTGGCAGCGTGCACAAAATCTGCAACACAATTTGGCAGAGCTCGAATGTACTTCTTGATTGTCATCTCCATCGTCTTCACTTAGTCAGGACAGATGATACTGAGCTGCTTAAAGCGAGCAGTCAGAGCTGCGTTCTCTCCATCCTTCTGCTTGATATGCTAGAATTCGTCCTCCAGCTTTTGGCGTTCATGGGGAGGGCAGAAGTCATCCATCATAATGGCCTTCAGCTCTTCCCACGTCAGCTCATAGGCTGAGTCATTCCCCCGTTTGTTCCTCTCGGCCGTCCACCAGTCTAGTGTGCAGGACTGGAAGACGCCGGTAGCATTCAAAGTACGGAGATTTTCAGGACATCCACTCTGGCGCAGAGTGACTTCGATGGAATCAAACCATTAAAACATAGCCGTAGGGCCATCTTCGCCAGTAAATTCCTTTGGACCACAAGCTTTGAACTGCTTGAAACTAAAAGCAGTCTTCGGTGCATCTATTCGAGACTCTTCAGATGATTTGCTAGCGTTCTCGTTTAGTTCACTAACAATCTGAGGAATTACTTTAGCGATCTGGGTAGCGATGAGAGAGGCGAGTCGCTTGTAGCGATGAGTGAAGTGATCCAGTGGACGACATTGTCTGCAACAAGCATCGCCATAGGATTCAATCACTATTTAATCGATTCTTACCTCACACGCCTAATTCTACTAAAGCTCAGGAACACGAACATGTAAACACAAAGGCACATAAACACAGATTCACATAAGCACAAAAGCACATAAGCACGTAAGGCACTGAATCACGAAAGCACAGACTCACATAATCATAAGAGGCAGTCAAAATACAGAAACCTATTATTCAACATCCGCGAGCGTTCGAGAATAGAGATTGCGATTAACATAGCGAGTAGTATAGTATAAGCGAATATCATAGCAAGCAACGTAGCGTACGGTGGTTCCTCATGGTGGTAGCGATTTGTCAGCGTTTTGAGATAGATGTGCAGTGCGAGTCGTGTGTGTCGATCAAACGAAAATCGAATAAATCACCAAAAATCGAACATATAAACAGGTAAATACACATATACACACATAAAATCGACGACTATCAGAGTCAGCAGTTGCAGGCTCAGAATCAAAACACATAAAAATCGAGGATAGATTGTCTGCGGCTGTTTAGACATCGACTAACCAAGGTGGTTCGACTTTTCACAAGGACCTTTGGTACACACTTGACCTTCGGGACTGTGTTCTTACCTCGAATCTGGGTGAATGACACACATACTTCCAGTTTCAGCATGACTTCAAGTCGTTGGAGTCCGTCGAGACCTTGGTGAGAATTTTGGTAAAATAAAATAGAGATCGGAACAAGTCGTCGAGGTTCGGGTTTCACCCCTGACTTAACGACTTTGTTCCTATCCTTGATAAAGTAAATGAAGAATTATACGTCAAAGTATGGATTCCACCGCTATTTCAACGTAAATTCTCCTGTTTGTAGATAAAATTGCGGGTTGAACAATCAATTTAGTCGAGAGTTTGCAGCTTTCACACCTAATCTCGACCTAATTGCACGTTCGAAAACTAGAGTGCAGTGATAGTGTAGCGCATGCGAGAATGGCGAGATATAGGAAGTAAGCTCGTACATAATCCCTACCGGATATGCACAAGTTGGTCTGTTGGTTCCTAACTATAGACTAGGTCGTTTCTAAGACACCGACCCGGACTAGGTCGAGTCTTCGCTAATTCCCTATAGTTATGGCTCTGATACCAATCTGTCACACCCCAACCGATGGCAGAATCATCGGGGCGCGGCACTGAGCGAAACAGATTGTTCAAAGAAATTCCATAACGACTACATTACCAAATAGTTTAAATATCATGTCCCATACCATGACCCATAAGATAAAATAGTTATTACAGACGTAGATATTCTTCAAACAAAAGCATGTTTCGACAACTCAGATTTTAAATAGATGAACATAAATTGTCTTTGTTTCTAGACCTTTCCTAGCCTCGATTTCACAGCAAGCCACACATCTAAACATCTTAAGCACCTGCCACATACGTTAAAGTAAAAGTCAATACACGTAGTGTAAAGGTGAGCATACAAGTTTGATAATAGCATACAGAGTTCGAAATCGTTTACGCATAACCAGCACGTACACAGTGTGAAATGAAGCACGTAAGTTATCGACCTGAACCTATCAATACCAATGACTGCAGGTTGACTGCCCAAGGTAGTTCGTAATACACTCTCACCACCGTGAGCCATGTAACAAATTGTCCTTAACAACCCCTGAGTAAACAGGTGCTGGGTCCAAACTATAGTACTATCGTTGCTAAGGCAGGTAGACAGCATTCCATGTGTAAACATAACAAACAAGCATTCATTAAGTCACGTATAACATGCGGTAACGGTTAGCGTTAAAGTATTGCGTGGTGTGACTGGTGTGATTTAGTATAAGTAACGTATGTAACACCCAAAAGTGTGTAAAGCAAAAAGGGTTCGAGTATACTCACAACGGTTGAATTAATGGATTTAAGGGAGCGCTAGAGCGGATAATAGCCTGAACAGTTATCGATAATATAAGCGAAAGTCGGTGCGTAAAATGGTGTGAAGTGTCAGTGGGTCGGACAGTAATCCGATCGGGTGGCAATCCGATCGGGTGACCGGTCGACCGGATGACAATCCATTCGGGCGGTCACTCGATCGGGTGGCCACTCGACTAGATTGTCATCTCGTTTGGGATGGATGTGTTTGTGTATGATGGCTTGTCTTTTGAAGTTTTCGTTATAGCATTTTAAAGATAGAGAAGTATCTCTACCTTTCAGGTCGGTCGAACGAACGGCTGTTCGATCGGACAGCAATCCGATTGGTCAAGACTTCTCTTGTTTGAGAACAAGTTCACAGCAGGACGGTCACTCGGTCGGATGGCTATCCGATCGGGTGGCAATCCGCTCGGAATGAAGATGTTGAAAAATTATTAAGGGGTTGAAGTCAAACATCACATGGTCGTATGGCAATCCGATCGGACGGCAATCCGTTCCATGTTCAAACTTCCTTAATTGAAATGAAAGTTAAGTGTGGGACCCAAGGTGCAATCCGACCGGGTGGCTGTCCGGTCGGACGGCAATCCGATCGGACGGCAATCTGTCCCAGACGACCTGGTCGTCTTCTTCATTGGTTGTTTTGGTAGTTTTGTCGTTTTCTTGAGACTGTTTGATATCGTGCTAAACTACAGAACCCTCGTCAAGACTTAGTGACCCGATCGGACAGGAACCACCCTAGTCCGACCAACTATCTATTCGAGATGGTGTTTCATGTTTAACCCGAAATCGGCGTTCTCATGGATAGAATCCAGATCTTGAACCAACACATCAACAAGAAAGAGTAGAAGATTAGAATAAGCTCCGATTCTATCGGTTTTGAGTGTAAAAGAGTTGAAAGAAAGGTAAAAACCACTTTTCAATCCTTTTCACCTTGAATATGTTTAGATCTATGAAAGATCTTTGTTCATTCATGTGGAAATCATTCAGATCTGAGTTGTTCTTGGTGGATTGAAGCCAAAACAAGAAGTCCAATCAAGGATTAATAATAAATGTTTTGAAATAAATCAAAACTAATGTAAGTATTATATAAATCAAATCAATGAGTCATGATAATACTTCGTATATCTTTCTAAGAATCTAACATATAAAAATATGGGAAATTCTATGAAGATTTCGATACTCGAACATTGAAACAATCGTACACAAAATCCTAAAGCGATCCAGATAACACTACAAGAATAATAAAATAAGAACACTTATATATAGGAAGTACCAGCGGCGTATCCTCCATGTTCTTATTTTATTACACCCGTTTCGTTATCTAAATTACAACTACCACATAAACACATAATTGTCAACTGGTTCCATCTCGTAAACATGCATTAAAGTACACAATGAATCCAAACAGGGGCTCCAATATTAGTACTCTAAACATCCCATATAGGTCTAGCTATGAAGATAGATAGATACTACAGGGATCAGGTTCTCGTTACCTCGGCTAACCTAACATGCATTAAAGTACACAATGAATCCAAATAGGGGCTCCAATATTAGTACTCTAAACATCCTACAAGTATATCTAGCTATGAAGATAGATGAATACTTCAGGGATCAGGTTCTTGTCACATCGAATCACTGTATCACAACATCCTAAATCCTAATGGTGATTCGGGATAACGCCACGAAGGGTACTACAATAAGCACACTTATATATAGGAAGTATCAGCGGCGTATCCACCATGTGCTTATTGTATTATCTAGTTTCGTTATCTAAATCACCAACAATCTACACACAACCAACCATCGAGTCGAAAAGTACTTCTTAAAACCTTACTATGAAGATAGGAAGATCTAAGACTATACTTCAAACATCCTATAAGAATCAATCTATAAAGATAGATAGATGCTATAAGGATTCTAAATAATCACTGTGTTGCATAATCGGAATAAGACACCTCAAATCACTTCGTAAACACATACATGCCATACATTTTGAAAACAAATCGATTACACATATGAATCACCCCAAAACATTTGAAAACGGTAAAAGAGGGGAACTATGTACTCGCCTGGGATTGCGTATAGTTCCAGTTCAAAGGGTATAACAAAGCTCAAAAGACCAAGAGTTCAAGTGTTGAAGCGGTTCCTAGGGTAACGGATACTATGTTAGCGAATTGACACCTAAATCGGAAGATTGGGTAGAATGAAGTCTTGTAAACCAAACGAGTATTGGAACTCATGTGATATGGTTTAACAAAGCCTACATTCTAAATCGGAACCTATCCTAAGTGCTTACGACCCATTACGACTCGTTAAGGTAGCTTATGCTACATTAACGCGTCGTTTGTGTGAAAGCGCGTTCAAGACGCCTAACTAGTCCTATGACAAGTATTATATGCCTTAACATATCTAATTATGTTATATAATCAGTTTAGATGTCAAAATATGGGTTACATATGCTTAAAATGAAATTATGCGCAAAAAGGGTATTTTGGTCATTTTCCTAAGGCATATAAACTACCTAACATACAACTAACTAAACGAAGTGAGCATAATGTATAACCTTTGAAGGTTATTCCCTATACAACTATGGTCACAATATATGTTTGGTAGGATCCTAATGATCGACCAAACGGGTCGGGTTCGGAAGTCTAAGCGGTTGTTTAGACCGCTTATCTTATGAGCCTATACAAGCACTAAACTAAAAGTGACGAGTTAAACATGTTAAAACATGTTTAACGAAGTTAGAAAACAAGTTTGATATCAAAACAAAGGGTTTTGATACCCAATAATTGTTTGGTTGCAAAATACACATAAATACGCATTTTGACCGAAACTATGACTCGTCACTACACCTAATCAACGTGGTAATCAGTAGGTATAGTCACAAGGGACTATAACCATCGTGATTACGCTCACGTTGCGAAGTTCAAACGAACTTCGTGTTGACCAATTCGTGGTCAAAGTAGAAAGTCAAACACTGTTTGACTTTCACGCTTGAAATACATAAACGAGCATGAAAGAAACTTACAAAGGGTCTAAGCTATGAAGTTTTGATCTAAGAATACTCAGGTATGAAGTTTTGAACCTCAACTTAGAGCAAACTCAGATCAAAGTGTGAGGAAAAAAAATGAAAGGCTTGGGTTTATATAGATTTCGGAGAACCGTTAGGATCATTACTCGTAAAACGTGCTTCGATCTAGACCTTACATGTGGGCACAAGGTTTTATAATACAATGGGACATCAAATACCATCAAATGGTATTGCAAAACAATGAACAAAACCATCAAAAATAGGCTGGAGAGCTGAATTCAATGAATCTGGTCTACAGGTCTATCGTGCCCCGCGTAATAGCCTTACATGGCTTAAGCGCCCCGCCTGAGAACTTTGACAGATTGTCAAAAACAGTCCCTGCAGGTCCAAAACTTGATTTCTGATGCATTTTTGACACCTTTAAGCCCCGTTAACCCCATTTCAAGGATCTAAGATAAAGTTAAAGTATAGGGAACTTAAATTATGCTCAAAAAAATCTCGGATGTCGGTTCGTTTGGTCGTATGATCGCGTTGTTCGGTTAATTACGACGAAAGTCGTAACGAACGCGAAATCGATCCAAATTACGCGACGAGTGAAATTCTAACATTCCAAACACTAAAATAAAATATTTTAATGATTACAAAAACTTTTGGATATCCGGATATATTCAGAACGTAAGTTATGCGCGTAATTGCAAACTTACGCGGTTTTTGACGCTTTTAGTCCCTATTGATCAAATAAGCATATTTTCGCATAACGAACCCCTCAAAGCCTATTTCTAAGCTACGTAAAGGATATTTAGTGTACGTTTAGCTTATGATCAGGTTCTGGAATGTTCGTTACTAAACGAATCAATAGACTTTCGCAGTTTGACGTAAATAGTCCATAAGAGTGAATAAACTTATTTTTGACACACCAAAGCCTTCAAAACTTATTTCTAAGTTATATAAAAGTTATTTAAGGTATATTAAGCCTAAGTAAATGTTCCGGAGTGTTTTCCGCATTAAACTGATTACGTTTACGCATCAGTTCGCGTTTAACTTTCTAGAAAGTGATTTAAAGCTTGAAATTGAACTAGAATCAAAACGTGAAATTGTAAAACACAAATAAACAAATTTTGAGACAAAAATACATTGTTTCTTTGATAAAATATAGTGTCCTATATCGTGTGTGTTTACAGATCACAAGTGTCACAGTCTCCCCTACTTCAGGAAATTTCGTCCTGAAATTTATTCGAAGGAGACCGTAGAGTGGAATTGAAACAACTGATGGATAAGCAGATTGCTAGATCCCAAAGATACGGAGCATCATTTGGTGTTGGAAATTTCAGGGGATTCAAAATGTGATTTGGGATATTCAAAGTATCTTAAGATATTTAACCCTTTGAAACTTGTGAAAGTCGACTAGTGTTCAAAAATCATATAAGTATGGCACTATGTTATACTAAGCTCCTAGTGTAATCCCTAGCAAACAAAGGTGTGTACATTCAAGCCCTTCACGTACACGGTTTCTAACGTCCCATGTGGTACATCTAATGCACCATGAGCATCCCATGCATAGGAGACGGGTCAATCATACCTATGGCATCAAGATCGTCACCTTTAACACCATATTATACTCCTGGTAAGATCGATTTGAGTTAATGAATGTACTCGGTGTTGTCCATCGGAAATAACCACACAAATAACAATTAAGCACATAATCACTTAATGGTCCAAGATAACATAAAATCACCAAGTGATCTTAGCAACGTTATGAAGAATAACACAATAAGAACACTTATATATAGGAAGTACCATCGGCGTATCCACTGTGTTCTTATCGCATCATACTTCTCCCGTTACCTTAATCACTCTAGATTTTAGGCCACCATACTTAACAAGGCTTACTATGATTCTCATGCGTCATAATTAAGTGTGCACCCATAATTACTCGTTTTATCACATGGTCCACATAGCTCCTCTTGTTAAGCGAGGGTAACAAATAATAAGGTTGAACTATCGTCTAAATCAAATAAACATCATTACAACATAATATCTGTCAAATCGAATCGTATTTTATACTAGCAATGATAACACTACTTATTTTGCATATAACCAATTTAGTAGTAGGTGTTCTATTCTAGTATGAATGTTTATATATATGTTTCATATTAACCAAATAGGTAGAATGCAACATATACTCATCATACATTATCATCATAATGTAAGCATATCAAGAAAATGTTTTCAAATCATGCGCTAGGTATGCTAAGTTAACAAACTAAGTACGTTAAATCAACATACGAAGCAATTTGTATTTATAATCATGTATTATACATATTAGATAAACAAATCATGTATATAATGCTATGATCATAAAATGGTACTAACTTGTTCATAGTATTCGCATCGATCGTGTTACCAAGTTCGTACGAATGTACCAGAGTGCAATCATATTATGCTAAATTATAAGATTTAGTTCCTAAAGAACGAAATCCTCAAAATCAGTACGTAATTATAATTACTCATAGTGTAACCACATTAGAGTTTGAAACTGGAAATGAATAACAAGGATAAAAATAAACTTTTTGAAATTTATATTGTTTTCGAAATTTAACAGAAAATATAGAGGTTCAAATGATCATAAGGGCTTGATCATTAGCTTGAGCCTCGTTGACGTTGAATACTCGTCCATTAACATTGGCAAGCTTGGGGCAGTTTCGCTTGAAATGATTTAAGTCACCACAATTGAAACATGCTCCCGGACGAGTCTGAGTAGGGGCTGCTCGGTTCTGGATACGACAGGTCACAGATAGATGTCCAAATAGACCACAGGTTGTATACTGATGATAAGGAGAATTTGATGCATGGTGATAGTTGCAATGATTGCACCGAGGTTGCTTTCCACGATAAAATCCCTTAAAGGGTACTGAATTTAGTGGAACAGGTGCAGGAATTGCAAAATTCTTTCAGGTCTTGCGCTTCCTAGAATTCTTTCTTCATAAGATCTTTAAATTCTTCCCACGTCAATTCTATTGCTACATCGGCACCTCGGTCTCTCATAATATCGTTCCACCAAGTGAGTGCTCTCCTTTGAAAGACACTCGAGGCGAACTCCACCTTGCGCTCATTTGGACACTGAACATGGCGGAGTGTGCTTTCTATACTTTCAAACCATTGCTGCTAATTCAGCGTTCCGAGTGGCGTCGCGGCGAGGTGGCATCTTGAAAGTATAGCTAGAAGAATCTTGTTCATTGGTCTCGTTCTTGTACTTAGAATATACATTGTTGTGGATTTTGTTTTGAAACAAGAGTTGTTTGAAATTTTTTTTGTAATATTTTTGGATGAGAGAATACAAACCGAGTTAATGGTTTGTATTATAAAATTCTTTACCTGTTAAAAAAATTTATTGTTTTTAAGACAAAATGTTTTAAATTAAAATTTTAAAACAAAGAAACTTTGTGTTTGAAATTTTGAAAATTCTCATCCAAATGGTAAAAATTTGAAATTTTGAAAAACAAAGGTAGTATTTCAAAAATAAAATAGGATCTCGTAGTGTCGTGAAATGAAATGAAATTCGTTTCAACTGTATCGAATCAAACATATCACCGAAGGTAATATGATGAAATAGTATTGGGAAAGGAAAGTTGTTTCGGTTGTCGTGAGGAGCAAACATATTACCGAGGGTAATATGAATGAGTAGTGTTACAAAGGTCGTTGAGAAATCATTCGGTAGGGTCAAGATGGATAGGTTTATATAATTCTTCATGAAGACATGCTTTAGCCTATAATTGGACACTCACCCTAAGAGTTCCCAGGTAAGAGTGACTGGCCTGATAATGCGGATTTGTACAAATACTATAGCCTTAGACAGAAAACTCGGGGTACAGGCATCCACCCTTCTAGATTGCATGTGTTCACATTATTAAAACCCAAGATTTCGATGAAAAACATTTGAGGAAAAACATTTAAGAAATCTTTTGATATAAATCGTTTGAGATAAAACATGTTTGCGAAATATTTTGATAAAAACATTTAAGAAAAATTTTTGAAAAATATTTCAATGAAAATGTTTTGAGAAAACATTATGAGGAATACCCTAAGGCATGAAGCCTAAGGTTCAGGATAAATCATCTAAGGCTAGATGATTTGTAATTCATAGAGTAGTTATAGCACGAATAAGGATGAGGATTTAGGAAAGAGTTCCTAAGTCTACTCACGTTTGGGTCCTAGGAAGGTTATAGACTAGGTTTAAGGCATTCTAATAATCTAATTCCCTATAACCAGTGCTCTGATACCAATCTGTAACACCCCAATCGCGTAATACAACAACACGCGGCGGAAATATCGGGGAGTCACGTTACAAATTGCTCACAACTACTGGTACTAAATTGTTTCAATATCATTAACATTGTTTTACAAGCAAAGAATACATGTAATTGTTCTTTTATTTTAGAAGTCTAAGGCCCGTATGCAGTCCTATGCGTTGCATGCTTGAACAGTCGAAAACCTGAAACATATGTGAAAAACAGTCAGCATAAAAATGCCGATGAATACATAGGTTTTATTAGCCAAATAAATGGCAAAACATTTGGTATTGCAATACTTTAACAGCTACGAGAGCTGTCAATTGAAAATAAATCTTGAAGCCAAAGAATGACAAAAATTTAGCATTTGCAATACGTAATCTTAATTGTGAAAACTCGTGACAAAATAGGTTTGTATATGGCAACATGAGTATTACTAAGTCAGTTTTATGCCTTACATTGTAATCTCGTTTAAACCATCGTAAAAACTCGTTAATATGTTCTTAGAAATCCAATCAAGGATTAATAATAACTGTTTTGAAATAAATCAAAACTAATGTAAGTATTATATAAATCAAATCAATGAGTCATGATAATAATTCATATATCTTTCTAAGAATCTAACATATAAAAATATGGAAAATTCTATGAAGATTTCAATACTCGAACATTGAAACAATGGTACACAAAATCCTAAAGTGATCCAGATAACGTTACAAGAATAATAAAATAAGAACACTTATATATAGGAAGTACCAGCGGCGTATCCACCATGTTCTTATTTTATTACACTCGTTTCATTATCGAAATCACAACTACCACATAAACACATAATTGTCAACTTGTTCCATCTCGTAAACATGCATTAAAGTACACAATGAATGCAAACAGGGGCTCCAATATTAGTACTCTAAACATCCCATATAGGTCTAGCTATGAAGATAGATAGATACTATAGGGATCAGGTTCTCGTTACCTCGGCTAACCTAACATGCATTAAAGTACACAATGAATCCAAACAGGGGCTCCAATATTAGTACTCTAAACATCCTACAAGTATATCTAGCTATGAAGATAGATGAATACTTCAGGGATCAAGTTCTTGTCACATCGAATCACTGTATCACAACATCCTAAATCCTAATGGTGATTCGGGATAACGCCATGAAGGGTAATACAATAAGCACACTTATATATAGGAAGTACCAGCGGCGTATCCACCATGTGCTTATTCTATTATCTAGTTTCGTTATCTAAATTACCAACAATCTACACACAACCAACCATCGAGTCGAAAAGTACTTCTTAAAACCTTACTATGAAGATAGGAAGATCTAAGACTATACTTCAAACATCCTATAAAAGAATCAATCTATAAAGATAGCTATATGCTATAAGGATTCTAAATAATCACTGTGTTGCATAATCGGAATAAGACACCTCAAATCACTTAGTAAACACATACATGCCATACATTTTGAAAACAAATCGATTACACATATGAATCACCCCAAAACATTTGAAAACGGTAAAAGAGGGGAACTATGTACTTTCCTGGGATTGCGTATAGTTCCAGTTCAAAGGGTATAACAAAGCTTAAAAGACCAAGAGTTCAAGTGTTGAAACGGTTCCCAGGGTAACAGATACTATGTTAGCGAATTGACACCTAAATCGGAAGATCGGGTAGAATGAGGTCTTGTAAACCAAACGAGTATCGGAACTCATGTGATATGGTTTAACAAAGCCTACATTCTAAATCAGAACCTATCCTAAGTGCTTACGACCCATTACGACTCGTTAAGGTAACTTATGCTACGTTAAAGCGTCGTTTGCGCGAAAGCTCGTTCGAGACGCCTAACTAGTCCTATGACAAGTATTATATGCCTTAACATATCTAATTATGTTATATAATCAGTTTAGATGTCAAAATATGTGTTACATATGCTTAAAATGAAATTATGCGCAAAAAGGGTATTTTGGTCATTTTCCTAAGGCATATAAACTACCTATCATACAACTAACTAAATGAAGTGACCATAAGGTATAACCTCGGAAGGTTATTCCCTATACAACTATGGTCACAATATATGTTTGGTCAGATCCTAATGATCGACCAAACGGGTCGGGTTCGGAAGTCTAAGCGGTTGTTTAGACCGCTTATCTTACGAGCCTATACAAGCACTAAACTAAAAATGACGAGTTAAACATGTTAAAACATGTTTAACGAAGTTAGAAAACAAGTTTGATATCAAAACAAAGGGTTTTGATACCCAAGAATAGTTTGGTTGCAAAATACGCATAAATACGCATTTTGACCGAAACTATGACTCGTCACTACACTTAATCAACGTGGTAATCAATAGGTATAGTGCCCAAGGGACTATAACCATCGTGATTTCGCTCACGTTGCGAAGTTCAAACGAACTTCGTGTTGACCAATTCGTGGTCAAAGCAGAAAGTCAAACACTGTTTGACTTTCACGCTTGAAATACATAAACGAGCATGAAAGAAACTTACAAAGGCTTCAAGCTATGAAGTTTTGATCTAAGAATACTCAGGTATGAAGTTTTGAACCTCAACTTAGAGCAAACTCAGATCAAAGTGTGAGGAAAAAAAAAGAAAGGCTTGGGTTTATATAGATTTCGGAGAACCGTTAGGATTGTTTCTCGTAAATCGTGCTTCGATCTAGACCTTACATGTGGGCATAAGTTTTTATAATACAATGGGACATCAAATACCATCAAATGGTATTGCAAAACAATGAACAAAACCATCAAAAACAGGATGGAAAGCTGAATTCAATGAATCTGGTCTGCAGGTCTGTCGTGCCCCACGTAATAGCCATACATGGCTTACGCGCCCTGCCTGAGAACTTTGACAGATTGTCAAAAACAGTCCCTGCAGGTCCAAAACTTGATTTCTGATGCATTTTTGACACGTTTAAGCCCCGTTAACCCCATTTCAAGGATCTAAAATGAAGTTAAAGTATAGGGAACTTAAATTATGCTAAAAAACATCTCGGATGTCGGTTCGTTTGGTCGTATGATCGCGTTGTTCGGTTAATTACAACGGAAATCGTAACGAACGCGAAATCGATCCAAATTACGCGACGAGTGAAATTCTAACATTCCAAACACTAAAATAAAATATTTTAATGATTACCAAAACTTTTGGATGTCCGGATATATTCAGAACGTAAGTTATGCGCGTAATTGCAAACTTACGCAGTTTTTGACGCTTTTAGTCCCTATTGATCAAATAAGCATATTTTCGCATAACGAACCCCTCAAAGCCTATTTCTAAGCTATGTAAAGGATATTTAGGGTACGTTTAGCTTATGATCAGGTTCCGGAATGTTCGTTACTAAACGAATCAGCAGACTTTCACAGTTTGACGCAAATAGTCCCTAAGAGTGAATAAACTTATTTTTAACACACCAAAGCCTTCAAAACTTATTTCTAAGTTATATAAAAGTTATTTAAGGTATATCAAGCCTATGCCAGTGTTCCAAAGTGTTTTCCTCATTAAACTGATTACGTTTACGCATCAGTTCGCGTTTAACTTTCCAGAAAGTGATTTAAAGCTTGAAATTGAACTAGAATCAAAACGTGAAATTGTAAAACACAAATAAACAAATGTTGAGACCAAAATACATTGTTTCTTTGATAAAAGATAGTGTCCTATATCGTGTGTGTTTACGGAGCCCAAGTGTCACACATAAAGTATATGTGATTGCATCTGTTTAATAGCATAAACGTATTGCACCCAAAAGTGTGAAAAGTAAAAAGGGTCATGTATACTCAAAGTTTTGCAAAGCTTTTCGATTATCCGTGAAATGACGAGTTGGTGTCGAAGGTGTGTGAGTTGTTAGATTTGGACGAAGGATTCAGATTGGTAGTTTAAGTATAGAAAGTATATATGTACATACACGGAAGTATATCTCGTCTAAGCACTCGTTGTGACACTAAGTTTATGTGATTTCATAGGTCCTGATTTGCTCATTAGAATCAACAAACTCGGAACTCAGAACCGAGAGAGAAATTAACCGAATTACATAACACTGTTTGTGCGGATGAATGTCCCTTCATGCGAAGGGACCTAGTTCGTGCGAACAAATGTCCTTTTGAACATTTAACCATCAACTGGTTAACGTTCTGCATTCAGTTTAGTGTATTTTATATTTTATATTATACCGTAGTATTATTCATTCCAATAATGTAAGATAATTCATGGATGTCAAGCATGGAGGTACGAATACCTCATTGTACGATTCACCAAAGCTCAAAGTTTATCGACATAATCGACAAACCCGGTTGGTCATGAGTAACATAAATAAATAAATACACATATCCAAACAATCGAATAAGGACAACCCGGGTGTGTCATTCCCAACATGGCAAGTGTTGGAGGTTAGGCGGAGTTAACTTACTCTAATTCTATGAGAATGTTTAGGTGTTCGTTTGCAAAGTTCACGCGTGAGGTAGTAGGACTAGTTTGGAAAGCCAAGGCTCCCACGGACCGCACTTCTACCAAAACACAGGTTCATCCATAAAAAATGGGGAATCCTGGATGGTTTCGGCACTCGGAGTTATGCATGAACGAAAAAGAAAATAACAGTTTGCTCATTCGTGCGAGTGGGCTCAGTTGCACGAGGGAAGCCTGTCCGCGCGAAGGGACTGTTTCGTGCGACTGAAGTCTGGTTCGTCACGAAAATCTCTGTTTCGAGCTTGTTTCTTAATGGAAATCGACCTTAACACAAACCCACAACTATGGACCAAGTTGTGAACTCGGTAGGTTCCAGTTTCCACAAAGTTTCGAAGTCAGAATGTTTTGTACAAGAAATACCTATAAAAATAGAACTTAAATCTTCGTTTTTTGGCCTCATTAGTGGTGAGGTTTCACTTTAGATTGCCTAAGCAATCTGTGAAAACCATTCAAGAAGTTGTCCAAATAAGAAGTTTGAAGAAAAGTAGATGAAAAATAGAAGAAAAGTAGGAGAAACGATTATGGAAGTGAGCTTAGAACTCCCTTAGCAGCTACTGAAATGTCTTGTCCGAAGTATGAAAGTGCAGAGATTTGAGAGAGAGTTAGAGTGTTGGAAAGTGTCAAGTGTCCAAGTGGGTTCGTATTTATAGATGCGGAGTGGGTTGGTGCGGATGGATTTGGGGCGACTGAGCTCTCTTCGCATGAAGGGGTGGTCTCTTCGCACGAAGGGGGCTCATTCGTGTGGAGGGGTTAGGTTTGGCCGATTCCCCGTATTTTAACCGGTTTTAGGTATTTCCAGCATACAAATGAAACGTATAAGTATAAAATAATGGAGTTTATATTATAATCAAAGTCTTGGGCTACAAGGTTGGAAAGGATTACAGATTTTAGTTTCAAAAAAATAGAGTGTCGGCTTTAGTTTCTAAATAAGGAAGGTTCGGAAAAGCGAAGCCTTACACCACCATTGCGACAAGATCAACCGGAGGTCCATCGCTGCACCACCACCATCTGCACCATCATCACCAACCACCACACCACTATAAAACACCACCGCCACACCACTACCACCCCCGCACCATCGAATATGCAGGCCCACGACCGCACCATCGAACATGCAGGTTCACCACCACTACAAGTCCTCCACCATCAGTTGCACCACCACCACCATCGAACCTGCAACTTTGGTTTCAACTCTGATCTGTAACGTCTGATTCAACACACGCTTCCAAAACAGACCAGCACCGCCCTAACGCCGCCTCCATTGAAACCCTAACGCCACTGGATAGAAATCGGTCAACCAGGTTCGATGTTGTTAATTTTTGAGTTGTTTTTTGTTTGATTTGGACCTAGATAAGTGCGATTTGATGTGAATTTGTGCTTTTTGGTTTGATTTGGTAGATGTGCGGTGGTGGTTGTGTGTGTGCGGTGGGGATAATGGTGTTCATGGTGGGGATGGTGGTGGTGATGATGGTGCGGATGGTGGTGGTGCGGTGCGGTGGGGATAGTGGTACGGTGGTGGAGGGAGTTGCAACAGTTGTGCAGGTGGTGCTACGGTGTTGTGCAGGTGGTGGAGGTGTGGTAGTTTTGCTGAGTGAAAAGATAAGGAAGAGTAAGAGAGATATTAGAAGGAGAAAGAGTAGTCTGATATGATAGAGAGAGAAAGACAAGGAAGAGAAAGAGATATTAGGTAGGGGTAATTTGCTCATTTAACAAATTTTAACTATGTTAGAAAATTGGACTCATAGGGTTACAAAAAGCGTTTAGGGACTAAGGGCGTTAAACATTTTGATTTTGCACTCAAGTAGTTAAAACCCCTAAAACACAGGGACTCAAAAAGTAGTTTTCTCCTTATTTTAATAAAGAAGATGTGGGTGACCCCAGAGTCAGGGACCCAAATTTACTTGGGCCTCACTATGTATTTTACTAACAGCAATGCACTTCACCCAGCCAAAAAGTATATCAAGCCCTCTATCCAGTCCCAGGGCCGGCCCAACAAGCATAAGACCCTAGGCCCAAGCCTAGGGCCACCAATATTGAAGGGCCACAAATTTTTGGTATGTTTTATACATAATAGGCCCATATACGTAGACACTAATACATGAAATATCCTAGGCCCAATATCACATATGCAATAACCCTTAAGGTGCTAAACAAGATTCAGGAAAAAGAGAAACGTGAACGATGAACATGGAAAGACTGAAAGGGCGGTGAATTATAGAGTTCAGACGTGCGAATGAAATGATGATTCTCTTAAAGGAGGGTTTTGTTACTAAATATGTTGAAAATCATAATTTTGCAAAAGGGCCTCCAGTTCGTAGTTCGCTTAAGGTCTCCAAAAACGTAGGAACGGCCCTGTCCAGTCCAATCCTCATGTAAAGTATAAAGCCCATGTACACACATCTGAAGTGATTCATTGCCTGTTGAGAGCCTTGCATCAAAGGCAAATTTACATTATTAAAAGCCCATGTATCATACATAGTTTGCAACAGGCCAGGGGTTGCAAAAGGAAGGGAACTTCATGTTTGGGGTGCCAAGAGCCCAAGATAGATGGTGCTGAAATAAACAATGACAGGCACACTTTAACTAAATTTATAAGTAAACAGGCCAAAACAATTGTTTGGGAAATAAGTAATACTATAACCGCTAAACGCATAGTTTGCTCGGTTTACAAGTAAATGAGTCAAAATTGTCACTGTGCACTATAAGCACTGATATTCTTCTAACAAGAAGTCAAATAGTATGTTTTCGGTCATGTTGAGTTGTTACCGACCTACAAAACAAAATGTTAGATATTATATTTTCGGTATTTCTTATTCTTTGATTTTCGTGGGGGTGGGAGCCGTTGGGGGTCGGGTCGATTGGGCTTTTACAAAACCTACTTGTGTGGGAAAGAATCCCATTTAATAGCAACAGTATTAATGATGAATTGATGATGATAGAGATTCCTGAAATGTCACCTTCAGAGGACAGTGGGGAAGTGGTGTGGGCTGTAAGAAGTAGAAAGGTGTTTGGAACAACCAACAAAAAATCAAGCCTTTGGCCTTCTAGTGCAAGTTGACTGGTGCTCCTATAAGTGATCTAAAACTATAAAAATAAATAAATAAAAACTGGAGATGCACATAAATACCAGTCAGCACCAGATGATACAACTTTGTTTTCATTGATGCACCAAGCGATGACCTCTATACGAAACTGTACTCAACAGGTTAAATACCAGTTTGAACATCAATAAATTACACCAATGCTACCAAGAAAAAGTAGAAAGTAAATAAAGAACTTGTTTTTATAAAACGTGAGGCGCTCCAAGGAATTTAGGTCTCGAAAGCCGAGGCGCAGGTGAGAGGTGAGAGCTTCACGTACACGCAACGTGTTGCTTTACTACAACTAAATAAGCTTTATGTAAAACCATAATCTGCACCTCTCTCATTTTTTTACATATCATCCTTTTATCAAGTAAACCATTCGTAGTTTCTTCAACCCATTTGTTGTTTTTACACAGTCTCCTCCGATAGACCCTATTTTGACCCAGATGGCAGATGTGCATGAGGCTCCGCCTCAAGACCCTGAGGTATTTTCCTGATCACCTCGGCGTGGCTTGCGCCTTTGGAACGCAAGAGGTGCATTTTTTATAACAAGTATCAAGAGATTATCAACAACGCCGACCGAACTTTCAGTTGATCTTGCTAAATCTTGGCAGTGTTCATTTTCTTTCTGTAAGATCTATGATACAAGGCTTATGTTTATATACTTGAAATTTAAGTGGTCCAGATAAAGAATTAAAATACATGGAAAACTGCTCTTGTAATATTTGTAATTTTTTATTATAAGACAATTTGAAGGTGGTACCACAGTTGAAATTTTTGTATTATAATACAATTTGAAGGTGGTACCACAGTTGAAATTCATGGCATACTTAATCACCATAAAAGATTATATAGTGATGACTCTCATGGAAACTTAACTTAGCTCCGATTCTGAACACAACCCTACCATGGCCCAAGACTCCAAGTTGACAAACATATTGTCATATATCATATTGCATTCACATGCACTCAAATAAATGTGCCAAACTGTCATCAATAAGTGTACAACTAGCATATACATTAAACTACTAAAAGGCGCAAAATGGATAAAATTTTTTCCTAAACTGAGTCGAAATAAAAAGAACATTCAAAGAGAACTAAACAACAATGGACGTGTGATCAAGAGAGAAGTTTTAACGAAGAGTTGGAACGATCACCAAGCGAATGCTATCTGCTTGGAGAATGACCATCGAATTTAAAAAATCCAGAATTAATAATTAAGAAATGTAAATTAAACATTGGTAAATCATTAACCGCTTTGTTATTTGTGATTCACCCAAAGTCTAAATTCATGAGTTCACGAGTCATGACATAAACTACAAGTTCTTGGTAACCAAAGTGCAAAAATAAACAATAAATGCTCCAAATATTATTATAAAAAGTCTACTTGTGTAAGAAAGAATCCATTTAGTAAAGCAGTCATGATGAATTGATGATGATAGAGATTCCTGAAAAGTCACTTTCAGAGGACAGTTGGGAAAAGGTGTGGGCTGTAAGAAGTAGAAAGGTGTTTGGAACAACCAACAAAAAAAAAAAAATCAAGCCTTTGGCCTTGTAATGCAAGTTGTCTTGTGCTCCTCAAAGTGATCGAAAACTATAAAATAAACAAAATAAAAAACTGGAGATGCACATAAATACCAGTCGACAGCTTGGTGATCCACCAGATGATACAACTCCGTCTTCGTTAATGCCATTTTGAACATTGGTAAATTACACCAATGCTACCAATATTACCTCTGCGTATATGAAACTGTACCGAAAGTGAAACCTCACAATCAACAGGATAAATACCATTTTGAACATCAGTAAATTACACCAATGCTACCAAGAAAAAGTAAAAAGTAAATAAAGAACTTGGTTCTGTAAACGTGAGGCGCTCCAAGGCATTTAGGTCCTGAAAGCCGAGGCGCAGACGAGAGTTGTTGCTTTATTACAACTAAATAAGCTTTATGTAAAACCAGAACCTGCATTTTTTATCAAGTAAACCATTCATAGTTTCTTCAACCAATTTTGACCCAGATGTGCATGAGGCACTGCCTCAAGGCCCTGAGACATTTTCCAGATCGTCTTGTGCGCCTTGCGCCTTTGGCACGCATGCGGTGCATATTTTTTATAACCAAGATCAAGAAATTATCAACAATGCTGACTTCGAATTGAGCTTCAGAATTGGAACTTTCAGTAAGACGTTGCTAAATCTTGGCAGTGTTCATTTTCTTTCCATAAGATCTATGATACAAGGCTTATGTTTATATACTTGAAATTTAAGTGGTCCAGATAAAGAACTTAAATATAGGAAAACATCTCTGGTAATATTTGTAGTTATATATTATAATACAATATGAAGGTGGTACCACAGTTGGAATTCAAGGTCAACATACTTCAGCAGACTATATATGTTGACAGTCACCATAAAAGATTACACAATATTGAATCTAATGCAAATTCAAGTTAGCACTCATTCTGAACACACCATACCATGGTCCAAGTTGATAGATATATTGTCAAATATCACGTCGCACATGTTTTCTAATAAATGTGCCAAACTGTCAGCTACAACACTTCACACTTGGTTTTTTATTAAATGGTATTAAGACTTCTGATATTTTGAATTGGATGATAATTTAGTATTTGAAATTCTAACAATGACAAGAATTTAATATCCCTGTAAATTGGTTTTAGAAAGTAGGTGTAGTTATATATTTGATAATTTTGATTACTAGTTATACACATTAATCACTAATTAGTTAATTTATCTAAACTCCAAATAAACCCTTAATAGTAGAGAGCAAGTCAATAGTTTATTTAAGGCCTAAGCCGAAGTCTAAACTTTTAGATCTTGAATAAATGAGAATATGGAGTAACTTATGTTTCACCAGCAAGCTTGGTAGTCACGAATGGCATTTAGGTGTAAAAATATTGCTATTCAACAAAACAAAAACAAAAAAAGAAAAAAAGAAAAAAAAGAAAGCTTAGGGAAGTGGGGGTGGTCACTAGTGATAGAATTCCATCACTCACAAGCACCCAATCAAGTTCCGCCATGTCATCAACCATTTTTCCATCACTCACAACCATTTTTGGTGGCAATGGTCATCACTCACAACACCCAACAATAAACCCCCACACCCCCTCACATCCATTTATCACTCACACCCCATAACGCGTTGAAATTATCACGGAATCTACAATATCACGCGTGAAACTTTGTTGTGGCGGTGGAAAAAATACAATATCACGCGTGGAACTTTGTCCCATCACGGAACAAAACTCACTGCCCCCAGTGGCCTTAGTAGTCACTTTGCCTTGCCAATACCAGTTATTCAATTCAGCATAAAGTTAACTAAACTTTCCTTACCATTAATTTATCTTGATCATAACGTTATTCCTAAACAAAAATGGACATGTGATCATGAGAGAAGTTTAATGAAACGTTGAAAAGATCGTCAAGCAAATGCTACGCGTCGTCGAATTTAAGAAATCCAGGATTAGTAATTAAGAAGTCCAGATTAAACAACATTGGTAAAACTATAACGGTTTTGTTATTTGTGATCCATAACCTAACTCTATATCCATGACATAAACTACAAGTTCTTGATAACCAAAGTGCTTACTGATGCAAGTAAAACATATTCCAAGTGTAGAATAACCGTGCACTCACTAAGAAATAGTTCATGTGTTAAGAAACAACCTGTCAGTGTTAGGTTCAATTCACTAGAAAAATATTTATAATATTTATAGATCAAAATGGCATCTCAATGAAGAATTTATGTACTTATAATCATTCTAATTGGACTGAAATCTATGAATGCTTTAAGTCTAGCAAAAGCAAGCCTAAGAGAAACCAACAATAAACATATGCAATTGTTGTAAGAAAGCTACAGGGCTTAATAAATAATAAATACCAATAATATAATGACAAAAACCATATAATGTAGATAATTATAAAGAAGGGGAGGGGACCCCAACCAACATGGTCCTCACTATGTATTTTGTTAAGATCATTGCACTTCACCCAGGGGCGGATCTAGCATACCCCGAGGGGTACCTCGCGCTAACCCTCAACTTTCTTGGCGAATTACATTTTTCGTGTAATTTTTATAATTTCTTCTTCGTTTTATGTATCGGCTAGCCCTAAACATAAGTTTTTTAGTCCGCGTTACCCCTCAACTTTTCTTCTAAATCCGACAGTCTTTACCACAACCCAAATGTGTTTCAAGCCCTTCTCCATCAGTAATAATTATGAACACAACATGGAAGGGGAAACCGCATCTACTAGCCACTCCTGGGCTCCATCACAGACTATATTTTGTGTGTTCTTTCTTGTTCTTGTGATTTTTGATGGGGGTGGGAGCCGTTGGAGACGGGTTGTTGGGTTTTTACAAAACTCACTTGTGTGGGAAGAATCCCATTAAATAATAACGGTAACGATTATACAGATTCCTGAAATGTCATTTTCAGAGGCCTCTTGGGGAAGCTATGGAGTTCTAAGAAGTAGAAAAGTGTTTGGAACAACCAACAAAAAAATCAAAGCCTTTGGCCTTCCAGTACAAGTTGTCTGGTGCTCCTAAAAGTGATCTAAAACTATTAAAATAAATAAATAAAATCTGGAGATGCAAATAATTTACCAGTCAGCAGCTCAGTGATCCAGCAGATGATACAACTTCGTGTTCATCAATGCGCCAATATGACATCCTCCTATATGAAACTGAACGCAAAAGTGAAACTTCACAATCAACCGGTTAAATACCATTTTGAACATTGATAAGTACAACAATGCTAACAAAAAAAAAGTAGAAAGTTGATCAAGATATTATCAATAATGCCGACATCAGATTAATATTCAAAATCGAAACTTTCCAGTAAGATCTTGCTAAATCTTGGCAGTGCTTCATTTACTTGAAATTTAAGTCGTCCAGATAAAGAATTTAAATATATGGAAAACAACTCTAGTAATAATATATGTTATTTTGTATTATAATACAATTTATAGGTGGTAACATACCACACTTGAAATTCATGGTCAGCATATTTCAGAAGAATATGTTCTCAATCACCACAAAAGATTATGCAATGTTGAATCTAATGGAAATTCAAGTTAGCATTAACCGCATCTATACCATTTATAGTCCAAGTTGATAGATATATTGTCAAACATCATTAAACAATGAACATGTTTTGTAATAAATGTGCCAAAGTGTTGGTCTGCTACTAGCTTATTCATTAAATTGCCGTTCAAAAAAAAGCTTATTCATTAAATTATTAAAAGGTGACAACTGGACAAAGAAATTGTTGAGATGAAATAAGGAGAATACTTAGAAAAATATAAATGCAAACTTCTTTTACAATGATTATTCAATTTATAGCAATCAATGGTATCTCATGAATATATTGAAATGGTGTATTTAGTTTTTAACGAACATTCTTCTCTACCGAAACTAAATACATAAAATTCTCACGTATATTTAATATAAACATTTGAATGACAAAACACTCATAAGGGGACCCGGGGTGAGCTCAGATATCTCTGTGATATTTGAGTTCCACGCGTTATATATTACAACAAACCACCGCCACCAACAAACTTAACAAGTTATATTTGTGTTTCCTGTTAGCGTAAATTATTTATTAAATAATTTATGGTGCCCTTATTGATCATTTATCTAATAACCAGATCAATATTTACCTTAATATCCCTATAAAATTAACTGGGCTTTATTTGATGGACATAAAGGCCCGTACTAGTTAATTAGGGTTTCCTCTTTAGTGAAGCATACAGGTTATTAGGAACCCTAAAGACACACCATAAAATTTACGGCCTCCCTCACTACAATCTGTTGTTCTCCATCCCAAATGCTCACCCTAAACGGGAACCGATCAAGATGGCTTCTTCTTCATCTCTAACCACTACTGGATTGTCAGCTATATCATGATCCCTAAAGTGTTTTCCATTAGATATTAAAAGAACTTATTAACATGTGGTATCAGAGCGATGTTACTCAGTTCTTTAATTCCTTTATAATCTGGAATTGAATAATTATATATAATAATAATAAGAATTTCGAATACATGTGATGTGAGTTCTTAATGCTTTTGTCTTTTTGTTGAAATCGCATGCTTCGTTGTTATTTTAATATGCATGAAACAATCACTTTTGGTTCTTATTAAAATTAATAATTTAATTTTTGTGACGGCTATATCGAACCCTAAAAAAAAAAGTTGCATCAGGCCACATACCATACCAATTATTGTCTGGCATCAATAAAGCCATTAATTCATTTAGCCATTAACTGTACATTGTTTTTTTTTTTTTTCATATTCATGTTTTCATATTCCGTTAGATCTTAAAGCCATTAACATTCAGTATGCATATTATAAGGTGAGATGAGATTTTAGGCCAACGATTTCAAATCATATTTTTTTGTTAGTTGGTGATAGAATAATAATATTTAAGGAAATCCCCTTATTTTGGCATACCATTAGGATTTGATTGTGTTTTCTAAAACTATGTATCTTCATCTCCAAGTTTCAAATAAAATATTTTTTATAATCGAATAATTAACTTGGATAGATACACATAAGATATTTCGAAATTATAATCAAAATCCCTCAAAATTAGTTGAACCAGCATTTTCGAATTAACTTCATTTTTTCACGGGATCAGGTTCACGGGTTAAATTTATAAAACCTTACTTTATTATGTTTTATAAACCTAACTTTTAAATAATCATTCAACTAATTCTTTTGATTGATTTAAAATTTTGCTTAACTAAAGTAACATTTTTTTCAAGTTCTCACTTCTGTCCAAAGGTGATGTGTTTACTTGTGACGTTATTTAGTGAACTTAAGCATAGTCACTTAGGTGTATATCCTTATTATATGAACAAGCATAGTGTAACACTTGTCTTATTACATTTGTTCATATGATATACACATGACTTCTGCCTAAGATGCATGACTGTTTCATTTTCTGCCCAAAGGTGACGTGTTACACTCATGTCTCGCAAACTTTGACTTGTGCCTAAAATTATGGTGTTTCAACTTCTGCCCAAAGGTGATGTGTTACACCTAATCTGCACAGTCTGACTGTTCATAATACTTGTATGATTGGCCATAGCCAATGTCACACCCCCAAAATACCACATGCGAAAACCTTGCTAGGCGTGTGACGTACCAGGATCTAGCCACCAATCACATTGAACTAATATCAAGTTTGAAATAAAGTTTCCTCTTATTAAGGTAAAGCATTCATAACATAATCCATGTTTAACATGTTCAGCGGAAGCGGTTAATAAAACATTGTTTAAACGTCTCAGAACCAAATATATTATGAAATCAGAAAACAAGTCATGCATATCCAAGCAGTGCGACCCATGACAACTCCAGCCATCCAGATAGCAAGTTCCTTGTCCATAGTACCTAACGACCTGCGAGCATGCAACAAGTGTATCAGACAACGCTGGTGAGTTCATAGTTTTACGAAAACGTTAGTTACCAAGTGATTAGTTCAGTTCATTGATTATAATGTTGATAATAACTCGAGCACCGTACAAGATGGCTCCAGATTATTTTTGCCCTTCCCCAATGCCCCTATCTAAGCATTGGTCATGACTGGGTCATTAGTTCACACCCGTCCTCTCAGGTACGCGGTGAGGGTGCCAAACTAAATAGCGCTATCAACTAATAACCCGTTACCTCTAAGGTAACAAATAAGATGGGACTTAATGGTGATAGGAATTGAGTGTATTATCCAACATCCCAGTTTTTACCCAAATGACTTATTCCTCTCAAGAATATCCAATGATTGTCCCACCCACCGGGATACATGCTCAAGAGGAATGAACTCACCTTTGATTTGCTCGGTATGTTACGTTACCCGTCCAAGTTGGTCAACCCAAACCCTACCGTGGTTACCAAACAACATCAGTTTCACAATCAAACAAGTCACTTATTTCACACAGTTTGCACCTATCACATCATCATCTCATATTGCATATCAAGTACACAGTTATCAGGACAACATTTAACAGATGGATTGACTACCCACACGAGTCAAGTGAAGACCCTTACATCTAGTTAACATTACTATCATGCCATAAACAGAATATCACAACCCAAGTGTACAATACATAAACAGCGAAATCTGGTTCATGGTTCACTATTCTGACCATTTATCCCTATGGCGAAGAATCCTCCTTGACGAAGGTCCATTCTTCGTCGGGAATGATGACGACGAAGGTTCCATAGTTCGCTGAACATCCGATGACAAAGATCCAAGGAGTTCGTCAACATCAGACGACGAAGATCCAAGGAGTTTGTCAACCCGGGGTTCTTCGTCGGGGGGGGGGGGGGGTTCGTCACTGCTCCTCACATACAATCCTAACTTCCTTCTTTAATTTGCATGAACCCTAATTCTAATGAACTATCAATACTAATCATAACAGCATGTTTAATCCGACAATTATCTTATTACGCATGCAACCAATCATGAATCATCATCGAACCTAGCTAACCATTCGAATCAGCGTTATGGTGTATCATTTATCATGATCACCCACATTCAAATCAATGCAACCATCACATAATCTTTCACATACTCGATTTGTTTTACTCTATGACCGAATCCCTATTAATCATCCATGCTAACTGTTTATAACATACCAGTGAGTTAACCATATGTTCAAATTGGTTTTACAAACTAAACCCTAATCATTACTCGACCCGATGTTTACCAGCATCATTCAATCACAGAAACACATAATCAATCAAGAAGAAATCGATTAAAGATATAATCATACTAACCGAAGAAGTTCGAACAAGCACAAGGACGAATGAGAGAGAATACTTCGATGATGGTTCACAGCCGTCGACACCGAGAAAGTTTTAGGGTTTCGTGTTCCAGGTTATAATGATTAAATGCATAAAATAACGACCAGACCATCCTGGGCCTCGAACAATCTGGGTCGAAGGCCCTTTCCGGCGAACAATGCCCTTTGACGAAGAGCCAAAGTTCATCAAAGGTGTTGATGGCGAAGATCTATCTTCGCCAAGGGAGTCCGTGACGACGAAGAATCACTCTTCGTCGTATACCGTTGATGGCGAAGATCCATTACACATTAACCATAACCATAACCATAACATGACACAATTAAACATTCACCTTTCACATTAAGCATCAACATATAGTTTAATCATTCGAATAGACTACCTGACACTACGTAAAACAAATTGTAAAAACAAGATTATGACTTAAGTGATGTGTATAAGGAAGGCCTTGAAATCTCGGGTTGTCACATCATCCCCAACTTGAAAGAGATTTCGTCCCGAATTTTGATAAGTAACTTAAAGCAGCACGGTGCTAGATCATGATGACTGTGGATTTTCCCCAGGTGCCACATCATCCCCAACTTGAAAGGGAATTTCGTCCCGAAATTCACCAGTTGCATCAGATTTAGATTGGTCGGTTGGAAATAATTGAGGATACTTTAACTTCATCTTATCTTCGCGCTCCCAGGTGAATTCTGGTCCCCGTCTTGAGTTCCAACGGACTCTCACGATTGGAATTCGACTATGCTTACGAACCTTGACTTCCTGGTCCATAATTTCGATTGGTTCTTCGACAAACTGTAACTTGTCGTCGATCTTTAGTTCTTGGAGTGGTACTACAAGTGTTTCATCGGACAAATACTTCTTTAGTTGTGAAACATGGAATACATCATGAACGTTACCCAACTCAGCAGGTAACTCGAGCTTGTAAGCCACTTTACCGATTCGTTGCAGAATTTTGAATGGCCCAACATAACGTGGATTAATCTTTTCGCGCTTCCCAAAGCGCACCACACCCTTCCAGGGCGAGACTTTCAACATAACGCGATCGCCTACAACAAACTCCAAGGGTTTCCTACGCTTGTCAGCATAGCTTTTCTGACGGTCGCGCGCCGCCGCCATTAGATTTCTGATCTGGACAATCTTTTCCGAAGTTTCAAGAACAAGTTCTTGACCTGTGATCTGGCTGTCACCCACCTCAGCCCAACAAAGAGGAGAACGGCACTTTCGCCCGTACAATGCTTCGAACGGAGCTGCCTGAATGCTAGTATGGTAACTGTTGTTGTAAGAGAACTCTATCAATGGCAAGTGTTTCTCCCGCCCTTTACCAAAATCGATCACACATGATCGCAACATGTCTTCAAGTGTTTGGATGGTTCGTTCGCTTTGACCATCCGTCTGTGGGTGACAAGCAATGCTCATGTCGAGGCATGAGCCGAACGGTTTATGCATTGATTGCCACAAATCAGATATGAAACACGGATCATGATCGGAGATAATAGAGGTTGGCACCCCGTGCCTAGAAACCACTTCCTTCAGATAAACAGCAGCAAGTTGAGAGAATTTATCAGTTTCCTTGATCGCAAGGAAGTGCGCAGATTTCGTGAGGCGGTCAACGATCACCCAGATGGTATCATTTCCGTTTTGAGTTCTTGGCAGACCAGTAACGAAGTCCATAGCAATTTGCTCCCATTTCCACATAGGTATTTCTGGTTGCTAAAGCAGGCCTGAGGGTTTCTGGTATTCCACCTTGACTTTCGCACAAGTCAGACATTTACCCACATACGTCGCGATGTTAGCTTTCATCTTCGGCCACCAATAAAAGACTTTGGGGTCCTGATACATCTTATCTGAACCCGGGTGAATAGAGTATCGGGACTTGTGCGCTTCGTCCATCACAAGCTCCCTAAGATTTCCAAACAAAGGAACCCATATCCGTTCCATAAAATAATAGATGCCGTATGACCTCTCCACGAGTCGTTTCTCCATGCCCCGCAAATATTCAGCTCCCAGGTTTTCTTCCTTCAATGCTTCGATCTGAGCAGACAAGATCTGATCAGGAAGATTTGAGTGAACAGAGTGAGCTGTAAGGCTCGTACACGTTTGGGTTTCGTTTCCTTTCGACTAAGGGCATCAGCTACAACGTTAGCTTTACCTGGGTGATACTTGATTGCACAGGCGTAGTCGTTTAAGAGTTCTACCCAGCGACGCTGTCGCATATTCAATCCTTCTGGTCAAAGATATGTTGAAGGCTCTTGTGGTCGGTATAAATAGTGCATTTAGTACCGTACAAATAATGCCTCCAGATTTTTAACGCAAAGACCACGGCCCCCAACTCTAAGTCGTGAGTCGTGTAATTCTTCTCATGAACCTTCAACTGCCGAGAAGCATACGCTATCACCTTCTCGCGTTGCATTAGCACACAACCGAGACCCTGAATAAAAGCATCACAATACACAACAAAATCTTCGGTACCTTCAGGTAATGACAAAATTGGTGAACTGAAGAGTTTTTGTTTCAAAACTTGGAAAGCATCTTCCTGCTTCGTTCCCCAAAAGTATACCACACCTTTCTGTGTCAACGAGGTAAGAGGTTGAGCGATCTTTGAGAAATCATTAATAAATCTGCGATAATACCCAGCGAGACCGGGAAATTGTTGCACCTCCGAAGGATTCTTCGGTGCCTCCCAATTTCTGATAGCATCGATTTTTGCAGGATCCACGTGTATCCCCGATTCATTAACAATGTGGCCAAGGAAGTGTACCTCTCGAATCCAGAAGTCACACTTAGAGAATTTCGTGTAGAGTTGTTCCTTCCTCAGAAGCTCCAAAATAAGACGCAAGTGTCGTTTGTGGTCCTCCGTGCTCTTAGAATAGATTAAAATGTCATCGATAAACACAATAACGAAGTCGTCAAGATACAGTTTGCACACACGATTCATAAGGTCCATGAAGACCGCCGGTGCGTTTGTCAACCCGAAGGGCATAACCAAAAACTCATAATGACCATACCGCGTTCGAAAAGCTGTTTTCGGAATATCCTCCTCCTAGACTCGCATCTGATGGTAGCCTGATCTTAAATCGATCTGCGAGTAAAAACTTGACCCATGCAACTGGTCAAACAGGTCGTCGATATGAGGCAAGGGATAACGGTTCTTGACTGTCACCTTGTTGAGTTCCCGATAATCAATACATATACGGAAAGACCCGTCTTTCTTCTTCACAAATAAAACTGGGGCTCCCCAAGGCGAGGAACTGGGTCGGATAAAACCTCTATCCAATAGTTCTTGGAGTTGATTTGACAACTCTTGCGACTCTCCTGGTGCAAGACGATAAGGAGCACGAGCAATCGGGGCTGCCCCTGGTGTGAGGTCGATCTGAAATTCCACCTGACGGTGTGGAGGTAACCTAGGAAGTTCTTCAGGAAACACATCAGAAAATTCGCGGACAACTGGAAGGTCTTCAATCTTCCTTTCTTCAGGTTGAGTATCAGTGACAAGAGCTAAAATAGTAGGGTAGCCTTTTCGTAGACACTTCTGGGCTTTCATGGCTGAAATGATGCCAACCATTGCACCACTACGATGACCTTGAACCGACAAAAATTCTCCACTAGGGAGAGGGATACGCATGATTTTCTCTTTACAGATAATTTCCGCTTGGTGTTTAGACAACCAATCCATGCCAACGACCACATTAAAACTTCCAAGAGTAACGGGGAGTAGGTCAATGTCGAACACTTGACCCATAAGATCAAGTTTACAGCCAAAAAGAACGTGTGAAGCTTCAATCGTTTTGCCATCGGCTAACTCTACAACGTGTTTGTTTACAAGAGGTGTAAGACTCAATCCTAACTGACGACTGAACCCCAAAGACACATAACTCCAATCGGTACCCGAGTAGAATAAAACAGAAGCAAATAGATTGTTTACAGAAAACGTACCAGTCTTAACGTTGCCATCGTTCCTAGCTTCCCCAGCACCAATGGTAAACACTCTTCCCCACGTACCATTCCCACCATGGTTTCCGTTGTTATTGTTCCCAGTGTTGTTGTTGCTGTGACCAGCATTCTGATTCAGATGAGGGCAATCCCGCCTGAAATGACCCTCGTCACCACACAGAAAACACCCCTTACGATTTCCCTGATTCTGTTGAGGCTGTTGCCTCTCTTGTTGTTGTGGCTGCTGTTGCTGTGGGGGTTGCTGCTGCTGCTGCCTTGGGAGTGAGACCCTGTAGTCTCTAGCCATGTGCCCACTTTGTTGCACCTGTGATATACCCGGGTGCACGACCCACGATGGTGGAAATTGCACTTGTTACACTTAGGCTGCTTCCCTGTGTATGAGCCCTGGTTTGAGTTGTTGCTCTAATTCTGATTAACTGAGGATGACTGGCTAAAACTGCGATTGCTACCGGTGTCTGGTTTCTTCTGGGACTGATTCAGATTGGACACTGTGTCCACATAATTCCATGTACGTTTGCTGTCAATGGCAGGAGTAGTAGCTGCAGTAGTAGTGGCAGTAGTAGAAACCCGCGGTGGTAGCGAGCCACACTCCACCCCCTGATCTATGATCTTGTGAGCTAAGCGAATGATCTGAGGTAAGTTGTTGAGGTTCGCTGCAGTAACCAAGCCCTTAACCTACGCGGCTAATCCCTTGATGTATAGCTCGATTCTTCGGTGTGGAGGTCGTGATAAGTTCGGGTACATGTTAGCTAATTCATGAGACCGTTTCGTGTATGCCTCAATCTCAAACCCCACCATTTTCATATCATAATACTCGTTCTCCAGTTTCTGCACTTCGTCACGAAGACAATACTCTTCACGCATTAGCTCCTTAAAATCGTCCCACGTAGTCGTGTTTGCCATTTCAATACCCAACATCTGAACTTGGGCATTCTACCAAGTCAAGGCACCATCCTCGAGTGTGCCTGAGCATACTTCACCCTGTCCCCAGTAGGACAGTTACACATCGCGAACACCGATTCTGCCTTCTCAAACCAATGCAGTAGCCCCACAGCTCCTTCAGTCCCACTGAACGTCTGTGGCCTACAATCCATGAACGTCTTAAACGTACAAGTAGGCGGATTGTTTTGATTGTGATTCGCTTGCTGGCCTAAGGACGAAAGAAAATACAGCACACGGGTAAGAGTTGAGTACGCGACACAAGAATAAAGAGTATTTGGCACATTTCGTACCAGCTTGATAGGCTGCCAAAGCCTCAGCCACACGTGTGTTAATCAAGTTTGTCAACTCGGCCTGAGTCATCGCAATGTGACCACGCCCATGGCCTCGTCCGCTCATGATTCTATATAAGAAAAGGGAAAAGGTTAAGAGTTAAGATAAAGTAGGAGTAAACCTCACGATGACTTCTACAGACTAATAAGTTTACATCAGACAAGAGGGCGGAACCCCTTTCACACTCGTTAAGCCTCACTGGGATTCACATGCACCCAACATTATTAGTATGTGTGCACCTATAATAATAATGCAATTTTCATGTTTATCTCAGCTCCTCCCAACTCATGCTAAAAGGTTCCTCAAATTCGAATAGCAAAACCAAAGACGTCACAAAACAGAAATCAGAAAAGTCTAGGGGAAGGTTGCATTGTGACTCTATCAACCATATAACATAGGCAAGTAGCACATAAATTCAGTCTATAGTGCTAAGGGTGCAATCACATGCAACATCATACATAAGTGTACACTAGATATGCTACGAAATAAGTAAACAAGAGACGAACCTTGCAATCTGGTGCTGAGTGTCATGGTCGATTTCGAAGTTGTTTGGTTATAGTCTGGTTTTATAAAAATGTTTTAAAACCTAGTTCACTATAACCAGTGGCTCTGATACCAAACTGTCACACCCCCAAAATACCACATACGAAAACCTCACTAGTCGTGTGACGTACCAGGATCTAGCCACCAATCACATTGAACTAATATCAAGTTTGAAATAAAGTTTCCTTTTATTAAGGTAAAGAATTCATAACATAATCCAAGTTTAACATGTTCAGCGTAAGCGATTAATAAAACATTGTTTAAAAGTCTCAAAACCAAATATATTATGAAATCAGAAAACAAGTCATGCATATCCAAGCAGTGCGACCCATGGCCACTCCAGCCATCCAGATAGCAAGTTCCTTATCCATAGTACCTAACGACTTGCGAGCATGCAACAAGTGTATTAGACAACGCTGGTGAGTTCATAGTTTTACGAAAACGTTAGTTACCAAGTGATTAGTTCAGTTCATTGATTATAATGTTGATAATAACTCGAGTACCGTACAAGATGGCTCCAGATTATTTTTTCCCTTCCCCAATGCCCATATCTAAGCATTGGTCATGACTCGGTCATTAGTTCACACCCATCCTCTCAGGTACGCGGTGAGGGTGCCAAACCTAAATAGCGCTATCAAATAATACCCCATTACATCTCAGGTAACAAACAAGATGGGACTTAATGGTGATAGGAATTGAGTGTATTATCCAACATCCCAGTTTTTACCCAAATGACTTATTCCTCTCAGGAATATCCAATGATTGTCCCACCCACCGGGACGCATGCTCAAGAGGAATGAACTCACCTTTGATTTGCTCGGTATGTTAAGTTACCCATCCAAGTTGGTCAGCCCAAACCCTACCGTGGTTACCAAACAACATCAGTTTCACAATCAAACAAGTCACTTATTTCACACAGTTTGCACCTATCACATCAGCATCTCATATTGCATATCAAGTACTCAGTTATCAGGACAACATTTAACAGATGGATTGACTACCCACACAAGTCAAGTAAAGACCCTTACATCTAGTTAACATTACTATCATGAAATAAAAAGAATATCACAACCCAAGTGTACAATACATAAACATCGAAATCTGGTTCATGGTTCACTGTTCTGACCATTTATCCCTATGGCGAAGAATCCTCCTCGACGAATAATTTATGGTGCCCTTATTGATCATTTATCTAATAACCAGATCAATATTTACCTTAATATCCCTATAAAATTAACTGGGCTTTATTTGATGGACCTAAAGGCCCGTACTAGTTAATTAGGGTTTCCCCTTGAGTGAAGCATATAAATACAGGTTAGGAACCCTAAAGACACACCAAAAAAATTTACGGCCCCCCTCACTACAATCTGTTGTTCTCCATCCTAACTGCTCACCCGAAACGGGAACTGATCAAGATGGCTTCTTTTTCATCTCTAACCACTACTGGATTGTCAGGTATATCATGATCCCTAAAGTGTTTTCCATTAGATATTAAAAGAACTTATTATCATGTGGTATCAGAGCGATGTTACTCAGTTCTTTAATTCCTTTATAATATGGAATTGAATAATTATATATAATAATAATAATAATAATAATAATAATAATAATAATAATTTCGAATACATGTGATGTGAGTTCTTAGTGCTTTTGTCTTTTTCTTGAAATCGCATGCTTCGTTGTTATTTTAATATGCATGAAACAATCACTTTTGGTTCTTATTAAAATTAATAATTTAATTTTTGTGACGGCTATATCGAACCCTAAAAAAAGTTGCGTCAGGCCATATACCATACCAATAATTATCTGGCATCAATAAAGCCATTAATTCATTTGGCCATTAACTTTACATTTTTTTTTCATATTCATGTTTTCATATTCCGTTAGATCTTAAAGCCATTAACATTCAGTATGCATATTATAATGTGAGATGAGATTTTAGGCCAACGATTTCAAATCATATCTTTTTTGTTAGTTGGTGATAGAATAATAATATTTAAGGAAATCCCCTTATTTTGGGATACCATTAGGATTTGATTGTGTTTTCCAAAACTATGTATCTTCATCTCCAAGTTTAAATAAAATAATTTTTTTATAATCGAATAATTAACTTGGATAAATACACATAAGATATTTTGAAATTATAATCAAAATCCCTCAAAATTAGTTGAACCAGCCTTTTCGAATTAAATTCATTTTTTCCCGGGATCAGGTTCACGGGTTAAATTTATAAATCCTTACTTTATTATGTTTTATAAACCTAACTTTTAAATAATCATTCAACTAATTCTTTTGATTGATTTAAAAATTTTCTTAACTAAAGTAACATTTTTTTTCAAGTTCTCACTTCTGTCCAAAGGTGATGTGTTTACTTGTGGCGTTATTTAGTGAACTTAAGCATAGTCACTTAGGTGTATATCCTTATTATATGAACAAGCATAGTGTAACACTTGCCTTATTACATTTGTTCATATGATATACACATGACTTCTGCCTAAGATGCATGATTGTTTCATTTTCTGCCCAAAGGTGACGTGTTACACTCATGTCTCGCACACTTTGACTTGTGCCTATAATTATGGTGTTTCAACTTCTGCCCAAAGGTGATGTGTTACACCTAATCTGCACAGTCTGACTGTTCATAATACTTGTATGATTGGCCATAGCCAATGCAACACCCCCAAAATACCACATGCGAAAACCTCGCTAGGCGTGTGACGTACCAGGATCTAGCCACCAATCACATTGAACAAATATCAAGTTTGAAATAAAGTTTCCTTTTATTAAGGTAAAGCATTCATAACATAATCCAAGTTTAACATGTTCAGCAGAAGCGATTAATAAAACATTGTTTAAAATTCTTAAAACCAAATATATTATGAAATCAGAAAACAAGTCATGCATATCCAAGCAGTGCGACCCATGACCACTCCAGCCATCCAGATAGCAAGTTCCTTGTCCATAGTACCTAACGACCTGCGAGCATGCAACAAGTGTATCAGACAACGCTTGTGAGTTCATAGTTTTACGAAAACGTTAGTTACCAAGTGATTAGTTCAGTTCATTGATTATAATGTTGATAATAACTCGAGTACCGTACAAGATGGCTCCAGATTATTTTTGCCCTTCCCCAATGCCCCTATCTAAGCATTGGTCATGACTGGGTCATTAGTTCACACCCGTCCTCTCAGGTACGCGGTGAGGGTGCCAAACTAAATAGCGCTATCAACTAATACCCCGTTACCTCTCAGGTAACAAACAAGATGGGACTTAATGGTGATAGGAATTGAGTGTATTATCCAACATCCCAGTTTTTACCCAAATGACTTATTCCTCTCAGGAATATCCAATGATTATCCCACCCACCGGGACGCATGCTCAAAAGGAATGAACTCACCTTTGATTTGCTCGGTATGTTAAGTTACCCGTCCAAGTTGGTCAACCCAAACCCTACCGTGGTTACCAAACAACATCAGTTTCACAATCAAACAAGTCACTTATTTCACACAGTTTGCACCTATCACATCATCATCTCATATTGCATATCAAGTACACAGTTATTAGGACAACATCTAACAGATGGATTGACTACCCACACGAGTTAAGTCAAGAACCTTACATCTAGTTAACATTACTATCATGCCATAAACAGAATATCACAACCCAAGTGTACAATACATAAACATCGAAATCCGGTTCATGGTTCATTGTTCTGACCATTTATCCCTATGGCGAAGAATCTTCCTCGACGAAGGTCCATTCTTCGTCGGGAATGATGACGACGGAGGTTCCATAGTTCGCCGAACATCCGACGACGAAGATCCAAGGAGTTCGTCAACATCAGACGACGAAGATCCAAGGAGTTCGTTAACCCGGGGTTCTTCGTTGGGGGGGGGGGGGTCGTCGCTGCTCCTCACATACAATCCTGACTTCCTTCTTTGATTTGCATGAACCCTAACTCTAATGAACTATTAATACTAATCATAACAACATGTTTAATCCGACAATTATCATATTACGCATGCAACCAATCATGAATCATCATCGAACCTAGCTAACCATTCGAATCAGTGTTATGGTGTATCATTTATCATGATCACCCACATTCAAATCAATGCAACCATCACATAATCTTTCACATACTCGATTTGTTTTACTCTATGACCGAATCCCTATTAATCATCCGTGCTAACTGTTTGCAACATACCAATGAGTTAACCATATGTTCAAATTGGTTTTACAAACTAAACCCTAATCATTACTCGACCGTATGTTTACCAGCATCATTCAAGGGAGTTCGTGACGACGAAGAATCACTCTTCGTCGTATACCGTTGATGGCGAAGATCCATTACACATTAACCATAACCATGACATGACATAATTAAACATTCACCTTTCACATTAAGCATCAACATATACTTTAATCATTCGAATAGAGTACATGACACTACGTAAAACAAATTGTAAAAACAAGATTGTGACGTAAGTGATGTGTATAGGGAAGGCTATGAAATCTCGGGTTGTCACAGCCAAAGCGAAAACCGTCATTCAAGTAGAACCTTATTTAAAATTGGTGTGTATAATTAACATTATCACAGCTTCCTTAGTATAATGGTCTTGAATTCCGCCTGCCTTAGTTTTAGGTTACCCATAAGTCACTCTAACTTCTTCTTTGCAATGTATCTTATTCTTCTCATTTTAATCAACTATCAGCTCCTGTTATGGCTATTGATACTTTGACTGGTGCTAACTATGCTTCGTGGAAGGATTCTCTTAACCTTACTCTTGCACTCATGGAGTTTGACTGTGCGCTAACTGAAAACGCTCCTCCTGCTTTTACTGATAAGAGTACTGAAGCTGAAACACTACTCTATCAAAAGTGGGAGAGAGCTAATCGCTTGTCTCTTATCTTCATGAAAAACTCGATAAGTCTTGCTATCAGGGGAGCCATTCCTGACGCTGCTACAGCTAAGGAATATTTGACTAATGTGGAGGCTCAATTCCAAGGGACGTCTAAGGCGCAAGCCAGCACCCTCATTCTGAAATTGGTGACTACAAAGTATGATGGGATCAGCGGTATTCGTGAGCACATCCTGAAAATGAATGACATGGCCCAAAAGCTCAAGGGATTAAGCATGGAGATTAGTGATGGCTTTCTGGTGCATTTTATCATGACGTCTCTGCCCACATCTTATGAAGCATTCAAAGTCAACTATAACCTTCAGAAGGACCAATGGAAGATGAACGAGTTGATTGCTATGTGCGTGCAAGAAGAAGAACGTCTGAAACTGGAGAAAGCCGATGTTGCTTACCTGATGACTGCTGACTCGAAGAAAAGGAAGGGGAACTACAATAAGAAGCCTAATGTAAAGGTCCAAAAGCGGGATGCAGGTGCAAGTACTTCTGGCTCTAATGACTCCAAAGGGATGATTCACTGCAAGTTTTGCCGTAAGGTGGGACATAAGCAGAAGGACTGCCCGGACTCTAAGGAGTGGCTAGCCAAGAAAGGTGATAATCTTTTCGTGATACTTGAGTCCTTTAATTTAAATGTTCCATCTAATACTTGGTGGTTTGATTCTGGTTCTATGGTTCATGTAACCAATTCCTTACAGGGATTCCATACAATCCGGAAGCTTGAAAGAAACCAAAGAACGCTTAAGCTGGGAAATGGAAAGCCGCTAGTAGTCGAGGTCGTGGGAACATTAGATTTAGTTATGAAATCTGGTTTAACTATTAGACTTTATGATACCTTATATATTCCTGAGATTACTCGGAATCTTGTATCAGGACCAAAGTTAGACGTAGACGGTTTTCTTGTTTCTCATGGTCATGGCAAACTTACTATCAGTTTTAATTCTCAAATATTTGGTTATGGCTTCTTGGATGGTGGTCTCAATCGATTAGAATTAGATGACGATTTTTCCAAGTCTTTGTTATCATATAATATTAATGAGAACTTAACAAAGAGAAAACGCAAATGAGACTTAGAAACTTCATCCATGTTGTGGCATCAATGTTTAGGCCACATTTCATGAGAATGCTTAACTCGACTCGTGAAGGATGAGGTCTTACCACCTCTCGATTTCAATGATTTTGGAACATGTGTCAAATGCCTTAATGGTAAAATGATATCAGCGAATAAGAAAGGTGCCACTAGGAGCTCTAATTTTTTAGAACTCATTCATACTGATATTAGCGGCCCTTATAACATCGCTGGCATAACTGGACACACTTCATTTATCATGTTTATTGATGATTATTCACGTTATATGCACTTGTATCTCATTAAAGAAAAATCTAAATATCTCACAACTTTTAAAGACTATAAAGCTGAAGTTGAAAAACAATTAGATCATCAAATAAAAGTTGTTAGATCAGATAGAGGAGGCGAATATTATGGTCGACATACTGACGTGGGTCAGGCTCCTGGTCCATTTTATGAGTTTTGTAAGGGCCAGGAGATCGTGAACCAATATACTATGCCCGGTACTCCTCAGCAGAACGGTGTTGCTGAGAGAAGAAATAGAACCCTAATGGACATGGTATGCAGTATGTTAGCTAAGTCAGGTTTGCCCTTATTCCTCTGGACCGAGGCCTTAAAAGCAGCTGTTCATATACTCAATAGAGTTCCTTCGAAGTCTGTCCCTAAAACTCCTTATGAACTTTGGACAGGAAGGAAACCAAGTCTAAGATATATGAAAGTATGTGGTTGCCTTGCCGAAGCTAAACTTTATAACCCTTTCTTAAAGAAACTGGAAATGAAAACAACAAGTTGTTTCTTTATTGGATATCCAGATCACTCAAAGGGTTATAGATTCTATTGTCCCTCCCATGTTACTCGTATTGTAGAAACCAAGCGTGTCGCATTTCTTGAGGACTTTAAGGTCAGTGGGAGCAGTGAAAATCCTTACAATGATTTACAAGAAGTACAAGACGCGGGGGGGGGGGGAGACACTCGTCCATTTCATTACCTCATATTACTACTCCTCTTGTACTCGATGCTGAACCGCATGTCACTGCACCACCTCCAACTCATTCAGAATTAAATGTTGCTCCGCATGTACCTGAGAATGAAGGACCCTCCAATGTCGAAGTTGAGAATCAACCTAGGAGGTTATCTAGGGCGAGAAGGCCCACTGATTTTGATGATTATGAAACCTACCTAGCTGAAGCCGTATCAGATGATGGAAAGTTTACCGATCCTACCTCTTACAATGAAGCCATTAGTAGTGATCAGTCTTCTGAATGGAACAAAGCTATGATTGATGAGCTTGACTCCATGAAGAAAAATGACGTTTGGGATTTGGTTGAATTGCCCGACAGTGTTAAACCCGTAGGATGTAAATGGGTCTTCAAAACAAAACTAAATCCGAATGGAAGCGTTGAACGATATAAAGAAAGATTGGTTGCAAAGGGCTACACTCAGAAAGAGGGAATCTATTATCAAGAGACCTTTTCACCTGTCTCTCGAAAAGATTCCTTAAGGATCGTCTTGGCCCTTGTAGCTTATTTTGATTTAGAGCTGCATCAGATGGATGTCAAGACTGTTTTCCTCAATGGAGACTTGTATGAAGACATGTTCATGAAGTAGCCTGAAGGGTTCAAACCTGAAGGTCAAGAACATCTTGTCTGCAAGCTGAAGAAATCCATATATGGTTTGAAGCAAGCATCACGTCAATGGTATCTTAAGTTTGATGAAGTCATGAAGACGCAAGGCTTTATGAAGAACCAAGTGGATCAATGCACCTACCTCAAGATGAGTGGGAGCAATTTTACTATACTTGTCCTTTAAGTATATGATATTCTATTGGCAAGTAATAGCTTAGATATGTTGCATGAATCAAAGCTCTTACTCTCGCATAACTTTGACATGAAAGATCTCGGAGAGGCTTCTTACGTTATTAGCATCGAAATACACCGAGATAGGAGAAATGGAATTTTGGGCTTATCACAAAAGGCTTACATTGATCGTGTCCTTAGTCAATATAACATGCAACACAGCTCTCCCTCTGTAGCTCCAGTAGTTAAAGGAGATGTTTTCGGTTCTTTTCAGTGTCCGAAAACTGAGGATGAAAAGGCGCAAATGAGAATGATACCTTATGCATCAGTAGTTGGGAGCCTCATGTATGCTCAAGTCTGTACTCGTCCCGATATCGCTTATGTTACAGGGATGCTAGGCCTTTATCTGTCTAATCCTGGCCTTGATCACTGGAAAGCAGCGAAGAAAGTACTTCGATATCTTCAGGGGATGAAAGACTATAAACTGACTTATAGAAGAAGTGACATTTTGGAAGTGGTTGGTTATTCTGATTCTGACTTTGCTAAATGCAAAAATGACAAGAAATCCACATCAGGGTATATCTTTATGTTAGCCGGCGGACCTATTTCATGGAGGAGTCATAAACAACAGCTAACTTCAACATCCACTATGATGGCAGAATACATTGCTGTATATAACACTACCTGTCATGGAATGTTGCTAAAGAATCTGATTACTGGACTCAAAGTTGTTAATTCCATATCTAGACCATTGAAGCTGTACTGTGATAACTCAGCTGCCGTTAACTTCTCGAACAATAACAGTTAGACCGGAGCTGGATTATATCTTGATACAAAGTATTTGTTCGTACGTGAACGTGTTGAGGAAAATAAGCTTTGTATTGAGTATATAAGTACGAAAAATATGCTTGCGGATCCGATGACTAAAGGTCTCCTACCTAAAGTATTCGAAGAACATGTTTTGAAGATGGACTTTTGTAAAGACCTTATTTAAATGCATATTGTACTTACTTACGTTTTAATGATAAAATTTTCTCATTTGATTTGTTTGTCTCTAACTACATTTCGGTAGCCTAATGAGTAAGTAAAGACTATTATTATACAAATCATCGTTTAAGGGCTTACTTGTAAATTGATCCTTATTTTGCTTAGGTTTTAAATTTGGGATTGTAGTATGATAAATGGGGGTCCTGAGTTGAATAACTGACTCAACGACTGTATTTTTATGCTACAATTTTTGTTTAAAACTAAAATGAGTATTAACTCCTGATCAGGCTTATCTAATACTCATAATAAATGATCACTCGGCCAAGTGGGAGAATGTTAGCGTAAATTATTTATTAAATAATTTATGGTGCCCTTATTGATCATTTATCTAATAACCAGATCAATATTTACCTTAATATCCCTATAAAATTAACTGGGCTTTATTTGACGGACTTAAAGGCCCGTACTAGTTAATTAGGGTTTCCCCTTGGGTGAAGCATATAAATACATGTTATTGGGAACCCTAAAGACACACCATAAAATTTACGGCCTCCCTCACTACAATATGTTCTTCTCCATCCTAACTGCACACCCTAAACAGGAACCGATCAAGATGGTTTCTTCTTCATCTCTAACCACTACTGGATTGTCAGGTATATCATGATCCCTAAAGTGTTTTCCATTAGATATTAAAAGAACTGATTAACATTTCCGTGATAAAATTGGCGCGTGATGGAAGGAAGGATGTGAGGGGGCGTGAGGGTTTATTGTTGGGTGTTGTGAGTGATGGAATAATGGTTGATGACATGGCGGAAATTGATTGGATGTTGTGAGTGATCAATGGGTGCTGAGTGATAACCACCCCTACCCCCTAGTTAAAATAAACTTTGAAATGGTTATAGCAACGAGTTAATTTCTTGTCTTACATTCAATATATATCTTAGCCAATCTGCTGTGCTTTTAATATAAGCTAAGACAACTTATTCTTTAAAAAGTTTAGAAATGAAACTTTTGGCCAGAGTAACTTAAATTATAGGAATCAACAAGTAGTCCACAAGAACTTACATCATCCCCAATTGCAGCTAGATCCTTTGGAGTTTAATGCTTTGCCCTCTTAACATGAATAAAAGATTCAAATGCCTTGTGTTTTAATGGAGAGAAGCCAGCCCGTGGGATCCAAGTGTAATCTGTTCACAAAGATCATCTGGAATGCTGCATTAGAACTAGTGACGAATGACTGCTTTAAGACAAGGGATGAATGATAACTGCCAGGATGGCATTAAACTAAGGATAGTGCACGTCTTGCTAGCTTCCTTTCTAGACTTAGCGTTGTGCTTCTCTGTTATGAAATGTAAAGCAACACATCTTTAGCTATATTCATGCAAAAACAAGGTCAAAGAAAAATGTTGTTTAATGTATATTCCATTTAACATTTGAAATGGTCTAGATGATGCAAAAGCAATCACTTATATCTCTTATTGTAAGATTAGCACACCAGAAGCCAACATATAGATTTTGTGGCAAATAATAACATCCAAAAGTTTCAACAAAATCAGAGTGTGATTTGGGATTAAAAGGTTCTACATTTGATATTAACAATCGCAATTCACTTGTACAAACACATGTGTATAATGGCTTAAGTAAAAGTTAAGTATAAAAATCAAGGTTGATAAATTGTGGGCCCCATTGCTCATCTCCTTCATGACCGTTAAGGGCTTGGCGAAGAGCTCCTTTGCGCTCATTAGCGGTGTTTGGCGTCGCGGGTGGCCGACATGGTGGTGGGATAACGCCCACTACAACTAGTCTTAGCATAAATCTTTCAGGGCTAGTGGCACAAGGTGTTTATTTTTACCAAATGGTTCATGTTCGAGTCTCACAAGGTAGGCAATAAGTGAATTTTAGTAGAAGATTTTAGAGGTGTGTTCGTTTGGTCAAAAAAAGGTGGTTAGCTATAATTAAGCTTGGCAATACAGACGGATAACAGATCTAATGGGCTCATGTTGAGTTCAAAGTGAAGTTAATTTGATTCTAGGATAATGTATTAAACATACTGGTTTAGACATCGTCGACGACCAGTAGCTGGTCGATGACGGTGAGTGACGTTTTTCCATTTAGACATAAATTAACTCACTATATACTCTTTACTTCTCATAACTATAAACATCTTAACAAAATACACAAACAATGTTGCCTCATACAACCATAGATACACCTATAATGTTTCTTACCCGATATGGTAGTAGAAACTCGTTGGTTTAAAGAAATCGTATCACAGTTTATACAAAACCTAAAGCGAAAATGAAACATAAATGGAGATTCAAGAAGAACCAGGGAACAACAATAAACAAAATACATAAACTTTGTAAAGATATCGTGTATGATATAGTTCTATTTTAAATAGGTTTGTTAATCGCCAACGTGATGCATTTTTTCTTTTGAACAAGCAAAGACGCGGATATCCAAGATCACTCAGGCAATGGATCACCCTTTTGTTCAAAGAACAGAACATGATGACCCATTCCACCCTTCCGGTAGGACACTCATATATGGGAAAACCCTCTGGCTTAACCCATAACATAATGTGTGACTTTAACCCATGACCTCTCATTTGAAATATCACAGGGTCGGTGGTTACCAAAGTGATGCACTTGGTTATAAAAACTTGTTATTTTTGGATGGCCAGTTTACTTTTTGTTTATTGTCTTGACTTTTGATTCCCTTTTTCAATTTCGAAATTTAAATTTATTACTTATGTTATTGACTTATAGTTATTTATTTAGATTGTTGATATTTTCATTTATTGTGTTAAAGATAAGTCAATTTCAGCTTTTTAGCATTGATATATATCTTTCTATGTAACATTATTTAGTAGCACATTCACATTTATGCAATTTTAGAGCGGCAGGATATGGTAGTCACTGGCTCACTGGTCTAGTGATCAATAATGTTCGTTCTGTAGTGATTGTGATTGATAGGGTTGTTGTTGGTTGATAGTATAGATTGTAGATAGAAGACATGGATTTTCATGATTAGGTTTAATGTTGTAAAAATGTCTAAATAGGTTATTGATTTGGTTTGGTGGTCAGCTTTCCGGAAAATTTTGGTCGATCAACTTATAAATATTCAAACCGGATGGTCGAATTAGTATAGTGTTTCAGAAAAAAATCGTCTGTAAAAAAGCATACCACGACTGGAATATTTATAAAATAATTTCAATTAATTTGTAGTATGGTTGCTATGTTTATCTTTATTTCAAAGGGGGTTATCAAAATTATCTTTAATGGGTTGTCAAGTTTCTTATGAATATTTCAAAGGGAGTTAGCTATGTTTATCTTTATTTCAAAGGGGGTTATCAAAATTATCTTTAATGGGTTGTCAAGTTTCTTATGAATATTTTAAAGGGAGTTATCAAAATCATTTTTAATGGGTTGTCAAGTTTCTTATGAAATTTAATCATAACCTTGAAGTAAAAAGCTACATGTTTGACATAAAAAGTACATCCTTTTTATGTTTTCATGATCATAGAGATAATCAAACTTGTAAATTTCTGCGGCATTTTCGTTTTCCCTTCTACATCATAATATTTCTTATTTGGTTAACTTATGAATCAAATCTATAAACTTACAATCTTTTTTAGGTCCAATTAACCCAAATCGTAAACCAAATCGTCAGTGACACTTTGGTTTAACATGTCACTAGTTTGGTTTTGGTTTATACCGGTTAAAATGTCACTAACCGTTTGTTTTAAAAAAACGTCTAAGCTGCACAACAAAGGGAATTTGAAAAAGAGATCATTAACAATCAGATAATCAAAGATAAAGGAGTGCGCTATATGTACCCCTCTTGTTACTTGTCTAACATCCTCCCTCAAAAAAATACTTTAAAAATTGTCAAATTCACCCTATAAAAATCCATTTTTTTCGAGAGTCTTTTATTTTGTTTTTTAAAGAGATTCTCATATATCAGACTATACGTATCACACTAACATTACAAAATCATAAGAATTTTTATAAACTAAATCCAAGCATAGGAGAATGCTATCGTCAAAGTTCATACATATTTTGTTTTGATATCCATGGATTGCGGTGAGAATGTTACATATTAGTTTATGAACTTTGAAAATAATTTGTTTTGATATCCACGGAACGAAAGCACAACAACGAAAACAAGGTAATTAAATCATAACACTATATTAGTGATGCACATTATGACTGCAAATCAAAACACTCCATATATCATAAAGATGCACAGGGAAAGATTTATTTATTTATAACTAGCTAATAAATCCATATATAAATAAACTAAAATTGAATAATATTTTAATTTATAAGTGTTACAAAACCCGTGTGTGTAAATATCAAAAAGAAAAAAATTTAAATCATACTTCTATATATTCTATATAATCCTGATCACATATTAAAAACGTGTAATAATAGTTATAATCTAATTATTGCGTTTTTTCAATTGGTATTCATATAAAGATGGTTTAGTAAAAAAATCTAGTTATTGTATTTTTTTTTAATTTTGCGATAATATTTAATAAAATATATTGTATTTATCTAATAATATTAATTAAATAGTGCATGCTAATCTGGTTATTAGCATATTTAAATTAAATTTATTAAATTAGTAAGGATAAGGATTAAAAAATATTTTAAATTAAGATGTAAGTCTAAATTGTAAGGTTGAAATAAAGAGCGACACGTAACAATAATTGGAATCTTATATTAAAAGTTAAATTAGACTTTATGTTTTATTTGTAACTTTACCATCTTTATAATTGTTTAAATCATTTGGTTTTAGAAATATATGTGATTAATATTAAGAAAGTGTTATATTAACAAATAAAGTCATCATAATAATGCATAAATAATTAAATTGGAGATAATAATAATAGTTTTGTTATAGATAATAATAAACTAACGATTAAAAGGCTTTTGATTTTTAAAGGATATTTATGTTAAATATAAACATATTAAAAAATATATAATGACCCTTTATCATATATCATAGAGGCAAATATAATCTTGATCTCTAATATGTAAAATCAATATATTCAAGTGATAAAGTAATTATTATATTTTTATCTCTGTATTGTGTAATATAATTTATTAACATAAGTTTCATGGTATAGCAATTTCTTTTCAGGGATATGAAGTTTATTTAAAATTATTTATTAAGATGGATAATGATCCTTATATTAATTTACTTATTATTTATTATGATTGAGTTATGAGAAATTGACACATAGTATTTTGGTGGAATTGATGTCTTAGAAGAATGACACATGGGCTTTTAATGGAATATTTTATTAGATTAGATTAAATTTTTGATATCCCAATTTATTCATCTCAGATAATATTATTTCAGTTAAAGTGTCATGGAAAAAGGCTAACCTCGATTATAGATTGTATATTATATCGATCTTCTTTTACGAGTGATGTTGATGTGCATTGTGATATCCGGTTTGGTATATTTTTGTTTTTTATTTTATTAGAATTCAAGGTTTAAAAACAAGATCGAGAGATAATACAATTAAAAAAAGGTTTGAATTGTAGGGAAATGATCAATAGGATTAGGAAGTTTAATTTGGCTAGAAAGTGTAGGAAGCAATAGGATTAGAATATGTGGCAACATTTAAAATAAAGAAAAAGGGTATTTTAGTCAATCCAACCCTTTCTTCTTCCTTTTCAAAACCCAGTAACTTCAAAACCCACCATTTTCAAAACCCACCATCTTCAACCATTTCTTCACTTTCTATCTCAATAATCACTACATTATAGTGCGATTTTCATCATCATTCAATGATTCAAACACCCGATCAACGTGTTCTTCAGCTTTTTTGAAGAAAACCCAGTTTAATTTCATACAAAATCTCGTTTTTTTCCGGTGATTTTGAAGATAATCACTCGATCCGTTCGATTCGAGCGCTGATAAGTGTTTCAATCATTCAAAATTCGTCAATTGTTGAAAAAATCACTTCGATCCATGTAAGAAATTCTTTAATTTCATTTTTACGATCTGGGTTTTTGATTAAGTCATTGTGTTTTACGATCTTGACGGGGGTCCTAGGGCATCGCCCCTGGTAGCGGGGTCCCAGGGGCGGCAGCCCCTGGCGGGTTCTAAGGGGCAGAGCCCCTGGCTGGAAACTGCATCAGAAAAACGCATCAGAAAAATTGTTGTAAGGGGCAATTAAATTGTTGTAATAAAAATGCATCAGAAAAATTAATTTTCTGTAAATTGCCTCTGGAAACTGCATTCGTAAACTGCATTGGTTCAGACAGTTCACAGCACAGACAGTTCACAGCACAGACAAAACTGCATTCGTAAACTGCGTTTTTTAGAGAACACTTTCTTTGGTGTTTTTAGGCAATTGCGTTTTAGAACTAAAACATTTTTATGTGTTTTCTGGCCATTGCGTTTTAGAAAAACACATTCTTGAAGTGTTTTTGGTGCATTGCATTTTAGGTAAAACACTTTTTTAGGTGTTTTCAATCCATTGCGTTTTGCAGAGAACACTTTCTTTTGTTTTTAAGTCAATTGCGTTTTAGAATGAGTCATTTTTAAGTGTTTTCTGGCCATTGCGTTTTAGAAAACAGACATTTTAAGTGTTTTCTGGCAATTGCGTTTTAGAAATAAGACATTTGTTTGTGTTTTTCGTGCATTGCATTTTAGGTAAAACACATTTTTATGTGTTTTTAGTCCATTGCGTTTTAAAAAGTACATTTTCTTTTGAGTTTTTAGGCTATTGTGTTTTAGAAATAAGACATTTCTTTGTGTTTTCTGGCCATTGCGTTTTACAAATAAGACATTTCTTTGTGTTTTTTGTGCATTGCGTTTTAGAAAAATGTCATTTTTTAGGGTTTTTTTTCATTGCGTTTTACGTAACTGAGGGTTTTTCTATTGCGTTTTACGCAACTGGGTTTTTAATTTTTTTTAAATATTGCAATAGTATACTCGTTTTAAAGATTAAAAAACGCTCGTTTTTTTGTGCAATTTTTATAAAAAAATAATGTTGTATGAAAGAGTTATTAACGTTTAAAAAATGGGGGGGGGGGGGAATTGGAGGAGAGTGAAACTATTGCCTTGGATTGACTAGAATGCCTCTAAACAAACTCACGCGCCTCTTTTCTTCTCTTCAATTTCCATCATTTAATCTTAGCCCTTGATTAACTAAATGGATGGTCAAGATCACTTCCTAGCCTTCTTAGCCAAATAAACTTCCTATTGTATCTCCACCCTTAAATTGTATTATCATAGAACTTGAAGGAGATGGTACAAGTAAAATTAAACATAAGTGGGATACATTTAGCAACCAACAAGATAAATTAGTTAAATTTTAGTAAAGAATATCCTGTTCAACAAGTCTCAAATCTTTTTACCACAAGTGTGTAGAAAACCGAATTAACCGATCTATAACCACATTTACCAATGAAACCGAACCTATAAAACCGAAATATACCAAAAACCAATCGGTCAGTTTAGTGATTTTCTGAAAACGGACAATAGCAAGTCAGTTATGGTTAACAAGATTTCTATATCCACCAAAACCGAACCAAACCGCTATATTTTTTTAATATTATAGATTATATGATTCTTTTAGTGATATATAATATACTAAGACCATGCGTAATTGGTATCATAAGGATGGTCTAATATATATATATATATATATGTAATAACAATCTTTTAAATGGTCAAAAATTTTCACGCCCAAACTTTTTATGCCCAAATAATGTCCAATTATAATGTTTTGAACTATTTTTAGCTAGAACCAATTTCACGGTTAACCAGCCTATAACCAAAACTGATTACTTGAAACCGTCGTAACTAATCGGCTATGGTTTTGATTTGAGCCAAAACTGACTCATACCCACCCCCACTTTTTAATAAACTCTAAAACGATTGAAATAACAGGGTAGGTTACCCGTTACCGTACTAGGACATGGGCCCAGGCCAGTTCAAGAAATTTTCAATCTTTCAACGGTAATTAATCGTTCACTATTTATTTAGCCTTTAAAATACAAGCAGGCCCACCGGCCCATAACTGCCCATTTGCCCTTTTTTGCAGGATCATCGAAGAAGTTACATGTATATATGTAAATTTTGAAGTAATTATGTTTAAATGATTCGAAGAAATTACCTGTATATACGTAAATTTTGAAGTATTTATGTTTAAATGATGCACTTAAACATCTTGTTTGTAATTTTATCAGAGGACATAGAATCATAGATTATTAACGAAAGCACATTAAATGCATACAAAATTAATTGTTTATTAAATGGAAAACAATAACTTTACGTTTTTAGAGAATTCGATCTTAAGGCTGGAGGGTGTGGGAGGGGTTTTATCAACGCCACGTCAATGCCACGTCACACAGGGGCTTTAAGGCCTCCCCCCTTAACTTGAAGGGTGTGGGATAAAGCCCCTTCAAACAAGAAACTGGCGCTACCATGTTGAAGCCACAACAATGGCGCCTCCTTAAATCGCAGGGTGTGGAGGTATGGCGCCGGGTGGCGCTATAGAGGGTGAGGTGGCCCGGGTGGCGCCTCCATACCCTCCGGCCTAAATATAGTTATTTTTGCAAAAGTCTGGCTCCGCATGTATGATTCGATACGCGTAGGAGAAGAATGAGACATATCATTCGTGAACCTGGCCCAAGGGTGGGCATATTCGTGCAGTAGGTTAACCGTCGTTAACCCTACGAGCCATGTTAGATCCTTTTAGTTCCCATTCTTCCTTGTTGTTTCAGTTCTAACCGTTAGAAATCTAACCTTGAGAAAAAAACTATTAATTGTGACAAAAACGTATGGGGAGGAGGCCAGGGCCAGGGGGCTCCATGTTTTTTTAAATCAAATTTCACGTAGTCCTGATTGTTCAATTTATAATTGGGCTGGCCCAGAATCATGTGGGTTTTATTTATGAAACTATAGCAATGGGTTGGCCGACAGGTAATTGGAAATAGGGAATAACACCAAATTCAGTTAATTATTTGTTCCTTCGTTATTTGGTATTTTGCACTCAAATGAAATATATATACTAGGGGAATTCCCCCGTGTCTTGCGAGCAGAAGAAATTCGATTGGTATCAATAAGTTATATTCGGTTCATTACACTATGAGTATGATATTTACACTTTATAGCAACTGAAAGATAAAATCTAAAAAATAGAGTGATGATATGCTTAAAAGAATATCAACATGTGTTTTAGAAATAACAAAAAGGGTAAGTTACGTCTATTTATAAAAATTAAGGTAAATGTGAGGTAACTTTTATAACATTTACATTTGTGCTTGGAAAACTTACGCATTATCACTCACAACTCGGTTTTAGATAAAGTTTATACTGAGATGTATATAAAGATAGACATGTCGCAACGACATACTCGAATTTTAGAAAACATTGTATATAAGAAAAAAAAACATGTTTTAATTTAACTATAATAACATAATAAAAATAAAATTAAAAGTTGGAAAAACTATATAAATAAAACTTTAGTGTACTGTTCAAACTTCTTTATAATATATAGAATATAATATATAATATATAACTAGTGAGATCTCTCTACTTGATGCGGCGGAAATTCAGTTTCAGAGGGTATTGTTTTGGTTTTTACGGTACACGTACGATATCGGTATTTGGTACAACAACCGGAAGAGAAAACCAAAAAGAATAAAGTCATGATGCGTCCAAAAGGATAATGACACGTGTTTTAAATCAATAAAAAATTCAGTTTCAGATGATGTTGATTTGGTTCGTTACGGTACACTCACGATATCAGTATTTGGTACTAGCACAAGACTCCATTATTACCTCTTATGCTGTCGCGCTCACACATTTCATCAATAATACTAGCAACAAACGCTAGCCATCATTTGTTTACAATCATTTATCAAAAATTTGACATCTATCATCAACTTTAGAAATATCAATTGTATAACATCAATTAAAACATATAATAGCTATTTTAAGGAAGCACATTTAGGGGATGGTTCAAATGAAAACTACTTTTAACATGAAAACTCGAAAACTAACTAAAAAAGCCAACAAAACACACCATTTTTTTTTTTGCAATTTTTTTATTAAAAATCGCTAGTTTTTGTATATATAAAAAAAAATTCAAATTTTTTTTTTGTAGTGCACATGTGTAGTACACATACACATACACATGTGCACTACAATTTTTTTTTTTTGGAAAAATAGTTTTTTTTATATACCTAAAATAGCGAAAATTGGTATGTTTTTTAGGCTTTTTTAGTTAGTTTTCGAGTTTTCTCGTTAACTAGTGGTTTTCATTTGAAGCTTTCCAAGCACATATAAGGTAGAATGTGTATCAACTTGAAATGGTAAAAACATTAAAAGTGGTTTCCTAGAACCGAGTTAGTTAAGCAACGTATAAATCTGACCCTTGAATGTTAGTCAACTGTTCAAAGATTAACATAAGCCATATTAGCTTTGCACTTAAGACTTAGCGAAATGTAAGACACTAATAAGCCAGTGAAATGTAACTTTCCATGCAGGCAACAGTTAACCCCAAAGCATACTTTTCACTACACTTGTATTTCACATTTAAATGACCAAAACTTTTCGCCATTAATACATTTCGCAAGTCATGATACACTTTTTGCTAAGAACGTACATTTCGTTTGGAACATACATACATTTAGATAGTCATGACATTTCGCTGGATACATACTTATCACTGATAGTTGGCGAAACATACCCGAAGACTCCTAGCGTGCAACAATGGCGGCTGAGCTCAGATCTGACCTTGCTCGACGTTAGATCCTAACTTTTTCATTGAAAATGAAATATAACCAATCCCTGACAGTTTTACAAGACTCTTAAAACTGAGAGGAATGAATCCGAGCTTAAAATCTTCAAAACTTGTCCGAAACAAGTTCCTTTCAATCTCAAATTGAGAAGCCGGCTTGACAACTTGACTCTACCAAGCAAGACACACAATACGTGAGGTTTGTGTCCAATTTAGCGGTTTCTCTCTCTATGATGTATGTGTGAAGTTAAGAATGAGGAGGATGTTGAGCATGCTCTCCTCTCCTTATTAGGTTTCGTCAGGGTCATCTCCAAAAATCTTCGAAAATATATGGGCCCTGTGTGAAGATAAAATACGGGCCCTTAGGGATGAGCATTTGGTACCGGGTACCGGTACCGAACCAGTACCGAACCGGTACCATGCCGGTACCGAACCGTACCGGGTATATTCGGTACCGGTACCCACTTTCTCCGTTTTTCGGTACCGGTATTTAAGGGTAAAACACCGGTAAGTACCGGTACCCACGTTTCCCGTTTTTTGGTACCGGTACCGAACTGGTACCGTGCTCATCCCTACGGGCCCCCTAAAAATATAAACTTTTTAAAAAGAATATACAAAAAAGGTTTAAATATATGAAAATGAATTAAAAATTTGTGAAATCACCCGCATGTTGCAGCGGGCTGTTATTTTACGTGGAAACGTAGATAAAAAACACATCACACGTGCAATTGGAAAACGAAATGTAGAAAGAAAACACGTTGTAAGGGTAAATTAAGAAAATACAGAATAGTTACGTCGTAACTTTAAAAATCGTTATTTACGATCATATAAAACTATCGTAATCTATCCAAATTTAGTTAGAAAATACACAGAGTTGTAAGAGAAAAAAAAACAAAATAAGACTTTTCATAAGAAAAATGGAACACACAAAACTATTTGTAGATTGAATAATATTTTAAGAAATTAACATAAATAATCATTTTTAAACTAGAGAGTAAACTAAAAGAGTAAACTGCAATTTTACCACCTGAGGTTTAGGCCAATTGGCACTCTGACTCCCTCTAACGAAATAATTGCAATCCCCCCAACGTTGTTGTTATGTCGCAAGATTACCCCCTGTGAACAACTTCTGTTAAAAGTCAACATAATTAAGTAACGGTCAAAGGGTATATAGGTCATTTCCACTATACTTTTTTATCTTACACATTATAACCCCCTATACATTTGAGACTCCTAGCACTCTTACCCCCCCCCCCCCCCCACCTTCCCACACCGCTCCTCCACATCTCCGGCAACACAAATTTCATGTCGTTTATATGCGTTATTTGTTGAAAACATAGAGCTAGTAAAAGAAATTCACTTGTTCGATTCCGTTTTGGAATTAGTTTCTTCAACATTAGAAATATCACAAAAGCGAGTCGTGCTTCAACCATATTTCACCTTTTCGGTTGAAGGACTATTTGAATTGTCGAAAGCCGTTGATGTAAATTGTAACGCGGAATTAGGACTTAAAGTTGTACTAATGAGCACTCCACAACCAGTGTTAGACGAATGGGTATGGGGATCGGCACAGGGCCGCCCCCCCCCCCCCCCCCCCCTAGCTCCGTCAAACACCACCCCCCTTTCATTGCTTCTCTCTCTCTCTCTCTCCTTGAATATATATTATTTTTTATTGAAGTGGGGTAGTCCCCACACCCTTGGGTAGTCACCAAAGAGACTATCCTCCTCCCGTGATTACGTGGCGCCTACGTGGCGGGTAGTCCTTTGGAGACTATCCTCCCCCATACCCAATGGTCTTACTCACTATGGTAATTTATCATATTTTTACTTTTTTACTGTAACCTTGTGTTTCTAGATTAATCATAATATTTTGTTGAGCTATACTCGTGTATGGTTTTCCAGGACTGAGAAAAGCTTAAAAAGTTTGTACTGTGGATGGTTTGCGTTGCACTGCGATCTAAAGGATCAGATGAACAAACCGCTGAATTGTTGATATCAAAGCTTTTACGATGGTTGACTGCTTCTGTAATATTAGCAATTCCTTCCCAGCAATCGTTTCCAGATATATTGCAATCTTTTCTGGAAGCAAAACGGTCGGTAAATCGGGTTGCATCTGACTCAGATGAACTATTAGCTGCCGCTATCTATTATCTTCACCAGATTCTTGGGGAAAAGTGTGGAGTGTTTACATCGGTTGCTAGTTCACTTTGTTTGCTACTCTTTTCTGATCCCTCACGTACAGGTATGCTTATCTTATTACTGATATTTAGTTTGTTATCATTATAGCTGCTTACTTTTTGAAATTTTATATAGTGTTTCAATTCTTTTCATGCTGGAGCAGATGCATTGCCTGTTGAAGGAGCTTTGACTATCTATGATATATAAAATACAGAAACCTTAAATAATACCTTCAGAGACATGCGTAATCCTCAAACTGTTATTAATGTTGTGTCTCTGTTTTGGGATCAGACCATGCGTAATCCTCAAACTGTTATTAATGTTCCAACAACATACCATTTAGTGTCAAGTATTATTAAAAAGAACGAAGATAAGTTAACCTGTGATTGCAAGGATGAGTTTGCTATGTGTTTGACATACTTTGAACATTGAACAGGGGCTAATATTGTTTCGTAACACAAAGTATAGGGGGTAATAAGAAAGGACAATTTAGTAATTTACCAGTGGGGGGTAATTATGCGACATAACAAGAACGTTGGGGGGTAATATTAAAGGGTAAGATAGTCATTTCACATTAAAGTTAACATATCTGTTAACATAATTGACGCCAGGGGGTAAATGTGCGACATAACAACAACGTTGGGAGGGGGGGATTGCAATTATTTCGTTAGAGGGGGTCAGAGTGCCAATTGGCCTAAACCCCAGGGGGTAAAATTGCAGTTTACTCAAACTAAAATTTTGGTCCCTGAGGTTTAGTTACTGCCACTTTAGTCTAAATTTGAAACCTTTTGCATCTAGGTCCCTATGGTTTCACTTTTATTGCCATTTTGGTCCAAAAATGAAATCAGCTTATATTTCTCAAATTAATTCCTACTATTTTGTCCATTTTCTCAGGGGCAAAATGGTCATTATATAGAAAATTTATATAATATATAAACTCTGCACTCTCTCACTCTAAACACCCCTCCGCCTCTCTCTTTTCTCTCTCTCTCTCTATCACAGGAACACCCCTTTGTCTCTCTCTTCTCTCTCTCCTCTCTCTCTCTTTCTATCAACTCCGAATAGGTATGTTGATCGGTTGTTTATGGTAGTGGTGGTTGAATAGACTAGAGATTGGCTGTGGTCGGGGCTTCATCTTTTTGTTTTCATTCAGACAGACAGACAGACAGATATAGGGTTACGCATAGAAACAGGATGAGGATGACGATGTACATGGTCAAGGTAGTCCGACCATTCTGCTCCAACGAAAAAGGCAAAGGAGGATGGTAGGCGCCTCTCCTCTACGTCCGCCTCCAACACCACCATATTTATCTTCGTTGAACAACGCGATGGCCAATTTCACAAGGTTAGGGTTTTATTTTGTTTTGTTGGTTGAACTTGCTTTTTCTCAAATGGTTTGTAACTTATTATTGAATTGATTTGAAATTGAACTGAGTTTTTCATTTGTTTGATATGAATATATTTTGTTCTTCATTTTGTTATTGAACTGGAAAATGTTTGGTTTTGGAATTCAGGATTCTGAGGCTTTGTGGTTGCTCATCTGTACTTTTAGGTTACTGATAGTGGCCATGGATGTTGCTATGCAGCAAGTGGATCATGTTTTGGAGAAGATGGGGAATTAGGGTTTGAGGTTTTGGGGAAAACGAAGATATTTTTGTGCTTTTATAAGGTCAAAGGGTCTTTTTTTTATTTTATTATTTTAATTAATAATTATAATGACTATTTTGCCCCTAAGGAAAATGACAAAATATTAGGAATTAATTTGAGAAATATGAATTGATTTCATTTTTGGACCAAAATGACAATAAAAGTGACACCATAGGGACCCAGATGCAAAATGTTTTAAATTTGGACTAAAGTGGCAAAAGTGACCAAACCTCAGGGAGCAAAATGGCAGTTTACTCTAAACTAGATTTGAGAAGTAACTATGATTCCCATTTTGATTTAATGTAACACAAAATTAGTCAATTAATGTCATTTGCATTTAATGAATGGGTAATAAACATAAAGAAAAAAAAATCAACTAATAATTGAAGCTATCAGGATAAACCCAAGGTATACTTATGGGAACCACCAAACCATGCGCCTCATCATGTCATTTTCCAATTCAGTACTTATATATTCTAAGTTATACAGTGTAACTTTATTAAAAACAAATTTTTGGGCCCCCGGAAGGTTTGAGCCGTCGCCCACCCCACACCTTTATGTATATAAATAGGCACACTACATCAGTGTTTAAAAAATGTTTTTCTTAAATATCAACATCAACAGCTCACATTAATTATAAAAATTCTCGATTTTATGATATAATTTGTTTAAAACGTAATAAAATATATAAAAGTTAATGATTTTAGAAAGTTTTTGAAAGTATTTTTAACCAAAAAAACAATCAACTTTTCCCCTTCTCAACCCCTTTTCAATTCCCTATTCTCTATATATTAATTCATAACTAGGGAGGTTCCTCGCGCATCGCAGCGGGTGCCACTACCATACTAAACCGAATTGAAACTAACTGAACAACATATCGGTACGATACTGGCACTCTTTATAGCAAATGAAAGGAAAAACACAAAAATAAAGTCATTATATGTCCAAAAGGATATCGACGCATATTTTACATAAATCGAAAAGCATAAAAACGAATATCAGTAATGTCTTCCGAAAAAAATATCAGTATTCATTCCATTCCGATGGTACCGATACAGGTACTGATATTGTTCGGTTGGAATTGACGTGGTACCAATACTCGCTATAGTTTATGGTGATTAAAAAAAACTCTATACTACCATCGAATTGAAACCGCACGGTATTAGCTAAATTCGTCAGAGTAAAGAACAGATGGTATAAGTTTGGATCGTCAAGGTACCATATGGTATTCATACTCGCTATAGCTTATAATATAAAAAGATAATGTACATCGTTATCCAAGTTTCGCATGGTATCTGTTTGGTTGATCACGGTAAAGAACAAATAAAGATCAATTATGTTGATCCGTTTGATTTTGAACAAAACTTTTAGCGGAATGAAAACAAAAATAAACATGTCACATATGTTCAGAACTTTATAAAGTATTACACTATATTATTAGAATAATGAAAAAAGTAATGTCAATTTATATATAAAAAACTAAATGTGAGTTAGGTTTGATAACATGTAAGTTTGTGTTTCGATTACTTAAGCTTTACCACTCACAACTCAGTTTCGGGAAAAAAAAATGTATCAATACAGAGAAAAATTTAGACACGTCAAAACAATATAATCAAAATTATGTAAAATATTGTATCTTAATAGTTATAAAAGGGAAAAAACATGCAAAATCAATTAAATTAAAAATATATTAATAAAATAATTAAATATTAAAAACAAACAATATTAATAAATAATTTTAAAACATGTGACTTTCTATTATATATATATATATATAGGATTAGGTTCAAACGTGAACAAAATCCCAAGAGTGAACTGCGTGAACTGATCTGGGCCCTTGATTTTTATGATCTTGAGATTAAAGTGAGTGGCATGATGGTAATTATTTGGTTAATTTTTTTCCATTTAATTAAATACAAAAAGGTTATATGTGTAATTTCAATCTTAAATTGATTGCATAAACCTCTCACAAATCAAGTAATCAATTATCCTCTTAAATTGATTGCATAAATCTCTCACAAATCAAATCAAGGATTAGGAAAGATGTAACTTAATTCAATTATTAAAATAATTATTTGTTTAAATGTGATGTACACATGTGTATTCTGATTTTTCCCTCTTTTTAATGCGATGTACACATGTGTATATCGTCTGTTTTTGTGATATCTCAGAATTTTTTTTTGTATTGAATGTTGATGTACACCTGTGAATTACTGTACACATATGTACGATGCTGAGTACACATGTGTACTGTTCTATTTATATCCAAGTACACATGTGTATACCGTTGAAATATGAAGGTTACGTGGATCTTAAAAATCAAAATTTGAATTCTGATAATGAAAATCTGAAATAAAAAATAAAATTGAAATCTGGTGATTTGTTGTTTTTTTTGATAATTATCTTATTAATAAATAAACATAATGTGGATAATGAATTTAAATTAGGAAAGATGTAAATTACTTCAATTATTAAAATAATGATTTAAATCTAATTTTTTATATAATTACAATCCTACCCTTAACAACTAAAAAGGAAATCAAGGGTCTATATCTGTTCACGCAGTTCACTCTTATGAGGTTGTTCACGCTGGAACCCTACCCTATATATATATATGGTAGGGTTCAAGAGTGAACCATATTGTTTTTGTGAACAAAATGAACAAATCTTGTCCATTGATTTAGGAGATCTTGAGATTTATATTAATGACAATTTTCTAATTATTTATGTGTAGAAAATAAATGAAAAGGGTATAAGTGTAAATTGTTAACTAGTTCTCTTTCCAATTAAATATTTAATTACATTCTCTCTCTTCATTTCTCTCACCAATTAACTAATTTATTAATTTAAAAATAAACATAATTACTATTCAGTCAACCTATTTTACACACATACATATATCCGTTTTATACACATGCATACATATGTAATTTGAATAATACATATGTTTACTTTGAGTATCCAATACAAGTACATATGTGTATAAACCATTTATTAGTTCTGTTTGTGTATATTTTATACACAGTTTCTATTCAGCCAAACTGTTTTATACACATATGTATATCTTTTTTATACACATACATACACATGTAAATTAAAAAGTACATATATGTATAACAACACTATGAATGGGATGTATTGAACAAAAGATAAAAAAAAAAAAATTAAGGAAAAGACACATTATTACATATAACTATCTTCATACTTGATGTTAAATATTCAAACTATTTATACAAAAAGAACTAAAAAGTGAGAATTAGTATTTATTGATGATAAGCAAATTAAAAAAAGAGTTAAATGCCCGGATAGTCCCTGTGGTTTGGCCTTTTTTCACTTTTAGTCCCTAACTTTCTAAAATTACCTCTATAGTCCCTAACTTTTCAACTTTCATTCCCGGATAGACCCTGGCGCAGATGGGGGTTAGTTTTTGGTGTTAAGTGGATGTGAAATTACTAAAATGCCCTTATAATTAAAAAAAACTAATAAATTAAACATGCCCTTATATTAACCCACTTTCTCTCTCTAAACAAACCCACTTTCTCTCTCTACTGCATCTCTCTATCTCTATACAGCATCCACCACCACAACAACCTCCTTCCACCACCACCACCACCACCACCACTCTTCCTCTCTCTACATTAAACCGCCCTCACAACCACACCCTTACAAGCTGAATCAAACACCCTCTGTCTCAAAGGCCTAACAATAGCAATATCATAACTTTTAATCACCGGATTATTTGAATTTAAAGACGAACCTTTTGCCTCTGAATCAACGACAACCGTGAGGTGAGTGTACTAACGGAACGGAATGAGGTTCGGTGTTCTGATTTCCTTGCAGACGCGACTTTCTGAAGCCGAATTTGCTCTTTGAACTTGGCTATAAACTCCTCTGTTTTCCTATCAACCTCACCAGAATGAGGTTCGTTGTCACTCAATTCATCAGCAGCATTCACATTCATTTCATTTGTTCCCAGTTTTGATCTAGTTTCCACTATATCATCATCAGTATGAATTTGAAACATGTTGCCTTTTGATTCAACAACTTGTTCTTTTGATCTGTTTGTTCTGACCGATTTACCCCTTTTGACATTCGTGGCAGGTTTAGGAATCGAACTCGACATGTCTGCTTTCTCTTTTTTTCTTAACATGTTCCTTAAGGTCTCAGAAGATGCACCGGTGCTAGATGATTGACTCTTTGACCTGACAAACTGTTTGTTATTTTTTGAATCGAATGCGCCATCATCAGCCTTAATCTTACCAAAATCTTTCATAATTTCTTCATCCGATGTTCTGACATCACTCCGGTGATGGTGCTGTTTGAAGGTATAACAACCCTAAAGAAAACCGTCACCCTTATAAATTTTCCGACACCCAAATATATTTTAAAATATCCCAATACGTCCTAAAATATACCCCATACGCGAAAATGGAACCCGAATAACTTAAATATTATTAAAAATAATTAAAAACTCAACTTTTGGGGTTGTCGCGGGCCGCGTAGACCACTTAGGGATCTTACGCGGGCCGCTAGAGATCAAAGGTGTGGCCCAGCCCGGTGTTGACACGTATCCGACTCGTGTTGAACCTATATGCTGACCCGGATCAACTACGCCATTGACCAGCGTTGACGCGAGCCGCGTAGGCCTTTGCCAGAGAAAAGAAAGCAGACATGTCGAGTTCGATTCCTAAACCTGCCACGAATGTCAAAAGGGGTAAATCGGTCAGAACAAACAAATCAAAAGAACAAGTTGTTGAATCAAAAGGCAACATGTTTCAAATTCATACTGATGATGATATAGTGGAAACTAGAACAAAATTGGGAACAAATGAAATGAATGTGAATGCTGCTGATGAATTGAGTGACAACGAACCTCATTCTGGTGAGGTTGATAGGAAAACAGAGGAGTTTATAGCCAAGTTCAAAGAGCAAATTCGGCTTCAGAAAGTCGCGTCTGCAAGGAAATCAGAACACCAAACCTCATTCTGTTCCGTTAGTACACTCACCTCACAGTTGTCGTTGATTCAGAGGCAAAAGGTTCGTCTTTAAATTCAAATAATCCGGTGATAAAAAAAGTTATGATATTGCTATTGTTAGGCCTTTGAGACAGGGGGTGTTTGATTCAGCTTGTAAGGGTGTGGTTGTGAGGGCTGTTTAATGTAGAGAGAGGAAGAGTGGTGGTGGTGGTGGTGGTAGAAGGAGGTTGTTGTGGTGTTGATGCTGTATAGAGATAGGGAGATGCAGTAGAGAGAGAACGTGGGTTTGTTTAGAGAGAGAAATTGGGTTAATATAAGGGCATGTTTAATTTATTAGTTTTTTTAATTATAAGGGCATTTTAGTAATTTCACATCCACTTAACACAAAAAACTAACCCCCATCTGCGCCAGGGACTATCCGGGAATGAAAGTTGAAAAGTTGGGGACTATAGAGGTACTTTTAGAAAGTTAGGGACTAAAAGTGAAAAAAGGCCAAACCATAGGGACTATCCGGGCATTTAACTCTTTTTTTAATTTGCTTATCATCAATAAATACTAATTCACTTTTTAGTTCTTTTAGTATAAATAGTTCGAATATTTAACATCAAGTATGAAGATAGTTATATGTAATAATGTGTCTTTTCCTTAAAAAAAAATTCATCTTTTGTTCAATACATTCCATTCATAGTGTTGTTATACATATATGTACTTTTTAATTTACATGTGTATGTATGTGTATAAAAAAGATATACATATGTGTATAAAACAGTTTGGCTGAATAGAAACTGTGTATAAAATATACACAAACAGAACTAATAAATGGTTTATACACATATGTACTTGTATTGGATACTCAAAGTAAACATATGTATTATTCAAATTACATATGTATGCATGTGTATAAAACGGATATATGTATGTGTGTAAAACAGGTTGGCTGAATAGTAATTATGTTTATTTTTAAATTAATAAATTAGTTAAATTGTGAGAGAAATGAAGAGAGAGAATGTAATTAAATATTTAATTGGAAAGAGAACTAGTTAACAATTTACACTTATACCCTTTTCATTTATTTTCTGCACATAAATAATTAGAAAATTGTCATTATTATAAATCTCAAGATCTCCTAAATCAATGGACAAGATTTGTTCATTTTGTTCACAAAAATAATATGGTTCACTCTTGAACCCTACCCTATATATATATATATAGGGAGGTTGATCTAAGAAGAAAATTTAACTGAGAACAAAAAGAACAAAATGTACAATTGTAAAATATTAAGTAATATTTTTTTCATCTTATTTATTACTATCTCTAAGTAACTAATTACTTATAAAGACTATTATTCTCTACACTAATTTTTTTTACTACACACATAAAAAGTGATCGTACACATTTCGAAAATTATCCTACACATATTTAAATTTATCCTACACAACTCGTAATTTATCCTACACACCTAGTAATTTGTCCTACACTCTAAATAATTTTTTTTTTACTTTTTTAAAAAATATATATCTTGAAAATAAGTTACAAATTTAATGTAGTTAGCTTTTAAATAGGAAAACTAGAAATTAATGATCTATGTAAGTTTACAAATATACTCTTACATTAAAATTAAATGCTAATAATAAATAAGTGTCCTGATTTGTTTTTCTTTCATAAAGTTAAATAAGACAATTCATTCAATCAGCTGAGGGCAAATTAGTCTATTCATTCAGTTTTTCTTTCATAAGGTTAAATCAGACAATTCATTCAATCAGCTAAGGGCAAATTAGTCTATTCATTCAATCAGCGAGAAGTTCGTTGTTGATGCATAATGTCTATCGCCTACGTCATCAGTCTATGTCGTGTCATGTATATGTAATGTGTTTGAAAATGTAAGTTTATGTATTATGTCCAGTTCGCACGACCTGAAAGGTCAAGTCGCACGAGATGGATTGTCCAGTTCGTGCGGACTGGAGTGGTAAGTTCGTGCGGACTGATGAGCCTATAAATAGGCTAGTAGTGTTCTTCATTTGAAAATTTTGGAGAATTCTGTAACGAAGTGCTGTCGGATTCTCTCTGTACCAAAACGTATTATATGAATGAAGAACATGTTTAAAGTGACTTTCTACTCTTCTACTCCTGTTCTAACACTGATTGCAAGGTTTCTAGTCTGATTCCGCCTTTCTAGAAACTAGATCAGACTCTGATTGACTCGTTTTGGACGATTCATCGATCCTACAAGTGGTATCAGAGCTCAGGATGAGTCAAATCTGTTGATATCAGTGTTTTGAACGGTTTAGAATCATATACTTCTACTCTTTCTTGGATTTTCAGACGAATTCACGGACAAAATGGACTGAATTTTGGATATTATGTGTAAAACATCATTTTGATCAATCATACAGAGTTACAGACCATAAATCGAACTAAAACTGATCCAAAAATGTCAAAAATGTCAAATCATGTGAAAATGATGCTCAGATCGTGTGAAATGAACCAGGTCGTTTGAATTTTTGTCAAATAGTTTGAAAATTGTGTCCAGTTCGCACGAATTGGACCAGTTCATTTGAAAGTTTCAAAATTTGTAACCAGTTCGCACGATTTGAGTGTCCATATCGTGTGAATTCATCAGATCGCACGAACTGAAATTTCTTTTAACAAGTTTTTGTCACCTCGCACGGATTGACAGTCCAGGTCATTTGAAATATCCAGGTCGTTTAAAACAGTCCAGGTCGTTTGAAAAGTCCAGATCGTCTGAAAGTCTAGATCGTGTGAAAGTCCAGGTCGCTTGAAATTGAAAATTTTCAAAACTTAGAAATTTTTCGAAACATTTTTCAAAGTATAAAAATGGATAATCAAGAGTTTTACGATGCGTTTTTCAGAGGAGGTATGACTGTTCAAACTCCAGCAAGTATAGCCCAGAATGTGAATATGGAGAACGAGCTAGGAACCATGCAAAAACCACCAAAACTGCTCAACATTGAAGATTATTCGGGGTGGCAAGATAGATTTCGCACATGGGTTCAGGCGAATCACCTCGAATGATGGTTGAAAGTTGAAGCGAAATATGTAGTTCCTACGAATGATGCTGGTCTTCCGAAAACACTTAACACGTTAACTCCGGCTGAACAAGAAAACTTTAAACCCGAGAAGAAGATGGTCAATATATTGCAACAGGCAATCAAGGAAGACATTTTGGTATTGTTACAGCATCAGGGTGACGCGCAATCTATTTGGAACTCTCTTAAAATCAAATCTCTTGGGAGTGCTGTAATGATCAAAAGCAAAAAAGGCACTACTGAAAAAAGAATTCGACATATTTACTGCTATCAGTGGAGAATCAACGAAAGAGTTGATTGAGAGGTATTGTCACTTGGTAGTGGAGATGAAACGTTTGAATATAGATAAAACAGACGAAGAGTGGGTTGATAAGTTGGCTGACGCACTACCACAAGAAGAGTGGGGTACGTTCTTATTGGTTTTGAAGAACAATTTGGAATACGTGGGTTTCAATTTGAGTACGTTTATCGTGAGAATTGAAGCTCATGAACTTGAACTTCGAAAGATGAGGAAAATGAAATCTGCAAACGTACAACAAGATGTTCAGCTTTATTACAAAGGAAACTCATCTGCCACATCTACTCCGAGTCAAAAGATTCAAACGGCATTCAGTGCAGATTCTTCATCAGGAGTAACTCAAAGCATGCCTAACAATAACTTTTCACCGTTTTCAAATTACGAACCAAATCCTAAGGTTCAGAGTTCTCAAGAACAGGTTTCTTCTCAAAGTTCTTCAGGATCGAAAAATCAGAGTTATAGTCAAGGGATACAGTGCAATATCGCTGTTAATATAAAAACGGTCAAGATTTTACCGAGACAGCCGCAAAGCAGCATATAGCACTTCTAGCTTCAGTACTTGAGTCTTACGAGAGTCTAGTAGCCGGACGAATTGGTAGCCCATACATGACTAAAGAAGATTACGATCAAATTGATCCGGAGGAACTAGAACTCATCGACATAAAATGGGGTATGTCGAGCATTGTGAGAAGAGCTCAGAGGTTCATGGACATTACCGGAAGAAGTAGTCTCGCAGGTCCTGATTCTAAACTTGGATTCGACAAATCGAAGGTGACTTGCTTCAAGTGTAAAGAGAAGGGACACTTCAAGCGCGAATGTCCGAACAGAGAAGTTAATAATCACCAGAATCCATTCGCCAATGATTATTACCGACAGGCCATCTATCATAAAAACAGTCAACAACCATTCATTCCATGACCTCAAATCGAGAACAGTCAATCCAAACAAACAGAAAAAGCTCTTTTGGTGAATCAAGATGACGAAAAGATTGCAGAAGGTTTCAGTTGGGATAAGTATGTTCCAGGAGGTGGTCTTGCAATGATGGCTGAAATTACTGAAGAGCTAGAACTAGAAACCGAGGAATGTGTTCATGAAGTTGAAGAGGTCAGTGAAGTGATGAATGAAGAAAGTTTTTGCAGATCTAGAAGAAGCAGCAGCAGCGGTCTACTATTAAAAGTCTGAACAGGAGGTTATTACTAATGCATTTAAATCTATAATGCCAGCTAATGTGTTTGATTCTTTTGCAGGTTTCTTTAGTGAACCGACTACGGGTTTCTGCCCACAGTATGAAGTTGAACAAACTCCGGTTCGAGAAATCATTGATGTCTCAAAGGAATTGAATGAAGAGACTTTGAAAGAAATAGCAGACAAAGCTCTTATGGTCAAGCTGCAAGAGGTAGAACAAACTAAAACACCTTCTGATAACAATGAGACCAAAGATGCAACTCAAGAGTCAGTGTCTGTTAAAAAGAAGTCAATTATCGAGACTTGTGATACATATGAGTCAGGAGAGAAGTCCGAGTCCAATGACAAATCAGAAAATGTAAAGTCCGAATCCGAAGAGAAATCTGAGTCTGAGTCCGGAGAGTTTGGTAAATCGGAAAGTAAAAATGATAAACAAGAAAATGTTTTTGAAAAAGTTGATCCAATTCTTGAAAAGCCATGCGAAAACTGTTTGAAACCATGCATGGATTTTCTTGAAAAAGACAAACAGTTTCAAGAGTTGAAAAAATTTAACGACAAATTAAAATTTGATTTTAATGATGTTAAAGAAGCTTATGACACTCTGTCACGATCAATTAAAATGATTCACACTGAGAGTAAAGAAAATGACAAAATTGCTAATTTGCTCAAAGCTACGGTCATGGACAAGCAAATGTCGATTAATATCCATCTGGACACAATCGCATCTCTAAAGAAGGAACTTGAACTGATGCGCATTGAAACAGAAAGATTCGACAAAAAGTTGATCAGTTATCTTTCATCTTCATATGTGATTGATCAGATCGTTCCTCAACAAACTGATTTCAAAAATGTTCCACCCCCAATGTGGAATCATTATGATCAGAAATATCCAGAAGGGGTGGAGGAGGCATTGAATCTCAAACTGAGAACAGAAGAGAATGAGTTACCGGAAAACATAGATGTTACATTATCTCCGTCTGACACCGACAACGAGTCACAACTGGTTAAAACAGTTGTAGACCAAGTATTGGATGAAGAAAGTGATAACACTGATTTCGAAACGGTTAAAACTCATTTTGAGAAATCCAGTTCAGATTCTGAAGATGACGGAAACTTTCTTGATAAGTTTATCCAAAAGTCAGATAAAGTTTTGGATGACCAAACAATGTGTCAAAAAGATAATAAAACCAGTTTTCCATAAACCAAAACCAAAAATTTCAAAGGATCATAAGGGAAAATCACCTATGGTATCCCCCATGCGTATTCTTAAACACGGTGAATCATTGACGTCAGAGGACAAACCAAAATCAACTTTTGAAATTGGTGAATCTTCAAAATCACAAAAGACTTCAAAGGTTTATTCTAAAACAAAGACTTCCAAAAGTCAATCATGGGTGGAGAAACCTAAATATTCTTTTGAAGAAAAGAAAATGGAAGAAGTTTTAAAATCTGAACCGAAAATCTTTGCAACCACTGATGAGAAAATAGAGTTTGAGTTAGATAAGTTGATTGAAGAATTCCCACCTATCAAGGAAGGAGCTCTAAAATCAAAACCAGAACCTGATGTTCCAAATGTTGTTTTTAACATTCCAAACGTTGACATAGTAACTCATGATATTGTCTTTGGTAGTGTACCAAATATTGAAAAATCTTGGGTATCATTGTTTAAGTAAATGTTTTTTGATGTGTGTAGGGGCTTCCAAGGTCTATCATTTCTAAATGGATAATGGATAGCGGCGCCTCAAGGCACATGACAGGGATGTTAGCACTGCTATACGACGCCAAATCAATCAATGGAGGTTATGTCGGGTTTGCTGGAACTCAAGGTGGTAGAATTGTTGGAGAAGGAATACTTACTAACGGAGTCGTAACTTTTGATAAAGTGAACTACATTGCTGAGTTAGAAAACAATCTGTTGAGCATCTCTCAGATTTGTGATAAGTCTTTTACTGTTCATTTTACAAAAGATGAATCTCTGATTCTTAAACCAGGGTTTAAAATTCCCGAAGAAATGGTGTTGATGCGCGCTCCTCGTGAAAACGATCTCTATATACTAGACATGAGCGTTGCAACAACGACAGATAAAAAGGCACAATGCTTTGTGAGTAAGACGAAGGCGACTGGAAAAGAATCCATCATGTGGCATCGTAAAATGGGTCATATTCACTTGAGGAAGATGAACTTTTTAGTTCATAATGATCTTGTAGACGGCGTTAATGTGAAAAGCTTCCATCTTAACGATGATTGTATTGAATGTAAGAAAGGGAAGCAGACGAAGAAATCACATCCGAAAAAGCTCTTGAACTCCATCAGATTACCACTCGAAAGACTCCATATGGATCTTTTCGGACCGGTAAATGTGAAAAGCATAAGTGGAGATCTATATTGTTTAGTTGTTACTGACGACTTTACAAGATTCTCCTAGGTGTTGTTTCTAGAGAGAAAAGACGAAACGTTTGATTCTTTGATGAAGCTATTCAAAAAGATGGAGAATGTTTACAGACTGCCGATTAGACGTATTCGAAGCGACAATGGCACGGAATTCAAGAACAACCGTATGCTCAAATTCTGCAATGATAAGGGCATTCTTCATGAATTCAGCGCACTGTATACTCCTCAACAAAACGGTGTCGCAGAACGAAAAAATCGTACGTTGATCGAAACAGCTCGTACCATGTTAGCAGATTCGAAATTACCGGTATATTTTTGGAGTGAAGCGGTCGCCACAGCACGTTACACGCTCAATCGGGTTCTTACGGTGAAGAAGTACAAGAAAACTTGTTTTAAATTGCTACATCTTTACAAACCGAATCTGAAATTTTTAGAACCATTTGGATCACCATGCACATTCATTGATCTAGACGGTAAATTTGGTGCAAAAGCTAATGAAGGTTTTTTTGTAGGATATGCTAGTCCGTTGAAGAGAGTTTTTGTTCCGAGTTTGGGGAAGATTATACAAGTTCAACACGTTGACTGTCAACGGTTTACCGCTCCAAATCAACTTCCCGGAAACAGGTTGCCATTTGATTACGATAATCTCTGGGAGTCATTCCATTTACCGATAGAGCCGAATGACGAGGAACTGGCGTTCTTATACCAAAAACAGCAGTCTCTTTCACAAGAACAAGTGCCAAGACCGTTGTTAGTTTCTTCGCCCACCGAGGGTTCAAATGATCATGAGGCTGGTCCTAGTGGAACTGCACATATACCCCCAGAAGAAACAGCTCCAATATTTGACCAATCTGACGACTCAGAATCGGAAACCAATCCGATTTATGACGAGGAACCAAATATTGCAACTTCAAATGCTATTAATCACACGGGTGATCAGAATATAACAAATTTGCAATCGAAAGTGAGCGTACCAGATACAGTCATGCCAAGAACGCTATCTTACCATCCATCAGATCAAATCATTGGTGACCTTCAAAGCGGCGTGAAAACCCGCGAACATATAAACAAAGGGCTTACATGTTTTTACTCATCTGTAGCTCCTTTACAAGTAGACTTCTCATTAAAATGTTTTATCTCGCAGGTAGAGCCGAAAACGTACAAAGAAGCATTGACCGAAGATAGTTGGGTAAATGCAATGCAAGAGGAGTTACAACAGTTTGAAAAGCTTGGAGTGTGGAGGTTGGTTGATCTCCCGGAAGATCAGAAGTTGATCAAGACCAAGTGGGTCTTCAAATGTAAGAGAGATGATAGAGGGGTTATAGTAAGGAACAAAGCACGGTTGGTAGTCCAAGGATTTAGTCAGCAAGAAGGGATTGACTTTACTGAAGTATATGCTCCCGTTGCTCGACTTGAGGCAATCAAAATCTTCTTGGCGTTTGCGTCATGGAAGGGATTCAAGGACTACCAACTGGATGTCAAATCTGCATTCCTCTACGGTAAGATTAAAGAAGAGGTGTATGTCGGTCAACCACCGAGTTTTACCGATCCTGTACACAAGGACAAGGTGTATCTACTCGACAAGGCGTTATACGGATTACACCAGGCCCTGAGAGCCTGGTACGAGACGCTTTCCCTGCATCTGCTGACCAACGGGTTCACCAGAGGGACTGTCGATAGTACCCTGTTCACTAAAGAGGTTGTAGGACATCTATTAATCGTGCAAATATACGTTGATGATATAATTTTTGGATCAACGAACGATGAGCTGTGTAAAGAGTTTGAGAAGGTCATGAAGCAGACGTTTGAAATGAGTTCAATGGGGGAGATGAAGTTCTTTCTCGGGCTTCAAGTTGAGCAACTGCCCGATGGAATCTTCATACACTAGACCAAGTATGTGAATGATGTGTTGGACAAATTGAATATGTCCGAATCATTTCCCATATCAACCCCCTGGCTACGAATCATGGCATATGTCCGGATGAAAGTGGTGAGAAAGTGGATGAAACGCTTTATCGGTCAATCATAGGATCGTTAATGTATCTGAAAGCGTCATGACCGGACATAATGTATCCAACCTGCCTATGCGCCCGGTACCAGTCAAGTCCCAGAGCATCACCCATGATAATAGTGAAGAGGATCTTACGGTATCTCAAAGGTTGCCCAAGCACCGGCTTGTGGTATCCCCGATCCGGTGACTTCTCTCTAACTGGATATTTTGACTTTGACTTCGGGTGCTGTAAGTGGAATGCTAAGTCCACTACTGCTGGTTGCCAGTTCTTTGGAACTCGGCTAATCACCTGGCAGTGTAAGAAACAGACCACAGTCGCTCTCTCGACTTGTGAGGCTGAATACGTTTCAGCTTCCAGTTGTTGTTCCCAGATTCTCTGGATTCAACAACAAATGAGGGACTATGGTTTGCAATTCTTAGACACACCAATTTTTGTGGACAATGAGGCAACGATTAATATCACTAAAAATCCGATTCAACACTCAAAAACAAAACATATTGAGATTCGACATCATTTTATTCGTGATTGCTAAGAGAAAAAAATGATTTGAATTGATTATATTCACATGATTTTTACACTAAAACCTTTGATAAAACAAGATTTAATTATCTTTTAAAATTGAACGGGTTAAAGAATTTGTTTTCTGGGAGGGTGGTAGAGTGTGTGGCCGAGGAGGACGGCGATCAGAAGTGATCTGCGTCTAGTTGTCATGTTTTCTATACAGTTTCTTTACTGCTTTTGATAAAACCAAAAATACAAAAATATATTTTTGATTTTAGGGGGAGAAAGTTTATAGAAAATACAAAAACATGATAAAATTTCATAAATACAAAAACATTGAAAAAGACAAAAAGAGGTTTTTGTAAAAAGAGGAAATGATAGTACATCAGTGGACTATCACAACACGCTAAAGAAATGGAAAGTCAAAATGTTTTTAAACGAGTCTCACTGATGACGTGCCAGTAGACTTCACACGATTAGTAGATTGAGTTCAAGATATAAACATAACGAATAACTGCTTATCCTCATGGGGAACATCTCTCGGATATATGGGTAACCCCCAAAATCTTGTTTGAAGGGCTTTCTATTTCTGACATACTAGGTCTTTGTACGTGATGATATCTAGGGTATTATACCAGGACTTCTGATTTTGCGGGAGCAATAGCCTAGTCCTCGTATAATACTCTGCGCTGCTTTATTCTTAAAGCTCACCCTCAACATAAAAAATGATGAAACATTGAAAAATGCTAATCATGTGCTGTTGAAAAGAAGATCCCCAAGGGGGACCCACCTAAAGTCAAGCCATCATCTCTCTGATTGAACGGAAGTTCTAGCCTGAGCTCTCATGGCCTCGCATTTACCCCTTACAGATATCATTAGTGTACACTCACCTGTAAGACTGAATATAGAAGTCTGGATACTGGAGTATATTCTGAGGTGGGACACGCGAATAAGTTCAGTCCTTAAAACACTAATTCTTATCTTGAATCAATTGAAACTTGTGTAGAAGTTTAAGTGGACAACAATACTGACAATCAGAAGTGAATTTGTTTAAGACTTAAAGTTAAATCAAGATCAACGGTTTTAGTGATATGTCTCAAAAACTGACATGATCCTCTTACACAAACTCACAAAAATTGTCTGTAAATATGTTTGTACAGTTTCCAGTTTCTTCAAATCCAAAAGATGTTCTGTTTGTTTAGCTAAAATGTTGAAAAATTCAAAAATATTTGTCATTTCATCTTATTTTCGACAACAGACGTTGGAGATCTGATGATCAAAGTCCAACAGTGCTAAACAAGTTGGATCATTTGGGTTGGATAAGAAAAAGTTTGAGAAAAGTGTTGGTAATTGCTCAAAATGTTTAAAAGTTCATTAATTTGAACTTAAAATGTTTCAAAATTGTTAGCGAGATCATAATTTGGTTGGCCAAGGTCATTAACTTGGACTTGGCAGGCTAAACAGTTGACCAGGGTCATTAAATTGGACTTGGTTAACTAAGTGTTTTGGGAAATATGATTGTAAAGAGCTAGGTTTAGTTCTTTAGATTCTTAATATCGTCAAATCTTTATAGTATTTTGATACGGGGAGAGAATCAAGTAATCCTGGACAACTAAAAATGCTTTCACTGTAAAAATATTTTAGCATACGTTGAAAGAGCCAGGTCATCAATCCTGGACTTTCAAAATGATTTTTCTCATAAATGTTTGAGATTTGCAGATGAAAGTTCCAGATTACAATTCCGATAGCCGAGTCTAAGGGGGAGTCTGAAGACGAGCTCGACACAAGGGGGAGCTTGTAACCGGAAAGCCAGGTGTCGATCCCAAAAGCACGGAAGCTTAACGAAAGGGGGAGCCTGAAGAAAGTGTCTCTGAAAGCAAAGAAGGAGAGAGAAGAGCGTGAAGAGAAAGACAGGATTGCTAGAGCTACATGTGTGCATAGGCTAGCTGAGGAAGAAAAGAAAGCTGCTAAAGAGAAGGAACAACTAAGGAAAGCGTTATTGAAAAAGCCGAAGCAAAGAGAAGAATTTTTCAAGTCTTTGTGAAGAAGGTTTTGAAGACAGGCTGACTGAAGACTGCGGCAATATCCACGGGGGAATTTGTTGATGCATAATGTCTATCGCCTACGTCATCAGTCTATGTCGTGTCATGTATATGTAATGTGTTTGAAAATGTATGTTTATGTATTCTGTCTAGATCGCAAGACCTGAAAGGTCAGGTCGCATGAGATGGATTGTCCAGTTCGTTCGGACTGGAGTGGTAAGTTCGTGCGGACTGGTGAGCCTATAAATAGGCTAGTAGTGTTCTTCATTTAAAATTCTGGAGAATTCTGTAACGAAGTGCTGTCGGATTCTCTCTCTACCAAAACATATTATATGAATGAAGAACATGTTTAAAGTGACTTTCTACTCTTTTGTTCCTGTTCTAACACCGATTGCAAGGTTTCTAGTCTGATTCCGCCTTTCTAGAAACTAGATCTGACTCTGATTGACTAGTTTTGGACGATTCATCGATCCTACATTCGTTACACTACTATCCCGGTAATTATGATTCGTATCAGTTTCAAAATTTTCATAATTCTCAAACAATACATTGCAGTTTTCGTTGTTCTGCGTTAGGGTTTGAATCAATTGTTTTGTTCAATGGATCCACAGAGTAGCACCGGACGAAACACAGATGTTGAGTTTGAAGACGCTCGATCGGTCGGTGATTAGGTTCAATTATCTGCGTATCAGAGAGTTACGATTGACGATGTTTTAAATCCTGAATCTGCAAATCCAAATCTAAATGCAAATACAAGTGGTGTAAATGAGTGTTCGAATGGTAATTAATGTTAATTCAGATATTTAAATTATTCGTAGATGTGTTTTTCTTAATCGTAGTAATGATTTTGCATTATTATAACGATTTGAAGGTTTTGAATGTTCATTAGAGGATAATTGATATGAAAGCAAATTGTATAAGTTCGCATGTTTTGGGTCTGGCAATTCGCATGTGATGTTTATTCTAAATGCTGATTTCGCATGTTATGATATCATAAATCGCATGTGTAAAACATATTTATCAAAATGGTCATTTTCGCATGTTATGAGTCCAACAATTTGCACATTTTGTTGTTCTTATGATGAAATTATGGAGTTTTTCATATATCGCATGTTACGAGTCCTATAAATCGCATGTGTTTCTTTTTTTGTTATTTTGATTTATGTAGATGAAAGGCCTTATATTCCGAAGGTTGAACCATCAGCTACATCTGTAGTTGGAATGCAATTTACCTCTATCGAACAAGCATACGTGTTTTACCAAACATATGCTAACTTAGCTGGTTTTTCTACTCGGAAAGGTGGTGAAGTACACAGTGGTGGTATAACCAAAACTAAGTATTTTGTTTGTTCTAAAGAGGGACATAAGCCATTGTTTATTGATGATGTTTATTCGAAGTCAAAAAAACCATTCAAATTAAGGATCAGGGGGACCATTAGGACTGGGTGCAAAGCTCAACTTATGATTTGCTCGGTGGATGGTAGATCATATACAGTCAAGAAATTTGTTGATGGCCATAATCATAAGTTTGTATGTCCACACGATATTCATATGCTGCCAGCGTACATGAAATTGTCAGATGTCCAGGAGGAGATGATATGTGAACTAGGCACTCTAAACCTTGGCCCTGCCAAAGCTTTTCATATAATGACGAAACGTTACGGTGGGTTCGAGAATGTTGGCGCAACGGTCGATGATTGCAAAAACTTTAAGACACGAATTAACAGCTATATAGGAGAATATGACGCTCACATGGTGATCAATAGGTTGACCGACAAAAAACAATATTTAATTGATTTTTCGTTTGAATATTTTGTTGATGAGGACGAACGGTTAACTGGTTTGTTCTGGGCCGATGGGTTATGCAAGTGTAACTTTATGGAGTTCGGGGATGTGATAGCGTTTGATGCAACTTTCAAAACAAACAAGTGTTACATAAATGGTTTTTAATATTTTTCGCATGTTATATGATTTTGTAAACTTGTAATATCGTATGCTAATATACATTGAATTTTAGGTGTTGAATATATCGCATGTTTTAATGTCTATTTCGCATGTCATATTTTGTCTATTTCGCATGTTAGACTGTCTATTTCGCACGTTTTACTAAATCATTAATTTTATTGAATTTCAGGTACAAGATGGCGTTTGTTCCGTTCACTGGGATTGACAACCACTGTCGAAATGTAACCCTTGGAGATGGGTTGTTGGCATCGGAGAGCATTGACTCTTATAAATGGCTTCTCAATTCATCGTAAAGTCATTTGAAAGACATCCAAAGGTTGTAGTGACAGACCAAGACCCTGCGATGAAACAGGCTATCGAGGGTGTTTTTACTACCAGCAGACACAGATTGTGGATGTTGCACATAATGAAAAAAGTGGAGATAAGGTCTACTATGCTATATTGTCTTTCGTTAGCATTTTTTTATACTATAATTCGTTACAGGCTGATATGAAAACCATTTATCGGTATAGGTTGGACACGAGTTGTACAACAATGATGACTTTAAAAGGAAGATGTGCGATATTGTATGGACTGATTCCATTGAGCCAGGAGAATTTGAGAGACAGTGGAAGTTGGTAATGATTGAGTACGGTCTTACACAAAATAAATGGATTGATGATATGTTTGTGATGAGATCCATGTGGATTCCGGCTTTTTACCAGCAAAAGCCAATGTCTGGTCTTATGAGAACAACTTCGAGATCAGAGAGTGAGAACCATTTTTTTTGCCAGGTGGCTAATTCACAACTCACTCTTGTAGAGTTTATGAATCATTTTAACGGCTCAATGGATGTCCAAAGATTCAATCACAGAAAGAATGATCATATTTCAAGATATGCTGAGCCTGATGATTGGAGCAAAACTACTTTGGAAAAAGATGCTGCTAAGATATACACCAGGTCTATATTCTTCGATCAGCAAACAGAGATATGTGGAACTATTACCGAATGTTTGCCAATGGACACCAAAATCGAGGGTCCCCAGATAAGGATATCGTTGAAAGACTTTAAAGATCACGGAGATGGGTTTTTAGAGGTAATACAAAATATATTTTAGAACATGCGATTTTTGAAACCATCCATGCGAATTTAGTACAGAACATGATTTACAATATGCGATTTGGAGGAACACATGAGATTACTACTTTGGAAAAAGATGCTGCTAAGATATACACCAGGTCTATATTCTTCGATCAGCAAACAGAGATATGTGGAACTATTACCGAATGTTTGCCAATGGACACCAAAATCGAGGGTCCCCAGATAAGGATATCGTTGAAAGACTTTAAAGATCACGGAGATGGGTTTTTAGAGGTAATACAAAATATATTTTAGAACATGCGATTTTTGAAACCATTAATGCGAATTTAGTACAGAACATGATTTACAATATGCGATTTGGAGGAACACATGAGATTTTAAATTACTTTAAAAAAATGAGTTTTTTAGACATGCGGTTTTAATTTTTTTTTTGTTTTCTTTAGGTGCGTTTCAAGAATCTTGAAGATGATGTAACTGCACAATGTAGCTGTTTGCGTTTTGAACAGTATGGGCTGCTTTGTAAACACATCTATTTTCTTTTCAAGATGTTTGGTGTTAAAGAAATACCAAACAAATATGTTATGAAGAGATGGACAAAGGATGTGGTTCAGAATGAATTAAACGCCACGTTTGATGTAAAGGTGGATGCTAAGGATGAGCAATACAAGGCAAAACAGATTGCTCGCGAAATCATGTACACAAGGGAGTATTTGGTTAGCAATTTGATTTCCGACCTTGATCAACTTGTTTTAGTCAGTGATCAAATGAAGCAGATTAAAGAAAAAGTTTATCAGAATTGTATAACCAAGCAGCTTGATCCAAAGTTTGACCGGTTTTCAAAGTTGATTGGTTATCAACAACTAGTAACTAATGCACCTCCTACTATGTGTGTGCCAGCTGGTATACGAAACAAAGGTCGTGGCTCGCATAAAAGGATTAAATCTAAGAAGGAACAAATGATCAGCCGGAAAGGAAAAAGGTCAAGGACATGTAGTGTATGCAATGAAAAAGGTAATGATATTCGGACTTGCGAGATATTGAAAGGCAAACAACAAAAGAAGATGAAGGGAGTCCAGATTGAAAAAGATCATAGGCACAAAGTCAAAGAGGTCGAAGACGATGAAAAGGAAGATGAGTTCGAAGATTACAGTGGAGGGAGTGATGATGGCAGTGAAGAAGATGATTGGGAAGAGGTTTCAGATGATGAAGATTAAATTTTTTAATTGTACATGCGATTTTACACGAGAAACATGCGATTTAATACACATGATTTTTTATTATATAAACATGCGATTTAGTATGTAAACATGCGTTTCATATGCATCAGTTATAAGTAGTTTAACATGCGATTTTATTGTGTTTTTCATTTTATGACATACGATTTTGAGTTATCTTGTATTTTGTTACAAACATGTGTAATTCATTCATGCGATTTATATAATAATCTAGCATAAGATGTTTTCAAAACATGTACACAAAACATAAACATAAAGTATTTGTTATTGTTTACCACAACTAAAACCATAAAATGATAAAGAGAAATCTAGTTACTTGAAGCAAAGATTTTGTCACGTTCAGCCGAGCTGAACTCCATCTTCTCTTTCACTGTGTTTAGAGCATCTTTCAGGAAAGAGAAGGCTAGGTCATCAGCTCGAGACTGTTCCTTTATGTGATCCAATGCTGCATCTCTGAAGCTTGATGGTGGTTCTTCAAGTAGTCTCTCCCACATCCCTTGATTTTTCTTGATTTATGCAAAAATCTTCCCCTGCACATCAAGAATCAAATGAGAAGAGGTGACATCGGTGCTTATTTTTGTCAACGTGCAAGTTGAGAATAGGTCCTTTATTGCAATGTTCTTTATTTGTTATGAATCTTCAGATGACATTTTTGTATGTGTTTTGTGTGTGTTTGTGTTCGGTGTCTTAATATGGAAGGTTGTTATCCCTGGGTATTTTATATTAAAATAGTAAATTTATTACGTAGGTAGGGTGGTAAGTTTAGTAGTATTTATGTTAAAATTGATCATTACAAGTCACATTACAGTCACATCGGTATTAAATTCATTTTTTATATAAAATAATAAATTTATATTTATTTAAATTATCAATTCATAATTTCTTATTTGTACATTTCAATCAATGTGGACAAAGTTACATGAAATCATCATCAGCATTTTTTTTAAATCGCATGCGATTCGAAAAAGAATTCGCACACTTTAAGAAACCACAAACAAGATCATTTTTTTAAAATCGCATGTGACTAAAACAAGAATTCGCACACTATAACAAACCTCAAACAATATCACCTTTTTTTTTAAAATCGCATGTGTCTAAAACAAGAATTCGCACACTATAAAAAACACAACCTTTCTTTTTGTTTTTCAATTGTTTTTTCGCATGTTCAATATGTATTTCGCATATTATAATGTTCATCCTGGATCATCTTCTTCAATAGACAGTCGATTAATGTTGTTACAGTTCAGACCTTCCAAAATCAGCAGATATGAAATCGCAAAAGGGAGAAGGAGGTTTATGAATAAGAATCTTACGTTGTTGTATTTGATTTAGGGTTCGATTTTTTATTCATGGTTGGATTTTTGAATGCGATTTTTGAATATAAGATTCCAATTTCCGTCAGTTACAGAGATTAAGATATCGTAATGACGATTTTAACCTTTTTTATAAGATTTGAATACATTAATATGATTAATTTAATGATTTAAATTAGTTTGATGGATTGAAGATCCTACGGCTGAGAATATTGTGTACGTAATATAGGATAAGTGACATTGTACGTTAACCGGCCTCTATATATATATATATATATATATATAGGGGGCCGCAAAAATGAAAACCACCCCCAGTTGCGAGAACCACTCTCCACCAATCAGATAATGACAACCAAAATAATCAAAACAATCAAATCATCTCTCTCTCCTCATTAAAGTCTCTTTTCAATTTATCTCTTTTTACATTTCCCTCTCCTTTTTTTGTTATTTTGTAAAAAAGTTTTTGTAAAAAAAATTGTAAAAAAGTGTTTGTAAAAAAAAAAAAGAGTTTAAAACCGTAAAAAAAGTTTTCTTAAAAAATGTAAAAAAGTTTAAAAACGTGTGTGTAAAAAAAAAGGTTTTTGTAATAAAAAAAGTTAATCTCTGTCTAATCTAAAGGGTATTTTGGTCATTTACTCCAAATGTCTAATCTCTGTCATTGTCTGCCTCTTTAAACTCTTGAGACCCCTCATCTCTCATCAAAATTCAAACCCCTCATCTCTCATCTCTCTCTCTCTCTCTTAAAATTGAACCTGCAACCACAATCATCTTTTTCTCTCTCTTGAAACCCCTTATCTATCATCTTCAAGAAACCACAAATCATCTTCAAGACGGTGTTGGGGAGTTGGTTGGTGGGGAAGACGGTGATGGGAGGTGGTGGTCAGTGGCGTAAGACGGTGGTGGGGAGGTGGTTGGCGGGGAAGACGGTCGTCACTTTCTCTCTTGCTCGAAACAGGGGGCCCTACCGTCTGCCACCGCGCACCGTAATAGTTGTGGCCGGCCCCCGTCTGCCGCCGTGACGAGTGTTCTTGTTTTCTCTCTAGGTTTTGAGAAGATGAACATGATAATGTGGGTTTCTCTCTCTAGAAATGGTGGGTGTTGTTGTTTCTCTCTCTAGGTTTTAAGAAGTGGGTTTGCATAAAGTGATTCTGTTGAGTTTTTTTTAAACAATTTTTTATTCTGTTTGATTCGTGTTTTTGATGTTGGGGATTGATTTGTATTCTTAATTCTGTTGGTTTTTGTGTTTTGCTTAAAGTAATTTTGTTTTAGTTTTTTGATCTGGTTTGCATAAAGTGATTCTGTTTGGATAAAGTGATTCTGTTGGGATTCTCCGGTGATTGATTTGTGTTTTTGATATTGGGGGGTTGAGTTGGCAGTGATAGTTGGAAACAATTTTTCCGACAATTGATGACGATGGCGCGACGAGGATGGAGAAGGGTAGGTTTTTGAACCTGCAACCCCACATTTGCAGCCATTATTTATTGGAAACTCTGAGCCAAACTCCGTTTTTTCAAGATCCACGGATGGTTTTTTGATTTTTATTTGTTGGGTTTTATATTTTTTTTTCAGTCGATGATGATAAGTTTCAACTTATCCGAGACAACTGTTTGTGTCGCGATTTTTTGGTGAGTTCGTTTGTTAAGATTATCAAATTTCGTAACCCTGAAACTGGCGGTCGGGGGGGAGGGGGGGGGGGGTAAAAAGATGTTTCGCTTAAAAAAGTTTTTGTAAAAAAGTTGTAAAATAAAATTTTGTTTGGCGTAAAATATTTTTTTGTTTAAACCCGTAAAATCTGTTTTTTTGTAAAAAAAACCAAAAAAAATCCAAAAAAATTTGTTTTTTTGTAAAAAACTCTATTTTTTTGTAAAAAATTTTTAAACCGTAAAAAATTTGGCGTAAAAAAAGTTTTTAGTTTAAACCAGTAAAAAGTTTTTTAAAAATTTTTTTTGTAAAAAAAATTAATTTTTTGCTTGGCGTAAAATTTTTTTTGTAAAAAGTTTTTGTAATTTTTTTTGGTGTAAAAAACTTTTTTTGTGTGGCGTAAAAAAGTTTCTTGCAAAAAATTGTTTTTGGTAAAAAAAAAATATAAAAAACAATTGTTTTTTGTAAAAAGTTTAAAACCGAAAAAAAATTTGGAGTAAAAAAAAAGTTTAAAACCGTAAGAAAGTTTTCATAAAAGAAAGTTTTCGTAAAAAAAGTTTTTCGTAAAAAAAAGTTTTTGTAAAGAAAATTGTTTCGTAAAAAAAATGTTCGTAAAAAACGCGGTGTAAAAAAACGGGGCGTAAAAAAACGCGAAGTAAAAGACGGGGCGTAAAATCTGCTTTGTAAAAAAAACAAATAAGACCAAACCAAGTATTAAAATATTAATAACAAATAAGACAAAAAAAGCAAATTGACCATACTACCCTTTTGAAAATAAAATATTCAAAACATAATTAGACAAAAAGAATAAAATATTAGATAAAACAACTTTTGATCTCAACGATCCATCTCAATAGATCAAAGGTGGAAAAGTGGTTCTCGCGGTTCTCGCAACGGGGGGTGTTATCATTTTAACACATCCCTGTATATATATATATGTAGGGGACCGCTAAAATGAAAACTACCTTCAGTTGTAAGAACCATGAGAACCACTTTCTAGCCACTAGATCAACAAGATAGATGGATGAGATTAAAAGTAACTAAAATTAATATTAAATACATTCTGTCTTATTATGTCTTTAATATTTTAATGTGAAAGGGTAGTTTAGTAAATTTACTCTTTTTTTGTCTTTATTATTTTTTTTTATTATTTTTTTGTTTTATTATATTACTTTTTATGTTTTAAACAGAATTATTTTATTTAAAAGCATTTTTAAATTCAATTTTTTTTAACAAAACAATTTTTTTGCACGCCGGTTTTTGCACGCCGATTTTTCGCCCGTCTTTTTCACTCATCGTTTTTTAACGCGTCGTTTTTGCACATCGTTTTTTACGCTCGGCTTTTTCAAGTGTCGTTTTTTAACGTGCCGTATTTTACGTTCCGTTTTAACGAGGCATTTTTTACGTCCCGTTTTTTCGCGGCGTTTTTATGCCCCGTATTCAAGCCCCTTGTTTAGGCGCCGTTTTATCACATGGTTTTTTCGTTTTACAATTTACGTAGTAAAAGTTTTACGTTTTACGTTAAATAGTTTTTACATAAAAGTTTACGTTTTACGTTAAAAAGTTTACGTTTTACGTTAAAAAATTTACGTTTTACGTTTTTACGTTTTACATTAAAAAGTTTACGTTTTACGTTAAAGTTTTTACGTTTTGCGTTTTACGTTAAAAACTTTTTTCGTTTTACGTTTTATGTTAAAAAGTTTACTTTTTACGTTTTACGTTAAACTTTTTACGTTTTACGTTAAAAACTTTTTACGTTCTTTTTTTACAAAAACCTTTTTACGGAAAACGAACGCACTCAGAAAAAAAAAAACGTCGCCGAACAATTTTATGATATACTCTTACATCGACTTTTACGATACGCAATCATTATTTACAACTACAACATACAACGATTACACAAAAAAAACGTCCCCGAACAATTTTATGTTTATTCTAACACACATGTATGTAAAAAAGATAAATACAAATTTGTAATAAATGGGTAAAATAAGCCAACTCTAGGAGACTAATAAAATCAACAAAAAAAAAAAAAGCATCGAAACACATGTACGTACATGTTAGTTGTGAACCCTCTATAATTTTTGTGTGGGGGCTGAGAGTCATTTTGGTATGGACCACCAGAACTAAGATTTAATGTTGCCAAAAAAAACAAACAAAAACTACCACATGTATCTATTTGTTACAGCATCATAAACCATACCCTTAAATCGCCGGAGACAGAGGGCTTCGTTAGTGGAGGTGGCCGGAGTGGTGTGATGAGGGCCAGAGTTGGTACGATGAGGTCCGAATTTGTTCCCAATCTCCAGATCTGGTTTGGGGGTTCTTCATCAGATCTGGTTTTAGTTTAGGGGAGATTAGATCTGAACATAAACAAGGGTTTAGGGGAGATTAGATCTGAATGTAAACAATGGTTTCCTGCTTGAAACATCAACCGGCACCACCATCTACCGCCGCCGACCAACCACCTCCCACCATCGTCTTCCGCCGCGGACCAACCACCTCCTCACCACCGGACTACTCCGCCGTTCTCCCCCTCTCTCTCTACTCTCTCTCTCTTCCCTGCTTGAAACATCAACCTGCTAGAACCCAGTTTCATCTTTACAGTAACATGTATGGTGTTGAAATTTGAAGAGAGAGAGGTGAGATCAGGGATTTAAATTTGAAGAGAGAAAAAGAGGTGAGATGAGTGATTTAAATTTGAAGAGAGAGAGATGAGAGATGACATGAAAAGTCTGTGGACATTAAATGCTGTCAGAGAGAGAAAGAGAGATTTGACATATGTGGTAAATGACCAAAATACCCTTTAGGTTATAAAATAATATTGTATACGTGGCAAAGTCTGATTGGTGGAAAGTGGTTCTCGCGGTTCTTACAACTGGAGGTGGTTTTCATTTAGCGGCTCCTTATATATATATATATATATATATATATATATATATATATATATATGGTAGGGTTCTAGAGTGAACATTAGGTTGAGAGTGAACTGTGTGAACTAATCTAGGCCATTGGATTACATCATCTAGAGATTTTTAAACAATAGCAAGATTGTAATTATAATGTTGTAACTTCCCTTTAAAATAAATGACATAAGGGTATTTGCGTCTTTTGTAAATTGCATTTATTAAACAATATAATCAAAATCCCTAAAATTTCGCTAGGTTCCATATGTACAAGATACACAGTTGTTAGTGTATACATATGTGTACAGTCTCGCTATTATCAGTTTATACAAGATACACAAATGTTAGTTTATACACATGTGTACAGTCTCGCAAACTATCAGTTTATACGAGATACACAACTGTTAGTTTATACACATGTGTACAGTCTCGCAAACTATCAGTTTATACGAGATACACAACTGTTAGTTTATACACATGTGTACAGTTGATGCGTGTGTAGTGGTTATATATTTTATGTATATTTTTAGCCCTTTTTACACTTTAGTCAAGTTTTAAATTTATAAAACACGATATTTTACTAACACCAAACACACATATGGGCAAGTGCACCCATCGTGAGCGTAGTATAGTGTTGGTAAGATACCGATGTCTTCCAAGGACACAAGAGCTTTTAGTACCGGTTTATCCTCAACGTCTAATCAAATCAAAAATTTAGAAAAAGGTTTTAACTAGAAAATAAAAACTGAAAATGCTGAAAAATAAAAATAATACAGATAGACAAGATGAATCACTTGGATCCGACTCGCCTTTAGTGTAACCTTTGATTATTTTCGCACTTTTACACTTTTTAAGAGATTACCTTAGTTATAGTGGTAGGCCCCTCTTTTGAAGGTGACGTTACCCTCAACCCAGTAGTTTGAGTCAGCAAGGATACAATCCAAAAGGGTTGGATTATTGAAAGATAATTAATTAAGATAGTAATGCATAATGTGGTAGGCCCCAATTTTGAAGGTGACGTTACCCTCGGCTAAGTAGTTTGAGTCAGCAGGGATACAATCCTAAATAGCCGGGTTAAAGTTTTAATAGTAGTTTACATATGAGGGGGGGTCAAGAAGTTCGGACCCCCGCCATCCAATACCAGTGGGTATTGAAGGAGGTCCTACTAAACTTGACCCAGGTCCTTGCAGGATCTATACACTGAACAAGGCAAGACTCTTACCAAACCATTCCCTTAACCCCCGACCAGGTAGCCAACATATATCCATATAGACCGTGAAGATATGAATGGTGTAAATTTTTTAATACATAACCAAATAAAAAGTGCGAAAAGATTAAAAATAAAAAGTATTACACTAAACACTTGTCTTCACCAAGTGATGTAAGAGACTTAGGCAGACGTGAGCCAAGCACCCCTATTTATGGCCTGCACAGAAGCCCGGACACGGCCCCGTGTCCACCCATCTTCTCTTTCTTCATTAAATGCAGTTTGTCTGCATTAGTTGACCACGCCCCCGTGTCCGCTGGGCACGACCCGTTTGTAGAAGCGTATCTGTACTATCAAGATTTGCCTAGATTCTGCGAATCTTAGCATTGACCACGGCCCCATGTCCGCTGGGCATGCCCCCGTGGTGGGTGATAGAAGCTTGTACAACTTTGTCTTTTCTGCAGACACTTAGGCACGCCCCCGTACTCATTGAGCACGGGGCGTGTTCAGCCTTCTGTTCTCTTGTTTTTGTTTGGGAAGATGCTGTCCGGGGGTCGGGCATGCCACGTTTATTCCTTTTCTTGTATTATTGTTAGATTTGGCTGTATTTTTGCTTCTTTTGTTCATTTGAGCTCATTTAATCCTGAAAATACAAAAAGAAGACAAAAACAAACTTTTTCCAACATTAGTCCTAAAAAATGGTTAGTTTTATGCCATATTTGATGTAATTTATATGTTGCATTTTGCACACATCAAATACCCCCACACTTGAATTTTTTCTTGTCCTCAGGCAAATCTCTTTATAATGTGGCTTACACTCCCAAATGGAACGGGTAGAAGAGAAGGTTTTTTTTGGGCTTGTCATAGAGTGTCGGGATTCCAAGATTCTTTATTAGGTTTTATTTTTATTTTATTTACAATGCTATTCGTCATGATTTATTTAGAACATTACATAAGATAAATTACTTATTAGGGCATAACATGACTCTTTAAAATTCCATTTATATACAAGTTCACATACCTCACGGGGGATCACTCAACACTCGGCCGAAGGTGTATTTTTGTGAAGCACTCGAGAGTGGCATGGAACCTACTCCTACCATAAGCTTAACAACAATCAATCCTCCTCCTTTTTAACTATAAACCTTTGTAAATATCAATAGGACTTTTGGGGGAAGGGTTAGGCTTGGATTAAAGGTAGGTGGTTGGGTTAGTGGTTAGTAGAAAAGGGAGAAAGGCGTAAAAAGCGTCGGTTTTCGTAAAACATTTTGTTTTTTGTGACTTTTTTATTCCAATGAAGCATTTATTCAAACAAGCCTTCTTTTGATGAGCTTTGTTTGTTTATTGCTAACTTAATTTTTCTTTTCTTCTCTCTGAATTTTTTTTTTTTTTTTGATAAGGAAGTCACAAGAAAACCGAGCTTTGTTACTAAAATAAAGGGTTTAAAATGAAAAGGGGTTTTGGGTAAAAAGGGTGTTTGATTTGGGTTAAGAAATGAAAAGGTTTAGGCTCAAAGGGGTTAACTACGGGGATTTTGGGTAGGTGGTAAAAAAAGAAAATAATGGTGTTGAAATAAAAAGGGTTAGTCCTAATGCCTCCATCATTTACTTACTTGGGTTTAAGTTGGTAAGGACCGAGAATGTATCGTCGTGGCAAGTTCTAGAGTTGTAAGAACCAAGCGGCTATTCACACAAGAAACGAAAAAAGAGCATTTAATTTAAAGATGTGTATTTTTATGCTCAATAAAGGCTCAAAACTCACTTTTTGTGGGAATGGGTTTTTATGTGATCAAGTATATATAATCAAATTTTAACTAGATTTGTCATGCCATTTCATAATTTTCTTATATTGGTTCTTTTTATCATGACGCTATCGGTTGTAAATTTGTAAAAATATAACCTTTTTAAAACTTGTAATACCCAAATTAAACCAAGACAAGTAAAAAAAATGAAAAGATTTTGAAAAAAATTGGGGTGTTTAGCGATTCCAATAGAGTTTTGTGTAAGGCTTGTAATTAGGACTTGCAAAATTCAAGGTTTTAGCATCCACCCTACACTTAAATTACACATTGTCCTCAATGTGTCCCAAAAATAAGTTTTTAGGTTGATTGAATGTGTAAAAGTATGTTTAAAAACAAATTTTTATGTTACTGGGCATCTGGACACGGCCCCGTGTTGGATGAACACGGCCCCGTGGTCAGATTGCAAGTAACGGGAACTTACAGAAGGTGGACACGAGGGCGTGTCGGCTGGGCACGACCCCGTGTCTGGCAAAAATCTGCATATTGTAGATAAACAGCAGGTCTAGGGCAATGGGCACGGGGGCATGTTGGCTGAACACGACCCCGTGTGGACAAACTGCAAAGGTGTAAAACAGGTTTCTGGCTTCGGTTTTGCTGTCCCGACTTTAGTAGCACTAATGTTTAGTGCTCTAAGCCTCGTATGTACCTGTTTAACTAATAAATACCACACCAATCATAACAAACATCCTTAATTACCAAAGTTAATAATCCACATCACAAGTTAAAAAGAAAAATAAATGCAGAAATTAAAAAGTGTTAAAGAATGTAAATTGTTCAACAAGCGGCACGCAGGCCGGAAATTGTTCATGAGATAAGGGGGTTAACCTGTGGTACCTTCAACCATGAACCGCTACCTCACTCCTCTTGCTCAATCCATATCGTCGTCTTCATCATCATCATCTCCTCCGTGGCCCGCCATATACTCCCGGATGTTCCCTATGTCATCCTGTATGTCGGAGATGTTTCTCTCTATTGCTCTGACCCAGGCGTATGCGTTGCTGGCCATATTATAGGTGTTCCTGGTGCACATAATGTTTTCCTGAGAGGAGGATTGACCCGGATCACCCTGGTGCTGGTAGTGGTGCTGAGGAGGAGGACAGATTTGTGGAGCATGTAAGACGAGTGCTTCCTGTGGGTTCCATGCATGCCCTTGAACTCTTTGAAAGCTGACCGTCCCATCTTCCGCTCCGTAAATCAGGTTCATTGAGCGGCAAATGACCATATCCACTCTCCCTGACCATGGTCCTTTGCGGAAGGACCTTGGCATGTTCACGAAGTGTTTGAAGAGGCAGTATATCCACCGTCCAAAGAAGATAGGAGTCGGGGGAGTAGCGAGCTGGTTCAAATGCATGTTTCGGAGCAGGAGGTATGGAACATCAAGGTTTACCCGGTTGTGGATGCAATGAAGGACTACTAGATCCCGCAAACCTACAACATCGCTGCTGTCGTGCCGTTGGCTAAGAGAGTAAGTGAGGACCCTGTGGATGTAGCGGTAAAGAGGGTCTCTCAACTGGGTACTCTTAGTTCGGCTCGGATTGTAGTTTCCATCTCCTATTTGAGCCCAAGCAGCTTGGCGGTCATTTTCCCTGATCTCGCGGAGACCGCTGGTGTTTTCCTCATCCCAAGCATCTTCTTTCGAGTACAACCCCACCAGAGCCCCAAATTGAGCAATTGAGATCTGGTATGTGGTTCCTCCACAGCGAAACTCCACCCCTTCATTGTCAAACGGCTTGGCTCTTGTGTTGAAGACGAGCGTGCTGTAGAATTCCATACAGTATTCATGCACAGAGTGAAGCCGAGTGCAAAGGGCAGCTCGTAGTGGGCCGGTGACAATGTTGTTGAATCGGTCTAATTGGTTCACTGCCTTAAGAGTGTTTGTGCACACTTGTCTAGGGTTCTCCTCGGGCCTAGTCCTTAACACATCATAACGAGCTTGAGCCGCCAACTCGTTAGCATTGAATCGAGTGAATTTCTTGGCCATCTGAAAGAAAACACCAAACAATTAGTAAGAAACAGTGAAAAATTTAGGAAAAAAAACTGAAAACAGTCGGCTGAACACGGCCCCGTGTTCAGCGGACACTCCCCGAGTTCGCCAGAATTCGGCTGGACACGCCCCCGTGCTCAGCGAGCACCAACCCGTCAGACGTCTGTTTCCAAAAAATCCCATTTTTCGACCCGGTCCCGAAAACTTGAAAATTTTTGGTCCAGTAGGGGCGTTTTTCCCCGAAAATGAAACCCCAAGTGCCGTTTTTCTCAAAACAAACCGTTTACCCCTTCAATTTTATCTTTTTCGGTTCAAAAACAAGGGTTTGGGGTTTTTGTGAGAAATCGGGCAAATCTACAAACAATACAAGTTGATTTACTTCCTATAACATGTATCTATACTAATGCTAACAGATCTAAGAAAAAAATTGAGGTTCGATCCAGTTGAAGTTCAAGAACCCTAGATTTTTCCCCAAATTTTTTATGTTTAAACTACATGCAAGTGCTTAATCTAACTACTAATGATGATAGAATCATACCTTGATGTTGTTATAAGTAGAGGAGATGTCGAAATCTTGCAGAAAAATCACCGGAACCAGAGAGTTTGTGGGGAAACGGGGCGTGTGGAATGAAGAAACTTTTTGAAAAAGGGGTTTTATTCCCGACAGTTGCGCGGACACGGCCCCGTGCTCGCTGGGCACGGCCCCGTGGGCGGGTAAATTTTGATTTTTTTATTAAGTGCTCGTGTGAGTGCGCTGTTTTCCCAAAACTTTGGTTTTAGAAATCTTACCAATTTAGATGTTCTCCCGATTGTTCATAACTTACCAGGTATGATGTTGATGCTTTTATTCTTCGACCGTTTGAAGCGAGATTTCTTCTTCCTCATCCTCAATGAATCCTTGATATAGCTTCAGCCGTTGGCCATTGACTTTGAATGGAATTCCATTCCGAGATTTAATTTCCACTGCACCGTGTGGGAAAATATGAGTGATAGAAAAAGGTCCTGACCACCTAGACTTTAATTTACCAGGAAATAATCGAAGTCGTGAATTAAACAATAGAACTTGATCTCCTACTCGAAGTTCATTAGGTTTAATGTGTTTATCATGCAAGTTTTTCATTCTTTCCTTATAAATTTCGGAGTTAGAGTATGCATAATTCCTTAGTTATTCTAATTCATTTAATTGACAAAATCGATTTTTACCTGCAAATTCTAAATCTAAGTTTACATTTTTAATTGCCCAGTAGGCCTTGTGTGCAATTTCTACTGGCAAATGACAGCTTTTTCCATAGACGAGCTTATATGGGGTTGTACATATTGTTGTTTTATAAGCAGTTCGAAAAGCCCATAAAGCATCGTCTAACTTATCGGCCCATTCTTTTTTATTTAACCCTACGGTTTTTTTGAGTATTCCTTTTAAATCTCTATTAGTCACTTCGGCTTGTCCGTTTGTTTGAGGGTGATATGCTGTTGAGACCCGGTGATAGACCCCATACCGTGTTAAAAAAATTTCGAGTTGATGGTTACAAAAATGGGTACCTCTATCACTTATTAATGCTTTTGGTGTTCCAAAATGAGAGAATAATTTTTTCAGAAATCTTACCACGACTCTTCCATCATTTGTTGGAAGTGCCTCGGCCTCGGCCCATTTAGACAAGTAATCTACTGCCACAAGTATATATTTGTTTCCTTTTGACGGTGGGAAGGGTCCCATAAAGTCGAGTCCCCACACATCAAAAATTTCACAAACAAGAATGTCATTTTGTGGCATTTCGTTTTTGGAAGAAATATTACCTGATCTTTGGCAAGCGTCACATGTCTTGACAAGACTTTGGGCGTCTTTGTAAATGGTTGGCCAATAAAATCCTGAATCAAATACCTTTCGTGCAGTACTAGCGGCACCATGATGTCCTCCGTATGGACCTTCATGACAATGGCGGAGAATTCTCCTTGCTTCACTACCGTGTACGCATCGACGGATGAGTTGATCGGCACACATTTTGAAAAGATAAAGATCTTCCCAAAAATAATGCTTCACATCGGCAAAGAATTTCTTTCTTTGATGATGTGGCCACCCTTTCGCGACTATACCACTAGCTAGGTAGTTAGCATAGTCGGCGTACCATGGTTCTTCTCGATATTCCACCATTTCCAGGGACTCCGTTGGGAACTTTTCATTGATTTGCTCGTCCCTGGTTGCCTCCAAAGCTGGGTCTTCTAAGCGCGAAAGATGATCTGCTGCAGTGTTTTCTGCTCCTCTTTTATCTTTGATTTCAATGTCAAATTCTTGGAGGAGTAGAATCCACCGAATCAAACGTGGTTTAGCATCCTGTTTCTTGAAGAGATATTGAATGGCTGCATGATTTGTATAGACTATTGTTTTAGAAAGAACAAGATAAGAACGGAATTTATCAAAAGCAAATACCACGGCTAGTAACTCTTTTTCTGTTGTTGTGTAATTTGCTTGTGCATCGTTAAGTGTTTTACTAGCATAATAAATTGGGTGAAAATGCTTATCTTTTCTTTGTCCCAAGACGGCTCCAACTGCAAAGTCACTTGCATCACACATGATTTCAAAAGGTAATTTCCAATCAGGCGCTATCATGATAGGTGCATTGACTAGCATTTCTTTTAGGTTTATAAATGCTTGATTGCAATCCTTGTCAAAGATGAAAGGGGCATCTTTTTCAAGTAATTTTGTTAGAGGCATTGAGATTTTAGAGAAGACCTTGATAAATCGTCTATAGAATCCAGCATGCCCTAGGAAACTTCTGATAGCTCTAATGGAGGATGGGGGTGGTAATCGAGAAATAGTGTCTATTTTTGCTCGATCAACCTCCATTCCTTCGCTTGAGATTTTGTGATCGAGTACTATTCCCTCTGTTACCATGAAATGGCATTTTTCCCAGTTAAGGGCGAGGTTAGTTTTCTCACATCGGGATAGCATTCGTTCAAGGTTATCGAGGCATTGGTCGTATGAATCTCCAAAGATAGAAAAGTCGTCCATGAAGACTTCTATTGTCTTTTCTATCATATCATGGAAGATGGCCACCATGCAACGTTGAAAGGTCGCGGGGGCATCACATAGACCGAACGACATGCGTCGATAAGAAAAAGTTCCATAGGGACATGTGAATGTTGTCTTTTCTTGGTCTTCGGGTGCTATCGGGATTTGAAAGTAATCTGAAAAACCATCTAAGAAACAATACAATTTGTGACCGGATAATCTTTCTAACATTTGATCAATAAAGGGTAAAGGAAAGTGGTCTTTCCTTGTTGCCTCATTTAATCGACGATAATCTATACATACCCTCCATCCTGTGACGGTTCTCGTTGGTATTAATTCATTTTTCTCATTAGTTATTACCGTCATACCTCCTTTTTTTGGAACTACTTGGACGAGACTTACCCACGGACTATCGGAGATAGGGTAAATAAGTCCGGCGTCAAGTAATTTGATGACTTCGTTTTTAACCACTTCTTGGACATTCGGATTTACTCTACGTTGTGGTTGTATTACCGATTTATAGTCATCATTCATTAAAATTTTGTGCGTGCACATGGAAGGACTTATGCCTTTAATATCTACAAGCTTCCAAGCGATCGCATTTTTGTGTTTTTTCAAAAGCGAAATTAATTTTTCTTTTTCTAAACTATTTAATTTTGACGAAATAATTATAGGTGATTTACCATCTTTGTCTAGAAAAGCATATTCCAAACCTTTTGGGAGTTCTTTGAGCTCAAGAGGTGGGTCTTTAGGAGACTCCTTATTTGGTTGCTCATTTTGATCAAGAACTTTAAACGTTTGTTCTATGGCGACCTCTTCTTCAACAAAGTGGTCAATTTCTTCTCTTGTATCGGTTGGTTCATCTTCATCTTCAATTAGGGGCCATTATTGCCGAATGGATATTTCATTGAACGCTCAAGATCGACACTTCTCTTAAATGCCCCTAATTGAATAGATAGATTGTTGTACTTCCGGTTTTTCAAAGCTTCGTGGGTTTTTACAAAAGGTCGTCCCAAAACTAGAGGAGCGTCATCAAGCATGACAAAGTCGGTTGGGATTACCATTTGATTTGTTTGGACCAAGACATCCTCAACTACACTGATTGATTTTATTACTTTTCGATTGGATAGAAAAATGGGTATTTGAAGTGGAGAAAAATCACTAATACTTAATTTTTCAAAAATGTAGTTAGGCATTATATTAACGCAAAGATCTGTATCAATTGTGATATTACTAATAAAGGAATTTTGAAAAAAACATGGAACCGATGTAATGTTAATTTCAAATGGGTCTTCTTTTACTAGCGAAGTTTGATCATTTGTTAACTTAATGCTTACCGTTTCGTCAATTTTAGTGTTAGTGTTTAGCTCTTTTAAAAACTTAGCATGAGTGGGTACTAAACAATGATTTTCGAAAGAAGGTGACAAGAGATTAATTTTTTCAAAATTAGACTCTTCTTGAATTTTAACGTCATCGGACTCACCCTTTTCGTTGTTTAACTCATGTGTCGGTTTTTCACTTACTTGTTCTTCCATTTTTACATTTTCAACTATCTCTTTCTTATTTAATTCTTCTCTTGCGCGGGACTCCTCTTCCCTTGCGCGAGATTCTATTATGCAACGTTCGATAGTTTTAATTTTTTCTATTATCCTATCGGCTATATCGGTGATAGAGTAAGGATCAGGATCCTCAAAGCTTGAATCCGGATGTTCAATCCTTTGTTCCTCATAATACTCATAGGAAGTATATGGTTCACACCATTGTTCTTCATTGTAAGTATATGATGGATAAGGGTCGTAATTTTTTTCTTCATAATACTCATATGAGGCGGGTTGTTCACGCCATGGTTCCTCATAATAAGCATATGAAGGTGGAGGCTCATATCTTGGTTCCTCAAAGTATGCATATGAAGGCTCATACCTTGGTTCATCAAAATATGAGTATGAGGGAGAAGGTTCATACCTTTGGTCTTCATGGGATGTGTATAAAGTCGATGGCTCGTACCTGGGCTCCTCATGGTAGGTGTATGAAGTGGATGGTTGAAATAAGTCACAATATTGTACCGAGTGCGGGTCACCACAAATGGTGCAATAGTCTTCCCTATAATCCTCCTCCTCATAGGTGTAGTTGTAACCTCCTGAGTATTGATCCATAAGAATCACTCAGCAGATCACAACAGAGTCTCGAGACCAGAAAATAAAAATGGAAATAGAGGCTGGACACGGCCCGTGTTCAGGTTCTGTATCTGGGTGTTTGAATTAAAGTGACTGGTTTTGTGCCGCACGGGGGCGTGTTCAGTGAGCACGACCCCGTGTTCAGACTCTGTATCTGGGTGTTTGTGAAAAAAATGCAGCACGGCCCCGTGTTCAGGATACTGTAAATGCAAAAACTAACTAAAATGCGTAAAAATGTGCGCGCATTTTAAAAAGGTTTTGAAAAACTGATTAGGCCGTCGATTTTAAGCTTTCTTAAAATCCTTGTGTCCCCGACAACGGGGCCAAAAACTTGATGCGTGTGTGGTGGTTATATATTTTATGTATATTTTTAGCCCTTTTTACACTTTAGTCAAGTTTTAAATTTATAAAACACGATATTTTACTAACACCAAACACACATATGAGCAAGTGCACCCATCCTGAGCGTAGTATAGTGTTGGTAAGATACCGAGGTCGTCCAAGGACATAAGAGCTTTTAGTACCGGTTTATCCTCAACGTCTAATCAAATCAAAAATTTAGAAAAAGGTTTTAACTAGAAAATAAAAACTAAAAATGCTGAAAAATAAAAATAAAACAGATAGACATGATGAATCACTTGGATCCGACTCGCCTTTAGTGTAACCTTTGATTATTTTCGCACTTTTGCACTTTTTAAGAGATTACCTTAGTTATAGTAGTAGGCCCCTCTTTTGAAGGTGACGTTACCCTCAACCCAGTAGTTTGAGTCAGCAAGGATACAATCTTAAAAGGTTGGATTATTGAAAGATAATTAATTAAGTTATTAATGCATATTGTGGTAGGCCTCTGTTTTGAAGGTGACGTTACCCTCGGCTAAGTAGTTTGAGTCAGCAGGGATACAATCCTAAATAGCCGGGTTAAAGTTTTAATAGTAGTTTACATATGAGGGGGTCAAGGAGTTCGGACCCCCGCTATCCAATACCAGTGGGTATTGAAGGAGGTCCTACTAAACTTGACCCAGGTCCTTGCATGATCTATACACTGAACAAGGCAAGACTCTTACCAAACCATTCCCTTAACCCCCCGACCAGGTAGCCAACATATCTCCATATAGACCGTGAAGATGTGAATGGTGTAAATCTTTTATTTTTTATAGACAATAAAATAACCCCAAGACACCACGAACAAATGATAAGGAAGATTCACCGTCAACGTAAGAAACTAGTTATTAAAGTCATTAATACATAACCAAATAAAAAGTGCGAAAAGATTAAAAATAAAAAGTATTACACTAAACACTTGTCTTCACCAAGTGATGTAAGAGACTTAGGCAAACATGGCCTTTGATTGTCAAGAACTCTTACGATCAATCTTGGATCCCGAGACTACTCACACACTCTATGATGGATGATGGTGGTGGATGTGGGTTGTGATGGTGGTGGTGGGTGGGTGAAGTGTGAGAGATGTGGTTTGCCAAGGGATGGTTTGCAAGTGAGCCAAGCACCCCTATTTATAGCCTGCACAGAAGCCCGGACACGGCCTCGTGTCCACCCATCTTCTCTTTCTTCATTGAATGCAGTTTGTCTGCATTAGTTGACCACGCCCTCGTGTCCGCTGGGCACGACCCCGTGTGCAGAAGCGTATCTGTACTATCAATATTTGCCTAGATTCTGCGAATCTTAGCATTGACCACGGCACCGTGTCCGCTGGGCACGTCCCCGTGGTGGGTGATAGAAACTTCTACAACTTTGTCTTTTCTCTAGATACTTGAGCACGCCCCCGTGCTCATTTAGCACGGGGCGTGTTCAGCCTTCTGTTCTCTTGTTTTTGTTTGGGAAGATGCTGTCGGGGGGTCGGGCATGCCACGTTTATTCCTTTTCTTGTATTATTGTTAGATTTTGCTGTATTTTTGCTTCTTTTGTTCATTTGAGCTCATTTAATCCTGAAAATACAAAAGAAAGACAAAAACACACTTTTTCCAACATTAGTCCTAAAAAAGAGTTAGTTTTATGCCACATTTGATGTAATTTATATGTTGCATTTTGCACACATCAATAGTCTCGCTAACTATCAGTTTATACAAGATACACAACTGTTAGTTTATACACATGTGTACAAACCTTTATACATCTGTGTCTTATATTCAGAAATTGTTACATATGTGTATATTAACAACATATAGTATATTATGCATGTACACGAGTAGATTCATATAAAAATTATGAAATTAATGAAAACAAAACAAGTCACATGTATGCAAAAATAAATAACTTCATCACATATTAACAAAAAAGTTAATGCCCAAAAATAATTACAATTTCAATCTCAGAGAAATTTTTCAATATTGGGTGAAAATTATAAAAAGTTAAAAACAATACATTATGACATCTATATATACGGATAATAAAAGAAAAACAATATTTAACTTAAAATTAAAACAAAATTTATGGATAAAGAAATAAGTGCTATGAGTATTTGAAAATTAAATAATTTGTAAACAGAATATTTTCAAAAAAAAACATTTGAAAAAAATAATAGTTTTGTCTTTATCATCTTCTTAAGTGATAAGAATACCTGCAATATTCATTTATCAACTTCAACATATGAGCTGAAGATGTAGAATGATAATGTCGTAATCCATGATGGTCTACCAAAATTCAAAGCCCTTCAATTTCTTATAATTAAAATAATGGAGAAATAATTAAAAATGAGAGAGAGAGAGAGAGTTAAGAGAAAGAGAGAGAGTTAAGAGATGAGAAAATTAAGGGATTTTCAGTTAAACATACTTGGCTAATGTCAATCTTACCATTTTAATCTAAAAAATGATTAAGGGCCAAGATTAGTTCACTCAGTTCACTCTTAAAAAGTTACTCACTCTTGAACCTCATCACACACATATATATATATATATATATAGAGAGAGAGAGAGGAGGCTTTATTGGGGAACACTAAAAAAGTGAGGAACGGGGAAACACTCTTAAAAATTATACTTAACATGTTAAAAATTATTTTTTTCGACGTTTTTTCTTATAAATACAAGTAGAAACATTTTTAATAAAAAAATCAAAAACTAAAAATAAAAAAATGTTTAAAAAACAGTTATATCTTATAGAATTAACTTAACATGTTAAAAATCAATCTTTTTAAACTTTTTCAGCGCTTTTCTTTATAAAAAGGAGGAGAAACTAGTCGAATAAAAAATAATTTTTCTAAAAACAAATTTAGCATTTTTTTAATATTTTTAGTTTTTGATTTTTTTTTATTAAAAATGCTTCTACAAGTATATATTAAAAATGCTTCTACAAGTATATATAAGGAGAAGTGCCGAAAAAGATTTTAAAAAAAATATTTTTTAACATGTTAAGTTAAATTTTTAAGAGTGTTCCCCGGTTTCCCACTTTTTTAGTGTTCCCTAATGAACCTCACACTATATATATATATATATATATATAGGCTAAAGATAAATAGAAAACCACTTTTAGCAAGAAAACCCGGGAAACTCTAAGCTCCCGACATTTTTTTTTGAAAAAAATAGCATATGTAATATACATGTTTTTAAGACTTTTGGGCCAAAAAAAACAAAAAAGCGACGAAGGGATTTTTAAAAAAAAAATAAACAAATTTCAGCAACTTTGCTATGTAACACGTGTTACACAAAAAATGCTGAAATTTGTTTATTTTTAAAAAAAAAAATCCTCTCGGCGCTTTTTTGTTTTTTTTGGCCCAAAAGTCTTAAAAACATGTATATTACATATATTATTTTTTTCAAAAAAAAAATGTCGGGAGCTTAGAGTTTCCCGGGTTTTCTAGCTAAAAGTGGTTTTCTATATATCCTTACCCTATATATATATATATATATATATATAGGCTTCGGTTCAATTAAGAACTAACACGAGTTGTGAGAACCATGAGAACTACTTCCCGCGCGAGTTGGGCCACAATTTTTTTGCACAAAAGTAGATGAAAATATAATAAACATATCGGTAAAAAAAACAAAAAAAAAAATATATCGAGTCGGTAGTTTTGACCATTGTAAGTTTTTTTTTTGCGCTGATGTAAATTTTATTATAGCGATGAATTTTTTTTACACCTAATGTAAATTTGTACATGTGGCATTTTTTTTTTTTTTTTTGCTGAAACAAGTGATTTTTTTAAGATTTTTGACAATTGTTTTGTTAGAAAAACCTTTTGAGAGACCTAGTTTTCATGGTTCTTACAACTCAAGGTGATTCTCGTTTTATCCTAACCATATATATATATATATATATATATTTTAAAATATATGTATATTTTAAGGCTCGATTTTTATTATTCGCTCGAAACTTAAACTTTTTAATGATTTTTGAGGATGGCACTGAATACAATCATTCGTTTTCCACCTTTTTTTGATGAAGAAGGTAAACCCGCAAGGATACAAGGAAATAAAGCATGCATAAAACGGAACCTAATTCAACTTTCAGATAAAACAAATATGCATGAATAAAGAAGAAAGACGATTGGTTTGGTTTGGTCATACTCGGTTATGAAGATCTTCATAATCGAATGAGTCGATTATGAGATCTTCAAAACCATAACCGATCGATTTGACCAGTTTTCAGTTAATGGTTCGTTTTCTGGTTATGGTTTAGTTTTTGCTCACCCCTTTATGATTTTTTTAAGTTGCTTATAAATGAAATTTATTGTTTAAAAACTGTATGTCAAAGAGTAAATTCAATAAATGAGACCCCGAGACAAAAATCTATTCATCACATGGACAAAAAGCATGCATGATGCATATAAATGAAGTTTATGATTTAAAAACTGTATGTCAAAGAGTAAATTCAATAAACGAGACCTCGAGTTTGAGGCGTTTCAGAAACAAAAATATATTCATCGCATGGACAAAAAGCACAACGAGCTGAGTAAAAATATAATATCTTTTTAATTAACGTAACATATTTTTCGTGTTATGAATTTACATCGAGATAGTTGGTAAACGGGCAACAAGCTGCGCCGCTACCCCTTTTTGAATAGCAAAACTAAGGGGGTGTTTGTTTTTTCACAAAAGCTCTTCTGGCCTCTTCTGTCTGCGCCGCGCAGACCACGCGCAGGCGTTTAGGTCTGCAGAGTGTTTGATTTTCAGAAGACATTTCATTAAAAAAGGTCTGCGAGACCTCTTTTTGGTGAAGATGTGAGAATGGGTCTTCTCACCTCTTCTTCCTTTCTTTTTGCATCACAGACACAAACTCTACACATCCTTCTTCTCCTCCACCCTTCTCATCCTCCCACCGCCGCCACCTACACAGTGCCACCACCCCCGCCACCTCCACATCGGTCGTTGACCTCCGCCAACCTTCCGACTTGGGGGTAAGAGAGAGAAAGCTTCACAGCTATGAGTTTGATGACATTTTGGTGAGTTTGAAGAAGATTATATCCGATTCGCTGGTCTTAGATGATGATTTGCAGTCTTTCGTTCGTTTTATAGCACATTGTGAGCTTAACGGGCTGGGTTCTAAAGCGGAATATCTTCCTCACCGTGTGACTATGCAATTCGGGTTTGATCAAGACATCCCTGGTGATGATCTCTCTGGTTACGAATTTTGTAAATTTGGGAAGTTTTTTGTTCCATCGAGATTGTTCCAACTCGGGGTTTCAAAGCGGTACTACGATTGGTGGAAGAATGTGGATCGAATGGGTGTCGAAAACGAGCAAGATTCGTGGTTAGGTGAGAGGGTGAATGCATCAGTGGAGTGTGGGAAGTTTGAACAAGAAAATTGTGATAAAAAATGTGATTATGAGTTTGTTGAAGATGAGTTTGATGACATTTTGGTGAGTTTGAAGAAAATTGTTCATTTTTTATGTTGTATAGATTCGATCTGGTTTAGTAATAAGTAATTAACCTAATTGTTGTTTGTCACTGATTTGATGCTTGTGGAACAGTGTTTGATGTTGTTATTTATCGTGAATTTGAACTTGAAAGCACTGCTTATTTGTAGATCGGTTTATAATTCTCTGTTTAGGTAATGTTCAAATTTGAGCTGTGCATAAATCAATTTGGATTTGCCCCTGTTATGTTGTTTGATTATGATATTCATTGTGATAAAATGGTAATTAGAATTTGTATCATATTCAGCAGCTTGTAGAAGTTAAAAAACAAACAGTCTTCTTCTGGCAGACTGCAGAGGTTTGGTCCACCTCTTTTGCTGCAGATGTTTGCAGATGCGGTCCACAGATTGCAGACATTTTACCTCTGAAAAAACAAACAGCACCTAAGAGTGACTACGTCAATAAAAACTACGTCAATAGATCTATCCCAAAAACTACGTCCAATCAATCCCAAAAGCTATAAGAGTGACTAATGAGTAACTTTTGTTGGGTCTATAAGCGAGTTTAAGTCGGGTAAAAATGATATTTTGATTTGCCCCAGAAACATCCATGTAATATATTGTTTATCATCATCATACTCAGTAAATCCCACCATGTAATATATTGTTAAATTTATCTATCCTTTTGAACTCGGTTTATATAATCTGTAAACAAATTTATTTTTAGTTTCTGCAATAAAATATAAAAATAGGTAGGAAGCCCAAAACTAGGTTTATGTGACAGAACCCATTCATTTAAAACATACCCTAGTATTCCCACTCATTGGTCTTAAAAGCGGTCCATGCGGGCCCATATATTAAAACCTGCTACTAGGGTGCCCTATCATCGTTAATGCTAAATTGACATTTATGCATTCTCTATAACTCTTTATGATTTAAAAAAGAGTTTTATAAAGGTTTACTAGTACTTTTATTTTAAGTTTAACTTTCCTATAGTAATTTCACATTAAAGTTTCTAACTGTTATATTTTACATTCTATTGGTTTGACCGGTCTATCGTTTAAAATGACTTTTAAGTTATAATGACTATTAGAAAACCACCGATCTAATCATAACCTCATGACCTCAAAGCCTACAGCTCAAGTCACACCACCAACCACTGGGTGTCAATTGTGTCAAATTAGCAGGTTAACGAGTTGACGGGTTAAAATACGTAACCTGAACACGACCCATGTTATTATTCATGTCAAAGATTTCATGCCCTAACCCACAAACACATAATTCAGGTCAACCTGAACACGACCATGTTACCCATTTTTTAAATGAGTAAAACATGTTAACGAGTTGTAAGCAGATTGTTGGATTGTAAGCAGGTTGTCTGTAACATGTTAAATGGTAGAATATGAGTGTGACAAGTAGATAATACGAAGCGACAAAACTAACACTATTATTACTAATCATATAGTAGTTTTTTTTAAACAAAAGAGAGTAGGTAGAGTAAATGAGTATTGAAAATGAATGGAAATTGCAAGTGTATCTTTTGAAAAATATATAGTGGAAAAAAAAGTAAAATTATAAAAGTTAAAAAAAAAAAAATACTAAAACAGGTTTACATGTCAACCCGTTTTTTTATACGAGTCAACCAAAACCCAACCGATTTTTAAACGGGTCAACCCCAACTCGTTTTTTTTAAACGGTTTGAGTTTAGTTGACTCAAAACATGTTTTTTTTTTTCATTTTGTGTTAAGAATTGTCGCCCAAATCAATATTACACACATAACATTAATCAATTAATAATCACGTGATGGTTAAGCAAGTACTCCAAAGAGTAACACCTTTTAAGGTAGCATGCATATCTGCCCAAAATTGTAAAAAGAGGACGTCAAGAATTCATTTGTGAGTTAGCTTCTTACTATTAGTGACATACGATCTAACCTTAAAAGCCTAGTCAAAGTCGCGAACGATCACATCGAACTTATCAACTTTGCTTTCTAAACACCAACGCAAAATATGGCTTTGCGTAGGTGGGTAATTCCATGCGTGTTGGGATTGAACCCTACCAGAGGAACAGTTGATTAAAGCCAAAACCGGATCAGAGCAGTGGATCCAAAATAAGCAGATGTTATGTTTACATTCTCTCCCCTTGAAAGTGGTTCTAACAACTGATGACCTCCATCCACTGATCCTTTACAACATCTGCTGACTTACAACTGCTGATCAAGTTAAAGACTGATGAAGACTAAAGCCTGTTGATCAATCTACTGCTATGGGTCAAGCACTGCTGAAGACATCAAGTACTGCTGGAGTCACAACAGTGGAAGGATAAAGCAGTAGTTTAGTCTTTCTTATGTAATGTATTGTAATCAGTAGTTAGCATAGCAGTGTTTGTATTAGATCAGTAGTTAGAGTTTGTTAGGAGGTTAGATGTCACTTTCATGGTGACGTAAGCAAAAATGCCACAGTGGTTTGGGCGTGCCTATAAATAGAACAGTACCCTGTACTGTTCTATTAGCTCTTCATCACATTTCTTCCTGTACGAACAAACATTGTGAGCTCAGGTTGAGGGGGAGTTTGTTACATGCATACATATTGTAATTGAATCTTGTAATAAATTCAAGCATTCGGTTCAATGTTAAACTTGTGTGTTAAAAGCATTTCTCCTGTTTGATTGTGTGCAAAGTTTATTTCCATTTTAATTCCGCTGCATTACTTGTTCATCTTCATCATTTCTTAAACAAAAACACAATAAAAAAGAAACTCAGATCCTAACAATTGGTATCAGAGCTCGGACAGTCAAATTTGATCTAACAATCATTTTGACATAAATAGTTCAGCTCACAATCGTTGATACTGATAGTTGTTCATTTTGTTGAAAAACATAGTAAGGTTTAATCACGTTCAAAGTTGATTAATCAGTGCCTGTAAAACAACCAGGATGACGTCACAATCACAAGATGATAAGAATAACATTGGTTCACTTTTCAAACCACCCATGTTGAAACGAAATGAATACAACATCTGGGAGAGAATGATGGGTCACATCCTTGCTCAACAGAATACCGGATGTTGGAGATCTGTTGTTTTTGGACCACATGTTCCCATGGTGCCAAGTGCTGAGGACACAAAGAAGTTCGAACCTAAAAAACCTGAAAACTATACTGAAACTGATTTTCAAAAGTTCGAACTGGATGCCAAATCATTTAGCATCATTGCATCTGCACTACCCCAATGAAATTTATGCTGGGCTGTTACATTGTAACAGTGCCAAGGAATTATGGGATGCACTTAAGGAACAATTTGGGGGAACTGAAGAAGTAATTGAGAATAACAGGGAAATTCTGAATCAGCAGTATGAAACCTTTTGTCACATTAAGGGTGAATCATTAACTCAACAGTTTGAGCGATTCAGTTGTCTCATTAGTGAGCTAAGACTTGTTAAGGTTGTATTTCCAAATTCTACACAAAATAGCAGGTTTCTTAGACCACTACCTGAAAAATGGGATACAATTGCCTTTGTTACTAGAAACTCTGTTGAGTTCAAAGATCTGACACTAACCCAACTTCATGGTAGACTTCTGACCTATGAAAGGGAGTTAAACCAGAAAAAGAAGTTGCAAGAGTCTGGCAAAGTTGCAGATGATTATTCATTTGGCAGCACAGCTCTTTTGGGTCAAGATGAGTCTGATAGTAGTAAGGATCAGAGTTATGATCATTTTATTGACATAACTGCTGGTGGTAATTTCAACTCTGATCCTCACTCATCCAACTTTGCTTTCACAGCAAATGGAGAAAGCCAGATCTCTGATAATCTGTCTTTTGAACTCAATGATTTATAGCACTTTGATCCCACTGACTTAGAAGAAATGGACATTTTGCATCAATTGGCATTGCTTAGTGTAAGAACAAGCAAATTCTATAAAAGAACAGGGAGAAAATTCCCAGGGTTACATGGCAATTTAAAAGTGGGGTTGGATAAGTAAAAAATCAAGTGCTACAAGTGCAATAGGCTAGGTCATTTTGCTAGGGAATGCAGTAGTCAAACCACTGGTACAATTATTACTCATCCCAGCTCAAACCCTAGACCACAACACCAAAGCACTGTGCACTATGCCAAATATACCCCTGCAGCCCATGTTAACACTGCTCACAATGCTGCAACCCCTGTGCCTGTACATTATGTTCAAACCACTGTTCCACAAATTCAGTATGTTCAAGCCCCTGTCCTTCAGGCTCAAGTGCAACCTGTTGCACCTCAACAAACTGCTCCAATAGTGGTTCAACCAGATCAACAAAGCTTTTTCACCCAAGGTTTTGTTGACTGGAGCAGTATGCCTGATGAGCTTGGTGATGAAAATTTTGCACTCTATGCTTCTAATGATACTTTTAATGATAAATTTTGTCTTATGGCATTAGAGTCAATACCTGAAGGGGTAGAAGCTGAAGGAGAACAGCTAAGTGCTGAAACAGTGGATGAAGTGGCTGAAGCAGTCGTTACTGCAGTTGCTGGTGAATTACTGCTGGGAGAAAATTCAGAAACCTTGATTGAACCACTGTTTGACCCCTGGTCCAAAGAAGAAGAAAATGAAGAAAAAGAAGAGAAGAAAGAATGTGAGAAAGAAGAGAGAGCTGATGAAGAAAATAATCATCAATGTGATTGTGCCATGATGGCTGCTGCTAAGGTATCATCTCAGGTTCTTGAAAATCTGTGTTCAGACAAATGCTTCATATCATTTGCTAACATTAAAAAGGTGAATGAAAACCTTAGGGATAAAGTTTTGAATGATGAAGTCAAATTTGAAAAGTCTTTAAAGAACTTAAAAACAAATTGGCTGAAAAAGATAAAGAAATCTGCAGTCTCAAATGTTGGATCGTCGTGTGACCCTAACGAGTCAATCAGAAGAGTTTAAGATCTATTTCAAAGGTGGAATCAGAGAAATAGACGTGTAACAGCTTGATTCCTCTTAATTATCTTCTTATTATTGATACCAAAGCTTTTACAGATCGTTTGACAAACTGGCAGCACCTCGGCCCTGAATCGGAAAAGTTACAAATGAAACCACAACTCAGCTATATATAGTGGTGTTAATTCCGCTTGAAAGTGTCACTGCCCATTTCAAACGAAATCACAAGATCTAATTTCGCTTGAAATGACCAATGTCACTTTCATGCGAAATTACCCAATCTCACACAAACCCTAGTTTCTAACCTGCTGAGCACTGGTTTATCCTATCTAGACATAAGACTCGATAAAGACAAAGTTAACAGACATTTGTGCACCAACAGACTCCCCATTGGATGTTGACGAAGTCTTCGGCGTCGAGTCTTCAGTCTTGATCTCTTTCCAATTTGTCTAACAATGTATGCTTCCTTCAAATCTTCTCTTCTTCTATCAACAGCTAGCACAAATCACAGAATCTGAATCTTTAACAATCTTCTAACTCCCCCTTGAATGTAGATTCAGGAACTGTATCTGACTTTTAAGTCTTCAGACTCCCCCTATCAATTAGCTGGGATTTTGCTATGCTGTTTTCTCAATAACAAACTTGTTACCTGCACAATCTCTACCTAAACATAAGATTTATGATTATAACAATTTCAATCTAAACTTACCATTTGACTTCATTTGATGGTTTTATCAGAATTTAGAAATCCACTTAAGTAATCAGGTCCAAATTAATGACCCTGAGAACTTACTTTGTCTACCAAGTCCAACTTAATGACCTTGGTTGACCTGAGACAAATTCACACTGACATTCTGTACAAACTAGTTCAAACAATTTTCTGAAATTTACAAGTCTCAATTTAATGAACTTGTTTTGACTTTTTAATTTCACAGGTTTAACATGTTAAGCTCCTAACTCATCTTCCAACTCAGAAACTTCCTGCATCTGCTTCAAATTGCGAATCTGAAGATCAGCTTTCCACTTTGGTTTGTCAGAAAATAAGGCAGAAATGTAAAATCTTTTTGAATTTTGAATAAAATTTCTAAACTAGAAATGAAATACAGAACTGAAAAGCAGTAAATGTAAACTATTTACAAACATATTTTTGGTGAGCGTGTTAGGGAATCATATCAGCTGTCGACAAATCACAAGTACCGTTAAGCTTTAATTTCATACTCAGAATTAAACAATTCGTTTAGATTGTCGATATGATGATCCACTTAAATTCTCACACAAATTTCAATCTGTCCAGGATACGGATTAGTGTATTAAGAACTTAAACTCATTCATGTGTCCCACCTCTTGAATATACTCCCGTATCCAGAACCCAATATTCAGTCTTACAGGTGAGTATACCACAGATGATATCTGTAAGGGGTTAAATTGCGAAGGCCGTGAGAGCTCAGGCTATTGCTTCCGCAAAATCAGAGAGATGACGACTTCGACTTTAGGTGTGTCCCCTTTAGAGGATCTTTTCTTCAACAGCACATGATTAGCATTTTGCAATGTTTCATCATTTTTTATGCTGAGGGCGGGGTTATATTTTAAGCAAGCAGAAAGTATTATACGGGGACTAGGCCATTGCTTCCGCAAAATCAGAAGTCCCGGGATAATACCCCAGATATCACTGAGTATAAAGACCTAGTATCTCAGAAAGAGGGATCGTTCAAACGAAATTTCATGGGTTACCTATATATCCAAGTAGTGTTCCCCACGAAATAAGCAAGTAAAGATTTAGGTTTATATCCCGAACAAACCTACTAAATGTGTAAAAACCTATTGACACATCATCAGCGAGACTGCTTAACACATTTTAAACATTTCATATCTTTAGCATACCGTAACTGTCAAGCCAATGTACTATCATTTTCCCTTTTTACACAAGCTCTTTTCAGGTTTTCTATTATTTTTGTATTTTGAAAATATCTCATGTTTTTGGATTTTTGAAATTTTTACTGTTTTTGTATTTTCTGAAAATATTACCCTATACTCCCCCTAAAAACCAAAACAAGTAAAATCGACAAACAATTGCAGATTGCTTTTCAACATCATCTACAATTGTTGGTGCATGCGTCTGTTGACTTCGTCTTGTATCGAGTCTTGTATGTATATAGATAGATCAGGGCACGTAATTCGAGAAAACTGTCAAAATTAGGTTAACAGGTAAGTTCAAACGAAATTACAAAGTGTAATTTCGCTTGAAATCAACAAGTGATTTCAAACGAAATCACCTTGCTAATTCCGTTTGAAATAGTTATTCAGAGTGAAATGTTAATTCCGTTTGAAATGTAATCTCGTTTGAACTGGTTCAAGCGGAATTACATTGCCTATATATAGGGGTGTCCTGATTTCATTTGAGTGAGTCTTGAATGTGTGATTCCGGAGCCGAAGTGTCGTCTTGCTGTAAAACTTTGTCAAATCAATCTAAAAGACAATTAAAGTGTATATCTAGCTGAATTGAACTCAATATGTCTGTTTTTGCCTTTCATATTGAGTAGAACGCCTCTGAACGACCCGTTCGGGTCTAAAAACGATCCTACAAGTGGTATCAGAGCTCAGGAGGACTTGTTCTACCGTATTCAGCTTGATTTCATCAGATTTTCTTACTTCTACACCTTCTTTTCAAAATTGAACAAGTTTTAACTGACAAAATGGACTGATTTTTTGATATAACGTGTAAAATACAGTTTTAACAAACCCTTGAAAGTTTTAGACCCAAATTCAGACTAAAAGTGACAAAAATTGGCAAAAAGGTTAATTTCGTTTGAACGTACATCTTATTTCGTTTGAAATTTTGGTTGATTCCGCTCCAGATAGGTATTCCGCTTGAAGTATTTCAAACGAAATCAGATATTTCGTTTGAAAAGGTAATTCCATTTGAAAGCCTTATTTCGCTTCAACAAGTGTTTCAGTTTGAAAGGGTATTCCGTTTGAAGAGAGTAATTTCGCTTGAAGAGTTAATTCCGTTTGAAAGTGCCTGTTTTGTGAAAAAGTTTATCGAATCATGGAAGAGGAATTTTATAACGCATTTGCTACCCCGACTACTCCTATTGACATTACTAAGAACATGAACATGGAAAATGAAACTGGAACTTTGCAAAAACCCCCGAAACTCATGGGCATTGAAGAGTATTATGGTTGGAAAGATAGGTTTGAAAACTGGGTTCAAGCTAATCATTTGAGATCTTGGGAGTGTGTTGAGAAAAAGTATGTACTACCACGTATAGACTTGGGAGTTGAAAAGAAAATCTTTGAATTTAATGATAAAGAACGAGACATGTACAAAGCAGAAAAGATGATGATTAGTTTACTTCAACAAGCTATTAAAGAAGACATATTTGTATTGCTTCAACATGATAAAACTTCACGTTCAATTTGGGAAGCACTTCGAATTAAGTTTGAGGGAAGTGAGAAGATGATCAAGAGCAAGAAAGCATTGCTAAAGAAAGAATTTGATTTGTTTTCGAGTTTGCCAGGAGAAGATACTAAGAAATTGATCGAAAGATATTGTCATTTAGTACGGTCAATGTCATTGTTAAACATCAACAAAGATTGTGAGGAATGGGTCGACAAATTGGCTGATGCTTTACCTCAGAAAGAATGGGGTACATTTTTGATGATATTAAAGAATACTGGAGAATATGATGGGTTGACAATATCTCAGTTCATCGAAAAGATTAAAGGACAAGATCTTGAGCAACAGAAGATTGCAAGAAAGAACAATCCAAGTCCACAACAAGATGTAAAAATGTACTTCAAAGGGAATGTTCAAAATGTCGAAACAAGTCTAAAAATCCAAACTGCTTTCAGTGTTGAAAATTCATCTGGATCAGTCAATCAAAGTCCAAGCAGCAGTAGTGGTTTTTCTTCATATCCGAGTGTTAATCCGAAAGTTTCAAGCTCAAGTCATCAATTTCAAAGCTCAAACAGCAACAATGGTCATGTCTTAAATTGCAACATCGCTTTGCATCTTCAGAATGGTCAAAAGTTTTCTGAAGAAGTTGTCAAAAGTCATATGGCATTACTTGTTACAGTATTGGAATCATATGAAGGATTGGTTACCGGAAGGATTGGAAATCCTATGTTGTCAAAAGAGGATTATGATCAGATAGATGCTGAAGAAATGGAGCTGATGGATATAAAATGGTGTTTAGCGAGTGTGTTGAGGAGAGCTGAAAAGTTTATAATGATTACAGGAAGAGATGATTTCTTGGATGCAAAAGTGTCTACTTTGGGTTTTGATAAATCTAAAGTTACTTGTTTTCGATGCAGGGAGAAATGTCATTTCAAGAGGGAATGTACTACTCGAGAAGCAAGTGAAGCAAAGAATCTGTTTGGTGGCAATGATTATTATCGAAAAGCCATATATCAACAAATTTCTCATCAACCGTATCAACAAAAAGAACCACAAACTGCACATGCAAAAATGATCGTAGAAGCAAATAAGAAAGCTTATTATGGCATAATTGATCAAGATGATGAAAAAGTGGCAGAAGGCTTTAGCTGGGATAAATACATTCCAAATGATTCAAAAACAGTTGCATTAATCGCACAGATAGTTCAAGAGCCAGATTTGATGACAGAATGGATGAAAAAGTTTGCCAGTGATGAGAAAAATCAATATGATGAATCTAGTTCTTCAGATGCTAGTTCAGAACAACACAAGTGTTTGATCAATCATCAACTGATGACAGTGATGATGAGGAAGAAATGCATATTAATATTGCAAAAACTCATTTATCTCCTGAAAGTTTTCAATTTTATTTTGCAGATAAAGTAGAGAAGCTGAAGGAGAAACAAGTAGCAAAAGTAAAGAAACAGATGAAAAGTCTGAGTATTGTTCAGGAAAAGATTTTTGAACAAGGTGAAGAGGATAAAACTACTGAGCAGGCAGTTGATGTTGATAAGAAAGTGATTGAAGCTGAAAAGGTGTTTGAAGCTGAGAAAGTGGTTGAAGTTGAAAATATTATTGAAGTGGAAAAGATTGTTGAAGTAATCAAACAATGTCTAAAGTGTTCAGAATCGTTTAAAAAGTGTGAAGAAAAAGATGAGAAATTGAGTGAGCAAGATAAGATGAAAGAAACATTATTATTCAATCTCAATTAGGTGAAAGAATCATATGATGTGCTAAACAGAACTGTGACGGGTCTACAAAAGACAAATTCTGAAAGAGAAGATGCATTGACAATGATGAATGCTGTGATGATGTGAAAGCAGAAAGCGATCAATCATTACATTGAAGAATGTCCAAAGCTGAAGCAGGAGCTGGAGACAGAAAGAATTGAAAATGAAAGAATTAGAAGATTGTTGCAAAGTTATTGTAGTTCTGATTATTTGATTGATCGAATTTATCCAACTGTTGCAGGTTTTGAAGCATTTCAAGACAAGAAGTCTGAAGAAAAGGATACTGGTAAGAAACAAAGTGCAAATTATAATAAGTGTCCGCCTCTGATCTGGGAAGGTTATTCTCCCAGAAAACCAAATGAGGAGCAAGTCAAAAAGGCTGTCAATATAGAGTTAAAATCTGAAACAACTGACGAGTTACCAGAAAATATTGACGTCACATTCACATCGTCTGACACTGATCATGAGTCTGAGTTAATAAAAAAGGTGGTCGATCAGGTGTTGGATAAAGATGAGGAGTCGGAGTCAAAGTCTGAGTCAGGGAGTTCGAGTTCAGTTCACAACAGTTCAAAGTCGTCGGTTAAACGGGTTTACAATAAAGAATTCTTGTTATCAAAATCTAATTTGAATGACGGATCAATCAAAGTAGCATATACTTTGAATGATTCAGACAAATTATATTCTGATGGGAAATTTCCAATAAGAGGTGTTAAACCAGAAATGATAAAAAAGGTTTTCAAACTAACAGAAATTAATATTTCTGAAATAAAAGATGTAAATTTTTCTGAAAATCCAAAACCTTACACCTCAAGAGTTCAACAACGTTTAAACAAGAAAAAAGGTTACATTTCTGGTTCTGGTTTTCAAAAGAAACCAAACCACAACGGTAATTTCAAAAAGAAAGGCTTAGGTTTTATTCCATCGAAAAATAATAAAAATGAGAAAATTTATAAAACAAAAACTGTATTTGTTTCGGGGACAAGTTCGGAAGAAGAACAAAAGAGGTAATTCTGGAAGCAAACAAAATAAGAGCTCTTTGTAGAAAAAAAAGTTTAAGAAGAATGGAGCTTATCAGAGAAAGGAAACAAGAACTTGTTACAGATGTCAAGAAGTTGGACACATTGCCTGGAATTGTCCTAAGGCAACCAACATCAAACAGGAAGTTGTTTCTAAACTGAAAGAAAAGATTGTTGAGAAAAATGAACCACCAACTGAAAAATTCAAAGTTTTTAAAAATTCAACATATGAAGTTGGTAAATGTTCAAAGAAAAGATTTTAGAAGAGAAGAGTGAATCTTGACAACCAGAGGTGGGTTGTTAAGAAATTTGATGTGAAATCTGGCGATGAATCTGATTCCACAAAGTCAGAGGAGCCACAAATTGTGTTAAAAATAGAAACATCAGTACCGCCAATGGATGATGTCAATTTTCCACCATTGAGGGCTGAAAATTTTAAACAAAAAGTTGGAAATGTTGAGATTTCGAATCAATTCTATTTTGAGAAAAAAGAATTTGATGTCGAAAAGGTTTTTAATGGAAATGTGAAAAAGATTTTTGGGAAGATGATTGATGGGAAGGTTAAAGGGGTTAAAGAGTTTTATGAAACTAAAAAGGCTACTTATAACCCAAGTGAAGTTGAGGAGGAAACATCCAAGTTTGGTGAAGCTTGGATGTCTGTTTTTCATATGTGATAAGTATGACTTGCCGGAGCTTCCAGGTTGGTAAGTGTGAAGCAGGTATCGGCATCTTTCTTGAGAAATTCACGTTTATGATATTTCGACTTACAAGTGGTAAATCAGGGACATTAAGTTGTACTTGATTTTCTACTAGTGATGTTTGTTGATTGAATTTAAAACTGGTATATTTTTCAAAAGATTGAAGATAAAAGAACAAAGTGATGAGTTTATCCCCTAACCTCAAGTGGTTTGTGAAAATGAACAAAACTAATTTTTTGGAAAACCCATTTTTGATTAAAAACAACTTAAGTGTTTTGAAATCATAATGGGAAAATAGTTTGTTGTCAGGGGGAGTTCTGTTTGTTTATGCCAAGTGGATGGCGATTTGAAGTGATTCGATATCAGTTGTCATTTTACTTGTATAGTTTGTTTTCAAAGTTTCTTTAAATGATTTTGAATTTTAGGGGGAGTAAGAATTTTCAGAAAATCCAAAAACTGTAGAAAATTTGAAAAAGTCAAAAACATGATAAAATCAAAAATGAGTTTTGTTGTGAAAAAGAGGAAATGATAGTACATCAGTGGACAATCACAGCATGCTAAAGAATTGGAAAGTTAATATGTGATAAACGGTCTCACTGATGATATGCCAATAGGTTTTTGCACATTTAGTAGACTGTGACGAGATATAAACCTAAATTTCAAACTTACTTATATCATGGGGAACATCTCTCGGATATATGGGTAACCCCCAAAATCTTGTTTGAAAGGTCCCTCTTTCTGAGATACTAGGTCTTTATGCTTAGTGATATCTGGGGTATTATCCCGGGACTTCTGATTTTGCGGAAGCAATGGCCTAGTCCCCGGAGAATACTTTACGCTTGCTTGAAATATAGCCCACCCTCAGCATAAAAAATGATGAAACATTGCAAAATGCTAATCGTGTGCTGTTGAAGAAAAGATTCTCTAAAGGGAACCCACCAAAAGTCGAAGCCGTCGTCTCTCTGATTTTGCGGAAGCAATAGCCTGAGCTCTCACGGCCCTCGCAATTTAACCCTTTATAGATATCATCTAGGTATACTCACCTGTAAGACTGAATATTGGGATCTGGATACGGGAGTATATTCTGAGGTGGGACACGCGTATAAGTTTAAGTCTCTAAAACATTAATCTCGTATCTAAAAATAGTTGAAAATTGTGTGAAAATTTAAGTGGATCAGTATACTGACAATCTAAGTGAATCGTTTAGAACTTAAAATGTTTTAAGCTTAACGGTGTTAGTGATTTGTCTCAAAAACTGATATGATCCTCTTACACAAACTCACAAAAATATTGTTTGTAAATATTTCTTTACTGCATTCTTATTCTATTTTGAAAAATTCAAAAAGATTTTCGACAACTGATGTTGAAGAGCAGATTTTCAAAATTCCGAGTGCTAAACAGGATGAACAGGTTTGGAAAATTGTGTTTGAAAAGTTTTTCTTATAAGTGATACATCAGAGATTAAAAATGTTAAATCTTTTTATACAATACTTGCAAATGATGGTGTGTTAAGTTTGTGTTTACAAGTGGTAAGCAGTGAATAAATTTGTCAAATTGTAAATTTGTGAAATTTATTGTTAGGTAGAGTTTGTGCAGGATTGAAGATTGGAAAAAGCCAGGTTTCTGATCCTAAGCTTAAGAAATTAAGAGATCTGATCAAGAAAAGCAAGATAAGAGCCAGGTGGAGATCCTGGAGATGAAAAGAAGACAGAGATTGAGGAAGTTTTACATTGTCAGATACTTTGATAGAGTTTGAGAAGACTGATAAAGATTGAAGACTCGACACTGAAGACTCGTCAACATTCGAGGGGGAGTCTGTTGGTGCATGCGTCTGTTGACTTCGTCTTGTATCGAGTCTTGTATGTATATAGATAGATCAGGGCACGTAATTCGAGATAACTGTCAAAATTAGGTTAGCAGGTGAGTTCAAACGAAATTACAAAGTGTAATTTCGCTTGAAATCAACAAGTGATTTCAAACGAAATCACCTTGCTAATTCCGTTTGAAATAGTTATTCAGTGTGAAATGTTAATTTCGTTTGAAATGTAATCTCGTTTGAACTGGTTCAAGCGGAATTACATTGCCTATATATAGGGGTGTCCTGATTTCGTTTGAGTGAGTCTTGAATGTGTGATTCCGGAGCCGAAGTGCTGCCGAAGTGTCGTCTTGCTGTAAAACTTTGTCAAATCAATCTAAAAGACAATTAAAGTGTATATCTAGCTGAATTGAACTCAATATGTCTGTTTCCGGCCTTTCATATTGAGTAGAACTCCTCTGAACGACTCGTTCGGGTCTGAAAACGATCCTACAATAATGTCTCCTTCATCAACGCCAAGAATCTCCTCCAACACCGATAAAAGCTTCATACCGTTCAATTTTAAAAGATATTGAAAACAAATTTTATCAAACGCTTTGGTATGTAAATCAGCTTTTTGTTCGTCAGTGTGGATTTTCTCAATTCGTATCAACTTCTTCTCGAAACAATCTCAGATGAAGTGATGACGAATTTCTATGTGTTTCGTTTTAGTGTGATGGACTGGATTTTTTGTTATGTTTATCGTTGCTTCATTATCAACAAAAATAGGGGTGTTAAGAAATTGCAAATCGTAGTCGCGCATCTGTTGCTGGATCCACAAGATCTGAGAGCAGCAACTGCTAGCAGATACATATTCAGCTTCACATGTGGATAAAGCTACAGAGGTCTGCTTCTTGCATTGCCAGGTGACCAATCGTGGTCCGAAAAGCTGGCACCCCGCTGTTGTTGATTTAGTGTTAACTTTGCAGCATCCGAAATCAGAATCAGAATACCCTTCGAGCGTAAAATCGCCTTATCTTGGATACCACAACCACAGTGATGGAGTTCCTTTCAGGTAGCGTAATATCCGTTTCACAATCACCATATGCGAAGCTCTTGGGTTTGACTGAAATCGCGCTGCGAGGCAGGTTGGATACATAATATCGGGTCTTGAAGCTGTCAAATACATCAGCGATCCGATCATGGAACGATACATCGTTTCATCTACCTTCTCTCCGGTGAGATCAGGGTTTATCCCATGGTTCGTCGCTAATGGGGAATATCATCATGTTCTCCAGCATTACTTGGACCGGCTTCATCATCATTTGAATTTTGTCGTTGATGTCTAGAATACTCAGCTGGAAACCTTTCTTGTGATTCCATATATTCTCTCAGAATATCCAACTCGTCAAAGAAATCTTGTTGTTCTTCTTCTTCTATGTCAAACGAATCCCATAAAGTATCATAATTAAAACGCCATGAGTCACCGAGATTCTGAGGTGGCATTGTATAACCTTGACACTCAACATTGTGTGCTTCGATGATCCGCTTCAAGCTTGGAACAAAGACTCGTTTCAATGGACTTGAGTAACCCACGAAAATTCCTTCAATGCTCTTTGCACCAAATTTTCCAAAAGGTTCTAGAACTGTACAGGGAGACCCAAACGGTTCTAAATACTTCAGGTTCGGTTTGCGGTTGTTGATTAGCTCAAAACACGTTTTGTTGAATTTCTTCACAGTAAGAACCCGGTTGAGTGTATAGCAAGCGGCTGACACTAGTTCTGCCCAAAAGTTAACTGGTAATTTCGAATCAGCAAGCATCGTCCTGGCCGTTTCAATTAATGTCCTGTTCTTTCTTTCAGCTACCCCATTTTGTTGTGGAGTGTAAGGAGCACTAAATTCTTGCAATATACCTCTCTCATCACAATATTCTTCCATCTTGTTGTTCTTAAACTATGTACCATTGTCACTCCTGATTCTTCAGATTCGAGTTTGGTACAAGTTTTTAATTTTTCTGAACAACGCCATCAAACTTTCATATATCTCATCTTTTGTCTTCAGAAATGATACCCATGAAAATCTCGAGTAGTCATCTGTTACTACTAGACAGTAGAGATCCCCAGTTATACTTTTGACGTTAACTGGACCAAACAGATCCATATGGAGTCTCTCTAATGGTCTTGAGACTGAGTTGACTTTCTTTTGAGGATGTGATTTCTTCTTTTGTTTGCCTTTGATGCAGCTAATGCACTCCCCCTCAAGATGAAAACCTTTCACATGAACACCAAGAACTAAATCGTTAAGCACCAGGTGATTCATTTTCCTCAAGTGAATATGGCCCATCTTTCGATGCCATAATTGTGATTCTTTTTCCGTTGCTCCAACACGTACAGATCATTCACTCTAGGTACTCTCATGATAACCCACTCTTCGGGAACAACAAATCCTGGTTTCAAGATCAAAAATTCTTTGTCTGTAAAGTGCGTTGTATACATACGATCGCAAATCTGAGAGATACTCAGAAGATTGTTTTCAAGCTCGGCGATGTAGTTTACTCTTTCAAACGTGACAATACCATTTGATAAAGTTCCTTCACCAACTATTCGACCACCTTGATTACCCGCAAATCCCACATAACCTCCATTAAACCCTCGAACATCGTACAGTAGGGTCTTTTTCCCCGTCATGTGCCGAGAAGCTCCACTATCCATAATCCAACGTGAAACGGATCTTGGAAGCTCCTGCACATATCACAAACATTTAGTTAGATTTTGATGTCACCCAAGCCTCTTTCGACTCAGGTAACTTGACATTGATGTGAGTTTTTGCAATGTATAGTGGCGGAAAATTCTTGTCATTCATCTTTAAGCTCTCTTCAGATCCAATCTCAACCTCTTTGTATAAAAAGAAATCATTTTTAAGAGGTTGACCAGATGATTGATCTTTCTTTGATACATCCTTCTTTTCAGAAGTAGTAGACATTTCCTTTTCAAGCTTCTCATAGTAATCCAAAGGAACATTCATCTTTACCGGAATGGTAGAAGACGATTGTTTTTCCGTCTCAGAAACATTTGGTTTTGAAGAACTTGATTTCTTTTCAACTGATTTTGGTTTCCATGCTTGTTGAGGCGAAGCAACCCGTTTGTAAAATTTGTCAGTTTTAGTTACCACATTCTTTATGGGTTCAATTTTGATCTTGGTGTTTTCATTTTTCAAAACTTTATTCTCAACAATCATTGGAGCTTTGCCTTTTGCATCAGCTTTCCTTTTCTGACTCTCAACAACTTCAGACTTAGGCTTTAAGTTGGTACACTTTCGTGCAATAAGTCCAACTTTGTTGCACTTAAAGCATGTACGAGTATCAACTACCCGACTTATACCTTCGATCTGAGGTTGTGAGGCTTTTTCTTTAAAAAAACTTTTCATTTGATTTTGAAAAAATCTCAGATTCTTGCTCGGAATGAGAACTCGAGCTTTTCACAAACACTTTTTTCTCAGCAAACTTCTTGTTTTGAAAATTCCTTCTTTGATAATTCTTACCACCCTGATATCCACCCGACCATTTATTTTGATTGTTGTTAGAAAAACGCGGAGGTACAACATGTTTTTTATAGTAAGATTTATCTTTTTCAAAATTTAACTGCCTCGTAGAGCGTTTTAAACCTTCAATTTCAGAAACATCAATCTCAATCAACTTGAACACATTTATGAATTTATCAACATTCACATTCTCCAAAGGAAAATCACGATCCGAATACAACTTATCCGATCCTAACATCTTGTACATCACAAAATTAGGTTCTTCACTTAAGTTGTTTTTGGAATGTATTTATCCAAAAAGCATCCATCATCCTTAGTAGTGTCACTTTCAGATTTTAAAACATTTTCAACCATGCTTTTCACAACTTTAGATTGAACACTATCTTCATCAGATGATGTGGTAAATGTGACATCAATCGTGTCTGGAAGCTTAACTTCACTTTCTTCTTCATCATTAACCAACCTTGATTTTTTCTTTGAAAAATTATTTAGAACTAGTGGTGGAACCTGATGAAACCCAACCCCGGTTCCATCAAAGTATACATCTTCGCCTGCTTTGTTCTTCCCAATTAGTTTAGGAACGATATGTTGAAGAACAAAACTTGCAGAGTTGTAACTGTTCAGTTTCAACTGAATGCGTTCATTCTCAATTTTAGCTTCTTGAAACTGAAGCTTCAACTTAGCAATTTCATCCAGTTGTTGATTGATTAATTTTTCTTTTACCCTAAGAACACCTGACAGTTGAACATTTTCTTTGTATGTCTTACCATTTCTCTCATCAGAATCTTTTACCGTGCGTTTTAGCTTCTCAAAATTTTCAGAAAGTTGACGATTTTTATGAATTAGCTTTTCGTTTTCTTTCCTAATTCTTTCTACGTCACTTTTATCATTTTCAATTTTCTCAGTTAATTCTTTTAAACGATCATTTGAAGCTTTTAACATTTTGTCACGGTTTAAGATCTGATCTTCAACGTCTCTGACTCTTCCTGTCAGTTCTTCAACCTTTTTAACGTTGAGGTAAGTAAGTGTACTACAAATCTTGCAGTCTTTCATGCAATTTTTGCAGTCGTTCTCATTTTTAGCTTTCTTACCTGACTCATTGGTTGCATCATTCTGACTGATCTTGCTTTTAGACTCAGTGCCAGAACCAAAAACTACCTCTAGTTCTTTCGCAACAAACACTTTGTCACCCATCTTCTTCAAAATCTCAGCCATGAATTCTTGTGACGTGTCAATAATCCCGTCATCAACTTTCTTTGGCTTCCGCTCTTTCTCTTTTTCTTTTTCTTTTTTCTTCAGCTTTTTCTTTAACTTCTTCTTTAGCTTCTCCTCCTCCCCACCACAATCTCTGATTTACTTCTTCTTCATCAGCAATTTGTTTGATGAAAGTTTCAACATCAACAGTATTTGGATCAACAACAATGTTTCCATTGGGATCTAGGTAACATTCTCTATTAACATCCCATCTTTTCGCCTGTTTAGCTTCTTTGTATATTCGAGAAATTCTAATCATCCTGTTCTGAGCTACCATCTTTCTGTTGACGTATTTCACTTCTTCGGTTCTGGAGTCTTTGAAAGGAACAATCTTTGTCACAAACGCATAGCCCACTGCGTCTTCTTCTGGTAACACTTCACTCCAATCATATCCCTCATCGTCATGAATAACAGCAAGTGCTCTGGATTTTTCTTTGGGATTTTCTTCTATCTGCTTCATTCTGGGGGGTTCAGATTTGTTCTGATGGTAGATAGCTCTTTTTTAGTAATCTTCACGGAACGGATTTGCCGTATCATCAGCATATGCATTTCGACATTCTCTTTAAAAATGACCTTTTTGTTTACATTTAAAGCACGTGACCTTCGACTTATCAAACCCTATGTAACAACTCTCATCAAAAGTCCTAATTATTATTTTATTTTGTCCTAAAGGAAACCCTAATTGAGACCCCAAAGTGATTCTGTATAAACCCTAAAATTTTCAGAACAATCAGAATTAGGATCAGGGCCCCTAAAACTCAGGGGGGGGGGGGTATTCCCTAGTTACGATTATCCACTTAAATTGCTGTCAAAAACGAATTTTATCATTCCGTCAACTCAGCAAAGCTAGTTAGGGACGTGGCTACCCTAGGGTAGGTTGTGACCCCTCGCGTCACGCGACGCCCCCACGTAGAACCCTCGCGTCACGCGAGGGGGTCAAATTTTAAGTATAAATAGTGGGGTGTGGGACTTGCATTCTGGAGTTGGAACAACGAACAAATTCGTTATATACACCGAGTTATAGTCTGTTTACTACAATACAGGGTAATAACTTGATCGCTGATACGATTCAATGTCCGATCGATAGAAATCAATCTAATGGATGTTTAAGTGCTGCCCAAATTAGGGTTATGCTTTGTCATTCGTCGTGAATTCGATGGATGTTTAAGTATCGCACTTTGTCATTCGTTGTGAAGGTTTCGATCTCGTGAGTTATCGGTAATACTGTATTAGTTACTGACCTAGTTTGTGTGCATATTTAAATTAGGTTACAAGGCTAATCATTAGGCTTAAACTCTGCCCGTATTAAATCTGCAATGTGAGTCATTCTCTTTTTATCAAATTACTTTCAAAATCATGTTTATTTTCAAGGTTATAATTACAGGGATTAAGGCTTTGTAGCCTCCATATTACAGCCGGTATGTGGGGTTTTGTATACAATACTTGATAACCGTCACCATTGGACAACGGGTTAGCCAAGTGGTGATATGACCATAATCACAGACACCATTGGACAACGAGATAGCCAATAGGTGGTCGAGTAATAAATACCGTGGGTAGATGGTTGATATGTATAAACATTGTAATCGCTCTTAATACTGTAAATTATAACAAACACGTCGTTTTTAGTAAAAAGAATGATTCACCAGTATTTCCCCGCTGACAAAACCTTTTTCAAACATGTTTCAGGTGATCTGTTGTGATCCAGGAAAAGTGTCGCGAAGCACTACAAGCTTAAGGAAGTGGCTCAATATAAATAAAGAAACATGTTTTGTAAAATAGATATTTCCCAGTGAAATCACCTTATTGTAAATTACGGGGTTATCCCGAATTATGAAATAAAATAATCGGGCATTTTTCAGTTTTAAAAGATCCTGTTAAAAATCTTCCGCTGTCGCATTATAAATACCACGGGTTCCTGTCCCGCGGCTCCTGATCGGGTCAAACCGGTGCTGGGGCCGTGACTGGAAAAGGTGGTATCAGAGCCACTGATTTAAGCCTATTATGTACTTAAAATACTTAATTTTCCTGATTATCATTTTGTGATTATGTGTTTTATTATTTGAATATTCATTTACAGTATGGGTAAGCAAAGACTTTCGGATATCTATTAAAATTAGATACTTCACCAAAAGAAAAAGGAACTTCATCCTCAAGATGCCCAACAAATACTGAGGAAGGAATATTTGTTCGAAAGGCACAATATGAGGAACCACTTTCTCCTAATAAAAGAAGTTTGATTATTAAGAAAAGTCAGGAGAAAATAAAGAATTCACGACCAAAAGAAGTGAGGGTTAATCAGGAAATCCAGAAACTAGACAGTAAACCACCTTGGGAAGATGAATTAGATGAAAAATGGGCTGATCTCTATATGTTCGCTACGGTAGCAGTAAATGCTAACATTTGAATACCCTGACCCAGTCCTAGCAATTATAATCCAGAAACTCTAGAAGAAAACTTTACCCAATAAATAAATAAACCCTAGTATGTTTTGTCAGTCGTCCTTTGTATTAAATTAATTACACGGTATGCAATAATACTTGAATGTTTATATCTGTAAAATTTCTGTTATAATTTTTTTTAACTTAGCATTTTGTGTACATTTTTGCATATATAGCATGAATGAGTTATCTGAAGCCCTTCAGAATCTCAATCTTTATCCGGTGAAAATAGAAGTTTCCCGAGACTTTAATGGTTACATACCCGATATAGAAGAACCTATGGAATTCAACGCTTCACCACCGGAGAAATCAAAGCCTAAGAAAAGGAGAAGATTCGTAGGCTGGCGACGTGTACGCAGGAGGAAACCAGCAACTAGAAAGGTTCCCAAAATAGAGAACCCCATCGATAAAGGAAAAGAAATATGATCGGGGAAGGTTCTAGGCAAGTAGAAATGGAAATTGGTGAGAGTTCTAAACAAGTCGAGGAGTTACCATTACAAGAAGAGTTGGATCATATATTGGCAAGTTTTGATATCATTAGGCATATTAATAATAACCTTTACCCTTATCCTGCTGAAACTCAACTTCCAATAAATTTGGAACCAGCCATCCCAGAACCTTTAATCCATACTAAACCTTTAGGAATGGACGAGTGGTGGACAAATGACTGGCAGTTTCAAAACCTCCTAAATAATCCTTATACCTTTTTCCCTCAGTTCGACCCAGAACCTATACCAAACCCACCAATGAGCAATGAAAACTTAGCTGAACTCCGCCATTTTGGCGAAGAACTGATAGGTGCAGGGAATAGGATTCGGGAGGTGGGAGAGCAAATCTCCTGAAAGTATGACGAGAGGGAACGTCGCTTCTAAGGTGCCCAGGGATAGATGGTTGTAAAGCTGTGATTGTATAATAGTAATAATAATAATAAAATAAGTCTGTAAATAACCTACAAATAAAACCTTTGTAAGATAACGGTGTGTAATGATGCATAATATATATATATATATATAAAATGGGAATCGAGAAATTGATAATTTTGGCTATATGCATTTTGTGAAATTTGTACGATTGTTTTGTGTATAATTGTTATTTACTCTATACTAATAAATTATATATATTAATTATCAGATGGAAAACGCTAATAATGAACCAGTTAACGAGGTTAACCAATCTGAGCAACACCCGGATGATCAATTTATGACTAGGCAAGATATAGAAAATATCGTTGCTCAAGGAATAGCCAATGCTATTCCAGCAGTCCTTGCTGCTGCCCAAACACCTGTTGAACCTCAACAAATCATTCCTAGCAAACGTACTTCTGAAGATAACTTCAGTAATAGCGTAAACGGAGGCGGTAATCATACTAACAACAATAATGATCCACGGCAGGCCCCGCTCCCTAAGAAAATGAAAGCTGCAACGCCTGGTTGCACTTACAAAGAATTCCTTGCCTGTAAACCTGCTGAATTCGCAGGCAATGAAGGGGCTACCGCGGCACTGCGTTGGTTGGAGAAAACCGAAGCAGTAATTACAATAAGTAAATGTGCTGAAGAAGACAAGGTCATGTACGCATCGAATCTTTTTAAAGAAGGGGTGCTAGAATGGTGGAATACGGTACTTCAAGCCAAAGGAAGAAATATGGCCTATGCCATGAGTTGGGAGGAATTTAAGCAACTAATAGAAAGAAAATTCTGTCCCGAATACGAAAAAAAACAAATGGCAAATAAATTCCTGAACCATCGGATGGTGGGTGTCGATTGTCGAGGATATACTTCGACATTTTTCGAATATGCTAGAGTGGTACCAACACTGGCTTCGCCAGAACCGGTGCTCATTTCTTGCTATATTTGGGGATTGATTAGCGAAATCCGTAATATCGTTAAAGCTGCGAGACCTCGCACTATTGACGATGCGGTAGAATTAGCTAACACCCTAACTGACGAACTGATACGCACAAGAGATGAAAACAGGAAAAAAGAACTGGCTCAGAAAATTACCCAAGGATTTCGTGTGGGTAATAATAGCAACTTCAAGAAAAGAGGAACAGGGTAATCCTCAACTCCGCCGTTCTGCAGGAATTGCAGAAAGAAACATTATGGAAGATGTAATGTAACCTGCAACTTTTGCAAAGTTGTAGGACATCGCGAAGAAGCCTGCAGAAAGAAAACAAGGGTCTGCTATAACTGTGGAGAAGCAGGACATTTCAAACCAGAATGCCCTAAGTTGGTTAAACCAGCAGACAATAAAGCCAAACCAGCCGACGGAGCTACCAAGAAGAATGTTCGAGCATTCCAATTAACTACTCAGGAGGCAGAACTCATTCCAGATGTGATAGTTGGTACGTTCCTAGTCCACAACGTTTACGCAAAAGTATTATTTGACTTTGGTGCAAACCAAAGTTTTATAAATACTACATTCTGCCAAGCTCTTAACTTACCCTTAACCAACCTTAGGCAGATTTTTACAGTCGAAACGGCAGATGGGAATTCTGTTAATATAGATAAGGTTTTGCAAAAAGAAAATATAGAACTTTCAGGTCGTAAATTCTCTGCAAACCTGTTACCTATGAAGTTAGCTGGATTCGATGTCGTGTTAGGAATGGATTGGTTAGTAGCCAACCATGCTCGAATCCTTTGTGATAAGAACTCTATAGAAATTCGAGCACCTACCGGAGAAGTAATCATGATTACAGGAGATAAGCCACGAAAGCTACTAAAGTTCATTTCAGTAATGAAAGTTGCTAGTTATAAACGGAAACAAGGAATAGTGTATATGATTTCAGTAATCATTAGCACTAAGGGTAAGGAACTTAAGGAAATTCCTGTAGTTTCAGAATACCCAGATGTATTCCCAGAAGAACTCCCAGGATTACCACCCAACAGGGAAGTAGAATTTAGGATTCATCTAATTCCGGGAACTACACCGATAGCTAAGGCACCTTATCTGTTAGCACCCACCGAAATGCTAGAATTAAAGAAACAATTAGATGAATTACTAAGTAAAGGATTTATACAACCTAGTTCATCCCCGTGGGGAGCACCAGTGTTGTTTCTGAAAAAGAAAGATGGGTCAATGAGAATGTGTATTGATTATAGAGAACTGAATAAGGTTACAATTAAGAATCGATACCCATTACCTAGGATTGATGATCTTTTCGATCAACTTCAAGGAGCTAGGTACTTTTCTAAGATCGACTTACGCTCTGGATATCATCAATTGAAGGTACAAGAAGAGGACATACCTAAAACTGCTTTCAGAACTAGGTATGGTCATTACGAGTTTACAGTCATGCCCCTTGGATTAACAAATGCACCTGCAGCATTTATGGACATGATGAATAGGATCAGTAAACCCTATTTGGATAAATTTGTAATTGTCTTCATCGACGATATACTTATTTATTCCAAAAGTCAGGATGAACACTGTCAGCACCTGCACGCACTCTTAACTTTGTTAAGAAGAGAAAAGCTTTACGCCAAATTCTCAAAGTGTGAATTTTGGCTACAGGAAGTGCAGTTTTTAGGACACATGGTAAACTACGAAGGTATTCACGTAGATCCTGCTAAGATTGAAGCAATCACCCAATGGAAGGTTCCACAATCAGTTATGGAAATTAGAAGCTTTTTAGGATTAGCTGGATACTATAGGCGCTTTATTAAGGATTTTTCCAAAATAGTTGTACCATTAACTAAGCTAACCTGTAAAGCGGTTAAGTTTGAATGGGGACCTAGGCAAGAAGAAGCCTTTAGGATTCTAAAGCAAAAGCTAACAAACGCACCAATTCTAGCCTTACCAGAAGGAACTGAAGATTTTGAAGTATATTGTGATGCTTCAAAGCTAGGATTAGGATGTGTGCTAATGCAACGCAAAAAGGTGATTGCATATGCATCAAGACAATTGAAAAAGCACGAGGAAAATTATACGACTCATGACTTAGAATTAGGAGCCATAATTTTTGCCCTTAAAATTTGGAGACATTATCTGTATCGAAGTAAGTTTACTGTCTATACGGATCATAAAAGTTTAAGGTACATATTTGGGAAAAAAGAGTTAAACATGAGACAAAGGAGATGGATGGAAATACTAAGCGACTACGAGTGTGATATTCAATATCACGAAGGAAAGGAAAATGTAGTTGCAGATGCCTTAAGTCGTAAGTATCATGAGAAACAACGACGGGTTCGTGCTCTTAGATTAAATCTACAGTTAGATTTAATAGAACAACTGAGAAATGTCCAGGAAACAGCAATCAAGGATAATGCTGAAGGAATGAAAGGAAGAATAAAAGAAATAGAGCAAGGAGCTTTTGGAATTTGGAAATTCCACAAGAAAAGGATTTGGGTTCCTAAGCAAGGAGAATTAAGAGATAAAATTTTAGAAGAAGCTCATAAATCTAGGTATACCATGCATCCTGGTAACAATAAAAGGTACCAAGACTTAAAAAATAATTTCTGGTGGATAGGAATGAAAAAGGATATAGCTAGATATGTTTCTAAATGTCTTACTTGTTCACAAGTTAAGGCAGAACACCAGAAACCTTCAGGTCTACTACAACAATTAGAAATGCCTGTATGGAAATGGGAACTCATAACAATGGACTTTGTTACTAAGTTACCCAAAACCAGAAAAGGTAATGACGCAATTTGGGTAATTCTGGATCGATTAATCAAATCAGCTCATTTTCTACCCATGAAGGAAACCTTTAGCATGGAAAGGTTAGCCAAGTTGTATGTAGACGAAGTAGTATCCTTACATGGAGTTCCACTCTCCATTGTATCGGATAGGGATAGTCGTTTCACTTCCCATTTCTGGAAAAGTTTCCAGAAAACAATGGGAACACGACTAAATTTAAGTACGGCATATCATCCACAAACAGACGGGCAAAGTGTAAGGACGATACAAACACTGGAAGACATGCTCCGAGCATGTGTGATAGATTTTGGTGGAAACTGGGATGAACACATACCCTTAATTGAATTCTCCTATAATAATAGTTATCAATCAAGCATCGAGGCTGCCCCATTTGAAGCACTGTACGGATGAAAATGCAGAACTCCAGTTGCTGGGCAGAAATAGGAGAAAGTCAATTATCAGGTCCTGAAATAGTTCAAGAAACCAATGACAAGATCACTCAAATCAAGGAAAGACTAAAGACTGCTCGAGATCGTCAAAAGAGTTATGCCAATAATAGACGCAAGCCACTAGAATTCCAAGTTGGAGATAGAGTACTATTGAAAGTTTCTCCTTGGAAAGGAGTAGTTCGATTCGGTAAGAAAGGAAAGCTAAGTCCAAGATACGTAGGACCATTTTCAGTGATCCAACGTATAGGACCAGTTGCTTATCGTTTACAAATACCAGAAGAGCTAGCTGGAGTACATGATGTATTTCATGTATCTAATTTTAAGAAATGTCTATCTGACAAATCTCTGGTAGTACCTCTTCAAGATATAGAGGTAAATGAAAAGCTAAAATTTGTTGAGAAGCCACTACAAATAGAAGACCGAAAGATTAAGTTTCTCAAGCACAAACGACTAGTGTTAGTCAAAGTCAAGTGGGATTCAAAGAGAGGACCTGAATACACTTGGGCGCTGGAATCAGAAATGAAGCGGAAATATCCTCAACTATTCCAGTAAATCTCGAGGACGAGATTTTTATTAAGGTGGGGAGGATGTAACAACTCTCATCAAAAGTCCTAATTATTATTTTATTTTGTCCAATAGGAAACCCTAATTGAGACCCCAAAGTGATTCTGTATAAACCCTAAAATTTTCAGAACAATCAGAATCAGGATCAGGGCCCCTAAAACTCAGGGGGGTATTCCCTAGTTACGATTATCCACTTAAATTGCTGTCAAAAACGAATTTTATCATTCCGTCAATTCAGCAAAGCTAGTTAGGGACGTGGCTACCCTAGGGTAGGTTGTGACCCCTCGCGTCACGCGACGCCCCCACGTAGACCCCTCGCGTCACCCGAGGGGTTCAAATTTTAAGTATAAATAGTGGGGTGTGGGACTTGCATTCTGGAGTTGGAACGACGAACAAATTCATTATATATACCGAGTTATAGTCTGTTTACTACAAAACACACACACAGCACGGAACGCTGCCGCAATACAGGGTAATAACTCGATCGCTGATACGATTCAATGTCCGATCGATAGAAATCAATCCAATGGATGTTTAAGTGCTGCCCAAATTAGGGTTATGCTTTGTCATTCATCGTGAATTCGATGGATGTTTAAGTATCGCACTTTTTCATTCGTTGTGAAGGTTTCAATCTCGTGAGTAATCGTAAATGCTGTATTAGTTACTGACGTAGTTTGTGTGCATATTTAAATTAGGTTACAAGGCTAATCAGTAGGCTTAAACTCTGCCTGTATTAAATCTGCAATGTGAGTCATTCTCTTTTTTATCAAATTACTTTCAAAATCATGTTTATTTTCAAGGTTATAATTACAGGGATTAAGTCTTTGTAGCCTCCATATTACAGCCGGTATGTGGGGTTTTGTATACAATACTTGATAACCGTCACCATTGGACAACGGGTTAGCCAAGGGGTGATATGACCATAATCACAGACACCATTGGACAACGAGATAGCCAATAGGTGGTCGAGTAATAAATACCGTGGGTAGATGGTTGATATGTATAAACATTGTAATCACTCTTAATACTGTAAATTATAACAAACACGTCGTTTTTAGTAAAAAGAATGATTCACCAGTATTTCCCCGCTGACAAAACCTTTTTCAAACATGTTTCAGGTGATCTGTTGTGATCCAGGAAAAGTGCCGCGAAGCACTACAAGCTTAAGGAAGTGGCTCAATATAAATAAAGAAACATGTTTTGTAAAATAGGGATTTCCCAGTGAAATCACCTTATTGTAAATTACGGGGTTATCCCGAATTATGAAATAAAATAATCGGGCATTTTTCAGTTTTAAAAGATCCTGTTAAAAATCTTCCGCTGTCGCATTATAAATACCACGGGTTCCTGTCCCGCGGCTCCTGACCGGGTCAAACCGGGGCTGGGGCCGTGACACCCTAGCTTGGTTGAAGGTCCACCAATAGAATGTCTACCAGTAATCTCCATGAATCTTTGCACTCGTCTGACTGCACTAGCCATACACCACCTTATATCGATCAACTCCATCTCCTCTGGGTCAATCTGATCATAATCTTCCTTGGTGAGGTTAGTGTTTCCAATCTTTCCCGCAACAAGGCTCTCGTATGACTCTAAAACAGAAGCTAAGAACACCATCTGCTGCTTTGCGGATTCTTCACTAAAATTTTGAGCAATCTTTAGGTCCACAACAATGTTGCATTGAAACAAATTCTTTGGAACTGATTGACTTTGAGCAGTTGAAGTTGAACCTCCATGATAACCACTGCTTGAACTTTCTTGATTTGACAAGTTAGAATTTTCAGCTGAGAAAGCTGTCTTGGGGGACATAGTCTTTGGGATCATACTACCTCGATAATGCAGCTCAACATTATGCTGATATGAGGAATTATTGACTTTGTTTGTTTTCTTGATCTCCAGCTCATGACTCTCCAGTCTTTCAATTAACAGATCAACCGTCAGATCCTCCGACTTTATTGTGTTCTTTAACATCTAGGCAAAGTATTGCCAGTCTTTCTCATCCGGCAGCGAGTCAAACAGTTTGTCAACCAATTCTTCTTGAGTGTACACGATTTCGTGTCTTACAAGTTCCAGCTTCAAATGCCCGAATCTTTCGATCATCTTTGACACAGATTCATTTTTCAAACATCCAAACAAATCAAATTCTTTTCTTAACTATTTCTTTTTGTTTTTAACTATCTCAGCACTACCCACACATTTCACTCTAAGGTTCTCCCATAAATCTTTTGCATTTGTGTACTCGATCAACGATATTATGTCGTCTCTCACAGACTGATGAAGCAATGCAATGCACTTTTGTTCAGCAACAAAATTTTCTACATTATCAGTGCCTTCTAAATTTTCATAATCTGATCTTCCGATATTGTAACCATTCTTCAAGCTTTTCCAGCTTGGATATGCAAACGCTTTTAGCCACTCTTCAAACCTTTTAGCCCATCTATTGTATTCTTCGATCGCCATCAGTTTGGGAGGTTTGTTGTATGTGCCATAAGCACTCTCCACACTCAAAGCATCAGAAAGAGTTTTCTTCGCACTCGGAGTTGAAACGTTTTCATTCGTGTTGTTTGATGTATCATCTCCACTGTTTCCCGCGAAAGCAAAAACATCACAGAACGGATTCATGAACTCATCCATCTTTACATATCTAAAACAATCAACAAACACTTTAGAAATATTTTTGGATTTTAAAACAGTTCAAATGGAATCACTTCACGCGAAATCAGCTTCAAACGGAATTAGATTTCACGCGGAATACTCAATTCAAACGGAATTAGGTTTGGTGCGGAATAGCTAATTTCGTGTGAAACTTTCAAACGGAATCTGATTTCGTGTGAAATCAGTAGCAGTTTCAAACGGAATCGGTAATTTCGTGTGAACTAACAGCTCTTTCAAACAGAATAAGTGATTTCGTGTGAAATCAAAGCAGTTTCAAGCGGAATTAACCACAAAAGCTAATTCCGTGCGAAATCACAAGTGCTATTTCGAGCGGAATTAGGATGACATCATCAAATCGGCCACCAATTTGTCAAATTGATCCAGTTTTTGATCGAATTTTGGTCCAATTCTTTCAATGATTCATTAAAACAGGGTTTTACATGATATATGTGAAATTCAGTCCAATTTGTCCGTTAAATCTCGTTTAATTTTGAAAAGAAGGAGTAGAAGTGATGAAAACAAGCTGAATTGGTATAAACTCTTCGTCCTGAGCTTTGATACCACTTGTTGGATCGTCGTGTGACCCTAACGAGTCAATCAGAAGAGTTTAAGATCTATTTCAAAGGAGGAATAAGAGAAATAGACGTGTAACAACTTGATTCCTCTTAATTATTTTATTATTGATACCAAAGCTTTTATAGATCGTTTGACAAACTGGCAGCACCTCGACTCTGAATCGGAAAAGTTACAAATGAAACCACAACTCAGCTATATATAGTGGTGTTAATTCTGGTTGAAAGTGTCACTTCCCATTTCAAACGAAATCACAAGATCTAATTTCGCTTGAAATGACCAATGTCACTTTCATGCGAAATTACCCAATCTCACACAAACCCTAGTTTCTAACCTGCTGAGCACTGGTTTATCCTATCTAGACATGAGACTCTATAAAGACAAAGTTAACAGTCATTTGTGCACCAACATCAAAGAAGAGCAAAGCATAACCAAGAACCAACTCCAAACTATGGTAGAAAAATATCAAGTTTGCAAAAAGGAGTTGGAATCCACCCAAATCACTTGTGAAAGATGGGTGGAATCTTGCAAAGGTTATGAGGTCATGCTTGAAAAACAGCTTGAAAGCAATGTAAAATTTGGCATAGGATTTAGAAAATATGATGAAATTGAAAACACTGCTGCAAAACAAGCTGGTTCAGTTGAAATAACACCAACCAACAAGAATGGCCAAGAAGTTAAGATAACTGACAAACTTGGTAACAAAATCACTCTGGAAAGATCTGTAGGATCCTCAACCTTTGAGGAAATTGAGAAATGCCAATTTAAACCCACATGGTCTGATGAGTGTGACATTCTTGAAAATTTCAAACCAATGGACTTCTCAACCACTGATGGTGTAAAAGCTCCTAAAGCAAAGGTCATTCCTCTCAAAGATATCCCAACAGTGGTTCAAAACTCTGTTGCTAAGGAGTCTGAGAAGAAGAAAAGAAGAGAAAAAGTTAAAAACCTGTTTTGTGATTTCTGTGAAAAGAAGAACCATCTAACAAAAGACTGTTTTCATCTAAAAGCATATGATATCAACAAAATAAGTGTAAGTGTACCTGCTGAGAGCTGCACCATCTGTGGTAAATCAAACCACAAAACTCAGGAATGTGTGTATCTCAAATCCTTTGATGTAAAAAAGAATGAGTACACTGCAAAAACATCCTTGAGTTCATCAACATCATCTGTCAAATTCACCAAGAATCAACCACTGTTTGTGCCAGTTCAAACAGCTGTTACAAAGTAGCTGAACCAAACCTCTGTCAAAAGAGATGTTCAGGTGACTGATGCACCCCCTGCCAATCAATACAGAAGAGGTAAGGGACGACCACCATACAAAAGGATCCCACATGTTTATGAGGTTTACAAAAAGCCTTCTAAACCAAGAGTGAACAGGCATCCTTTTGGTTATCAGCAGATCATTGGGCAAGACCCCCAACAGTGGTTAGAGAAAAACTATTCAAACCCCAGACCTAACCACTGCCCATCCACCTGAACTTAACCTAGACACTGCTGAGACCCCATCCAAAGCCTTATTGGCTTTGGAGACCCTAATGAACTAATCTTTTACTACATGTGCAGGGAGCTTCTGCACGCTTAGATAGTCTTTGGTATGTAGATAGTGGAGGCTCCAGGCACATGACAGGATGTAGACCCTTCTCAAAGATTTCAAAACTCATGGAGGGGGTGATATATCCTTTGGCAATAATAGTAAAGGGAAGGTTCTGGGGTCTGGTACTGTTCAGTCTGGTAAAGTTAAGTTTGAAAATGTCAATCTAATAGACAATCTAAAATTCAACCTCTTAAGTGTCTCTCAAATGAGTGATAAGGGCTATAGGTGATTCTTTACAAAAGAGTGTTGTAGGATTGTTGGACCAGAAATGATTGAAAAGATTAAAGCAATAATAAAAAATGGAAAAACCCAACTTGTTGCTCAAAGAAGTGGCAATGTTTATGTGGTGGATATGTCAAAAGAGAGCCCCATGACTGATGCCTGTCTAATCTCAGCTGCCTCAAACAAAGAGACCGAATTATGGCATAGGAGATTGGGACACACAAATCTCAAGACAATCCCTGCTATTTCAAAACAGGGGTTAGTAAGAGGTTTACCTCAAAAATTGTTCACTTGTTCTGAGCATTGTGTTTCCTGCCTAAAAGGAAAACAACATAAAAGTTCAGTCAAATCAATTGAAGAGTCCAAATGTCACACCCCGACCACTTAAAACAACAAAACGTGGCGGAAACGTCGGGGAGTGTTGTAACAGAATCATTGTTTCACAACCATGGATTAAAAATTTCATTTTATTGAATTAATGAACTCATTGTTTTATTACAAATCAGATAAATACAAATATTGTCTTTCAAATTTTAAAGTCGCTAAGGCACGAATCCATCCTATGTGTATCATGCATCAACAATCATCACAAAGCAGCACCTGAAACATATGTAAAAAAATTGGTACGTCAGCATAAAAATACCTGTGAGATACATAGGTTTTAATGAAAATATGATTCATGACTTGTAAGTTTAAAAGAATGTTTTAACAAAAATAGTCATTAACTTTGTAAAGTGTTTTCTTTTATAAATCATATAACAAGTGATAATAAAACAGATGATATAAAAGAAAGATGCATAAATAAATAATTAAGTAAAATGAGTTTGTATAAAATATGTTTTGATAAAAAGGATTGTATTATATACATAAAAATATACTTTGGTTTTAAGAAAGTCGAATAAGTAATATATTAAAATATATTTCAGTTCCAAAATAGTCAAACAGATAGTATATTAAATATACTTTAGTCGTCAAAATAATAGTTTTCAGTAGTATATCAAAAGTATACTTTGTTTATATAAATAACATATTAAACTATGCTTTGGTTTTATAAATAACATATTAAACTATGCTTTGGTTTTATAAATAACATATCAAACTATGTTTTTAGTAATTAACAAAATATAAGTTGTTTTGTACAATATCACACATGAGAGGATATCAAACTATACTTTTGGGAGTATAACAAAATATACAATAAAAATGTGATTTTGGAATTCAACCAAACCTTAGTGCATCAAAATACACCTAGGAGACTATAGAAATACCATGAAGGCAATCCCTATTTGGATAAAGTATCGGTTTCTGACATTCCATAAACAATAGGAATGTGGTGTCAAATCCTATAGCGCTATATCATACTACCAATCGGTCTGGTGAACATAAAATAAGTACAATTCAACAATTAATTTTATAATCTTTGAAAAATCAGTGTTTAAACCATAAATAATCATTCAGTTTGTCAAAAGATAAGTACTAATATGTATAATCAATTATACCTTGAAATTATGAACATAACAAACACGTACACATGCTTCACCCCAAAACATTAAAAATAGTAAAAGAGGGAACTATGTACTCACTTGAGAATGCTTAGGAGTCTTGAATAACAACCAAGCAAAGCTAGAGGGATCACGGAATCAATCGGCACCTAATATAGGTAACTAAGTAAATAAACCGGACTTAAATCGGAAGATCGGATAGAATGAGGTTTCGTAAACCAAATGAGTATAGGAACTCATGTAATATGGTTTAACAAAGCCTATATCCTAAATCGGAACCTAACCTAAGTGCTTACGACCCATTACGACCCATTAAGGTAGCTTACGCTACTTTAACGCGTCGTTCGTGAAACGCGTTCGGACCTCCTAACTAGTCCTATGACAAGTATTATATGCCTTAACAAGTCTAATAATGTTTCCTAATCAGTTTAGATGTCAAAATTTTGGTTACATATGCTTAAAATGAATTTATGCGCAAAAAGGGCATTTTGGTCATCTTCCTAAGGCATATAAACTACCTATCATACAACTAACTAAACGAAGTGACCATAAGGTATAACCTCGGAAGGTTATTCCCGATACAACTATGGTCACCTATTGTGTTTGGTCGGATCCTAATGATCGACCATACGGGTCTAGTTCGAAAGTCTAAGCGGTTGTTTAGACCGCTTATCTTACGACCCTACATAAGCACTATACCTAAAGTGATGAGTTAAACATGTTAAAACATGTTTAACGAAATTAGAAAAGAAGTTTGATATCAAGACAAAGGGTCTTGATACCCAAAAATAGTTTGGTTGCAAAATACGCATAAACTCGCATTTTGACCGAAACTATGACTCGTCACTAAGCCTAAATAATGTGGTAATCAGTAGGTATAGTCACAAGAGACTATAACCATCATGATTATGCTCACGTTAAACTTCGTGTTAAGCATTGACTGGTCAAAGCAGAAAGTCAAACACTGTTTGACTTTCCCGCTTAAAAACGCATAAAAGAACGAAAGAAGCTTACAAAGGGTCCAAGCTAGGAAGATCTTGATTCAAATTGCTCAGGTATGAAGTCTTAAACCCCAACTTAGAGCTATTTGAATCAGATTGTGAGGAATGAGAATGAAGGTGTTGGGTTTATATAGATTTCGGTAAACCGTTAGGATCGTCCCTCGTAAACCGTGCTTGAATCATGACCTTACACTTGGGCCCAAGGTTTTAGAACACCATGGGAACATGTAAAACCATCAAATACCAGCCCATAGGGTGCAAAACCATGGGTTAAAACCATCAAAAACTAAAAAATGGACCAAGTTCAATGTATCTGCCAGAAATTTCAAAAATGGTCCCTGCAGTTGTAAAACTTGATTTTTGGCACTTTTAAGCCCCGTTAACCCCATTGCAAGGCTCTAAAATAAAGTTAAAGTATAGGGAACTTAAAATATGCTCAAAAGCATCTCGTATGTCGGCTCGTTTGGTCGTACGGTTGCGTTGTTCGGTTAATTATGACGGAAGTCGTAACGAACGTAAAAACGATCCAAATTAAGCGACGAATGGAATTTTATCATGCCAATCACTAAAATAAAATAGTTTAATGATTATATAAATTTTTTGATATCCGGATATATATCCAGAACGTAAGATATGCGCGAAAATGCAAACTTATGCACTTTTTGACGCTTTTAGTCCCTGAATGACCAAAAAGTTTATTTTAGCATACCGAACACCTTAAAGCCTATTTCTAAGCTATGTAAAGGATATTTATGGTATGTTTAACTTATGATCAAGTTCCAGAATGTTCGTTACCACAAGAATCGGCATACTTTTGCAGTTTGACACAAATAGTCCCTGCGATCGAATAAACTTGATTTCAACATACCAAACCATCCAAAACTTATTCCTAAGTTATGTAAAGGTTATTTAAGGTATGTGATGTGCGGTGAAGTGTTATATATATTAGGTGTATATTTTAAGCCCTTTTTAACACTTATTTTAGCCAAGTTTTAAATTTATAAAACACGATATTTCACTAACACTAAACACACATATGGGCAAGTGCACCCATCGTTGAGTGTAGTATAGCGTTGGTAAGATACCGAGGTCGTCCAAGGACACAAGAGCTTTTAATACCGGTTTATCCTCAACGTCTAACCAAAATAAAAAGTTTAGAAAAAATGTTTTAAACTAAGAAAAATAAAAACTAACTAAAATGCTGAAAATAAAAATAAAAAGAAAAACAGATAGACAAGATGAATCACTTGGTTCCGACTCGTATCTAGTATAACCTTTGATTATTTCCGCACTTTTGCACATAATTAAGAGATTATCTTAGTTATTGTAGTAGGCCCCTCTTTTGAAGGTGACGTTACCCTCACCCCAGTAGTTGAGTCAGCAAGGATACAATCCTAAAAGGGTGGATTATTGGAAGATAATGAATTAAGTTATTAATGCAGTATTGTGGTAGGCCCCGCTTTTGGCGGTGACGTTACCCTCGGCTAAGTAGTCTGAGTCAGCAGGGATACAGTCCTAAATAGCCGGGTTATAGTATTAATAGTAGTTAATTTATGAGGGGATCAAAGAGTTTGGACCCCCGCCATCCAATACCGCAAAGCATTGAAGGAGGTCCTACTAAATTTGACCCAGGTCTATTGCAGGACCTCTAAACGCTGAACAATGGCAAGACCTTTACCAAACCGTTCCCTTAACCCCCGACCAGGTAGCCAACATACCTCCATATAAACCGTGGAGATATCAATGGTGAAAATCTTTTATTTTATATAGACAGTAAAATAATGCCAAGACACCACGGACAAACGATAAGGAAAGATCACCTTCAACATAAGTAACTAGTTATTAAAGTCATTAATACAAAACCAAATAAAAAGTGCAAAAGATTAGAAATAAAAAGTATTAAACTAGACACTTTGTCTTCACCAAGTGATGTAAGAGACTTAGGCAAACATGGCCTTGATTGTCAAGAACTCTTACGATCAATCTTGGATCCCGAGACGACTCACACACTCTACGATGGACAATGGATGATGGTGGTGGATGATGGTGTTGTGATGGTGGTGGGTGGTGGATGAAGTGTGAGAGAGGTGGTGTGCCAAGGGATGAGATGAAATGAATCCAAGCACTCCTATTTAAAGGCTGAACAGAGAGCTGGGCACGGCCCCGTGTCCGCTGGGCACGGCCCCGTGCCTGTCTGACACTCTCTCTCCTCATTAATTGTAATTCGCAATTACAATTAATGCGCCTGCTGTACTTTCGACAAGCCCCCGTGTCCGCTGGGCACGCCCCGTGGTGGGCAATAGAAGCTTCTATAGATTTGTCTTTTCTGCTGCTTCTTGGGCACGACCCCGTGCTGGCTGAGCACGGGGCGTGTTCAGACTTCTGTCTTCTCCATTTTGCTTTGGAAGGTGCCGTTGAGGGGTCGGGCAGTCCACTAATGTTCCTTTTCTTGTATTTATGTTGGATTTAGCTGTCTTTTTGCTTCTTTTGCGTTTTTGAGCTCATTTAATCCTGAAAATACAAAAGGAAGACAAAAACACTCTTTTTCCAATATTAGTACTTAAAAAGGGTTAGTATTATGCCTTATTTGATGTAATTTATATGTTGCATTTTACAGACATCAAATACCCCCACACTTGAACTTTTGCTTGTCCTCAAGCAAAACTCTTTAATATGTGGCTTACACTCCCAAATGGAATAGGTAGAAGAGAAGGTTTTGGACGTGTCGTAGAATGTCGGGATATCCAAGATCTTTTTGGGTTTTATTTTTATTTATTTACACTCCTATTCGTAATGATTTATTTAGAACGTTTCATAGGAGAAATTACTTATTTGGGCATAACATGCCTTTTTTAAAATTCCATTTATATACAAGTTCACATACCTCACGGGAGAAATCACTCACACTCGGCCGAAGGTGTATTTTTAGTGAATCACTCGAGAGCGGCATGGAACTTATTCCTACCATAAGCTTGCCAAGCAATCAATCCTCCTCCTTTTTAACTTTTATACCTTTGTAAATATCAAGAGGACTTTGTGGGTTAAGGGTTAGGCTTGGGTTAAAGGTAGGTGGTTGGGATAGTGGTTAGTGGTTAGTAGAAAAAAGGGCGAAAAGCGTAACAAGTGTCGGTTTTCGTAAGACTTTCTAATTTTTTCAACTTTTTATTTTGATGAAGCTTTTATTCAAACAAAGTTATTTTTGATGAACTTGTTTGTTTATTTTTCTTTTTGCTTCATCAATAACACACAATTTTTTTTTTCATACGAAAAACCGAACTTGTTACTAAAACAAAGGGTTAAAAATGAAAAAGGTTTTGGTGGGTAAAAGGGTTTTTGGTTTGGGTGATGAAATGAAAAGGTTTAGGCTCAAAGGGGCTAACTAGGGGGATTTTTTGGTAGGTGGTAAAAGAAAAAGAAAAATAATGGTGTAGAAATAAAAAAGGGTTAGTCCTAATGCCTCCATCATTTACTTACTCGGGTTTAAGTTGATAAGGACCGGGAATGTATCGTCATGGCAAGTTCTAGAGTTGTAAGAACCAAGCGGCTATTCACACAAGAAACGAAAGATGAGCATTTAGTCTAATGATATGTAATTATATGCTCAATAAAGGCTCAAAACTCACTTTTGTGGGAATGGGTTTTTATGTGATCAAGTATATATAATCAAATTTTAACTAAGTTTGCCATGCCTTTTCATAATTTTCTTATGTTGGTTCTTTTTATCACTACGCTATCGGTTGTAAATTTGTAAAAATATAACCTTTTTGAGAACTTGAATTTCCCGAATTAAACCTAGACAAGTAAAAAAAAATGAAATTTTTGAAAAAATTTGGGGTGATTAGCGGTTCCAATAGAGTTTTGTGTAAGGCTTGTGTTTAGGACTTGCAAAATTCAAGGTTTTAGCATCCCCCCCACACTTAAATTACACATTGTCCTCAATGTGTCCCAAAAATAAATTTTTAGGTTGATTAGATGTGTAAAATGGTGTAAAAAGCAAAAATTTTCTGTTACTGGGCGCTGAACACGGCCCCGTGTTATCCGGGCACGGCCCCGTGTTCAAGTGCCAGTAACAAAATTGAAATAAGAGATACAGAAGTCTGGACACGGGGGCGTGTTGGGTGAACACGGCCCGTGTCCAGGTACCTGAACTGGGCGTTTTTCTGCAGGTGGTTCAGCACGGGGCCGTGTTGGTTGGGCACGGCCCGTGTTGAACCTTCTGGACTGGAGAGAATCGTCGGGTTGCCTTGTTCTTGTGCATGAGTTCATTTTTCTCGTTCCCTTTTTCATCCTTTACCACCATGAGTGTGTTTTATTCATTACAAACCATCCAAACCTTAAAACCATCATTTCATTTCATCATAGAGACAACTTACATAGTCCTAAATTAAACTAGATAAAATTAAAATTTAACTAAATAGGTCAGCAGGTACACGGGGTTATCATAAGGAGTTCTACTATTTTAAGAAAATTTCGAGAATAGTTTCCCGATATAGTAGGACTTTTAGCCGAATGGATTCTTCCCTAAACGTTGTTTAAAGCCATTCTTCGATCTCCCTAGGGAGGAAGAATGCGGCTTCATTTTCCTCCGCAGCTGGTGGTTGAGGGGGAACATTCACCGGGACTCCTTGCACCACTCTTCGCGGAGGCTCTTGGTGCATGGCGTACCATTCGGCTGGGATGACAACTTCGGGTACCATGTTCCACGCCCTTTGGGTTATTATAGGTACCAAAGGCGGGGAGGCAAGAAGGTTCAACCTCTGGTGCAAGAGGTTTACTTCATGGAGACAGCCCTCCAGCCCCACTGTAAGATGGTTGATACGGTCGACCAATGCTTCCTCCACTCCCGTCATTTCGTCAATAGCCTCCCTTAGAGCGTAAACATAGTTTACAAGAGAGTCTTCTGCTGTTGAAGATCTCCTCCCTTGTCGGTTACTTCTTGAAGATGATCCGCTTGTTCTGCTTGCCATTTTCTGTGAAGGAAACCGAAGAAAGCTAAATTTTTACAAAACAGAGCCCTGGACACGGCCCCGTGCTCGTTGAGCACGGCCCCATGTCCATTAGTCTGCAGGATTTTTGGCTAAAGATTCTTGGAGTTTTAAATTATTTTCATGATTTTTATCTGGGTTTTAAGCTCAGATAATTTAAAACAAAGTTATACAACTAACTTTAAACAAGAATCTTTAGCAATTAATCTTACAAACTTCACATAGAGGGTTGGAATCAAGGGATTTCCAAGCTTCCATGGAGGAAATTTTGAAAAATTTTGAAAGAGGAGGAAATGAATAAAAGTGGAAGGGACAAGAGGGTCCTTTGGAACCTTCTTTTAGCACCTACCTAGGATGGTATGAGTGAAAATCCCAGGGATCTCTGTCAATTGAAGTGGTCAAAATGAGCAGGAATCAGGCTGCAATTAAAGAAAACGACAGCGCACTGGGCACGGCCCCGTGTTGAGTGGACACGGCCCCGTGTTCAGAGTAAATCCTGACACATTTTGTCCGCATTCTGACCAAATCAGCAGAGAATCTTATTGGTGAGCACGGGGGCGTGTTGACCTGGACACGGCCCCGTGTCTGGAGGCTGCTTTATGGAGTTTTGCTACTTCAAGGATCTTGTCGAAATCGGGTGGTTCCTTACTGGTTGGAACAACCCCAAAGTGCCTAAGATACCTTAATTGTCCTAGACTAAGGCGAGAACGCAAGAGGTTGTCGGTGAGGGTAATTCCTATTTTCATTCTAGGTGGACAAGTCCAACCCTTTCCCGGGCTCTCGTTAAAGAAGGTGTATGCCGAATCGCTCAGGTCTATGTATGCACCGAACGAAGTCGATGGAGAGTCCTTCACGGCACAATCGACACAGGGACGACTATCGTCCAAGTCTTTGCTAGGAACGAAGGTATTTTCGGGAGCAACGAGGTTGTCGGAATGCGGTTCCAACATTTCTTCATGGTTATCGTCTTGGGGTGGATTAATAAAATCCTTCCTAAGCTCGTTTAACCAATTCAGAATTAGCTTTTCTAGTTGAAATAACTCATCAAGGAGCATTTCCCCTAGAATATCTGGCTGGGCGCATTCGAGGGAGAAATAGTGCTTATTTTTACTTTCGCCCCTCTTAAGGTTGTAAGAAGTCGGTGGGTCCATGTAGTGGGGCCTATAATTTAGAAAGTAGCATTTTACTTCTTCATGTTTGCCACCACATAATTGACACCACATACCATAAGAGTGCCGAAAGTAAAAACAATTACTATCACTCATGTTTATGTCAGAAATTACCAACCGCCGGGATCTAAAACTTGGGCACGGGGGCGTGTTGGGTGAGCACGGCCCCGTGTTCAGCTTACTGTCTGATGTAAAACAAGATTGCCAGTTCCAATGATTGAGCACGGGGGCGTGTTCAGCGGGCACGGCCCGTGCTGAGCTCTGCAGAAGCTGAAAAACTAAGAAAATCTAAAAAAATTAAAAAGAAAAATGATTAGGCCGTTGATTCCTAACTTTCTTAAAATCCTTGTGTCCCCGGCAACGGCGCCAAAAACTTGATGTGCGGTGAAGTGTTATATATATTAGGTGTATATTTTAAGCCCTTTTTAACACTTATTTTAGCCAAGTTTTAAATTTATAAAACACGATATTTCACTAACACTAAACACACATATGGGCAAGTGCACCCATCGTTGAGTGTAGTATAGCGTTGGTAAGATACCGAGGTCGTCCAAGGACACAAGAGCTTTTAATACCGGTTTATCCTTAACGTCTAACCAAAATAAAAAGTTTAGAAAAAATGTTTTAAACTAAGAAAAATAAAAAACTAACTAAAATGCTGAAAATAAAAATAAAAAGAAAAACAGATAGACATGATGAATCACTTGGTTCCGACTCGTATCTAGTATAACCTTTGATTATTTCCGCACTTTTGCACATAATTAAGAGATTATCTTAGTTATTGTAGTAGGCCCCTCTTTTGAAGGTGACGTTACCCTCACCCCAGTAGTTTGAGTCAGCAAGGATACAATCCTAAAAGGGTGGATTATTGGAAGATAATGAATTAAGTTATTAATGCAGTATTGTGGTAGGCCCCGCTTTTGGCGGTGACGTTACCCTCGGCTAAGTAGTCTGAGTCAGCAGGGATACAGTCCTAAATAGCCGGGTTATAGTATTAATAGTAGTTAACTTATGAGGGGATCAAAGAGTTTGGACCCCCGCCATCCAATACCGCGAAGCATTGAAGGAGGTCCTACTAAATTTGACCCAGGTCCATTGCAGGACCTCTAAACGCTGAACAATGGCAAGACCTTTACCAAACCGTTCCCTTAACCCCCGACCAGGTAGCCAACATACCTCCATATAGACCGTGGAGATATGAATGGTGAAAATCTTTTATTTTATATAGACAGTAAAATAATGCCAAGACACCACGGACAAACGATAAGGAAAGATCACCTTCAACATAAGTAACTAGTTATTAAAGTCATTAATACAAAACCAAATAAAAAGTGCAAAAGATTAGAAATAAAAAGTATTAAACTAGACACTTTGTCTTCACCAAGTGATGTAAGAGACTTAGGCAAACATGGCCTTGATTGTCAAGAACTCTTACGATCAATCTTGGATCCCGAGACGACTCACACACTCTACGATGGACAATGGATGATGGTGGTGGATGATGGTGTTGTGATGGTGGTGGGTGGTGGATGAAGTGTGAGAGAGGTGGTGTGCCAAGGGATGAGATGAAATGAATCCAAGCACTCCTATTTATAGGCTGAACAGAGAGCTGGGCACGGCCCCGTGTCCGCTGGGCACGGCCCCGTGCCTGTCTGACACTCTCTCTCCTCATTAATTGTAATTCGCAATTACAATTAATGCGCCTGCTGTACTTTCGACACGCCCCCGTGTCCGCTGGGCATGCCCCGTGGTAGGCAATAGAAGCTTCTATAGATTTGTCTTTTCTGCTGCTTCTTGGGCACGGCCCCGTGCTGGCTGAGCACGGGGCGTGTTCAGACTTCTGTCTTCTCCATTTTGCTTTGGAAGGTGCCGTTGAGGGGTCGGGCAGTCCACTAATGTTCCTTTTCTTGTATTTATGTTGGATTTAGCTGTCTTTTTGCTTCTTTTGCGTTTTTGAGCTCATTTAATCCTGAAAATACAAAAGGAAGACAAAAACACTCTTTTTCCAATATTAGTACTTAAAAAGGGTTAGTTTTATGCCTTATTTGATGTAATTTATATGTTGCATTTTACACACATCAGTATGTTAAGTCTATGTCACTGTTCCGGAGTGTTTGTTGCATTAAACTGGTTATATTTACGCATAAGTTCGCGTATAACCTTCCGGAAAGCGATTTAGAGCTCGAAATCGAACAAGAATTGATATGTGCAAACGATACACATATTTATACAAATCCCAAGTATGAAATACCATATTTCATTGGTTTGGTATTTGTATGATGGTTGATGTGACACAGGTGTCACAGTCTCCCCTACTTTAGGAAATTTCGTCCCAAAATTTAATTTTAGAGGAAACTTATGAAGAAAACTGTGATGGTTTCGCTTTCGAAGGAATCCCTCGAACCCTAAGTAAAACTCTGGGCCATGTTTGGATTCTTAGCGAAATTGTCAACTGTCAAAGTGAAGTCCTTGTAGTAACAAAACATGGAGTTTCGAATTACAGATAGAAGAACGTTTCTTATGAAGACTATCATAGGAAACTTGTGTGTGCTCGAAATCAGAGTCGGAGAGTGTAAGATAAAATGACATTGGTCAAGGTCCAGGACTTCTAGTAGTTTAAATAACGCTACGTTCGCAATGTAATAAGGAACACTTATATATAGGAAGTACCAGTGGCGTATCCACGATGCCCCTTTTTACATTGTTCCCATTTCGTTATTCTTATCACTATAGGTCTTAACACATGACAAAACTTGCTGTGGTTTCTGTGCACTGAATTCCATAATTATGTATGCATCGATAATTACGTAATTCTTTGCACAGTCCGCACAGTTCATTTCATAATGCGTAGGGGAAAAATCAATTGAATAATCATGAAGTGACTTGATTAGACCACCAAAGGATCTTTTTAACTAGATCAACACATGATCCCTTTAACTAGACCGTCGTACGATCTCCTTAAATAGACCACTTAAGGGATCTTTTCATTTATATCATCACATGATATTCCTAACCAGATTTTTGAATCAATCTGTCTAACTAGACCACTCAAGGGGTCCAATTATAGAATAGTACTTCATAATCCAAGGGACTTAACTATAACGTAGAAGCCCATTAAGGATTTAAGATAGTACCTTTGGATATCCTACTATGAATCACTCATATAGAGATATGGAAGATTCTATGAGGATTTGGATAATGAATATTTGGATCACACAAAAACACAAAACATATAAGAAAACACATAAGCACATAATCACATAATTGTTTAACTTGACCTTTAATTTGTTATCTTTGGACACGGATGTTTAAAGCACACCAGGAATCCAATCCGTGGATTTCATTTGGCACTTTAATCATCTTCAAGAATCTAACTATGGAGATAGAAAGATCTTAATAGGAATTCGGCTTTGTCCTTATTGAATCGTAATATACGTATTAAGGCATACGAATAATTCAATTAAGGGCTCCGATTTGAGCGATATTTATCCACAAGGATCTAATTATGAGGATAGAAAGATCCTATTTTGGATTTTGGAATTTGTGTAACGAGAGGTGTTTCGAAACCTTGCACTAGACGTGCTTAAGTCGATACACAAGGTAGAAAGTTCATGAGGTTGAGGTACTAGATATGCCAAGGCGACATATGAAGCAGAATTTGGAGTTTGAGCAGCGGCAGGAATTGCAACAGCTTTGTTTTGGATAGCGAAGCAGCACATGTTAACCAAGTGTCCCCATCGTCCGCAATGGGTACAGGGTATTTGATTTGGATGATGACGGTTACATTGATTGCACCAAAAAGTGGTTCCCTTGTATGGTTTCATCCCTAAGGCAAGTCATGGTGATAGCTAAATCAACGGTCCTCTGAGTACGACGCCTATTTGTTGGGCAATTATAGCACCTGGTTCGGATACTTGAGTGTTGTTGCGATGAAGAGGCATCATGAAGAAAATGGAAGACATGGGAGGAAACAAGGGAAATGAAAACAGACTGACAACGCATCAAAATTGCGATCATTTGTTTGTTACCTAAGGCAAACAAATGAGATGGTGACTATTCAAAGTAAGTGGGTCATATTAATGTATCGCGAAGACATGCTCGCCTATAAGTGGACACTCACCCCAATAGTTCCCAGGTAAGAGTGACAGGTCCGATACTGCGGATTTGTACGAACACTCTAGCCTTAGATAGAAGACTCAGGGTACAGGCACCCACCCTTCCAGTTTGCACGTGTTCACATTATTTGGACCAAACTTTGACGATATTTTGAAAACTTAGAGGGTTCAAAACCTTATAATAAATCATCCTAGAACAGATGATTGGTTTTCAAAGCGGATTCGAAATTTGTGTTCTTATTGTGGTTGTCACCTAAAGATAGGTGACGGTATTGTTTTAAAACTAAACACAAGATTGTCACACCCCGACCACGTGGAACATACAAAACGTGGCGGAAACATCGGGGAGTGTTGTAACAGAATTAATTGTTTCAAATCCATGGCAATTGAAGTTTCGTTTTATTGATTAAAAGTGTTACAATGTCTTAACAAACAAGGAAATACAACATAATTAACTAGTCTTGCATCTTTTATTGTCACTAAAGCCCAAGTCTGCCTATGTGTATCTTGATCATCTTATGCAACAGCTCCTGAAAAACACATGTGAAAATAGGTACGTCAGCATAAAAATGCCTATGAGATACATAGGTTTTGTGAAAATAGGTTTCATGACTTATGTTTGAGAAAATGTTTAGTCATGAACCTTGTAATTTGCTTTGTCTTTGTAAATCATTGGAAAAACAATAAGTTCAGATGATACGTATAAATAAGAGAATAATGCATGGATAAATGAATAACCATGTAAAAATGAGTTTGTATAAGTTAAGTTGTTTGTAAAACAATGTATTGTGAAAAGTATGTTATTTGTATAAAATGTTCTATGTCTCAAACTGAAATGATTTAAATAACACTACGATATGTAATACCATACAAACACTTATATATAGGAAGTACCAGCGGCGTATCCACCATGCTTGTATCATATTACACACGCATCGTTACTTAATCACTTACTCAAACCAAACCAACAATGTAAAATGTTCATGTCTAATGTAAATCATGTAATGTATAACTAATGTCAAAAGTGTTTATGTGTCAAATGTAAACCATGTAATATGTAACCAAAAATGATATGTATGGCTAGTGAAAATGCATCAACTAAACCATAGATGAAATGCACAAAACAAAGCATTGAAGTAAAACTCGGTTTAAGTCAAAGTCATGTTTTGTGGAAATGCATGATCAATGTAAATCATGTAATATGTAACCGAAATAATCTGTATGGCTAGTGAAATGCATCAACTAAACCATATGCACAAGAACATAGTATTGAAGTAAAACTTGGTTTAAATCAAAGCTATGTTTTGTGTAAATGCATGATCAATGTAAATCATGTAATATGTAACCAAAATAATCTGTATGGCTAGTGAAACGCATCAACTAAACCATATGCACAAGAACATAGTATTGAAGTAAAACTCGGTTTAAATCAACGTTATGTTTTGTGTAAATGCATGCTATACTGATACGAACATCTATGCGGTGTTGTGAAAATGCATACATCCAAGCCTTGAGACTGAGGCGATAAACCCTTAAACCACTTAAAGGTTTATCTAACTTATGTATATCGAATTCGGTCATTCCTTTCATCCCCTCTCCCTGGGATGTCCGGAACGGGAGTTGTCAATTCCTATGGTACCACTTCCTACTAACGAACGGCGTAGCTAATGTTAATGAATGTATTGTTCCATTGTAAACAACCCAAATGTCATAACAAAATGTAAGCATGTGATGAAAACGATGTACTAAGTATGCACGCAATGGACATACATAGCATAAAATGTCAATGTAAAACGATGTACTAAGTATGCACGCAATGGACATACATAGCATAAAATGTAATGAAATCATGTACTATAATGTACTAATGAACATAGGAAGTATATGATGTGAAAACAGGAAAGCATGAAAGTAACAAGTAGACACATGTGTTCCACCCCAAAACAGTTTGGAAAACAGTAAAAGAGGGGTCTATGTACTCACTTGAGATTGCTCAGAAGTCCTTGAGTAACAACCAAACAATGCTAGAGATCGCGGATATCAAACGGCACCTAATATAGGTAACTATGTTAATTAACCGGACCTAGATCGGAAGATCGGGTAGCATTAGGGTTTGTAAACCAAACGAGTGTAGAGACTCGTGTCATTTGGTTTAACAAAGCCTACATACTAAATGAAACTTAACCTAAGTGTTTACGACCCATTACGACCCGTTTAGGTAGCTTATGCTACTTTAACGCGTCGTTCGCGTGAAACGCGTTCGGACCGGCTAACTAGTCCTATGACAAGTGTTATATGCCTAAACATGTTACATAATCAGTTATGTGACAAAAGTTTAGGTTACATATGCTTAATTACCAATTATACATGAAAAGGGTATTCTGGTAATTTACCTAAGGCATATAAACTACCTATCATACAACTACTTAAACGATGTGACCATAGGGTATAACCTCGGAAGGTTATTCCCTACCTACTATGGTCACCTAATGTATTTGGTCGGATCCTAATGATCGACCAAACTGGGTCGGGTTTGAGGGTATAGGCGATTTATTAGATCGCCTACCCTACGACCCTAGACAACGTGGTAATCAGTGGGCATAGTCCCAAGGGACTATGACCAACGTGATTACACTCACGTTGCGAAGTTCAAACGAACTTCGCATTGACCATTACTGGTCAACGCTGAAAGTCAAACAAAGTTTGACTTTCTGACTCGAAAAGCAATAAAATAAGGAAAAGAACGAAAGAATACTTACGAAGGGTCCCCGAATGCTAACCTCGATTCAAAAATCTCAGGTATGAAACAATAGTTTCAACTTAGAGTTTCTCAAATCAAAGTTCTTGTAAGTTTTGCATTGGGGTGATGGGGTATTTATAGTTTTCGGGTAACCGTTAGGATCGTTTCATGGAAAACGTGCCTTAATCCCACCCGTACAAGTGTCGGGACCTTATGGTGACTAGAAAATGGTTCTTATCAGCTGACTAGACAAATGAGAATGTGTGGTGGTGGATCAAACAGCTGCAATCTGCTGTTAGAAACATTTAACCTGGTCAGAAGGTCTGATGCGGGCCGCCTGAGGATGTTAAGATCCTGAGGCGGGCCGCCTAGGAGTCACAGATCAGAACAAAGTTTTAGAAATGTCAGTTTCAGTCCCTGCACGTGTTTAAGCCCATTTCCGGCACTTCTAAGGCCCGTAAAGCCAACTTTAAGGCCCTAAAATGATGCCTAAACATTGTGGACATGAAACATGCTCAAAAATATGCCGGATGTTGGTTCGTTTGGTCGTACGAACGCGATGTTCGCTTAATTACGACGGAATGCGCATAAGCGCGAAAAACGATCCAAATGACGCAACGAATGGATTTTTTGGCAAGCCAAACACTAAAGCATAATATAGTCATGCTTACATAAATTTTTGGATGTCCGGATGTATTCAGAACGTAAGTTATGCGCGAAAATGCAAACTTGTGCACTTTTTGACACTTTTAGTCCCTGAATGACCCAAAAGTTTATTTTAGCACACCAAACCCCTCAAAGCCTATTTCTAAGCTATGTAAAGGATATTTAAGGTGTGTTTAACTTATGGTCATGTTCCGGAATGTTCGTTACAGTTCAAATTGACATACTTTCGCAGTTTGTCAAGTTTAGTCCCTGTAAGCTAATTAACTTGATTTTGCCATACCAAAGCCTTCAAAACTTATTTCTAAGTTATGTAAAGGTTATTTAAGGTATGTTAAGCCTATTTCACTATTCCGGAGTGTTCGTTGCATTAAACTGGTTATATTTACGCATCGGTGCGCGTATAACCTTCCAGAAAGCGATTTAGAGTTTGAAATTGAACAAGAATTGATATGTGCAAATGATACACATATTTTTTACAAATCCCAAGTATGAAATATAATATTTCATTGGTTCGGTATTTGTTTGATGGCCGTGGAGGCACAGGTGTTACAAAGATGACTTGTGTTAGGGTCCTAGGAAGGTTATAGTCTAGGTCAAAGCATTACTAATAACCTAATTCCTTATAACCATTGGCTCTGATACCAACTTTCTGTCACACCCCGACCATGTAAAACAACAAAACGTGGCGGAAACGTCGGGGAGTGTTGTAACAGAATCATTGTTTCACAACCATGGATTAAAAAATTTCATTTTATTGAATTAATGAACTCATTGTTTTATTATAAATCAGATAAATACAAATATTGTCTTTCAAATTTTAAAGTCGCTCAGGCACGAGTCCATCCTATGTGTATCATGCATCAACAATCATCACAAAGCAGCACCTGAAACATATGTAAAAAAAATGGGTACGTCAGCATAAAAATACCTATGAGATACATAGGTTTTATTGAAAATAGGATTCATGACTTGTAAGTTTAAAAGAATGTTTTAACAAAAATAGTCATGAACTTTGTAAAGTGTTTTCTTTTATAAATCATATAACAAGTGATAATAAAAAAGATGATATAAAAGAAAGATGCATAAATAAATAATTAAGTAAAATGAGTTTGTATAAAATATGTTTTGATAAAAAGGTTTGTAGTATATACATAAAAATATACTTTGGTTTTAAGAAAGTCGAATAAGTAATATATTAAAATTTATTCCAGTTCCAAAATAGTCAAATAGATAGTATATTAAATATACTTTAGTCTTCAAAATAATAGTTTTCAGTAGTATATTAAAAGTATACTTTGTTTATATAAATAACATATTAAACTATGCTTTGGTTTTATAAATAACATATTAAACTATGTTTTGGTTTTATAAATAACATATTAAACTATGCTTTGGTTTTATAAATAACATATCTAACTATGTTTTTAGTAATTAACAAAATATATGTTGTTTTGTACAATATCACACATGAGAGCATATCAAACTATACTTTTGGGAGTATAAAAAATATACAATAAAAATGTGATTTTTGAATTCAACCAAACCTTAGTGCATCAAAATACACCTAGGAGACTATAGAAATACCACGAAGGCAATCCCTATTTGGATAAAATATCGGTTTCTGACATTCCATAAACAACAGGAATGGGGTGTCAAATCCTATAGCGCTATATCATACTACCAATCGGCCTGGTGAACATAAAATAAGTACAATTCAACAATTAATTTTATAATCTTTAAAAAATCAGTGTTTAAACCATAAATAATCATTCAGTTTGTCAAAAGATAAGTACTAATATGTATAATCAATTATACTTTGAAATCATGAACATAACAAATAGGTACACATGCTTCACCCCAAAACATTGAAAATAGTAAAAGAGGGGACTATGTACTCACTTGAGAATTCTTAGGAGTCTTGAATAACAACCAAGCAAAGCTAGACAGATCACGGAATCAATCGGCACCTAATATAGGTAACTAAGTAAATAAACCGGACTTAAATCGGAAGATCAGATAGAATGAGGTTTCGTAAACCAAATGAGTATAGGAACTCATGTAATATGGTTTAACAAAGCCTACATCCTAAATAGGAACCTAACCTAAGTGCTTACGACCCATTACGACCCATTAAGGTAGCTTACGCTACTTTAACGCGTCGTTCGTGAAACGCGTTCGGACCGCCTAATTAGTCCTATGACAAGTATTATATGCCTTAACAAGCCTAATAATGTTTCCTAATCAGTTTAGATGTCAAAATTTAGGTTACATATGCTTAAAATGAATTTATGCGCAAAAAGGGCATTTTGGTCATTTTCCTAAGGCATATAAACTACCTATCATACAACTAACTAAACGAAGTGACCATAAGGTATAACCTCAGAAGGTTATTCCCTATACAACTATGGTCACCTGTTGTGTTTGGTCGGATCCTAATGATCGACCAAACGGGTCTAGTTCGAAAGTCTAAGCGGTTGTTTAGACCGCTTATCTTACGACCCTACATAAGCACTAAACCTAAAGTGATGAGTTAAACATGTTAAAACATGTTTAACGAAATTAGAAAACAAGTTTGATATCAAGACAAAGGGTCTTGATACCCAAAAATAGTTTGGTTGCAAAATACGCATAAACGCGCATTTTGACCGAAACTATGACTCGTCACTAAGCCTAAATAACGTGGTAATCAGTAGGTATAGTCACAAGAGACTATAACCATCGTGATTATGCTCACGTTATGAAGTTCAAACGAACTTCGTGTTGACCATTGACTGGTCAAAGCAGAAAGTCAAACACTGTTTGACTTTCCCGCTTAAAAACGCATAAAAGAACGAAAGAAGCTTACAAAGGGTCCAAGCTAGGAAGATCTTGATTCAAATTGATCAGGAATGAAGTGTTAAACCCAAACTTAGAGCTATTTGAATCAGATTGTGAGGAATGAGAGTGAAGGTGTTGGGTTTATATAGATTTCGGTAAACCGTTAGGATCGTCCCTCGTAAACCGTGCTTGAATCATGACCTTACACTTGGGCCCAAGGTTTTAGAATACCATGAGAACATGTAAAACCATCAAATACCAGCCCATAGGGTGCAAAACCATGGGTTAAAACCATCAAAAACTCAAAAATGGACCAAGTTCAATCTATCTGGCAGAAATTTCAAAAATGGTCCCTACACTTGTAAAACTTGATTTTTGGCGCTTTTAAGCCCCGTTAACCCCATTTCAAGGCTCTAAAATAAAGTTAAAGTATAGGGAACTTAAAATATGCTCAAAAGCATCTCGGATGTCGGCTCGTTTGGTCGTACGGTTGCGTTGTTCGGTTAATTACGATGGAAGTCGTAACGTAAGCAAAAACGATTCAAATTAAGCGACGAATGGAATTTTATCATGCCAATCGTTAAAATATAATATTTTAATGATTATATAATTTTTTTGATGTCCGGATATATATCCAGAACGTAAGATATGCCCAAAAATGCAAACTTATGCACTTTTTGACGCTTTTAGTCCCTGAATGACCAAAAAGTTTATTTTGGCATACCGAACACCTTAAAGCCTATTTGTAAGATATGTAAAGGATATTTATGGTATGTTTAACTTATGATCAAGTTCCAGAATGTTCATTACCACACGAATCGGCATACTTTCGCAGTTTGGCACAAATAGTCCCTGCGATCAAATAAACTTGATTTCAACACACCAAACCATCCAAAACTTATTCCTAAGTTATGTAAAGGTTATTTAAGGTATGTTAAGCCTATGTCAATGTTCCGGAGTGTTTGTTGCATTAAACTGGTTATATTTACGCATAAGTTCGCGTATAACCTTCCAGAAAGCGATTTGGAGCTCGAAATCGAACAAGAATTGATAAGTGCAAACGATACACATATTTATACAAATCCCAAGTATGAAATACAATATTTCATTGGTTTGGTATTTGTATGATGGTTGAAGTGACACAGGGGTCACACCAAAACAACCAAGTGCTTGCAAATGCTTCACATGGATCTATTTGGCCCAATTAAAGTCATGAGTCTTAGGAAGAAAATATATATTGTTGATGACTTTTCTAGGTTTACATGGACTTATTTCTTACACTCAAAAGATGAGACTGCAGGCATTTTGCAAGACTTTGTGAAACAGGTTGAAAAGTAGTTTGACCTGTCACTAAAAATCTTCAGAAGTGATAATGGCACAGAGTTCAGAAACAAGGAGTTAGATGATTTCTGTGTGTCAAAAGGAATTGTGAGGCAGTATAGCATTCCTAGAACACCAGAACAAAATGGTGTTCTTGATAGAAAGAACAGGACCTTGATTGAGGCTGCCAGAACCATGCTTTTTGATTCACGTTTGCCATTAACTTTTTGGGCAGAGGCAGTAAACACTGCTTGCTATGTCCAAAACAGAGTTTTAATCAACCTCAGGCATCAAAAGACTGCCTATGAACTGCTGTATAAAATAAATCCATTGATTTCATATTTCAAAGTTTTTGGCTGCCATGTTTCATTTTAAACTTAAAAGATTCTATCTCAAAGTTTGCAGCAAAAATTGATTGTGGTTATCATCTGGGATACTCAACCACTGCTAAGGCCAACAAAGTGTTTAACACAAGGACTAAAACAGTGGAAGAGACTTTGAATGTAAAGTTCAATGAACTTTCATCAATGAAAATCCCAACAAATCCTGCACAATTATTTGATCTTGATAAATTTACTTTTGAAAATACTGCTGTCAAGACTAATAGTGCAGGTCCATCAGAAAGTTCATCATCAGAGTATGGATATGAAGTCATCATTCCACAACAAAAGTCTGCATCAAATGGTAGAGCAGTAGTTATTCAAAACAACTGTCAAAGTTCAACCACTACTACCTCGACAGTTGTTGACCAAAGTAGCCCATCAACCCCTGCTTCCACATCATCAAACACTGTTGATAAAAGTCCTCAAATAGTGGATCAAAGTCAACATGTGTCCACACCATTACCTCCTATTCCACCCCCATATTAAGCCACTACTGGATCATCAAAGTCACCAGCAGTGGTTAGCTCAGATAATTCACATCTGCAGCCTTCACCATTAAATGCCATTGTTCCATACCAAGGATATCTTATCTTCTTGAAATCTCATCCACCTGACCAACTCATTGGCAACATCAATGAAGGGGTGGTCACAAGAAGTCAATCCCAAAACATTTGTCTTTTTGCTGGTTTCCTATCTCTCCATCAGCCAGTCAAGTACCAAGAGGCACTAAAAAACAACAGCTGGGTAGAAGCCATGCAAGAGGAGCTCCAACAGTTCAAAAGACAACAAGTTTGGGAGCTTGTACTACTGCCAGAGGGTGTAAGTCCTATTGGCACAAAGTGGGTCTTCAAAAATAAAACTGATGAAAAGGGCATTGTTGTCAAGAATAAAGCTAGGCTTGTGGTTCAAGGGTTCAGACAAGAAGAGGGCATTGACTATGATGAAACATTTGCCCCTGTAGCAAGACTTGAAGCTATCAGATTATTCCTGGCCTTTGCTGTCATCCACAACATCAAGGTGTATCAATTGGATATCAAATGTGCATTCCTCTATGGTAAGATTCAAGAAGAGGTTTATGTTTGTCAACCTCCAGGCTTTGAGGATCCATTTAATCCAAATCATGTCTACAAGCTAAATAATGCTTTGTATGGCTTGAAACAAGCACCAAGAGCCTGGTATGAAACTCTTTCCACCTTTCTACTTTCCATTGGTTTCACAAGAGGTAAAATAGACAAAACATTGTTTCTGAAATGGAGGGGAAAGGATTTGATGATTACCCAGATTTATGTGGATGACATCATCTTTGGAAGCACATGTAACAAAATGTGTGAAGAGTTTAGGCAACTCATGACAGCTGAGTTTGAAATGAGTGCAATGGGTGAACTCCAGTGCTTTCTTGGACTCCAAGTAAGGCAACTGCAAAATGGCACCTTTATCCATCAAGGCAAATATGCCAAACAACTTTTAAAGAAATTTGAGATGGATGATTGTAAGCCATGCAGTACACCCATTGCAACCAATAAAACAATCATGTCTGATGGAAAGGATGATTTGGTTGATCAAACTCTTTATAGAAGCATGATTGGGTCTTTATTGTACCTAACTGCATCTAGGCCAGACATCATGTTTGCAACATGTGTTTGTGCAAGATCCCAATCAGCCCCTAGAAAGTCAAACCTTATTGCTGTAAAAAGGATATTCAGATACCTAAAAGGTGCTCCCACACTTGGTATCTGGTATCCAGCTGATGGAAATATCAAGCTTTCAGGTTTCTCAGATAGTGACTTTGCTGGATGTGACAAGACAAGGAAGTCCACTTTAGGAGGGTGCCAATTCCTAGGCAATTACTTAGTGTCTTGGCAAAGCAAAAAGCAAGCAGTTGTTTCCACATCCACTTCTGAGGCAGAATATCTAGCTGCTGCAAGCTGTACAGCCCAACTGCTCTGGCTTCGAAATCAGTTGCTGGATTTTGGTGTCACTGCCCTAAAGACACCTCTTATGCTGGACAGTCAGGCAGCAGAAAATATCATCAAAAATCCAGTTTCCCATTCAACCACCAAGCACATTGACATCAGACATCACTTTGTGAGGGATTGCTATGAAAAAGGTTTGATTTCTCTGCACCATGTTCCAACTAAAGATCAGCTGGCAGATGTGCTAACAAAAGCATTAGACACATCCACCTTTGAAAGCTTGATCTCTAGGGTTGGTATACTGAACATGGAATAACAGGCAAAATCCTGTTTTTCTATGAATAAAAGCATTAAAATGTTTTCAGAAAATCAAAATCCATCCTTAAAAATAGCTAAAAATGAAATTTTCATTAAATTCTTAAAAGTCTGCCATAACCACTGTTTTGCTAAAACATCTGTTCTCTAAAAACTGTCCACTGCTGAAAGTCAACTTCTGTTCTCTCATTTCCTTGGTAATCACTGTTGTTCAAAATCAGTGTTTTCAACCACTGATAGGCTATCCACTGATAGTTAAAGTCTCCCACTACTTTCATTATAACCGTTACAACCACTGATCTTGCTCCATCAGTGGTTTCATAAAACAACTGTCTTCCATTACTCATCAGGGGTTGGCACGTGGACAGTACATAGCGGTCAGATCTTTTTGTAAGCGCTGCCACATCAGCATTCATTTTTCCTTATAAAACCCTGACCAACACCCCCAAACAGGGTTTTACACTGTCGAATTGAATTCTAAAATTCCTTTCTCAAAGTAGTTTTCATCTTTTTCTCTCAAATCTCTCATCGTCTTCTTCATCCTGCAACCTACTCATATTTTCTTCCGCTTCAAAATCATCTTCTAAAAAGGCCACTCAAATGGCTACCACACCCATCGAAATTCCATACAAAGCTCCTCACAATTATTTGGGTCTACTCACAAAACCCACTCAAATTGAAACCTTCAATTCCATCATTGACACTATGTCGTCTTCAAAGTACAAAACTTTGTTGACTGCTGATGCTCCAATTTACCTAAAAACCCAGAGAGAATTTTGGAAAAATGCCACACTTGAGACCCAAGGTGAGACAGTCATAGCCATCAATTCCTCAATAATGGGTAAAAAGGTCAACATTACACCACAATCCATTTCAGAAGTATTTGAACTCGATGATTAGCAAGGTAAAACTTCTTTTCCCAAAAAACGAGTATCAAACTGATTTTCTTGAGAGGGGGTATGCTGAAGAAATGAGAAAGGATACCTTACAAAAAGGTTACTTTCGTCCTGCAACAAGATTTTTATTCCATTCCCTCTTGATGTGTGTTTCAAATAAAACAATTGCTTTTAATTAGATACCATTAAAGATCCAATACCTGAGATATGCTATTTTGCAAAATGAAAATTTTAACTACTCCCAGGAGATCTTTGATGACTTGGTCAAAAATGTTACTGCAAAATCATTTTTATTATTTCCAAGGTTCTAAGTTATTACTTTCAAAAGAAATTTGGAAAGGATGATGCTCATGTGCTCATCCAAGGTGATTCTTTTCAAATAAATGGCTTACAAACTAGAACATTTACAAGATTATCAAAGCCTTCTAAAACAAAAGCAGAGGCTCCTGAGCAGAATTTAGCAGCTACCACTGCTCCTCAAGCTCCTGCTGCTGAGCCCACTGCTCTAGGTGATCACATCAGCAAAACAACTGCTGTGAAACCCACACATAAAACCACCAGAAAACCACAACAAAAGAAAACTCGAAAGCCCCCCAAAACAAAGGCAACTCTAGAAGATGAGATCCCAGAGCAACTGCTAGTGACAACACCAAAGTCACTAGAAACCACTGTTGCTACTTCCTCACAGCAGATGGTAGAAAGATCTCAACTTATGCCTCAAACTCCTCCTACTTCTTCTAAAAAAGAACAGGTTGTACACATAGGGACACTACAATATGATGCTCTGGAATCAATTGCTTCCATCATCCACAGCCCACTGCCCGGGGCAAATTCGCTTTCTACACCTATACTCACAGCCACAATTCCCCCACAAACAAAACTCTTGTTGGATGCTCTTAATTTGAACCAGATACAAACCAGTCCTTCTCAATCACCTGTCAATGGGAATATACCTCAACAAGTGACTGAGTCTGATGTTTCAATCATTGCTAACCCACCAACAGCACCTGAGGAGGTTACACCCCTTGAGTTACAAGTAACTCTTGGTGGTAGTTCAAGTGAAGCAGCCACTACAAGTGCTGAACCCACTGGTTTGCATTTGGACAGTGGTTTCATTAATAAGACTTCCTTGAAGGCAATTTCTTCTCTGGGAACTCTTGTGTATCCAATGTTCACTAGTTCACTAAAAAGTGTTTCTCATTTTGAAGGAAGAGGTCCCCAGTACCATGACAAAGGGGCATCAATGGATGACTTTTGGGATACATTTCCCGAGTCAACCACTGTTACAACCACTACTAGTGGGAAATCAGATGATCCCATTAAGTTGGGTGATGGTTTAATGTACCGAGAATTGACAGGTAGAATTGATAAACTGGATACTTCTGTTGCTGAAATCAAATAAATGCTGCAACAGGTGTTGAAAGTTCAAAAGGTACCACCCACTGCTGCACCAACTCCAACAGCTGCTCCATCATCTGCTCCTACTAAAGATGAGTTGTGGAGTTTGTTTCAACCATTGCTCTAGCATCAAAGAGAATTAGCTGATCAGCAACATGAGATTCAAGTTCAAAAGATCAGAAATCTCATGGAGTCAAGGTTTAAACACACCCAGGCTGATATCAAGGCTATTAAGGCCCACTTGCTGAACACCACTGGCACTGCTCCTCCCTCTATTATCTTTGTGGATGAACCACCACCAGCTGATGCCAAAAGGGGGAGAAAATAAAGCAGTGGAAGAAAAAGGGTTATGAGGATGGTTTATATATTGCTCCAGACAATTCTAGCATGCTTGCAGACATACCCTTACCAGATGGTTCTAACAAGATTGATGTTACCACAAATGCCATAGCTGATGCAAAAGCTGATGCTAAAAAGGATAAAGAGGCTAAGGATAAAGCTAGGTGGGAACAGGAGAAAAGAGCTTTTATGGAGCTGAATGAGCAGGGTACTTCTAAGCCTAAGGATGATGAAAATCCTGAGCCAAAAAGAAAGCAGCCCACTAGAAAAGTGAGGCAACCCAAACACACACCATCCAGACCCACAAAGCATACTTCCAAACCTACCAAAGGCTCCAAACATCAATCTCCTAAACCAGCAGCTGTTAAAACTCCTGCTGTATCAACAGCTGTTGATACTCCAGTGGTTTCAACAACTGCTAGCCAAACAACTGCCACCACTTCAACACACACCACAACCACTCCATTACCACCACCACCAAAAATACCATCACCACCACAAACAACTACAAAACCACCATCACCTCCTGCCAAAAAGAAGAAGACAGCTGATGACATATTATCAGTTGTAATGAAAACAGTGGTTGAAACACCAGTTGTTTCAACAACTGTTAGTAAGCCAACTTCCACTTCAATCACTTCCACTACAATAGCCACCACTCAAATCACCACCACTGAACCAACCAAAACATCATCAGCCTCTCCTAAACCAAAAAGGAGAAGGATCATTTTGAAAGATGATGATTCTCCATCACCACCAACATCTTCACAATCTCTTCCACTTGTCACTATTCCAAACCCTGTTCCTCTTTCTTCAGCTCAAGTTCAAAAGCTAAACACTGCTATCACTCCTGCAGGTGTCCAGTATCCTTTAGAGCTTATAGCAGTCAGAGAAGAGATCAAATCTTTCTACTTTGAAGATGACCCTGCTAAAAGGAGTTTACCATCTGTTGAAGGATATCCTAGGCCTAAAAACATTGAAGAATACTTGAAAGTTAAGGCTCAACAAGCAGAGGATATCTCCAAAAGAAACTCACAAGGAAAATTGGACAAAGAAATTCAAAGGCATTATCAATTCCTACTCACACAAGTCAGAACCTTGGTGCAGTTTGCAAAAAATGTATGTCAGCAACTATCAGAAAGAGCAGATGAATCCTTGAGAAAAGACTATCTTGATAACATCATGGCTTACAAGAAATACAAAGGAGAAAAATACATGTACAAAGAATGGACCATTCAAGAGCTTGAAAGTGAAGCAGCTAGGATTCAAGATATGATAAAAAAACAAGGTTAAACATACTCCTCCTGATTGGGCAAAATATAAGAAGAATGTACCTGATAAGGTGCTAGAGTTGAAGAGGATGAAAGAGGAACTAATCACTGCTGATTTTGGGTCAAGAAACCAAGTGTTAAGGTGGAAAGAAGACAAAGTTAGGGCCAGCTACAGAAAGTTGGAGGAATTAAGGAAGAAAAATCCAAAGGTTCCACAAAAACCTGACTATCCTGAAGCAGAGGTTTCAACAAGACCACCAAAGCTGCAAGTCAGGAAATCCACTGCTCCACATGCTGCCATTCTGTATCAAAGAAGAAGACAAAAGCAGATGGATGCAGAAACACCAGAGGATCAAGCAGCAGGTGATGAAGTTTTAAAAATGGTCCTCAAACAAATGATGGCTGATATTCCTGAACTTGCTAAAGCTCAAAGCACTGCTCAGTCAGTCATCACCAGGCCACCATCTCCTAACTCCTCATCTAATAAAGATCTCCCAAAAAACCCACTGGATTCAAAAATACTAAAGTGGAAAACTGACAAACAGTCCCACGTATTGACTCTGATCAAATCCAGTGGAGAAGTGAAGAAAATATCAAGGGAACAAGCACTAGCCCTGAGTGTTGAAGATCTGCAGGATCTCCTTGATCTTACACTTTGCAGGGATGAAGATGATACAGATGCCCTAGACTTTTAGTTACAACTTAAAGGTCAGATAAGGGAACTGCTGATGAGACAATAAAGACCTACAATAATGAAGGGTTTTGGCATCATCTGTTCCAGGGGGAAATTGTTGGGATTGAACCCTACCAGAGGAACAGTTGATTAAAGCCAAAACCGGATTAGAGTAGTGGATCCAAAATAAGCAGATGTTATGTTTACATTCTTTCCCCTTGAAAGTGGTTCTAACAACTGATGACCTCCATCCACTGATCCTTTACAACATCTGCTGACTTACAACTGCTGATAAAGTTAAAGACTGATGAAGACTAAAGCCTGTTGATCAATCTACTGCTATGGGTCAGCACTGCTGAAGAGGTCAAGTACTGCTGGAGTCACAACAGTGGAAGGATAAAGCAGTAGTTTAGTCTTTCTTATGTAATGTATTGTAATCAGTAGTTAGCATAGCAGTGTTTGTATTAGATCAGTAGTTAGAGTTTGTTAGGAGGTTAGATGTCACTTTCATGGTGACGTCAGCAAAGATGCCACAGTGGTTTGGGCGTGCTTATAAATAGAACAGTACCCTGTACTGTTCTATTAGCTCTTCATCACTTTTCTTCCTGTACGAACAAATATTGTGAGCTCAGGCTGAGGGGGAGTTTGTTACATGCATGCATATTGTAATTGAATCTTGTAATAAATTCAAGCATCCGGTTCAATGTTAAACTTGTGTGTTAAAATCATTTCTCCTGTTTGATTATGCGCAAAGTTTATTTCCATTTTAATTCCGCTGCATTACTTGTTCATCTTCATCATTTCTTAAACAAAAACACAATAAAAAAGAAACTCGTATCCTAACAATGCGCAATGTGGCTTTGTGTTTGGGCAGCATTACGCCCCCAAGATACACATTGCGCTAACTACGTTACGTTACGCTATGCTAAGCATTATGCATGACTCACTTTGCGCTCATCATTGTGCACGTTAAGTCTACTCTTACGCAAGCAACCCAAGCACAAAGTGGCACATTGTGTGTCATCAATCAAGAAGCATGAAGTGGAACGCAAAGTACCTGAGAAAACCCTAATTTGCGACAATAGTTGCTGTCCTTCAGATCCGAGTTGTTTCATGTCAAGATCCTACCTTTTCATCGGAAATGCATAAAGATCAATCCGTAACATCATTCAATGCATCAAACACTAAAAAACACAACAACTTGTACGTGAATCTCACCTTAAATTCAGGAAGAACGAGATCTGAGTTTGAAACATTTAAAACTCAATGAAACATGTTATTTTTTACTTCCAAAATATATACCTGAATTGAAATTACGAATCCTTAATGCAAATTGTGTAAACCATGAGCTTAATGGCTTGTTCTTTCATTCTCTCTCTCTAGAGTGTGAAGAATAATGGAAGCCCATGAAGCCTTGCCACATTTAGGGTTTTGTGCATCAATTACCATCTTACCATTTATGGGATTGCTATGTCTTTCCTGTAATGGGCCTTTTTAGTTATGATTATCCCTTTGTTTCATAACTTGGGCTTTCATTCCATACCTATTTTTAGGGTCTGCGTCATCGTTACCATTTATTAAATTTTGGGGTGTTACAAGTCTATCCTCTTACATTGGGTTTCATCCTCGAAACTTGTCATACATCAAAAAACTATGGGTAAAACTCTTTCATTTCATTATCAGATTCCCATGTGGTCTTTGATCCTTTCCGGTGTTTCCACTGAACTTTTACCTATGGTATAACTTTGTTTCTCAATTGTTTCTCTTAAATATCAAATATTGCGACAATTTCCTCAATATAATTAAGCTTTTCATCAATTTTAATATAATCAAATGGTTTATGCGCTCACCATTGCTAAACATTTTCTCAAATGCGATACATGGAAAGTTGGGTGTATTCTAGTGTATAAGGTACCGCTCTTACACGTGCCACAACCCTGAATGGTCCAACATATCTTGGACTCATATTTCCTCTCTTGTGTAAACTAATGATTCCCTTCCATGGTGAATCTTCAACATCACTTTATCCCCAATCTCAAATTTGATAGGTCGTCGCTATTTATCAACATAGGAATCATGTCCATCCTTCGCCGATTTCATACATGCTTTAATATTTTTCAGGCTTTTCAATGGTAGCTGTAGCGACCTCCAAACTTCCCAAATCCCGTTGTTTTATATCACCCCAACAAATGGGTGTTCTACGCTGTCTTCCATATAACATTTTGTAAGGCGACATGCCAATACTTGCGTGATCACTGTTGTTGTACTAAATTTCTGCTAGCACCAGATGACTATCTTGGCTTCCTCCAAAGTCAATAACGCATGCATGAAGCATGTCCTTGAGGGTCTGAATGGGTATTTCAGACTGACCATCCATTAGAGGATGATAAGCTATTCTAATATGCAATCTCATTCCTATTCTTCATAAAACTTCCTCCAGAGCTTACTGGTAAACCGCATGTCTCTGTCAAATATGATGGACACCGGCACCCTATGTCGTGAAACAATCTCCTTAATAAACAATAAGGCCAACCTTTCAGACGTATACGTCTCAGGGATTAGCAAAAACTGAGCACTTTTCACCAAGCAGTCCATAATTACCCAAATGGTGTCATGGCCCTTAGCTGTCCTAGGTAGCTTGGTTATGAAGTCCATGGAAAGTGCAGCATAGGGCCGTGTGTGGTAAACACGCCCCCGTGTCTCCTACCAGCAACAAAAATTTGGCCACTGGACTTCTCACAAGGGGCCATGCCTATTAGGCACGAGCCCGTGCCTGCCTTCTGTAAGTTTTCAAAATTCAGCAATACTGGTAGTCAGGCACGGGGCCGTGCCTCCCTAACACGCCCCCGTGCCCACTGCCTAGTTTCTGAAAAATGTTGTTTTTAACCCACTTTTACAAATTTAATCATTTTCAATCCATTTTTTGACACATTAAGGACAATATGTAATTTAAGTGTGGGGGGGGGGGGGGCTTGAATCTTTCTTTTAAAACAAGCCTTACACAAAACTCAACTTGGAACCGCTAAACACCCTAAATCTTTTTCAAAAAAATTCCTTTATTTTCTTTATCTTGTCTTGGTTTAAGTTGGAAAACCAAAGTTCTAAAAATACTATTTTTACAAATCTACAACCGATTGCGCCGTGATAAAAAGAACCATATAAGAAAAATTTATAAAAGGCATGACAATCTTTTTAGAATTTAATTATGTATACATTTTCACACTTTTTAACCATTTTCCCACAAATAGTGAGTTTTGAGCCTTTACCGAGCATACAATACAATATCTTTATTAAATGCTCACTTTTCATTTCTTGTGTGATAGCCTATAAGGTTCTTACGAATCTAGAACTAGCCAAGACAATGCATTCCCGGTCCTTACAGACTAATCCAAGTAAGTAAATGATTGAGGCATTAGAACGGTGCATTCCAAATACTCGTAGTTAGACTCTAAATCTATTAGGGAAAGAGGACGTGATATGTGAAAAATGAAACATATAAATTATATCAAACAAGGCATAAAATCATCCCTTTTTATGTAATAATGATGGAAAAAGTGCATTTCATTGATTACTTTTGATTTTCAGGAATAAATGAGCTTAAACGTACAAAAGGAACAAATTAATGGTAAAAAAACCAACACAAAATACAAGAAGAGGAATTGACACACCATGCCTACCCTCCAAGCTACACCCCAAGGCCAAAACAACAATCCAGAAGACAAGCACGGGGTCATGCCATCCAGACACGGGGTCGTGCCCCATCACTGAATGAGATCAGAGTCCATGCAGATAAAGACAAAATAAGGCAGACAAAGGACACGGGGCTGTGGTCAACTCCCAAATATGTAGAATCTACCAATGGACCCCACAAAGTTGACCACGGGGTCGTGCCCACTGTCACATGACTCGTGTATGCATATGATCTGACACTGCTCATTAAATGAAGATAGAGAAAGAAGGACATGGGGACGTGTGAAGAGTCTGATTTCAGCTATAAATAGAGGGGCTTGGTTCACTTCCAACCCATCCCTTGGCAAACCACTTGTCTCTCACTTGCCACCATTCCATCACCACTCCAACACCATCATCCACCACATTCCTCTATTATCCACCTTTAGAGTGTATGTAGTAGTCTCGGGATCCAATATTGATCGTAAGAGTTCTTGTCAATCAAAGGGCATGTTTAGCTAATTCTCTTATATCACTTGGTGAAGAAAAATCTTTTATGTATTACTTTTGATTTCCAAGCTTTGGCTACTTTTTATTTGGGTTTGTACTAATGACTTTAATAACTAGTTTTTTTATATTGAAAGTGAACTTTACTCTATCACTTCTTCATGTTTCGTTGATTCACTCATTCGTGTCTTTACGGTCTATATAAAGCACGTTAACTGCCTGAAGGGGGTTAGAAGGGTGGTTTGGGTGAAGTTCTTGCCTCCTTTAGTGTATAGATCCTACGAAAACTTGATTCAAGCTTATTAGGACTTCCCTTTAGGGAGATAGCATCAAAATCAGGGGAAGTAAGAACGACTTGAATTCCTTATAAATAAACTACTATTAAAATCGGCCTTGCGGGACTGTATCCCTACTGACTCAGACCAATATGGCCGAGGGTAGCGTTGTCTCCAAAAGAGGGACATGTCACATTTTGCATTAATAACTTACTTGTCACACCCCAACCGATGGCGGAAACATCGGAGTAACATCGGAGTGAGACGAAATAGATTGCTCGAGACATCATAACACTAATAATTGTGACAAATATTTAAGTAGTAAATTTCATTTCATTTCTAAAGGATCAATTACAAGAAATTGGAAGTAAATACAACATCATGAATATTGAAATACAATGCAATAAGAATACAAATTAAAGTGTGTATCTAAGCATCCTAATAGATTCCATGCATCACCAACATCATCCCTAAACCTGCAACATGTTTATAAAAAGCATAGTTCAATACAAAGGTATTGGTGAGTACACTAGTTTTAGACTCGTGGCATGTGTATAAAAGTATTTTCAATCCAACATAGCATTTGGTATACAAGGTCAAACTATCATGCATAACAAGGCATGTATACGGATTGAATGAATAAAAGCATGTTTGTGAATTGTGCGGTTTAACAAGTAAAACATGTTGCACCCAAAGTGTATTTAAAAGGGAAAATGGGTCAAGTGTACTAAAAAAATTGCATATGCTTTCCGATTATCCAAAGTGACGAAGTTGTTGAGACTAGAAAGTTGAATGTGTTCGATTTGGGGTTTAAGAGGTGTTTACATATGGTTCTAGGGATTTGGAGTTTAAATAACACGAAAATAAACATATTAAAATAATCATCTAACACCTATGACACTTGTTCTTGACATTTTGAAACTCTAAAAGAGTTTAAATGTTTTCATGGAACAAGGTTCCATTAGAATCGTGACAAGTTGTCAAGGCCTAAGATGATACAATCTACTAGCTTGACGAATGTCCATTAGTTCATCAACAAGAGTTCGATTATTTGGTTGTTACATAAGTATTACATAGAATATACTATATTATATATGTCAAGCATGAGGTAGAAGATTAAGGTCTTCATTTAGGCACCTCTAGGTATCATGGAATTCATCCATGAGGTAGGAAGAACAAAGCTTCCATTTAGGTACCTCTATTGTTCACCACTACACTTGTTGTAATGAACAACAAGGAGGGTCATGAACTTACGAGAATACCAAAATACAACAACTAATCTATGAGAAAACATCAAGAAGTGAGTGGATTTTTATGATAGATAGCCCAAGCTAGTCTAACAATCACACATTCATCAAGTTTCAAGCTTGAACACTTCTTGTGGGTAAAACCCTAACTAAAACAGAATGTTTGTGAGGTTTTAACCTCTGATTTAACATGTCTCAACCTTGTTTTTAAGCCTAACTAACCATAAATGAGGTAATAAGCATTAGGACATAGGTTTGAGATGAGTTAGACTCAAGTTCGACTAAGATTAACAAGTTTAAACGAAATCAGAAACAAACAGTTCACTTTGGAGCCTTTTTGGTGACATTCCAGGGTTTGGTTTTCCATGAAAAACCTCTGGAAACGTAGCTAAGGTTAAACCAAAGAAGTAGGAAAAAGAATCGAGTGAATCGGGTAAGAAATGAGTGAGTTATGCTCACTCTTGTGAAGGTTGATGCTTCCACTCGAATTTGAGATTTGCAGCTGATTATATGATGATTTGAGAGTGTTTTTGATGATTTGCAAAGTGTAAAATGCTTGGATTATGTTTAGGTTTTATAGGGAAGAGTTAGGTTAGGTAGTGGTTGTGTAATTAATGTTAAAAGTGGTTTAAAACTCAAAAATTCATCAAAATCGCACTCAAATTCAAGCTGGGAAGGGCCTGGTCGCGCTGATCAGTCCTGCTGAGCGAGTGTATATGTATTTTAGGGGCTAGGCTATGTTCAATGTGAAGACATAGCTCAATTGGTTAGTGCGCACGTTTGGGAAGCTGTTGACCCGGGTTCGAGTCCTGTGGTCAGCAGTTTTGTTTAATTTTTTTTTGTTTCAAACATAATACTTTCAGCAATTGTACACAAACAGCCCTTGTAAGTTTAAAATTCCGAAAATTACTCAAATAGTCCCTTGACTTAATTACCTAAGTTATGTTTAGAAGAAACTAACTTTAAAATCTAACGGGACTAACTAGATTACAATAAAACTCTCAAATTGCAACTTAATTACTTTAATTAATTAAACAAAGAATAAATAACCATATTTATCACGAATAAAATTAAAGATAAAAGATTTTTCGACGATACAACGGATAAAATTTTTTGAAAGAGACAAGCTTCTAAAAAAACAGATTTTCAAGACTAGATTTCTAAATCAGGAAAGTTATGAAAACGTGGAGTGTTACAGTCTCCTCTCCTTTAGGAAATTTCGTCCCGAAATTTATCCAAGAGGAAGACCTTGGAAAAAAAAACATTTTGGCTAAAAGAATCGAGACATTTAGCATAAATACAAACGTGTACGTGTGTGTGAGTTTAAACTGTTTTGAATCAATTTGGGAGACGTATACATATAAAACGTGTCGTGTTAAGAAGAAAATCTTGGTACGAAAGTGTTTATATTTTGATGAAAAGTGAGATGGTTTGTATGGAAAGTTTCAAGGATAGTAAAAATTCACACATTTGTCAGAATTGTTTATCGGGAGGAACAAGAAGGTTGGTATATTAAATAAAGTGACAACGGTATACAAGTTACGTTTGCACAAGAATAAAGAATAGAATGATAGTTTTAAAGGCAAGGAGGTAAGTTAGGATTCGAACGTTTAAACCGACTTGATTTCGAACGGGGTTCGAATAAAAGACGAAGAAAATGGAGAATAATGGAGGTAATAAAGTAAACAATCGATCTATTAAACGAATGCGAGTATGAGAATGACATGATGTAACGCCCTTATTATTATTTAACGGTTTTCGTATAGATTACGAAAATAAACGGGTAATTATGATTTCAAGTGCATTGAAAATACGGGTTTCATTAGGCTTTATTTACATAATTAAAACTATATAACATAACAAGTGTGAGTTCGTCATTTAACATAACAACGATACATAGTGCGGAAGCTTATTTCTTGATCGTGTTCGGTTCTTCGTTGTGCTTGATCGCCATCCGGTGCTAAAATCATACCTGAAACTCATAAAACATGAGTTGGATTAGTCATACGTAACTTAAAACGTATTTAAACGAGTCCGGGAAGCGAAACTGATTAAAATAAATTTTTTTCGCTAAAACAGTGCTCTTTCGCGCCACGCGAAGGCACCCAGTTGCTCCCTCGCGCCACGCGAGGGAGACCGTTTTCCAGCAGCTCTGGAGCTAGGTCCTGCATTTTTCAGCAATACTAGTTTTTACGGAAATGATCATAACTTCTTCGTTATTGATCCGTTTTACGCGATTCTTTTTCCTACGCGTCCGTAATTTAATTTTCCATCTTATGGAGTTAAATCCTACATCCAACATAAGAAATTTTTGAGACTTCTAAGCCCTCGACTCGTTACCTTTTTACCGAATTTTAACCCGTTTATGCATTTTATCAAACAAACGTATTTGTTTGATTCTTATATCACATACACTTCTTTAAATTAATGTTATCTACCATTTTAGGTTCTAATCACAGGTTTATTACACAATTTAAACCTGTTTTCTCTCGTATGTTTATTTTGACCCGTTAAGGGTATTTAAGCACTTTTGAGCCTAAAATCGCTTTCGATTGCTTCTAGCATTCCATCACCACATTTCTTATCCTATAATCTCCCACCACAACTGTATTTATGGTGGGTTTAATGTGGTGATCTACATAAACCAAATTTTACCTCTCGAATCATTATTTTATGGCAAAAACTCAAATAGTGCCATTTGACCAATATAATACCTCTTTCAGCTTCTATACTCATTCTAAGTATTTTCCTAATCATAAAACTCATTTCCAAACAACCTTTAAAGGTTGTTTGTTCAAATTAGCTAACAAGGGCGTTTTGGTCCTTTTTAGTCTTTCAATTACGACAAGGTCTTTTGAGAGCATGTTTGACCCATAATTCTTCTTTTGAGTTATGATCTTGTTCGAAAAGTCATTACGCTTTTCGAAAAGCCACGACCCTCTTTTAAAACATTCGGTTTACCCATTTAAGTAACCCATTGTCTATCTAAGACTCCATTTAATGCTCATTGAACCTTACGTTCTAAATGAATAATTACTCTATTACACATACCTGGCTCGGGTCAATGTATTGACCTGTTTTAATGCCTTGCTATAATATTCGCTAAATAATAGCGATGCAAATATCATTTCTACATTTATTCCTAAAATCATATAACTCGACAAGAATCATTAGTCGCTATTATCAAAAGGTGGTATCTTCACCCTTTGACCCGTTTGGTCTAAATGACCGATTATATTAGCGAGATGACATGTATTTTCATCTCGACTATATGACTCGCTCTGATTTACATCGTGCGGTCGTTTTACTTATAATTCATTTCTTAACACTTTTCGGCCTATTAAGGCTTACTTCATAAGTACCCTTTTAAAACCAATAGTTATGGTCGACGCGTGACCAATTTACCGTTTTACCCTTATTGTTTGTTTTGGTCTACCCTATAAGGTAACCATTTAAAAGTTCATTTTCCATTTGTCATAAAATGATTGAATTATCGATTTAACTCCTATTAAACCATCAACATGGTTTCTTGTCATGCTCGATTATCTTGTTCCGTACGTCTACACGCCGAAACATCATACCTCAACTATGTATTTATCTTATTCATAACTAATACGATAAGAGAATATTCTAAAATATAAGACTAGTGTAAGCCATACTTACCTTACTTCCAAATTATGCTTTTTCCGTCATTCTTGCTTCGTTTGACCCGCTTCGTTCCCAAGCTTTTACCTAGCTTGTTAATCGTCAAACTATCATTGTAAATTGTAAGATGGTTAGATTAGTCATATTTATTCACGGCTATTCCATCTCACTTATTTCATAAGTCGAAACTACTATTCGACTTCATGATTAGTTAACTTAGCTTATTAAAGTTAACTACTTTCAATCACATGATTTACAACATTAGTTCAAATCAACATGATGATTAGAACTCTTCTTGTTTCATATTTCATATAACTTGCCATATTATTCAAATACACATTTTCACTCTAATTTCAACACTTTAGTTTTCATTTAGGCATTTTAACAAACACCTAATGTGCATACATTTTTACACATTTACAACTAGTTCATAACTAGTTATTTTTACCAAGATTAACATCAAAATTCACCACTATCACTTATGATCAAATACTCAAACTTGCAAATTGTTTAAGTATTTCCTGATTACTTAACATGCATGATGATTCTAAGCATATCTATATCATCTATTTCATCATAACATCAAAACCCACTTATCTAATGTGTTAATTCACCAAATCCATCAATCCATAGCATGTTATGTATGATTTTCACTTAGGGATTCGTTCCTAAGCAAGTATACATCACTAATCTAGCCATAGCTTCTCTAATCCATGCCTAATTCGCGATTAGGATGATTATCAAATTCTTACAACTTCACCAAACATCAAGATTTTACATACCTTATGATCCTCTTATTCGAGTGATCATTAATTCACGTTCGGTTGTGAATTTGGGCTTCATTTGATCCTTAAATTTGATGATTATATGTGGATTAGGGTTTTTGGCTCCATGGGAGCCCCCTGAGCTCGATCCAGAACACACACTGTATGTGTGTGTTTGTGTTTGATTTAATTAAATAACTTTTCTAGTTATCACGCTTTAACCCCTCGTGTTTGGTTCGTTATTAAGTAGGTCACAGCCTACTTATTTCTAATAACAATATTCCCACTTATTAACTAGGTTAAACATTCCTAGTTAACTTAGTGGGTTCGGGGAATTTATGACTCAGTTTATTTATTTATTTTTTTAAGTCCCGTTAACTCAGGCGTTCTATCTACTTTGCTTTCTCAAAGTATTTATCCTCCTTTTATTAAATATTAGATTTATTTATTTAAACCCTATTATTTACCGGGTAAATTTTCACCACTAACGGTATTTTACCAAGTCATTAATATTAACGTGGTTTGATTACCAAACCCGTTTTTGGGGTGTTACAAGTCTACCCTGTGACACCTGTGTCACTTCAACCATCAAACAAATGCCAAACCAATGAAATATTGTATTTCATACTTGGGATTTGTAAAAAATATGTGTATCGTTTGCACATATCAACTCTTGTTCGATTTTAAGCTTTACATCGCTTTCTGGAGGGTTATACGCGCTCTGATGCGTAAATATAACCAGTTTAACCCAACGAACACTCCGGAATAGTGAAATAGGCTTAACATACCTTAAATAACCTTTACATAAGTTATAAATAAGTTTTGAAGGCTTTGATATGCCGAAATCAAGTTAAATCGCTTACAGGGACTAAATTTGACAAACTGCGAAAGTATGCCAATATGAACTGTAACAGACATTCCGGAACATGACCATAAGTTAAACATACCTTAAATATCCTTTACATAGCTTAGAAATAGGCTTTGAGGGGTTCGGTGTGCTAAAATAAACTTTTGGGTCATTCAGGGACTAAAAGTGTCAAAAAGTGCATTAGTTTGCATTTTCGCGCATAACTTACGCTCTGAATACATCCGGACATCCAAAAATTTATGTAAGCATGACTATATTATGCTTTAGTGTTTGGCTTGCCAAAAATCCATTCGTCGCGTCATTTGGATCGTTTTTCGCGCTTATGCGCATTCCGTCGTAATTAACCGAACATCACAACCGTACGGCTAAACGAACCGACATCCGAGATATTTTTGAGCATGTTTTAAGTTCCCTATACTTTAACTTCATTTTAGAGCTTTGAAATGGGGTTAACGGGCCTTAAACGTGTCAAAAATGACCTTATTGCATAACAGGGACCAAAAGTGTAATTCTGCCAAACTTTTGCCCTACGATGCGCATGCATTTTTTGCCCTACGATGCGTATGGGTTCTGCAGATCAGATTAGATTAAACAGTCAGCAGATTTCAGCTGATTAAACCTCATCCACACATTCTAAACTTGCCCTTTCAGCTCATAATAGGCCATTTTCAGTTACCATAACATCTTGACAAGTGTACGCACTAGATTAAATCACGTTATTCAAGAAACGATCTTAACGGTTACCCGAAATCTATAAATACCCATCACATTTGCACACATTTCTCACAAGAATCTGATCATTTGTGCTCTAAGTTGAAACCTTTGTTTCATACCTGAGCTATTTTGATCTAGATTAGCATTCGGGGACCCTTCGTAAGTATTCTTTCGTTCTTTTATTGCTTTTCGAGTCCGAAAGCCAAACTTTGTTTGACTTTCTGCATTGACCAATTTATGGTCGATGCGAAGTTCGTTTGAACTTCATAACGTGAGCGTGATCACGATGGTTATAGTCCCTAGTGACTATACCTACTGATTACCACGTTATCTAGGCTCAGTGACGAGCCGTAGTTTCGGTCAGAATACGTATTCTTGCGTATTTTGTAACCAAACTACTCTTAGGTATCACAACCGTTTGTTTTGATACCAAACCTGTTTTCTAAACTTAGTTAAGCATGTTTTAACATGCTTAGCTCATCACTTTTAGTTTAGTGCTTATATAGGGTCGTAAGGTAAGCGATCTAAACAATCGCTTATACTTTCGAACCCGACCCGTTTGGTCGATCATTAGGATCCGACCAAGCACTTTAGGTGACCATAGTATAGGGAATAACCTTCCGAGGTTATACCCTATGGTCACGACGTTTAGTTAGTTGTATGATAAGTAGTTTATATGCCTTAGGTAAATTACCAAAATACCCCTTTGATGCCAAAATTCATTTTAAACATATGTAACATAACTTTTGACATCTAAACTGATTTGACAACCATTTTAGACATGTTAAGGCATATATTACTTGTCATAGGACTAGTTAGGCGGTCCGAACGCGTTTCACGCGAACGACGCGTTAAAGTAGCATAAGCTACCTAAACGGGTCGTAATGGGTCACAAGCACTTAGGTTAGGTTTCATTTAGTATGTAGGCTTTGTTAAACCATACTACATGAGTTCCCATACTCATTTGGTTTACGAGCCCTCATTCTATCCGATCTTCCGATTTAGGTCCGGTGTATTAATGTAGTTACCTATATTAGGTGCCGTTTGATATTCCGTGATCTCTAGCATTGCTTGGTGGTTATCTTAGGACTTCTGAGCAATCTCAAGTGAGTACATAGTTCCCCTATTTTACTGTTTTCCAAACTGTTTTGGGGTGAAGCATGTGTACCTATCGGTTACTTTCATGTTTTCCAAAAGTATAATTGATTATACATGTTATTACTTATCTATTGACAAATTGAATGACTATCTATGATTTAAGCACTGATTTCTCAAAGAACATAAAATAAAATGTTGAATTGTACTTATTTTATGTTCACCAGACCGATTGTTAGTATGATATAGCGCTATAGGATTTGACACCCCATTCCTGTTGTCATGGAATGTCTGAAACCAATTTGTTGCTCCATCCAAATAGGGATTGCCTTTGTGGTATTTCTATAGTCTCAAAGGTGTATTTTGATGCACCAGGTCTGAATGAATTCTCAAATCACACTATTAAAGTATAGTTTGATATACTCCCATGTGTGATATTGTACAAAACCAACATATATTTTGTTAATCATCCAAAGCATATTTTGATATGTTATTTACAAAACCAAAACATAGTTTAATATGTTATTTATCACATCTAAAGCATATTTTGATATGTTATTTATGAAACCAAAACATAGTTTAATATGTTACTTACAAATCCAAAGTATACTTTTAATATGCTACTATAAGGTTATTCGTTTAATCCTAACATATATTTATACATATCATATTGGTTACACATTACATGACTTACATTGGACACATAAACATTATTGACATTGGTTATACATTACATGACTTACATCTTGACATAAACATTTTGACATATTATTCAATACGTTTGGTAATTGGTTTAAACATAGACATCTTACATTGATGGTTTGGTTTGAGTAAGTGATTAAGTAACGAGGCGTGTGTAATATGATACAAGCTTGGTGGATACGCCGCTGGTACTTCCTATATATAAGTGTTTGTATGGTATTACATATTGTAGCGTTATTTGAATCATTTCAATTTCAGACATATAACATTTTATACAAATAACATACTTTTCACAAGACATTGTTTTACAAAACAACTTCTCTTATAAAAACTCATTCTATTTGGTTATTTACTTAACCATACACTATTATTTTACTCATACGTATCATCTGATCTTATTGCTTCTCAAATGATTTACAAAACAAAGCAAACTACAAGGTTCATGACTAAACATTTTCTTAAACATAAGTCATGAATCTTATTTTCACAAAACCTATGTATCTCACAGGCATTTTTATGCTGACGTACCTATTTTTACACATGTTTCAGGTACTGCTTTGCAATGATTGTTGATACATGCTACATATAGGACGGACTCGTGCCTTAGCAACTTTAAAACTTGGAAGATCATAGTTGTACTTATTTGATTGTATTAAAACAATGAGTTCACTTATTCAATAAAACAGAATTTATTTATGCCATGGTTATGAAACAATAATTCTGTTACAACACTCCCCGACGTTTCCGCCACGTTTTGTATGTTCTACGTGGTCGGGGTGTGACAGAAAAGTTGGTATCAGAGCCAATGGTTTTAGGGAATTAGGTTATTAGTAATGCTTTGACCTAGTCTATAACCTTTCTAGGACCCTAACGCGAGTTTACTTGCGTTTAGTCATAAAACAATACCGTCACCTATCCTTAGGCGACGACCACAACAAGAACATAAATTTCAAAACCGCTTTGAAAACTAATCATCTGTTCTAGGATGATTGATTACTAGGTTTTGAACCCTCTGTTATATGGTTTTGAACCCCTTTGAGTTTTCAAATTCTCGTCAAGGTTTTGGGTTTTAAATAATGTGAACACGTGCAAACTGGAAGGGTGAATGCCTGTATTCTGGGTTTTCTGTCTAGGCAAGCACTTCGTATACATCTCATCAGACGCGAGACCAGTTGTGCTTACCTGGGAATTCTTGGGATTAGTGTTCACTTATAGGCGAGCATGTCTTCGTGATACATTATTTTTGATCCATTTACTTTGATTAGTCACTGTGAGTAGTTTGTTGCTTTGTAGTAACAAACAAATGACCACTATCCTTGCTTTCATCGGATTTGTTTCATCTCATTCTTTTCGCCTAATTCTCTCACTCGTTTCCTTTCATGTTTCCTCTCTTAGAATGCCTCCTCGACGTGACAATCAGATGGCGAATGCTGAACTGGCGGAAATCATCGCACAGCAAATGGCTGCTGCCTTCCCAAATCTTTATGCTCAAATGATGCAAGCCATCAACAACAACAATGCTCCATGCAATTTCAAGAGTTTCAACTCGGCTAAACCACTCAAGTTTAGTGGTTCTGAGGGAGCAACTGGGCTTCTTCAGTGGTTCGAGAGCATTGAGAATACCTTCCGTCACGTTCAGTGTCCTGAAAATCGCAAGGTCGAGTTTTCTTCAAGTGTGTTTCAGAAGAGGGCTCTCACATGGTGGAACGGGGTGATGAGAGACCGCGGTGCTGAGGTTGCATTAGCACAGACTTGGGCTGAGCTTAGGGCTCTTATGATGAAGGAGTTTTGCCCTCGTCATGAACTGCGAGTTTTGGAGAGGGAGTTTGATGATTTGAAGCAAGACAGTGGTGAACATCGAGCCTATACTGACCGTTTTGAAGAATTGAGCCTGTTGTGTCCTGCTATGGTTACTCCTGTGGATAAGGCGATCGAGAAATATACTGATGGTCTTCCTGACCTAGTTCAGGATATTGTTACTGGCACCAACCCTACTACTGTCAGACAAGCCATTGAATTGTCTGCTACTCTAACTGAATCCCACATCAGAAAGAAAAAGCTTTTTCGAAAAGGCGACCCAAGACCATCTGACAAGACTGCTCAAGTGGAACCAAAGGAAGAACATGCTGAGGTATCCAAGAAGAAGAAGCGCAAAGCCTCTCAGAACTGCGCTGTAACTGCTCAAGACAAACAGGTTGCACCAAACCAACCAGCACAACCTCGCAAAAGGCAAAACTATGTTGGTACTGCACCTTTGTGCAACAAGTGCAACCGTCATCATCTAGAGCAAGAGCAGTGTCACAAATGTACCCACTGTGGGCGGTTGGGACATTTGATCAATGTTTGTTGTTATGCAAATCAAGCTGCTGCAAACCCTGCTACTGTTCAAGCACGGTTCCCTCCAGGGTCATGTTATAACTGTGGTGACCTTACCCACTACAGGAACAATTGCCCAAGACTTGTTAACATACCTCCAGCACGTGGACGAGTGTTTAACATCAATGAGGCAAACATGAACAATGATGCGGCAGTGAACAACTAGTGTTTTGTTATTTCCTTGGTTGTTATCTTATGATGTTTAAAGACAAGTCAGTTGTAATATAAATAAAAATTCGTCGTTTTTATTTTTGCAAAACTGATACGATTGTGTGAACGTTGGATACAATCTTATGATGTCAACCCAAAGACAAACTACTCGTATGGTTCTGTCATTTTATGAATATTTGTGATCTCCCCAAGAACCTTAAACACTCGTTTCTTTTAAGAAACAAAGCCAAACTCTTATTGGAAATCCTTCTATCTTTATAGATGGATCCTTGAAAATACTTAAAGTGCCAAATGAAATCCATGGATTGGATTCCTGATGTGCTTTAATTATCCATGCTCAAAGACAACAAATTAAAGAATCAAGCTAACTAATTATGTGTTTATGTGCTTATATGTTTTCATGTATGTTTTGTGATCTATCCAAATCCTCATCGAATCTTTCATATCTCATACGAGAGATTCATAATAGGATATCCAAAGTTACTATCTTAAATCCTTAATGGACTTCTACGTTGTAGCTAAGTCCCTTGGGTTATAAAGTATTATTCTATAATTGGACCCCTTGGGTGGTCTAGTTAAACATATTGATTTGAAAATCTGGTTAGAAATATCATGTGATGATATAATTGAAAAGATCCCTTAAGTGGTCTATTTAAGGAGATCGTACGACGGTCTAGTTAAGAAGATCATGCGTTGATCTAGTTAAAAGGCTCGTTCGTTGATCTAATTAAAAGGACCCTTTGGTGGTCTAGTCGAGTCGTTTCATGTTTATTCAAGTGATTTCTTTTCCTACGCATTATGAAATGAACTGTGCGGACTGTGCAAGGAATTACGTAATTATGGAGGCCTACATAATTATGGAATTCAGTGCACATAAACCACATGAAGTTTTGTCATGTGTTAAGGCCTATAGTGACAAGAATAATGATACGGGAGAAGTCTTGGACCTTGACCGATGTCATTTTATCTTACACTTCCCAATTCTGATCTCAATCACACACCAAGTTCCCTATGATAAGTCTTCATAAGAAACGTTCTTCTGTCCGTAGTTCAAAAATTCCATGTTTTACTACTACAAGGAATTCACTTTGAGGGTTAACAAATTCGCTAAGAGTCCTAACATGGCCCAGATTTTTACTTAAGGGTTCAATGGATCTATTAGAAGGCGAAACCGTCACAAATGTCTTCACAAGTTTCCTCTAGAATTAAATTTCGGGACGAAATTTCCTAAAGTAGGGGAGACTGTGACACCTGTGTCACTTCAACCATCAAACAAATGCCAAACCAATGAAATATTGTATTTCATACTTGGGATTTGTAAAAAATATGTGTATCGTTTGCACATATCAACTCTTGTTCGATTTTAAGCTTTACATCGCTTTCTGGAGGGTTATACGCGCTCTGATGCGTAAATATAACCAGTTTAACCCAACGAACACTCCGGAATAGTGAAATAGGCTTAACATACCTTAAATAACCTTTACATAAGTTAGAAATAAGTTTTGAAGGCTTTGATATGCCGAAATCAAGTTAAATCGCTTACAGGGACTAAATTTGACAAACTGCGAAAGTATGCCAATATGAACTGTAACAGACATTCCGGAACATGACCATAAGTTAAACATACCTTAAATATCCTTTACATAGCTTAGAAATAGGCTTTGAGGGGTTCGGTGTGCTAAAATAAACTTTTGGGTCATTCAGGGACTAAAAGTGTCAAAAAGTGCATTAGTTTGCATTTTCGCGCATAACTTACGCTCTGAATACATCCGGACATCCAAAAATTTATTTAAGCATGACTATATTATGCTTTAGTGTTTGGCTTGCCAAAAATCCATTCGTCGCGTCATTTGGATCGTTTTTCGCGCTTATGCGCATTCCGTCGTAATTAACCGAACATCACAACCGTACGGCTAAACGAACCGACATACGAGATATTTTTGAGCATGTTTTAAGTTCCCTATACTTTAACTTCATTTTAGAGCTTTGAAATGGGGTTAACGGGCCTTAAACGTGTCAAAAATGACCTTATTGCATAACAGGGACCAAAAGTGTAATTCTGCCAAACTTTTGCCCTACGATGCGCATGCATTTTTTGCCCTACGATGCGTATGGGTTCTGCAGATCAGATTAGATTAAACAGTCAGCAGATTTCAGCTGATTAAACCTCATCCACACATTCTAAACTTGCCCTTTCAGCTCATAATAGGCCATTTTCAGTTACCATAACATCTTGACAAGTGTACGCACTAGATTAAATCACGTTATTCAAGAAACGATCTTAACGGTTACCCGAAATCTATAAATACCCATCACATTTGCACACATTTCTCACAAGAATCTGATCATTTGTGCTCTAAGTTGAAACCTTTGTTTCATACCTGAGCTATTTTGATCTAGATTAGCATTCGGGGACCCTTCGTAAGTATTCTTTCGTTCTTTTATTGCTTTTCGAGTCCGAAAGCCAAACTTTGTTTGACTTTCTGCATTGACCAATTTATGGTCGATGCGAAGTTCGTTTGAACTTCATAACGTGAGCGTGATCACGATGGTTATAGTCCCTAGTGACTATACCTACTGATTACCACGTTATCTAGGCTCAGTGACGAGCCGTAGTTTCGGTCAGAATACGTATTCTTGCGTATTTTGTAACCAAACTACTCTTAGGTATCACAACCGTTTGTTTTGATACCAAACCTGTTTTCTAAACTTAGTTAAGCATGTTTTAACATGCTTAGCTCATCACTTTTAGTTTAGTGCTTATATAGGGTCGTAAGGTAAGCGATCTAAACAATCGCTTATACTTTCGAACCCGACCCGTTTGGTCGATCATTAGGATCCGACCAAGCACTTTAGGTGACCATAGTATAGGGAATAACCTTCCGAGGTTATACCCTATGGTCACGACGTTTAGTTAGTTGTATGATAAGTAGTTTATATGCCTTAGGTAAATTACCAAAATACCCCTTTGATGCCAAAATTCATTTTAAACATATGTAACATAACTTTTGACATCTAAACTGATTTGACAACCATTTTAGACATGTTAAGGCATATATTACTTGTCATAGGACTAGTTAGGCGGTCCGAACGCGTTTCACGCGAACGACGCGTTAAAGTAGCATAAGCTACCTAAACGGGTCGTAATGGGTCACAAGCACTTAGGTTAGGTTTCATTTAGTATGTAGGCTTTGTTAAACCATACTACATGAGTTCCCATACTCATTTGGTTTACGAGCCCTCATTCTATCCGATCTTCCGATTTAGGTCCGGTGTATTAATGTAGTTACCTATATTAGGTGCCGTTTGATATTCCGTGATCTCTAGCATTGCTTGGTGGTTATCTTAGGACTTCTGAGCAATCTCAAGTGAGTACATAGTTCCCCTATTTTACTGTTTTCCAAACTGTTTTGGGGTGAAGCATGTGTACCTATCGGTTACTTTCATGTTTTCCAAAAGTATAATTGATTATACATGTTATTACTTATCTATTGACAAATTGAATGACTATCTATGATTTAAGCACTGATTTCTCAAAGAACATAAAATAAAATGTTGAATTGTACTTATTTTATGTTCACCAGACCGATTGTTAGTATGATATAGCGCTATAGGATTTGACACCCCATTCCTGTTGTCATGGAATGTCTGAAACCAATTTGTTGCTCCATCCAAATAGGGATTGCCTTTGTGGTATTTCTATAGTCTCAAAGGTGTATTTTGATGCACCAGGTCTGAATGAATTCTCAAATCACACTATTAAAGTATAGTTTGATATACTCTCATGTGTGATATTGTACAAAACCAACATATATTTTGTTAATCATCCAAAGCATATTTTGATATGTTATTTACAAAACCAAAACATAGTTTAATATGTTATTTATCACATCTAAAGCATATTTTGATATGTTATTTATGAAACCAAAACATAGTTTAATATGTTACTTACAAATCCAAAGTATACTTTTAATATGCTACTATAAGGTTATTCGTTTAATCCTAACATATATTTATACATATCATATTGGTTACACATTACATGACTTACATTGGACACATAAACATTATTGACATTGGTTATACATTACATGACTTACATCTTGACATAAACATTTTGACATATTATTCAATACGTTTGGTAATTGGTTTAAACATAGACATCTTACATTGATGGTTTGGTTTGAGTAAGTGATTAAGTAACGAGGCGTGTGTAATATGATACAAGCTTGGTGGATACGCCGCTGGTACTTCCTATATATAAGTGTTTGTATGGTATTACATATTGTAGCGTTATTTGAATCATTTCAATTTCAGACATATAACATTTTATACAAATAACATACTTTTCACAAGACATTGTTTTACAAAACAACTTCTCTTATACAAACTCATTCTATTTGGTTATTTACTTAACCATACACTATTATTTTACTCATACGTATCATCTGATCTTATTGCTTCTCAAATGATTTACAAAACAAAGCAAACTACAAGGTTCATGACTAAACATTTTCTTAAACATAAGTCATGAATCTTATTTTCACAAAACCTATGTATCTCACATGCATTTTTATGCTGACGTACCTATTTTTACACATGTTTCAGGTACTGCTTTGCAATGATTGTTGATACATGCTACATATAGGACGGACTCGTGCCTTAGCAACTTTAAAACTTGGAAGATCATAGTTGTACTTATTTGATTGTATTAAAACAATGAGTTCACTTATTCAATAAAACAGAATTTATTTATGCCATGGTTATGAAACAATAATTCTGTTACAACACTCCCCGACGTTTCCGCCACGTTTTGTATGTTCTACGTGGTCGGGGTGTGACATACCCCCCTTAAAGAGTTTTCGTCCTCGAAACCTTTTCTTACATAATTTATCGAGTTTAACTCCATGCATTTTCTCTCGATAATCAATTAAGCATTTCTCATACTTTAACCGATTGTTAGTATTACCAGAAAAGTATGGTAATATCCTTTTGGTTTTTAATCATCTACGTATCTTACATGACATAATGCGACTTGAAATAACGTAATCTCGTTATTTCCACTAGTTTAATTAACTTAGCAATATTTATCACTCGGCTCTAATATTCATCACTCGGCTCTAATGTGATTATATTTCACATTACACTTCTTGACCGTGATCATGTCACGTCATGCCAAATTTTACATCAACTTTCGATTTTCAAAATTATCACTTTTCGGATATATCTTCTTGCACCTATCCGTGTCAAGACTTATATCTTTCATATTTACTGTTTATACGTCTATCATGATTCATTTTTGTAGAAACGTTATTTCTTACCAAAACCGAAGTTTTAGTTTAGCGTCTTCTCTTTAACCTTTGTCAATTATCCATACCTGGATATTGACAGTCCAAAATTTAGTCTTTTTCAGTCTTTGTTTTATGCGAGGATTCTCCATTTATTCCCTCGCTTTGTCTAATTAACCCGTAGGTTTTATCACTTAGTTTATGGGCTATTTTATTAGACCTCCACCTCTTTAAGGCGAGGTCCTTATAATCTATTTCTTTCTAGTCATGACTCGTGGGTCGTTTTAGTCTCGCAGACCTTTCCATTGTTTATAACCACAAAGGTTAGGTTGATCCCGTAGATCATTCCCTACTCATGTCATTCTTAAAATACATGTTTGGTGTCAAGGCATCCTGTTTTTTTTTTTTTGTATAAAATCATTTATTTTCGCCTTGGTATTTTCTTTGGCCTTGACCGTAGTCTAAGGCTACATTCGTTTCCTTTCGGACAAATTTTCTGACTTTATGACTTCTCACGTCATTTATGTGTCGGTTTATCCTATGCTCACCATTATCCAGTTTACATACATTCGTATTTGATTATGTCCCATTACCGGGCTCATTATTCTTTTGCTTTTAACGTTACCTTTATCCCGCTTGCGTTTACTCATGCCGTTCGGCATGACATTATATTCGACCCGTTCAACTTTAAAATAGTTTGAACATAATTTATTCAAAATTTCTATTTACATTATCTTATCGTCTTTTAGTTATGACTCAAAACCCGAGTCTTTTAACTTTCCATCCGAATCCCCGTCTCTCGGTCTACGCATGCGTTAAATTCTTACCCATCAACCGGGTGTTTTACTGAAGTCGTTATTATTGCAACCCTCCCGGTATGCATTAAGACCTCACTTCATTTTTATATTCCGACTTAGTCCTCGAGTTTGACGTTTCACAAAAAAAACCGACCCGTTTAGAGACATATTCGCATTTTCCGGGTTCGAGTGTAAGTACACCCCCTCCCAGTGCATATCTTAATCATTTTACATGTTTCTTTGTCCCTTCTCTCGGGCTCATTATCCTAATATAATACGCTTCCGTCACTCGGCTATGCGTTTACATTATGATCAAATATTTTGCTTATCTGATTCATTTGGGTACTTTTTAATTTGTCCCTTTAACCACGTCCTTACTACATCGGATGTAAACGTGTCCGCTATAAGAAGTTCATGGTATCATATGCCACTACTTACTTGGCCAGAGTAAGCGATTAACACATGACACGCATGACCTTTTTATAGTTTTCACATCACGCCCTATGTAAGTAATGCCTCTATTTGTTTCTCTTGGAAACAATATCCCGAATACATTTTCTATTCGGGTTTTTCCAAGTTTTTAATCTACATATGCAACTTTCAATTTCTACATATTTGTTGCATATTACTATTTATGCAATTAAATTTAAAATGTGCACCTGGTAATGTTTGCCCTACGGGCTTCTCTTGCCATTAGCCTTGCTCGCGACCGTTACGCGATTTAGGTCCTTGATGAGCATACTCTTTGGACCGTTCCTCTGTCAAATATGCGATTTGTTAAACTCTCACTATCCTCATATGCGAGTGTCCTTCAACTAAAACATATACAACAATTAGTAATTTCAACATTAAAGGATGCCCGTATTATAATACAAGGCTTTTCTACTATACGCATCAACGCGTGTAATTTCGTTGACTATATCTATTCTATATCGTTTTTATTGGTGTAACGTGTATTACACGATAACTATATGTGTTGTTCTCAACACTTTAATCATACTAAACCATTGATATACATGTACTTACCGGATTTGCGATCAAGCCTCGAACCGAACACACTTTATTCTTTAACCATGAGCTCTGATTACCAACTTGTAACGCCCTTATTATTATTTAACGGTTTTCGTATAGATTACGAAAATAAACGGGTAATTATGATTTCAAGTGCATTGAAAATACGGGTTTCATTAGGCTTTATTTACAGAATTAAAACTATATAACATAACATGTGTGAGTTCGTCATTTAACATAACAACGATACATAGTGCGGAAGCTTATTTCTTGATCGTGTTTGGTTCTTCGTTGTGCTTGATCGTCATCCGGTGCTAAAATCATACCTGAAACTCACAAAACATGAGTTGGATTAGTCATACGTAACTTAAAACGTATTTAAACGAGTCCGGGAAGTGAAACTGATTAAAATAAAATTTTTTCGCTAAAACAGTGCTCTTTCGCGCCACGCGAAGGCACCCAGTTGTTCCCTCGCGCCACGCGAGGGAGACCGTTTTCCAGCAGCTCTAGAGCTGGGTCCTGCATTTTTCAGCAATACTAGTTTTTACGGAAACGACCATAACTTCTTCGTTATTGATCTGTTTTACGCGATTCTTTTTCCTACGCGTCTGTAATTTAATTCTCCATCTTATGGAGTTAAATCCTACATCCAACATAAGAAATTTTTGAGACTTCTAAGCCCTCGACTCGTTACCTTTTTACCGAATTTTAACCCGTTTATGCATTTTATCAAACAAACGTATTTGTTTGATTCTTATATCACATACACTTCTTTAAATTAATGTTATCTACCATTTTAGGTTCTAATCACAGGTTTATTACACAATTTAAACCCGTTTTCGCTCGTATGTTTATTTTGACCCGTTAAGGGTATTTAAGCACTTTTGAGCCTAAAATCGCTTTTGATTGCATCTAGCATTCCATCACCACATTTCTTATCCTATAATCTCCCACCACAACTGTATTTATGGTAGGTTTAATGTGTGATCTATATAAACCAAATTTTACCTCTCGAATCATTATTTTACGGCAAAAACTCAAATAGTGTCATTTGACCAATATAATACCTCTTTCAGCTTCTATACTCATTCTAAGTATTTACCTAATCATAAAACTCGTTTCCAAACAACCTTTAAAGCTTGTTTGTTCGAATTAGCTAACAAGGGCGTTTTGGTCCTTTTTAGTCTTTCAATTACGACAAGGTCTTTTGAGAGCATGTTTGACCCATAATTCTTCTTTTGAGTTATGATCTTGTTCGAAAAGTCATTACGCTTTTCGAAACGCCACGACCCTCTTTTAAAACATTCGGTTTACCCATTTAAGTAACCCATTGTCTATCTAAGACTTCATTTAATGCTCATTGAACCTTACGTTCTAAATGAATAATTACTCTATTACACATACCTGGCTCGGGTCAATGTATTGACCTGTTTTAATGCCTTGCTATAATATTCGCTAAATAATATCGATGCAAATATCATTTCTACATTTATTCCTGAAATCATATAACTCGACAAGAATCATTAGTCGCTATTATCAAAAGGTGGTATCTTCACCCTTTGACCCGTTTGGTCTAAATGACCGATTATATTAGCGAGATGACAAGTATTTTCATCTCGACTATATGACTCGCTCCGATTTACATCGTGCGGTCGTTTTACTTATAATTCATTTCTTAACACTTTTCGGCCTATTAAGGCTTACTTCATAAGTATCCTTTTAAAACCAATAGTTATGGTCGACGCGTGACCAATTTACCGTTTTACCCTTATTGTTTGTTTTGGTTTACCCTATAAGGTAACCATTTAAAAGTTCATTTTCCATTTGTCATAAAATGATCGAATTACCGATTTAACTCCTATTAAACCATCAACATGGTTTCTTGTCATGCTCGATTATCTTGTTCCGTACGTTTACACGCCGAAACATCATACCTCAACTATGTATTTATCTTATTCATAACTAATACGATAAGAGAATATTCTAAAATATAAGACTAGTGTAAGCCATACTTACCTTACTTCCAAATTATGCTTTTTCCGTCATTCTTGCTTCGTTTGACCCGCTTCGTTCCCAAGCTTTTACCTAGCTTGTTAATCGTCAAACTATCATTGTAAATTGTAAGATGGTTAGATTAGTCATAATTATTCACGGCTTTTCCATCTCACTTATTTCATAAGTCGAAACTACTATTCGACTTCATGATTAGTTAACTTAGCTTATTAAAGTTAACTACTTTCGATCACATGATTTACAACATTAGTTCAAATCAACATGATGATTAGAACTCTTCTTGTTTCATATTTCATATAACTTGCCATATTATTCAAATACACATTTTCACTCTAATTTCAACACTTTAGTTTTCATTTAGGCATTTTAACAAACACCTAATGTGCATACATTTTTACACATTTACAACTAGTTCATAACTAGTTATTTTTACCAAGATTAACATCAAAATTCACCAATATCACTTATGATCAAATACTCAAACTTGCAAATTGTTTAAGTATTTCCTGATTACTTAACATGCATGATGATTCTAAGCATATCTATATCATCTATTTCATCATAACATCAAAACCCACTTATCTAAGTGTGTTAATTCACCAAATCCATCAATCCATAGCATGTTATGTATGATTTTCACTTAGGGTTTCGTTCCTAAGCAAGTATACATCACTAATCTAGCCATAGCTTCTCTAATCCATGCCTAATTCGCGATTAGGATGATTATCAAATTCTTACAACTTCACCAAACATCAAGATTTTACATACCTTATGATCCTCTTGTTCGGGTGATCACTAATTCACGTTTGGTTGTGAATTTGGGCTTCATTTGATCCTTCAATTTGATGATTATATGTGGATTAGGGTTTTTAGCTCCATGGGAGCCCCCTGAGCTCGATCCAGAACACACACTGTATGTGTGTGTTTGTGTTTGTGTTTGATTTAATTAAATAACTGTAAGACCCTAATACGTATTTGACAAAAAGTCGCAGCGGAAATTCGTGCCATAAAATTTCTTTCATTACAATTGTCTTGACTTACTTGAAATTTCATTTTTGAATAAATTTTAACATAAATCATCAATCAACTGGTTTACTAAATAAAAACATAACTTGTGTCTACTACGATAAATTCACTATCGATCCCGTACAATCTATCTTGTGACTCGGTCTTCGATCTCCACTCCTCGGTAATCCTCTGTGACTCGTATAACCTACACTCACCATATAAGTTCAAAACGTTAGTACACATTATGAACGTAACAAGATTCATACTCTTTTGCTTTCCATTCCGTTATTTCTTTGCATTTATGCATTCCCGTCTGAGTATCCACTCTCTGGTGAGACTCCAACATTGTTCCTGCATTACACTTCATTCTCAAGGTGCACTGTTAATAGCATCAATACTCAATCGTATTGAAAACTTACGAGCACACATACATACATACCTACTGGCATACATTTATACATACATACATGCATTTACATATAATACGTTTATACCTACACGCGTACGCCCTTCATACTTAATTAGATAATGCTTACGTCCATACATATCTATTGGCGTACGTACATACACAATTACCTACATATATACCTACCTACATACATAACTACATACTTACACGCATACATAAAAACAATCATAACTATACACTTGCATATCTTCACTCACAAGTACAAAATACTTACATACGTTTAAACATGCCCACGATTCTTGTTTAACTCATTTATATACACTTATCATACTCGTGCATTAATTTCATGAGCTTAGACTGAGATCTTAAAGCCTTTAAACATCCATCGCATCTCGTAAACATTCTACAATAAGTTTAGATTACATTTTGGGACCCCTTATAGATTACGAGGCTGATTCGGATGAATTCAGCACATTCGGTTGAGTTTGCAGCTGTCGCATGGTCGTGCGTCCCAACCGCACGATCGTGCGGTGCCTACGATGTCGAGAATGCTGGCAATGCACAAGCCAGTGCATTGATTTACTCGAAAACGCACGACCGTGCGGCCCAAGTGCACGACCGTGCGATACCCTGCGTCGGGTCACTTTGCGTAGACAGTAAATTAAGGCGTCGGACAAAAGCTGATTTTCCAGGGGGCGTCGGCAACGACTCCTAGGGCGTCGGCAACGACTCCTAGGGCGTCGACGACGGCCTCCAGAAAGTGAGTTTTCTTGCTGTGTTGTTTTGTATTTCGTACGCACTAAAACTCGCATAACTTTTGAACCGTTTACCCGTTTAACCTCTCGTTTCTTCCTACATGCTCGTAAATTGGTCCTCTACCCTATGGACTCAAAATCCCGCATCCAGTTTAAGAAAATTCTTAACTTATGCGCTATCGGCTTATTATTCATTTACGGTTATTCGACCCGTTCATGTTTCATTAAACGACACATTCGTTTTAACATCAAGACTACGTTTTGACCCGTTACATCTACTTAACAAAAATCATTAGTCTCATACAACACATCCTTATTGGTCCTCTATTAACATACCTAACTAACTAGCACATAACTTTACATAAACAACTAAGAAGCGATTACGGAAATCACTTCCCTTTTTGCGTCCGTTCCCTTGACTCCTTTTGACCCGTTTGCCTTTCTTGCTTGAGTCCATTTCCACATGATCCCTATGCCTTCGCATCACGCAATCACATTCTTGTTAGTATGCATGATTGTACACTTAATGATCATGTCGAATTCATGGTTCACGTTTGACTTTCATTAGTCAAGTCTAACAAACATAAGACATATACCCAAAATCACATCTCTTTCAACTCGTATAATTCCTTACATAATTGCATATAACACACATTGTTAAACATGCACCATATGACTTTATAGCATTGAAATTTGACAAGAGTCTAGCCATACTACTTATGTAAGGTTTGACTTCCAAAAGTCAACGACCCATCTTATGGACTTTCGACTTAACCTCATATATCCGTGTCATCATATTAAGCTATAACAATGGCATTATATACACTTCATATTCATGATGTAATATACTTACAACCACATGATCAATCCATTACATACACACACATACATATTATCAATACTACGTATACTAAAGCTTTCGGGATCCCATACTAGACGACCATATTTGGGGTACATAACCAACATGATTTTACCATCCTTACTTGCTATACATTAACGCCAATTTCATTTCGTAACCTCAACTAAACCGTCGACTAAACATCTAGTGTGTACCATACAATGTGAGTGAACAATGAAAGATACTAGTGCACATTTCTACCCAAACAAGACATCAATAAAACCTCCACATGGATTCAATCTTACACATGTTCCTTGTGTAAGTTTAATAACAATTTAATCATTTACACATTGTATGTATGTTCATCCACTACTTGCATACATTTTCATATAATATCGTCGTTTAGTCATTTCAACAAACACTTGGCGTGCGTACCACTATCTAAGCATAATGTACAACTATTTCATGCATCAATCTTCTACATTCATACATAGTTCAACAAAATCCTTCTACTCACCATCATGTAGTATTTACAATTAATCATTCAACATATCATCATCACATTTTATTCAATTCATCAAACCATAACTCGTTATACACCATAATTCATCAATCTTTCAACAAGAATTGGACATAGATGGTGATTAAGTCATCATCATCACCATGACTCATGGGTTTTACTTCTAAACATCAAATTAACACAAACTATACATAACCTATGTTTTACTTGATGATTCTAACCCTTATACATCATCAATTTCATACTAATTCACGGATTAAAACATAACCCACTTCCTACATGATCACCAATCTTAGTTTTGAGACAAACCTTATGATCCCCTTGCGTTGGTGATCGCTAATTCACGTTCGGTTGATAATTTGAGTTTCGATTCACCCTTCAATTTGATGAATATTGTTGAGTTAGGGTTTGGCTCCCTTGGGGAGCTCTGGAACGATCCAGAACACACACACACGAAAATGTGTGTGGTGTGTGTTGATATTTTCTTTTAGTTAGTGACCAAGTTTCATCCCATCCACTTTAACCCCTCAAGTTTACTTCCAACACATTTTTGGCACTACTTTTCTCCTTTAATAGTTTTTACCATGCACTTAACTAGGTTAAATAGCCTAGTTATTTATTTCGTAATATAACGCATAAGGACATATTTCGAATATATGACATTTGGATTTTGGGGCGTTACAAGTCTACCCTCCTTAAAAGAGGTTTCGTCCCCGAAACCTTTCTTATCTTTATTAATCACTAACTTTCTCTCCTCTACGTCCCCTCTACACGACCGCTAGCCCATCACAATGACTATCCTTCATTTTTCAAGAACCCATCCGAGAGTTCTTATTAATGTCACTTTCACTAAATAGTGCTAGCTTCTAACGCACTTCATAGCTAATGGTCCATTCATCATTCTAATACTCGTATATCATGTGCAATATTTCATTTTGTTTACTTGATTCAATTCCAATATCCTGTTAATAATGGGTCAATATACATGCTTCTTCAACATGTAGTTATACATACATTCATATGATTCGTTCATGACGGATCTAATATCTTCATCTCGTTTCTTAAAATTGCATTCTCTTCATGTACTGTATAATATTTAACTATTGTTTTGTTATCACAACAAAACTACTATTTCATAGTCAGAACTACGTGCCCAGCTCTAATTTAACATCATTCTATGTTTTCTACAATTACCTATACCTTGCATACCTTTACGTTGCCTTCAAATCATTTCATGCATTTCATTTTACTATTGCTTTCGCTTCATGCATTACATAATTTATATAAATAAATATGTCGTGCAAATTCATTGTACAAAGTTCATTAGACACTCAAAATTTCCTCCTCAAACTTTTGAAATCCACTTTTTAATGACATATTTTCTTCTTACATCAGTTGTTAAAAATTTTAACATTCCATACCATACCATACACATCCTATTAGTCATTTCGTAGGTCCTTCTCAACCTATCAATTCACACCTATCCAACATGAATTACACATTTTACTAACCTCGATTTCTTTGCATAATTCAATGGTCCGTTAACCAGATCTATCCGCCTCTTTGTGAGTACTAGCCGTACTAGGCTATATTCCATTCATCCTTGTAATGGGCTTCCACTCGTGCGCATTCTTTCACCAATTCGATTGGTTTCATCACATTCATAGTTCTACTAGTAACATCTACAAAATCGGCGGTTAGCAGCTTTCATTCAAACATTCATTACTTCATTTCGGTATTCTTGCCAAAACTCACCCTTCCCAATCATACTTAGATTGTTGTCTGGGTTATAGCCCGTCATTCATTACGATTCCTAAGAGTCGATTACTAATACATCTAACACATATCATGTTCAAAATTTCTTTCTTTCATCCAAATTAGGTTTTGTGCTAAACATTATGCTCACCTATAAGTATAAAACTTAACAAATCAAAACATTAAATATATCGGGTTCGAATGGCGATTATCCCTTTGATCCGCATGACTTGTTCGTCTCTTTAACCCTTCTTACATAAAAACACATTCGCTTATATATACATATATATACACATTCATTCACACATATCTATATATACAAGTTTAAGGCATAACTTGGAAAATATTCGCTTTTTAAAGAATATTTACTTGCTTAGTCTGTATTTACTTATATATTCGAATCTTTCCATTCTTATCATTCATTATGTTTCGAACCCACCTCGCGGTTCTTAACCTATAATTCATGCTTTCATTTCTTTCATGTCTCGAATCCGTCTCGTAGATTCTAACATATCATTCATGCTTTCAATTCCTTCATGTTTCGAATCCGTCTCGCGGATTCTAACATATCATTCATGCTTTCATTCCTAAAAGTCTTACATTTCTTTTCACCCTCACGTCCACCTACTACCTAATTCTAACGGACATACCTGTAGCAATTATCACGGTCTCACGAACGTCATATGCTTCTCGTGTACTTGCCAGGTACACAATCCACATACTAGTTTCGTGTCTTCGTGTAATTGTCACCTTATGTCCAAAGAATTAGGTTTCGGCACGTGTAACATTTCCAAAACTTCATTACCATTCTTATCATTATTTTCCATTTTAAAATCTTCCTTTCATTGATAGGTTTTACCATTACATGTACCTACATATATTAAATATACATACCTGGGTCAATATGTCATATTATATACCTTGGTGCCGGTGCTAGACCGCATCCACAGATCATTCTTTCTAAGCAACCATGCTTACCTTACACATAACATATTGTTAGTTATCTTCCAATACATACTTAAGCACATACTTACCTTGGCTTCTACCCTTAGATCTTGATTGAGTCTTGGATTGTACGGGTTTCTTGTCAAAAGAGCACACAGGTTTGAGTTCAAGTATTTGCCTCCTCATACTTGATTTCGCTCAAGCCAGGGCTCTGATACCAACTTGTAAGACCCTAATACGTATTTGACAAAAAGTCGCAGCGTAAATTCGTGCCATAAAATTTCTTTCATTACAATTGTCTTAACTTACTTGAAATTTCATTTTTGAATAACTTTTCACATAAATCATCAATCAACTGGTTTACTAAATAAAAACATAACTTGTGTCTACTATGATAAATTCACTATCGATCCCGTACAATCTATCTTGTGACTCGGTCTTCGATCTCCACTCCTCGGTAATCCTCTGTGACTCGTATAACCTACACTCACCATATAAGTTCAAAACGTTAGTACACATTATGAACGTAACAAGATTCATACTCTTTTGCTTTCCATTCCGTTATTTCTTTGCATTTATGCATTCCCGTCTGAGTATCCACTCTCTGGTGAGACTCCAACATTGTTCCTGCATTACACTTCATTCTCAAGGTGCACTGTTAATAGCATCAATACTCAATCGTATTGAAAACGTACGAGCACACATACATACATACCTACTGGCATACATTTATACATACATACATGCATTTACATATAATACGTTTATACCTACACGCGTACGCCCTTCATACTTAATTAGATAATGCTTACGTCCATACATATCTATTGGCGTACGTACATACACAGTTACATACACAGTTACCTACATATATACCTATCTACATACATAACTACATACTTACACGCATACATAAAAACAATCATAACTATACACTTGCATATCTTTACTCACAAGTACAAAATACTTACATACGTTTAAACATGCCTACGATTCTTGTTTAACTCATTTCTATACACTTATCATACTCGTGCATTAATTTCATGAGCTTAGACTGAGATCTTAAAGCCTTTAAGCATCCATCGCATCTCGTAAACATTCTACAATAAGTTTAGATTACATTTTGGGACCCCTTATAGATTACGAGGCTGATTCGGATGAATTCAGCACATTCGGTTGAGTTTGCAGCTGTCGCATGACCGTGCGGTGCCTACGATGTCGAGAATGCTGGCAATGCACAAGCCAGTGCATTGATTTACTCAGAAACGCACGACCGTGCGGCCCAAGTGCACGACCGTGCGATACCCTGCGTCAGGTCACTTTGCGTAGACAGTAAATTAAGGCATCGGACAAAAGCTGATTTTCCAGGGGGCGTCGGCGACGGCCCCTAGGGCGTCGGCGACGGCCCCTAGGGCGTCGGCGACGGCCCCTAGGGCGTCGGCGACGGCCCCTAGGGAGTCGGCGACGGCCTCCAGAAAGTGAGTTTTCTTGCTGTGTTGTTTTGTCGTTCGTACGCACTAAAACTCGCATAACTTTTGAACCGTTTACCCGTTTAACCTCCCGTTTCTTCCTACATGCTCGTAAATTGGTCCTCTACCCTATGGACCCAAAATCCCGCATCCGGATTAAGAAAATTCTTAACTTATGCGCTATCGGCTTATTATTCATTTACGGTTATTCGACCCGTTCATGTTTCATTAAACGACACATTCGTTTTAACATCAAGACTACGTTTTGACCCGTTACATCTACTTAACAAAACTCATTAGTCTCATACAACACATCCTTATTGGTCCTCAATTAACATACTTAACTAACTAGCACATAACTTTACATAAACAACTAAGAAGCGATTACGGAAATCACTTACCTTTTTGTGTCCGTTCCCTTGCCTCCTTTTGACCCGTTTGCCTTTCTTGCTTGAGTCCATTTCCACATGATCCCTATGCCTTCGCATCACGCAATCACATTCTTGTTAGTATGCATGATTGTACACTTAATGATCATGTCGAATTCATGGTTCACGTTTGACTTTCATTAGTCAAGTCTAACAAACATAAGACATATACCCAAAATCACATCTCTTCCAACTCGTATAATTCCTTACATAATTGCATATAACACACATTGTTAAACATGCACCATATGACTTTATAGCATTGAAATTTGACAAGAGTCTAGCCATACTACTTATGTAAGGTTTGACTTCCAAAAGTCAACGACCCATCTTATGGACTTTCGACTTAACCACATATATCCGTGTCATCATATTAAGCTATAACAATGGCATTATATACACTTCATATTCATGATGTAATATACTTACAACCACATGATCAATCCATTACATACACACACATACATATTATCAATACTACGTATACTAAAGCTTTCGGGATCCCATACTAGACGACCATATTTGGAGTACATAACCAACATGATTTTACCATCCTTACTTGCTATAAATTAACGCCAATTTCATTTCGTAACCTCAACTAAACCGTCGACTAAACACATAGTGTGTACCATACAATGTGAGTGAACAATGAAAGATACTAGTGCACATTTCTACCCAAACAGGACATCAATAAAACCTCCACATGGATTCAATCTTACACATGTTCCTTGTGTAAGTTTAATAACAATTTAATCATTTACACATTGTATGTATGTTCATCCACTACTTGCATACATTTTCATATAATATCGTCGTTTAGTCATTTCAACAAACACTTGGCGTGCGTACCACTATCTAAGCATAATGTACAACTATTTCATGCATCAATCTTCTACATTCATACATAGTTCATCAAATCCTTCTACTCACCATCATGTAGTATTTACAATTAATCATTCAACATATCATTATCACATTTTATTCAATTCATCAAACCATAACTCGTTATACACCATAATTCATCAATCTTTCAACAAGAATTGGACATAGATGGTGATTAAGTCAACATCATCACCATGACTCATGGGTTTTACTTCTAAACAATAAATTAACACAAACTATACAAAACCTATGTTTTACTTGATGATTCTAACCCTTATACATCATCAATTTCATACTAATTCACGGATTAAAACATAACCCACTTCCTACATGATCACCAATCTTAGTTTTGAGACAAACCTTATGATCCCCTTGTGTTGGTGATTGCTAATTCACGTTCGGTTGATAATTTGAGCTTCGATTCACCCTTCAATTTGATGAATATTGTTGAGTTAGGGTTTGGCTCCCTTGGGGAGCTCTGGAACGATCCAGAACACACACACACGAAAATGTGTGTGGTGTGTGTTGATATTTTCTTTTAGTTAGTGACCAAGTTTCATCCCATCCACTTTAACCCCTCAAGTTTACTTCCAACACATTTTTGGCACTACTTTTCTCCTTTAATAGTTTTTACCATGCACTTAACTAGGTTAAATAGCCTAGTTATTTATTTCGTAATATAACGCATAAGGACATATTTCGAATATATGACATTTGGAATTTGGGGCGTTACAATAACTTTTCTAGTTATCCCGCTTTAACCCCTCGTGTTTGGTTCGTTATTAAGTAGGTCACAGCCTACTTATTTCTAATAACAATATTCCCACTTATTAACTAGGTTAAACATTCCTAGTTAACTTAGTGGGTTCGGGGAATTTATGACTCAGTTTATTTATTTATTTTTTTAAGTCCCGTTAACTCGGGCCTTCTATCTACTTTGCTTTCTCAAAGTATTTATCCTCCTTTTATTAAATATTAGATTTATTTATTTAAACCCTATTATTTACCGGGTAAATTTTCACCACTAACGGTATTTTACCAAGTCATTAATATTAACGTGGTTTGATTACCAAACCCGTTTTTGGGGTGTTACACATGAGTGTTGGATAAATAAAAGTGGTGTGTTAAGAATGAGGTCTCATCACGGATAATCGGATATAATACGTTGGTGAGTTGTTAAAGTTTGCGTATTAGGTCTAAACGATCTGCAAAACACCGAATTTCTCGTGGTACGTCTTTCAAAAGTTTGGTAACGTGGTGAAAACATTTATATATAGGAAGTACCAGCGGCGTATCCACCATGTTTTCACCACATCACGTCTGTTTCGTATTCGGTGTCATGTTACGTTCCGTGTCTTACCATACACAGTAGTACACTCTAGGGTTCTCATACGCCTATCACTATTATCCCGTGTGCACCCGCGATTATTTTGATTGTTGCATGATCCGCATAGCTTGTACTAGTTGTGTATGAATCAGGGTATACATAATTTAAAAATAAGAATGTGTACGTATAAGAATATAGTATAAAAACAAGTCCATGCTTAAGAATGTATGAGACCCACGCAAGCGAATCCCTCGGATTACGCTCGCGTACAGGTACGAATGTATGAATCATGAGTATGAATGAAAGTATGAGCATAAATATAAGTTTGAGTATGAGTATAAGCATAAAACGTATGAGTATAAGTGTAGGTACTAATAATAAAATTACGCATATAGTGTATGTCGAAGCATAACGAAATTTAAGCGTATAAAAGCGTTCAAAAGGTTGAGTATGTAAATACGAACAATATAAGTGAAATTATCACGAGATATCGACTAAAACGTGTACGATGATATGCATGTATAGTTGTTTAAGCGAATCGTTAAGTATATCGATCAAAAATAGATTGAGTTGGATTGAGAAGGTAGAATATAGTTTGTAAATGTAAAGGAACATAAAGTACTCATTGGTTATGCATAAAGTATTTTGTGATGAATGAAATGTTACTTTTGTTTTTATAAAGAGTTTACGTATGTTGAAGATTGTCGGACGCCATGAAGTCTTCTAGCCCACGTGTTTTGAAATTTGAATGACGAATTAAGCGGTGTAGAAAAAAAAGTTTTTCAAAAATAACGGGTTTGTTTCATTTGTATCAAAACAAGAAATTTTGAATTTTGAAGTTTCTTATGAAAACGTCGATCCTTAGAAAAGAAATTTAGCAAAAGGACTTAGTGATTGTTTAAGAAAAAAAATTTAACAAATGATTTGTTGATGTTGAATAGCGTCTTTGGTAAAATGATCGTATAATATCTATAAGATCTTATAAGTATATGAGAAAGTTGGTTTGAATTCCGATTGGGAATGAAAGTCTTTAGTATGGTGATATAACGTGAGTGTGTGTTTTAGTGATTATGTCGAATATGAAGTTCATGGGCAAGAGATTCATTGGCCCGATTAAATTGATAGGTAGCATCTCGTAAGGTTTTGAAATTCAGGTAATAAAACGTTTTAAGACATGATTAAGAATCTCGTGTATATGAGTTGAGTGAAAATGGATGGTAGAATAAGAAGTACCTTTGATAAACAATGTATTTTGAAATCGGTATAAGTAGGTATTTTGAATAATGATAAATGATTTAGGTACAAAACATGATCGGGTTTGCGTAATAAAATATTTTGAAAGGAAAGTTTTGGTAACGATCACCCAGGTAAGGGAATCACCCCTAACTCGTTGGGTGAGGTCGTTTTAAGGAAAGAGGGGGTGGAGTTAATCATCAAGGTAAGGAAATCACTCCTATCTCGATGATATGTCTCCATTTGTCGTTACAAGGAATATGAATATGAATTTAAATTATATGAAATCATGCATATGTATAAATGTATGAAAAAGATTTAATATGTTGTGTGTGTGAGAAGGAAGTATCGAAAGTAAATTTGAATTTAAAAGATTGCATCGTATAAGATAAATAATAGAAACACATGTTTAATTAAAATTTGCATGGTTCCAAAACGGAACTTTGACTAACCAAAGTGGTCGAAAAGTCTTTTGAATTTGAGGAGCATGCTTTGGCATAATAGGTAAAATACTCTCGTTGACAAGTCGGTTAACGGTATTTACCTTTCCGGTTACTACATGTCCCAAATCAATTGAAATTTCGAGACTTGGCGGGATTTATGAAAATCAAGGAGTGGAACTAGTCGACAAGGTGCGGGTTTCAACCCTAACTTGGCGATTTCGTATCCTAAGTGTGGTTGGTACTCGTCGGGTTAAAATTTAATTTCAACACTTTGACGAGGGTCCACTAGAATTTGAAATTTGAATTTCTCCATCAAGGTGAGGATTTCACTCCTATCTTGATGGTGAATTTCATGTAAAAAAGGAAAAGTAGATGGATTGAGAGTTGTTCACCAAATTGTGGCTTTCACGCCTATTTTAGTGAAGTTGTCTCGTTTGTGTATTACAAGTGGTTTCGATTTTAGTATAAACGAGTGAAAAGACGTATGTTCAAAATAATAATAACAAGTGCAAGCACATAAAGCATTTCAAAAATTAACACGTAACAGACATTTCAAGAATAGCACATAAAGAATGGGACAATACGACTAGTATTAACAAATAATAAAGCAAGTATCAACACAAAAGTGACATATATGTTTTAAAAGGTCAAAAGAAAATAAATAAGAAGCAAATAAAGTATCATCCAAGTGGTTCAAGCAAATCATAAGAATAAACCACTAGAACTATAGACTAGGTAAAAAGCATGGCAATTTTTTTCCTAATTCCCTATAGTTATGGCTCTGATACCAATCTGTCACACCCCAACCGATGGCGGAAACATCAGAGTGAGACGAAATAGATTGCTCGAGACATCATAACACTAATAATTGTGACAAGTATTTAAGTAGTAAATTTCATTTCATTTCTAAAGGATCAATTACAACAAATTGGAAGTAAATACAACATCATGAATAATGAAATACAATGCAATAAGAATACAAATTAAAGTGTGTATCTAAGCATCCTACTAGATTCCATGCATCACCAATGTCACACCCCGACCACGTAGAACATACAAAACATGGCGGAAACGTCGGGGAGTGTTGTAACAGAATTAATTGTTTCAAATCCATGGCAATTGAAGTTTCGTTTTATTAATCAGACATGAAAGTTTACATTGTTTTAAACAAGAACCAAAGAGTATATAACATAAATTAACTAGTTCTTGTCTCGTTTTAGGTCACTAAGGCACAGGTCCGCCAAAGCATGTCTTGATAAGTCCTACGCATCATCTCCTGAAAACACATGTGAAAATAGGTACGTCAGCATAAAAATGCCTGTGAGATACATAGGTTTTGTGAAAACAGAATTCATGACTTATGTTTGAGAAAATATTTAGTCGTGAACCTTGTAATTTGCTTTGTTTTGTAAATCGTTTGAAAAACAATAAGATCGGATGATATGTATAGATAAATGTAAGGTTAAATGAATAACCAAGTAAAATGAGTTTGTATAAGATAAGTTGTTTGTAAAACAATGTCTTGTGAAAAGTATGTTATCTGTATAAAATGCTATATGTCTCAAATTGAAATGATTCAAATAACGCTACGATATGTAATACCATACAACACTTATATATTACACACGCCTCGTTACTTAAATCACTTACTCAAACCAAACCATCAAGATGTAATGTTTAACAATTGTAGAAATGTTTATGTATAGTCCAATGTCTATTGTCAAATGTAAATCATGTCAACAGATACAAAAGGTTCACACGGTTCAACAGTTACAAACAGTTCATGTAATCAAACGGTTACGACGGTTCACATAGTCAAATGGTTACAACGGTTCAAAATGTAATATAATGTGTTCATATGCTGGATGAGCGTATGCAACAGAAATGCAATGTAGAACAATGTACTAAGTATGCACAAAATGGACATACATAGCATGAAATGTAATGTAAATCATGTACTAATAGTGTACTAATGAACATAACAAGTATATGATGTGAAAACAGGAAAGCACGAAAGTAACAAGTAGGCACATGTGTTTCACCCCAAAACGTTTGGAAAACAGTAAAAGAGGGGTCTATGTACTCACTTGAGATTGCTCAGAAGTCCTAAGATAACCACCAAGCAATGCTAGAGATCACGAAATCAAACGGTACCTAATATAGGTAACTATGTTAATAAACCGGACCTATATCGGAGGATCGGATAGAATGAGGGTTCGTAAACCAAAAGAGTATGGAGACTCGTGTAATATGGTTTAACAAAGTCTACATACTAAATGAAACCTAACATAAGTGCTCATGACCCGTTACGACCCGTTTAGGTAGCTTGTGCTACTTTAACGCGTCGTTCGCGTAAAACGCGTTCGGAGCGCCCAACTAGTCCTACGATAAGTATAATATGCCTTAACATGTCTAATATTGTTTCCAAATCATTTTAGATGTTAAAAGTTATGTTACATATGCTTAATTACCAATTATACATGAAAAGGGTATTTTGGTAATTTACCTAAGGCATATAAACTACCTATCATATAACTACTTAAACGAAGAGACCATAAGGTATAACCTCGGAAGGTTATTCCCTATATACTATGGTCACCTAATGTATTTGGTCGGATCCTAAAGATCGACCAAACGGGTCGGGTTCGAAGGTATAAGCGATTTATTAGATCGCTTACCCTTACGACCCTAGACAACGTGGTAATCAGTAGGCATAGTCACAAAGGACTATAACCATCGTGATTACAATCACGTTGCGAAGTTCAAACGAACTTCGCATTGACCATAAACTGGTCAATGCAGAAAGTCAAACAAAGTTTGACTTTCGGACTCGAAAAACAATAAAAGAACGAAAGAACACTTACAAAGGGTCCCCGAATGCTAATCTAGATCAAAATAGCTCAGGTATGAAACAAAGGTTTCAACTTAGAGCACATTAGATCAGATTCTTGTGAGGAAAAGTGAAGGGTAGAGGTGGGTATTTATAGTTTTCGGTTCACCGTTAGGATCGTTTCTTGGAAAAGAGGGAATGATCTCACCCGTACACTTGTCGGAATGTTGTGGTAACTCATATTGCACCACCACAAGAGTTTGACACTTGGCCTTGGCCTTTGGAGGGGTTAAAGGCTGTTAACAGCTGAGAAAAAATGTTTTGCTGCATCTGACCCCTGTTGCGCACCGCAACACTCTCATTGTTGAGGTGCGCAAGGACTAGTTTGGCAGATTTACAGTTTTGGTCCCTGTTGTGTAATAAGCTCATTTCCGACACGTTTAAGGCCCGTTAACCCCATTTCAAAGCTCTAAAATGAAGTTAAAGTATAGGGAACTTAAAATGTGCTCAAAAATATCTCGGATGTCGGTTCGTTCGGCCGTACGGTTACGATGTTCGGTTAATTACGACGGAATGCGCATAAGTGCGAAAAACGATCCAAATGACGCGACGAATGGATTTTTCTTATGCCAAACACTAAAATAAAATGTTTTAGTGCTTACATAAATTATTGGATGTCCGGATGTATTCAGAACGTAAGTTATGCGCGAAAATGCAAACTTGTGCACTTTTTGAATCTTTTAGTCCCTGAATGACCCAAAAGTTTATTTTAGCACACCGAACACCTCAAAGCCTATTTCTAAGCTATGTAAAGGATATTTATGGTATGTTTAACTTATGGTCATGTTCTGGAATGTCTGTTACAGTTCAAATTGGCATACTTTCGCAGTTTGTCAAGTTTGGTCCCTGTAAGCGAATTAACTTGTTTTCGGCATACCAAACCATCCAAAACTTATTTATAAGTTATGTAAAGGTTATTTAAGGTATGTTAAGCCTATTTCACTATTTCGGAGTGTTCGTTGCATTAAACTGGTTATATCTACGCATCAGAGCGCGTATAACCCTCCAGAAAGCGATTTAAAGCTTGAAATCGAACAAGAGTTGATATGTGCAAACGATACACATATTTTTACAAATACCGAGTATGAAATACAATATTTAATTGGTTTGGCATTTGTTTGATGGTTGCAGTGACACAGGTGTCACAGTCTCCCCTACTTTAGGAAATTTCATCCCGAAATTTATTCGTAGGAGTCTATCTGTGACTTTGTGTCAAATAACCACCAGAGATATGAAAGGCATAATCCTGACATTTCCTTAACGGACATTCTTCAGAAACAAAAATGAACGGAATGAGTCATTTTCCACAATTTCTTCAGAAACGAAAATGAACGGAATGAGTCATTTTCCACAATTTCTTCAGGAACGAAAATGAACGGAATGAGTCATTTTCTACAATTTCTTCAGGAACGAAAATGAACGGAATGAGTCATTTTCCACAATTTCTTCAGAAACGAAAATGAACAGAACGAGTCATTTTCCACAATTTCTTCAGAAACGAAAATGAACGGAATGAGTCATTTTCCACGATTTCTTCAGGAACGAAAATGAACGGAATGAGTCATTTTCCACGATTTCTTCAGGAACGAAAATGAACGGAATGAGTCATTTTCCACAATTTCTTCAGAAACGAAAATGAACGGAATGAGTCATTTTCCACGATTTCTTCAGGAACGAAAATGAACGGAATGAGTCATTTTCCACGATTTCTTCAGGAATGAAAATGAACGGAATGAGTCATTTTCCACAATTCCTTCAGAAATGAAAATGCACGGAATGAGTCATTTCTGGACACACGACCAAACTTGCTGTGGTTTCTGTGCACTAAATTCCATAATTATGTATGCATCCATAATTACGTAATTCCTTGCACAGCCCGCACAGCTTGTTTTGTAATGTTTTGGGGAAGAATATCAAACTTGTGATGAGGGTGACTAGACTACCATAGGGTCCTTTTAATTAGATCGACAGATGATCTTTTTAACTAGGCCACCAAGGAGTCCTTTCAGCTATATCATCACATGATATTCCTAACTAGATTTTTGGATCAATCTGTTTAACTAGACCACTCAAGGGGTCTAATTATGGAATAGTACAATATAATCCAAGGGTCTTTACTATCACGTAAAAGCCCATTGAGGATTTAATATAGTACCTTTGGATATCCTACTATGAATCCCTTATACGAATGATATGGAAGATTCTACGAGGATTTGGATAACAAAAACTTGGATTACACCAAAAACATAAAAGGGAACACATAAGCACATAATCACATAGTTGTTCAACTTGGTTATTAATTTGTTATTAACTTGTTATCGATTGAAAATGGATATGGAAACCAGTCGATGGACTTCAATGTCCTCTGGGATCTATCTGAAAAGATAGGAAGATCTCCCAAAAATTCGATTTTGTTTTCAAAGAAACGTAATATTCGAATTAAGGAACATACCAATTTTAGGATTTACGGAAATACCCTTAGGTACCCTATTAAGGATTTATAGTGGTACTTTGGGTATTCGTCCAGTGTTGTAACTTGCGCCTTGTACTTCGTTTTCCTTGGAAGAAACGGGTACTTAGGATCTTCGTGGAAACGCAAGATATCATAAAATGGAAAAAAATTGGGTGGTAGTTTGCTTTTCAAGGAATACGATTCCTTAATTGTCGGTATTGAAACGGATATGTTGTTTATACATACAACCTTATAAATACATTGCAATGTAAATAAAAGATTTATTTATAAACAATGATAACAACTGTTTCATGGACCTTGACAACAAAAGAAAATAATACACAAGACATGATTATTTCTAAAGGGTGTTGTCTTCTAGTCGGTCAGATGCTCATCCCTGTGCTGGATTTGCATTAACAATCTTCGGGCAGTTGTTCCTGAAATGGCTCGTCTCGCCACAGTTGTAGCAAGTACCAGACGGAAAACGAGCTTGAGTAGGGTTAACTTGGAGTTGGGTAGCAGCAAGATTTATAGCAGCTTTGTTTTGGATAGCAAAGCGGCATATGTTAACCAAATGTCCCCGCCGTCCACAGTAGGTACATTTGGAGCAGGGCATGAGGTTTGAATGATGACGGTTGCATCGCCTGCACCATGGGGCAGCTCCTATGTATGGCTTCCTAGCTGGTGGCCTTGCCACTAGGCTAGGTCCCGCTTGATTAGGTGTAACTGCTGCGGGTTTCCTTGAAGCTTTATGTTTCTTTGGTTTTGGTGAAGACTTGGCTTCCGTCTCCTTTGGTGATTCTTGAGTGGCTTCATCCTGGAGACGATACATGGCAGTAGCTAATTCAACAGTCTTCAGGACTACTTCGCCTATTCGCTGGGCAAATTTGGCTGTCTGCTAGGATATCTGGACGTCACCGCGATGAAGTGACATTCTAGAAGAAAATGAAAGACATAGGAAGAAACAGGTGAAAGGTTATCGGATAATCAAAACAGAATGGTAACGCATGAAAATTGCGATCATTTGTTTGTTAACTAAGGCAAACAAATGAGACGGTGACTAATCAAAGTAAGCGGATCATATTAATGTATCACTGAAGACATGCTCGCCTATAAGTGAACACTCACCCCAAGAGTTCCCAGGTAAGAGTGACTGGTCCGATACTGCGGATTTGTACGAACACTCTAGCCTTCGACAGAAAACTCAGGGTACAGGCATTCACTCTTCCAGTTTGCACGTGTTCACATTATAAGACCCAAACTTTGACGAGATTTGGAAAATTCAAAGGGGTTCAAAACCTTGTAATCAATCATCCTAGAATAGATGATTAGTTTTCAAAGCAGATTTGGAACTAATGTTCTCGTTGTGATTGTCGCCTAAGGATAGGTGACGGTATTGTTTTATAACTAAACGCAAGTAAACTCGCGTTAGGGTCCTAGGAAGGTTATAGACTAGGTCAAAGCATAACTAATAACCTAATTCCCTATAACCATTGGCTCTGATACCAACTTTTCTGTCACACCCCGACCACGTAGAACATACAAAACGTGGCGGAAACGTCGGGGAGTGTTGTAACAGAATTAATTGTTTCAAATCCATGGCAATTGAAGTTTTGTTTTATTAATCAGACATGAAAGTTTACATTGTTTTAAACAAGAACCAAAGAGTATATAACATAAATTAACTAGTTCTTGTCTCGTTTTAAGTCACTAAGGCACAGGTCCGCCTAAGTATGTCTTGATAAGTCCTACGCATCATCTCCTGAAAACACATGTGAAAATAGGTACGTCAGCATAAAAATACCTGTGAGATATATAGGTTTTGTGAAAACAGAATTCATGACTTATGTTTGAGAAAATGTTTAGTCATGAACCTTGTAATTTGCTTTGTTTTGTAAATCGTTTGAAAAACAATAAGATCAGATGATATGTATAGATAAATGTAAGGTTAAATGAATAACCAAGTAAAATGAGTTTGTATAAGATAAGTTGTTTGTAAAACAATGTCTTGTGAAAAGTATGTTATCTGTATAAAATGCTATATGACTCAAATTGAAATGATTCAAATAATGCTACGATATGTAATACCATACAACACTTATATATAGGAAGTACCAGCGGCGTATCCACCATGCTTGTATCATATTACACAAGCCTCGTTACTTAAATCACTTACTCAAACCAAACCATCAAGATGTAATGTTTAACAATTGTAGAAATGTTTATGTATAGTCCAATGTCTATTGTCAAATGTAAATCATGTCAACAGATACAAAAGGTTCACACGGTTCAACAGTTACAAACAGTTCATGTAATCAAACGGTTACGACGGTTCACATAGTCAAATGGTTACAACGGTTCAAAATGTAATATAATGTGTTCATATGCTGGATGAGCGTATGCAACAGAAATGCAATGTAGAACAATGTACTAAGTATGCACAAAATGGACATACATAGCATGAAATGTAATGTAAATCATGTACTAATAGTGTACTAATGAACATAACAAGTATATGATGTGAAAACAGGAAAGCACGAAAGTAACAAGTAGGCACATGTGTTTCACCCCAAAACGTTTGGAAAACAGTAAAAGAGGGGTCTATGTACTCACTTGAGATTGCTCAGAAGTCCTAAGATAACCACCAAGCAATGCTAGAGATCACGAAATCAAACGGCACCTAATATAGGTAACTATCTTAATAAACCGGACCTATATCGGAGGATCGGATAGAATGAGGGTTCGTAAACCAAACGAGTATGGAGACTCGTGTAATATGGTTTAACAAAGTCTACATACTAAATGAAACCTAACATAAGTGCTCATGACCCGTTACGACCCGTTTAGGTAGCTTGTGCTACTTTAACGCGTCGTTCGCGTAAAACGCGTTCGGAGCGCCCAACTAGTCCTACGATAAGTATAATATGCCTTAACATGTCTAATATTGTTGCCAAATCAGTTTAGATGTTAAAAGTTATGTTACGTATGCTTAATTACCAATTATACATGAAAAGGGTATTTTGGTAATTTACCTAAGGCATATAAACTACCTATCATATAACTACTTAAACGAAGCGACCATAAGGTATAACCTCGGAAGGTTATTCCCTATATACTATGGTCACCTAATGTATTTTGTCGGATCCTAAAGATCGACCAAACGGGTCGGGTTCGAAGGTATAAGCGATTTATTAGATCGCTTACCCTTACGACCCTAGACAACGTGGTAATCAGTAGGCATAGTCACAAAGGACTATAACCATCGTGATTACAATCACGTTGCGAAGTTCAAACAAACTTCGCATTGACCATAAACTGGTCAATGCAGAAAGTCAAACAAAGTTTGACTTTTGGACTCGAAAAACAATAAAAGAACGAAGGAACACTTACAAAGGGTCCCTGAATGCTAATCTAGATCAAAATAGCTTAGGTATGAAACAAAGGTTTCAACTTAGAGCACATTAGATCAGATTCTTGTGAGGAAAAGTGAAGGGTGGAGGTGGGTATTTATAGTTTTCGGTTCACCGTTAGGATCGTTTCTTGGAAAAGAGGGAATGATATCACCCGTACACTTGTCGGAATGTTGTGGTAACTCATATTGCTCCACCACAAGAGTTTGACACATGGCCTTGGCCTTTGGAGGGGTTAAAGGCTGTTAACAGCTGAGAAAAAACGTTTTGCTGCATCTGACCCCTGTTGCGCACCGCAACACTCTCATTGTTGAGGTGCGCAAGGACTAGTTTGGCAGATTTACAGTTTTGGTCCCTGCTGTGTAATAAGCTGATTTCCGACACGTTTAAGGCCCGTTAACCCCGTTTCAAAGCTCTAAAATGAAGTTAAAGTATAGGGAACTTAAAATGTGCTCAAAAATATCTCGGATGTCGGTTCGTTCGGCCGTACGGTTACGATGTTCGGTTAATTACGACGGAATGCGCATAAGTGCGAAAAACGATCCAAATGACGCGACGAATGGATTTTTCTTATGCCAAACACTAAAATAAAATTTTTTAGTGCTTACATAAATTTTTGGATGTCCGGATGTATTCAGAACGTAAGTTATGCGCGAAAATGCAAACTTGTGCACTTTTTGACGCTTTTAGTCCCTGAATGACCCAGAAGTTTATTTTAGCACACCGAACACCTCAAAGCCTATTTCTAAGCTATGTAAAGGATATTTATGGTATGTTTAACTTATGGTCATGTTCCGGAATGTATGTTACAGTTCAAATTGTTATACTTTCGCAGTTTGTCAAGTTTGGTCCCTGTAAGCGAATTAACTTGTTTTCGGCATACCAAACCATCCAAAACTTATTTATAAGTTATGTAAAGGTTATTTAAGGTATGTTAAGCCTATTTCACTATTTCAGAGTGTTCGTTGCATTAAACTGGTTATATCTACGCATCAGAGCGCGTATAACCCTCCAGAAAGCGATTTAAAGCTTGAAATCGAACAAGAGTTGATATGTGCAAACGATACACATATTTTTACAAATACCGAGTATGAAATACAATATTTCATTGGTTTGGCATTTGTTTGATGGTTGCAGTGACACAGGTGTCACAACCAACATCATCGCTAAACCTTCAACATGTTTTTAAAAAGCATAGTTCAATACAAAGGTATTGGCGAGTACACTAGTTTTAGACTCATGGCATGTGTATAAAAGTATTTTCAATCCAACATAGCATTTGGTATACAAGGTCAAACTATCATGCATAACAAGGCATGTATACGGATTGAATGAATAAAAGCATGTTTATGAATTGTGCGTTTTAACAAGTAAAACATGTTGCACCCAAAGTGTATTTAAAAGGGAAAATGGGTCAAGTGTACTCACAAAATTGCATATGCTTTCCGATTGTACAAAGTGACGAAGTTGTTGAGACTAGAAAGTTGAATGTGTTCGATTTGGAGTTTAAGAGGTGTTTACATATGGTTCTAGAGATTTGGAGTTTAAATAACATGAAAATAAACATATGAAAATAATAATCTAACACCTATGACACTTGTTCTTGACACTATGAAACTCTAAAAGAGTTTAAATGTTTTCATGGAACAAGGTTCCATTAGAATCGTGACAAGTTGTCAAGGCCTAAGATGATACAATCTACTAGCTTGACGAATGTCCATTAGTTCATCACCAAGAGTTCGATTATTTGGTTGTTACATAAGTATTACATAGAATATACTATTTTATATATGTTAAGCATGAGGTAGAAGATTAAGGTCTTCATTTAGGCACCTCTAAGTATCATGGAATTCATACATGAGGTAGGAAGAACAAAGCTTCCATTTAGGTACCTCTATTGTTCACCACTACACTTGTTGTTATGAACAACAAGGAGGGTCATGAACTTACAAGAATAACGAAATACAACAACTAATCTATGAGAAAACATCAAGAAGTGAGTGGATTTTTATGATAGATAGCCCAAGCTAGTCTAACAATCACACATTCATCAAGTTTCAAGCTTGAACATTTCTTGTGGGTAAAACCCTAACTAAAACAGAATGTTTGTGAGGTTTTAACCTCTGATTTAACATGTCTCAACCTTGTTTTTAAGCCTAACTAACCATAAATGAGGTTATAAGCATTATGACATAGGTTTGAGATGAGTTAGACTCAAGTTCGACTAAGATTAACTAGTTTAAACGAAATCAGAAACAAACAGTCCACTTTGGAGCCTTTTTGGCGACATTCCAGGGCTTGGTTTTCCATGAAAAACCTCTGGAAACGTAGCTAAGGTCAAACCAAAGAAGTAGGAAAAAGAATCGAGTGAATCGGATAAGAAATGAGTGAGTTATGCTCACTTTTGTGAAGGTTGATGCTTCCACTCGAATTTGAGATTTGCAGCTGGTTATATGATGATTTGAGAGTGTTTTTTATGATTTGCAATGTGTAAAATGCTTGGATTATGTTTAGGTTTTATAGGGAAGAGCTAGGTTAGGTAGTGGTTGTGTAATTAATGTTAAAAGTGGTTTAAAACTCAATAATTCATCAAAATCGCGCTCAAATTCGAGCTCGGAATGGCCTGGTCGCGCTGATCAGGCCTGCTGAGTGAGTGTATAAGTATTTTAGGGGCTGGGTTATGTTCAATGTGAAGACATAGCTCAATTGGTTAGTGCGCGTGTTTGGGAAGCTGTTGACCCGGGTTTGAGTCCTGTGGTCAGCAGTTTTGTTTAATTTTTTTTTTGTTTCAAACATAATACTTTCAGCAATTGTACACAAACAGCCCTTATAAGTTTAAAATTCTGAAAATTACTCAAATAGTCCCTTGACTTAATTACCTAAGTTATGTTTAGAAGAAACTAACTTTAAAATCTAACGGGACTAACTAGATTACAATAAAACTCTCAAATTGCAACTTAATTACTTTAATTAATTAAACAAAGAATAAATAACCATATTTATCACGAATAAAATTAAAGATAAAAGATTTTTCGACGATACAACGGATAAATTTTTTTGAAAGAGACAAGCTTCTAAAAAACAGATTTTCAAGACTCGATTCCTAAATCAGGAAAGTTATGAAAACGTGGAGTGTTACATTACTTAATTATCTTTTAATAATCCGGTCTTGCGGGAGTGTATCCCTGCAGACTCAGACCATTATGGCTGAAGGTAGTGTTGCCTCCAAAAGAGGGACATGCCACAATAACTAAGATAATCTCTTAAAAAGCCCAAAGTACGGAAATCATCAAATGATACGTAAAAGAGGAGTCGGAACCAAGTGATTATATCTTGTTTATTGCTTTTCGTCTAACATTTTATTTTTTTATTTCTTTTTTATCTTTTTAAATTTACTAACATCTTTTTTCTCAAATTTTTGGTTAGATTAGACGTTGACGATATTACGGTATTAAAAGTTCTTTTGTCCTTGGACGACCTCGGTATCTTACCATCACTATACTATGCCAACGATGGGTGCACTTGCCCTATTACTTTGTAGAGAGTGATTGTATTGTATCGTGTTCTATAAATTTAAAGCTTGGTAAACGAGTAAAAAGTGCCAAATATATACTAAAAATTATACCACGCCCGACAAACGTCAAGACGCTGCCCGGATAGCATGTTACGGGCATGGTTGTAAAACAAGGTTTCTAAGGCCGAGTACTCCCCGAGTAGTCGCTACAAGGTAGGCTGCCGAGGCGACTTTCTTCGACTCCGCCTAATTACTCGGAGTCGGTCAAACGCGGTCAATCTCGGCCAGAATTGGATCTAGTAGGTCAACTCGGGCCTAGTTTGACTTAAATAATAATAAAACATAATTTTTATGCCCACCATATTAAAGAATGAATATCATTTTCCCGTATTTTTCTATAAATATTAGTAAATTTATGCTATTTGACATATATTTAATCTCCAAAAAGTAATTTCTTTATAATTTAACATGTCCGAGTACTCCCCGAGTACTCTCCGCCTAGACCGAGTACTCTTAACTCCCCAGTCGACCGACTAGGGAGCGCCTAGCGACTTTTGAAACCATGGTTACGGGTTTGAACCCAAGCCAGCACACCGCCATTATCCCCCGAGGATAGGTTTGGCGGGTTGCGTTGGCCAGTACGGGTACCCGAATGAGAGGTGTGACTTTGTAAATGTTTTGGTTGACCTCAACGGTTATATGACAGTTAAAATAAAAAAAGTTTTATTTATTAAACTTTATAAATAACCATCTGGCTAAATTGCACTTTACATTCTTTATGTTTAAACATTCTTTCAGGAGGTGTCCTTTAACTATCAAAATTACACTGGCTGTTCTTTAAGTTAACACATATCATTAGGCGGTGTCCTTTCCTTCTAACCTAGTTAGATTTTTTTGTTATATTCTCTCATGTGCAAATCAAGTGAGGGTATTATTGTCAATTTGTTTATAACTTAAAGACTAAATTTCATTTTACGTCCTTTATGTTTGAACATTCTTTCAGGGGGTGTCATTTAACTACCAAAATTACACTTCCTATCCTTTAAGTTACACATATTATCAGGCAATGTCCTTTAACAACCAAAACTTCACATTTCAGTTAAACATCATTACAAAAGCTGGAACACAAAACCCACAACTAAGGATAGTAATGAGGCGGGTTTGGGATAGGTTTGAGGTTGGTAATCGGGTATGAGACCGAGTTTGAGATTAGGTTTTTTTTTGCGGGTTAGGGACGGTTTGGGATTTGGTGAGATACCCGTTTCCCTAACCCGATTACCCGATAAAGTGTACGTGTTTATTCGATTGTATACCTGATATAATTTCTTTTATTTTTTAAATATGTATATGTATGATATATATCAATTGTTGACATATACTATTTTTGTTATCTATACATTTGAATAGAAACCTGACAGATTTTGAGACAAACTTATCTAATCAGGTTTGGGGTTGAGATTACCTAAACCCATCACATTGCCATCGATGTTAATGTTTAATTAAAATGTGAAATTTTGGTAGTTAAAGGACACTTTCAAATGATATGTGTAACTTAAAGGACAACTAGTGTAATTTTGGTAGTTAAAGGACACCCCCTGAAAGAATATTCAAACATAAAGGACGTAAAGTGCAAATTAGCCTTTAAATTATAAACGAATTTACAATAGTACCCCCACGTGAGGGAATTTGACAAGTAAATCTAATCGGGTTAGGAGGCAAGGACACCACCTGATGATATGTGTTAACTTAAATGACAACCATTGTAATTTTGGTAGTTAAAGGACACCATCTAAAAGAATATTTAAATATAAAGGACGTAAAGTGCAATTTAGCCCAACCATCTCTTTCTAAACCCATTTTCATTTATAACTATCTCATTTCACTCTACAATATATAATCATTTTCATTCTCAATGGCTAATCATTCTTACGAAGAGTTGGGTATTTACTTACCGCCAAACGATTACGAATACAATTTTTCAACCGATAGTAACCTAGTTAGCGACATGCAATCTCATCGCCAAACAATATGATCTTAAAAGACGAGGGTCATGCGTTCTCACCGGACCACATTAGGGATCCAGTTATCAAACCCGTTTTTTTGACGACACAGCGCTTACGGAGTTGATGGATCCCAATACGCATTATCGACATAAAAATGATTTTCTCGTCCATATTGCAGCTTAAGATCTATCGTACCTCGAGGAGGAAGACGATGTGTAGGAATTTTTTTTATTCGTTTGTGTTGAGTTATGTATTTTTTTCTCCGCCACCACTTACTAGTTAATGAGTACTTTGTGCACCTTTTAATGTGGCGAATGTGTTGGCCTAGACGGTTCAAACAATCGTATCAACAAACAAGAACACAAGATATTAGGGGGGGGACAAACCCGCGACTCTTTCTATTCAATCAAACGAACATACGAACTTACAAAGAAAAAAGGGACAAATAAAAACAATAACCTAGACCCCTATTTATAATACTACTAAACTTACTCTCCAAGATATTAAACCTTTCCTAAACCAATTACTAAACTTTCTCTCCAAGACTTATCTAAAATAAACCAAACTTTAATAATAACTAATTATATCAATCTTTCACTTTGACCCTTCAACTTTCAAATCATACGAGTTTTAGGATTAACTTTCAACATTCCCCCTTAATCCTAAAACCTGACTCGAACTTTTTTGACTTTGTATTGCCAAGGTCTTGAATTCCAAATAGCACTCTCAACTCTTCAATTTATGTCATTAGTCCGCCTTTATTCTTTCTTTTCATTTGTTTGTAACAAACCTGTTTAACAGATTCTTCACGCTGATCATTCAAACCATCAACATTCATCTTAGATCCGAAATCATTGAACACTTTCTTTTCTTGAATTTTTCTATTTTCACATATTTGTTGCATCACTTGTTCAATTGACAAGTTCTTCTTCCTCACTTTTCTTTTCTTTCTTTGCTCATCCAAACATTCTTGGCCATTCGACTTTGACCCAAAACTCATAGCTGGGCTAGTCTTTCTATCTTTATCAGACCTTGTTGGACTTTTCTTTCTGACTATTCCCTTGAACTTTTCATTCGGTTCTAATTTTTCTTCAACAGATGCTCGACTATTGACTTTCACATACGATTCTAAATGTGCAGATTTGTCAGTTGCATCCTTCCTTTCATTCATTGCTAGATTCTTTCTTTCATCATCATGATCAGTAGTAGATTTCTTGCTTCGTTGCTGCTCACTGATCTTTACAAATTCTTTATCTTCCAGGTTGTTTAAGTCAAGAAAACATACCTGAAGATTCATCTTCTCTTCTTCTTCCAAAACAAGTCTTTCCTTTTTCTTTATTCAATCTTTCCTTTTCTTTTCTTTCCAAAACAGCTTGGAACGCTTCTTCTTTCTCTACAGCTTCCTGAGCTTCTTTCTTACGAGCTTGCTCTTCTTGAACAATCACATTCAATCTTTCTTTCTCAGCGGCTTCTTGAGCTGCTTTTTCCTGTTCTCCTTTTCGTACATGATCGATTCCAAGAAATCGAATCTTCAAAGCACGCCATACTTCCTTAGCATTCATTAGTATGCCAACTTGTACTGACAAGGTTTGGCATATGTACCCCAATGCGGTGTACATCTTCCTTTCATCTACAGCTACTTCGACTGGAGGTTGAATAACGTTCCAAAAGCCAGTCTTTCAGAAATCCCTCCATCTTGGTCGACCATACCTTGTAGTTCGATTTCGTCAATATTGGAAGTTCCCCAATCATCATCGTGTCTTTCTTATCCTTACTTTCTATTCCGGTTTGTTATTTTTCAGTTAGAATTGATTCCCGATCCCGAAACCAATCTCTAATAAATAACCGAACACCACAAACTTTTCTTTTCTTACGTACTTTCTTTCTTTCTTTATTATTTGCTTTCTTTCTTTCTACACACGAACTTGCTTTCAAAACATGGATTCCAAACGAACCCGAACTTGCTAGTCTTCTGGTTGTCGCTTAACAAACAACCAACAAATCCATCACCTCATTTCCGAATTTCATTTTCTCTCTTTAATAATGATGAGAGAATTCACCTATATACTTGCTTGCTTAATTAATTCAATAAAAAATAAATAAATAAACCGATTCCTTGGATTTCTTTCTTTAAAAAAAACACCCCATGGATATTGTTTTGTGCGTCAGACCCAATGTCTTAATTTTCCTTTCTTTTTCTCAATTGCAAACACCAAAAAGATTTAAACCGGAGATGACACGACTTTGATATTCCACCCAGAATTAATCACGGCTCCACGAGTTTTATTCCAAAATCCTAGCCGACTTGTAATCTTCTGAAACGAGATCTTCGAACCTCTTTTTTTTTAATCGCTTCTTCAATGCGAACCGTGTGTATAACGAGCCAAAGCTCTGATACCAATTGTTGGCCCAGACGGTTCAAACAATCGTATCAACAAACACGAACACAAGATATTAGGGGGACAAACCCGCGACTCTTTCTACTCAATCAAACGAACATACGGACTTACAAAGAAAAAAGGGACAAATAAAAACAATAACCTAGACCCCTATTTATAATACTACTAAACTTAAACCTTTCCTAAACCAATTACTAAAGGCTCCCACTATCTACACACTCAGTTTGCCTATCTGCACACTTAGGGTTTAAATACACAGCGTATTTAAGGGGTAAGTACACGACCAGACAGTCAAACCTAGTACCATGTCAAATCAGTCTGACATAGGGTGCGTAGTGATCAATACGCAGCGTATAGAGGTAACCCTATACGCTGCGTAGTGGTCAATACGCAGCGTATGTCAGACTGATTTGACATCGATACGATGTTGTCCAGGCACGTGAATAAAGTTATACGGGGAGTAGTGAGCAATACGCTGCCTATTGAAGTGTCACATGAAAGTCTATTTATCCATCTGTTCACAATTCGAATTCAATCCTCTGCTTTCTTTTTCATCTTCTTCTTCTTCAGTAGACAATTTACACACTAAACCAAAATTATTTGTTCTGTTTTTTGTTCAATCTTGTTAAAATGTCATCATTTTGGAACGATAATTATTTCGGTAATCGCTATTCTAACGACATATGGGGAGCAAATGCTGCCAATGAGGAGGAGGAGGTTGTGTCAGGAGTCCCTGTTGATCAAAAAACACAGTTGCCAGACTTGAACAAGACTCTCACTCCACCTGTTGATGAACCAAATTACCCGGCGCATCAAGTGTATCCAGATTACGGATACGGGTATGAATCTCCGTACGTGCAACAAAGTGGATACGGTGCTGAGAATGCACCTGTTGATGAACCATATTACCCGATGCAGCAATCGTATCCGGGTTACGGGGTATACGGGGATGAAGGTGGATACGGAAGTTACAGTGGATACGGTGGTGAAGGTGGATACGGGGGTGAAGGTGGTTACAGTGGATACGGGGGTGAAGGTGGATACAGTGGATACGATAGATATGGGGGTGAAGGTGGTTACAGTGGATACGTGGGTGAAGGTGGATACAGTGGATACGATACATCACTTTATGAACCATCTACCCCGGGCAATCCGTTTCAAATAAATGAGGTATCATATTAAAATAATAATAATAATAATAATAATAATAATTATTATTATTATTATTATTATTATTATTATTGTTATTATTGTTATTATTGTTATTATTGTTATTATTATTATTATTATTATTATTATTATTATTGTTATTATTATTAACGATTTTTTATATATTTACACTTTGGTCCCTGAAGTTTCAAATTTTACAAAAATAGTCCCTGAAGTTTCGAAAATTGACACAAATGGTCCCTGAGGTTTCGAAAATTGACACAAATGGTCCCTGAGGTTTTGAAAATTGACACAAATGGTCCCTGAAGTTTCGAAAATTGACACAAATGGTCCCTGTACTATTCAGTTAACTATGCTAACTGAGTTAGTGTTTAAAGAAGAAATCTTTATATGAAAGTTAACCTGGTTAAACCATTCAGTTAAAATAGTTTCAATAATGACCATATTAGTCCCTGAAGTATGAGTTACAATTATATTATTATTATTATTATTATTATTATTAACGTAACTTTTTTTTAGCGTTTCATGTCTCTAACTGATTTGAAGAATTGGGTACAAGAAACGGGAAAGGAGTGTGGTTACGTAATTGTTACCCGCCGATCAAAAAATATTGGCGGTACTACTGGGATGGTATGGCTTGTGTGCGACCTTAGTGGTGAGCACCGTAGTAAAGCAACAGTTAGGAAAGCTGGTAGCAAAAAAATCGGTTGCCCATTTTCATTACTCGTCATCCGGGACGTGACGAATGACACGTGGGAGTTAAAAGTGGACTGTGCGAACCATAACCACGAACCTACGACGAGTCTGTTGGGCCACGCTTTTGTGCGAAGATTTACTAAAGCCGAATACAAGCTAGTGGAGCAGCTAACTGCTCAAAACATGGAGCCACGTATCATATTTCAAACCCTAAGAAAGCAGTTCCCCGACAGCCTGCACGTTCAGAAAGACGTGCAAAATGCGGTACAAAAAATTAGAGCGACAATAATGGACGGAAAGAATCCTATTCAGGCACTGGAAAGCCTGCTGCATGACCACCGATTCATTTACGACACCCGACAGGATCCCAAAACAGATGTCGTAACAGAGATTTTCTTTGTTCATCCTTATTCAATCACTATGTGGCGTGCATTCCCGCACGTGATGTTGATCGACGCGACCTACAAAACAAACCTCTACAACATGCCATTTGTCCAGGTTGTGGGTATGACGTCGACCAGCAAGTCTTTTTGTATCGCACATGCCGTTATTTGTAAAGAACGAAGGGGTAACTACGTGTGGGTGCTTGAGCGGATCAAATCAATATTGCATGAATGTATGATGCCGCGTGTGATAGTCACGGATAGGGAGCTTGCCCTAATTAACGCGTGTTCTAAAGTATTCCCGAACGCAACCAGGCTTCTATGCCACTTTCACATCCAACAAAATATAGCTAGACAGTGCAAGAAAGGGTTCGATAAAGAAGATTGGGGGAAATTTATGTCGTACTGGTGGAGATTGTGCGATTCTTCATCAGAGCCCATGTACAAGTACAACTTGGAGAAAATGTATAACCGACTCGTGGTTGCCAACCGAGAAAGTAAGTGTTCCTTCAACAAACGACTCACCAAATCTATTATATTTTACACACGCTTTTACATTTCATTATTTTATTTTTGCAGGTGTCTATGATTACGTCTACGAAAACTGGCTCAAAGACTATAAAGAAATGTTCGTTTATGCGTGGACCGATAAGTGTCGCAACTTTGGTCAGCGCACCACCAACAGAGTTGAGAGCCAGCACGCAAATTTAAAAAGATACATTACGCGCGGGAGTTCATTGGAGCGAATAGCAAGATGCGTCATTGATATAGTTGAAACTCAGTACGATGAAATACAAAAAAGTTTCACTGAGAGCATCGAAAAAACGATGAACCACCACAGACACCGAATTTTGGACAACCTACGTGGAAAGGTTTCCCATGAAGCACTTGATTTGCTGGCAAAAGAGCTAATGAGGAAGATGGAGTTGTTGCGGAAACTTAACGCATCATGTGGTTGCCATATGTGGCTTAGCAATGGATTGTCGTGTGCTTGTAGGCTGGAAAACTACAAACGTACAGGTAAAAAATATTAAAACTACAAACCTTTTGTTATTTTGTACGATTTAGCTGTTTCTCACACCGTATTAACTTAATTGTGCAGGGCGTATTATACAACTCGACGACATAGATGTATTCTGGCGTAAGCTTGACTTGCTCCCGTGTAAACTGGTAGACGAGGAGGTCGATGTTGTAGCAGAGCTAAATAATGTGCGGCAACATTTAGAGGCGCAGTCCCCCGTTCAGCAAAAGAGTTTGCTTTCAAAGATAAAAGCGGTCTTCACCCCGAAATCGTCAACCAAGAAACCACCGATCGTCCAGCAAAATACTCGCGGTCGGCCTACATCAAAGAAAGTACAAGAAAGGCTAGATGAAGCTGCGAGGTTAGACGAAGCTGCGAGATACAGCTCCTATGGTGAGGACAGCAACGTATATACCGCTTCCCCCAAACATTGGTATGATTTACCCCGACACAGCTCATACGTACCGTCAGAGGGCTCTCGTGGAACTGGTTCGGTTGTAAAGTCTGAAAAACCTAAAATGCAACGAAACAGTTCAACGAGTTATAAAAAGAAGGAGACGCGGGATGATAAGGGTTTTCAATTAATGAAGGGGGACGAGCACTTGTTAAGCATTGAGAGGTTTAAGGATCAAATTCCATCAGAGTTTCACTCTTACATATCGCGTATACAAGATGTGACCCCAGACGGTCATTGTGGGTACAGGTCTGTGGCTGTCGGGTTAGGTTTTCTGGAACACGCATGGGCCAATATTCGAAGAGATTTACTACTGGAGATTGACCATAACGAGGCGCGTTGGAAGCATGTATTCGAAACATATAACAAAGGAGACTTTAAACGAATACGTAAGAGCATCGAATGGCATTCATTGAAAGCGTGCGGTCCAAGTCACTGGATAGAAATGCCCCAGGTAGGGCTTCTTGTAGCGCAAAGGTATAATATTGTCCTCCACGTGCTAAGCATCGAATGGAGCACTACCATCTTCCCATTAACGGATGCCCCACTAGATCCACGACCTCAAGCGATAAAGCTCGTACATGTTGACGGGGGACACTTCATACATGCTAAGTTGGAAGGAGACTACCCCATTCCTTTAGCGACCCCGTTGTGGTTGACACATCGATCAATAGCTGCGGAACGGTGGGAAGAAATGTATAGACCGCGGTTACAGCACTACTACGAGTTAATCAATCCTAAAGCAGACAAAGACAGAGAACCGAGTATAAATGATATCGAAGATTAACCGGAAACTTGTATTTTTGTGAATTGTAGAATTTTTTTAATTTATAAAGTTTGTATCATTTTTAATTTTTATAATTCAAAGAATATCATTGTTAATTAATTTTTAATTTTTAATTTATAATTCATATTTTTATAAACATAATTTTTGTATTATTTTTAGCTTTTCTAAATTATATTTGTGCCATTATTTATCAAAAAATATTGTTTTCTATAAATACAAACCAAGGAAAACACAAAAAAAATGGACCTATACGCTGTGTAGGGATCCCTACGCATCCTATGATAAGCAAATGACAATAAAGCCCCTGTTTTTTGCTTCCTATAGCCTCAGAACAAGGGTAAAAACGTAAAATGGCAAAAGAATAGGGAGCGTATTGATCCCTACGCATCGTATGTCAAAGGCGGACAATTTTCCCCCCAAATCAAAGTTTAAAAATATAAATATGTTAAATTACGTTTTTGCCCTTCTGTTAGGGCTATACGGGGCTGACTATAAGGGTAAAAAGGTCATTTTCTGACCTTTATATACGCTCCGTATGGCTCTCTACGACGCGTGTATAAAGGTCATGACAATGACCTTTATACCCTTCTTTCCATGCTTCGTATAGGCTCAACAGAAGGGTATATAGGTCATTCTCCTGACCCTTAAATACGCGTCGTAGAGATCCATACGGAGCGTAGATAAAGGTCAGAAAATGACCTTTTTGCCCTTATAGTCAGCCCCGTATAGCCCTATAGGAAGGGCGAAATGGTAATTTCACAAGTCAAACACCTTTTTTGACTTTTGCATACGCTTCGTAGGGGCCTCTACGATGCGTATAGGTTCTGATTTAAATCAGGAAAACCCCTACGCATCTCTGTTCTTCCCCAAATTACACACACAAAATACAGAGACATACGAAGGCGACTACGTATTTACGACCGTATACACGCGAATTCGAAGTATAAACGAGGTACATTCTCAACCTATTTAACTAATTTTGATTTTTTTTAGTATTTTATCCGTAAATTAGGGGCGTATCTTAGGTAAATTAGGGTTTACAGTGAATTAGGGGTGTTTGTTTGATTTGTTTGATTGTTGTGTCTAGTTGCTTTACATGTCTACGGTTTACAGTGAATTAGGGCTTGAGTAGATTTGTTTAGAAAATGCGACAGGAGATTCTCTTAATAGCTTCACCCAGGGAAACTGTGCCTGATTTTAATCTGCTGTTTCAGTGTTTGAAGATGATTAATCTTGTATATGTTCTTTATTTGGGCGATGAATGTTCACCTCTTATCTATTTGCATTCCCTGTTATGTTGATTTTGGCATGTAAAGTATATGTATGAGAGTTATTGTTTATACGTGTTTTATGTTGTGTTTGTACATGCTATCGAATATGTGGATTAGGAACGATTACAACATGCATCAGATTAATGTTTGCGAACCATGATCATATATGTTATAAAATACAATTGTGAATAGGTCCGAGTATTGTACGTGATGCATCATGATTTAACTTAGGATAGCATGTAAAAGCTTGCTAACATTGATCATAAAGAAGTCTAGATCCTTACATGAAAACTTAGTTTGTGAATTATGTATGCACGGAAATTATCGAATGGTTATGAATTCATGTGGAATACGTGATGACAATTTAGGAAAACGGGCGGGGGGTCTATGTTCGGCTTCACGATAAGGGCGGTTGTTCATCTGTGCGATAAGGGATCCTTGGGTTGGCTGGAATAGGGATTGTTAATTTCATGATTTCTGATTATGTGATATATATTATGTGATGTCAATAGTGGTTGATATGATATAATAAACACAGAGTGGTTATGTACTTGGTAGCAAACTTAGTGGGAATTTAAACAGAAAATATATATTTTTAAACAGAAAATATATATTTTTTTAAACTTAAATTGTTTTTTTTTTAAACAGAAAAATGGAGGAAATGAATTTAGAAGAAAATATTCCGGAGCAGCTGCAGCGGAAGCGGCGGGCGCGTCCACCGCCGGATCCTCTCGAGAATCACCCGTATTTGGAGTTTCCTCCGGAGTCCGACGCTGCTCTCCGTTGCGAGAAGCTTCGGAAGATGCATGTTGGTGAACATTTTGCGGTTTCTTGGAAAACCCTCCGGAAGCTCGAGGTTGAAGATTGGGCGCGAGGGTTTGTTCCCCTTGAATCACCGTGGGATCGTCTGTTTGAGCTATCGTTTACGCCGACCTACAGGGAGATACTGGTCGAGTTTCTGTCGCCGTTCGAGTTTAATCCTCGTCGGCAAGATCAGGTTGAGGACCCCGCGCAGCCCCCTCCCCCGCCCGAGGTTTCTTTTCGCATGGCTGGCCAGGATCGTTCTATGTCACTTGCACAGTTTGCGGTGCATAGCGGTTTGTATACGGAGGCTGAGATCGCTACGGATCTTTATACGAAGGTACGTTTAACACAAATTTTGTATTCTTATTATTATTATTTTAATATATAACATTTAAGATTTAATATTAATTTAACGTTTAATAAACATTCGTGTAAACAGGGGCTAGTACTGGTTGATAAACCCACGCTATTAGGGTTTTGGGCTCTGATCGCGGACATCACTCATTGGGACCACCAACAATCCAAGGGGAGGGTTACGCTGATTAAGGATCCGCTCTTCAGGTACGTTAGTTATTAAACAGCTTTTTTTTTAAACAGATTTTTTTTTAAACAAAATTTCTTTTTAAACAGAAATTTATTTTAAACAGAATTTTTTTTTAATTATTTAGTCGAAGTCGAACCGTAACCGGCGTTTAAACGACGTTTAAACCGGCAGCCGTTTGGGGCTGCGTTTGCAGCCGTAAGGCGCGTACGGTCCTAACGAGCGTCGAAACTAAGTTCGTCGTTAAAATATATATTTCTTTATTATTTAGTCGAAGTCGAACCGTAAGGCGCGTAGGTCTCTAACGAGCGTCGAAACTAAGTTCGTAGTTTTATATTTTAATGACAAACTTAGTTTCGACGCTCGTTAGGGACCGTTTGTGTCAATTTTTGAAACATCAGGGACCATTTTTGTAAAAATTGAAACTTCAGGGACCAAAGTGTAAATATATCAAAAAAGGGACCATTTGTGTCAATTTTTGAAACTCCAGGGACCATTTAAACAAAATTTCTTTTTAAACAGAAATTTTTTTTAAACAGAATTTTTTTTTTAATTATTTAGTCGAAGTCGAACCATAACCGGTGTTTAAACGACTGCAAAAACAGCCCCAAACGGCAGCGATTTCGCAGCCGTTTGCGGCTGCGTTTGCAGCCGTTTAAACGCCCGTTTACGACTGCAAACGCAGCCGCAAACGGCAGTGAAATCGCGTTTAAACGCCCGTTAGGGACCTACGCGACTTACGGTTCGACATGGACTAAATAATAAAAAAATAATATAATTTAACGACGATCTTAGTTTTGACGCTCGTAAGGCGCGTACGGTCCTAACGAGCGTCGAAACTAAGTTCGTCGTTAAAATATATATTTTTTTATTATTTAGTCGAAGTCGAACCGTAAGGCGCGTAGGTCCCTAACGAGCGTCGAAACTAAGTTCGTCGTTAAAATATAAAACGACGAACTTAGTTTCGACGCTCGTTAGAGACCTACGCGCCTTACGGTTCGACTTCGACTAAATAATAAAAAAAATTTAATTTAACGACGATCTTAGTTTTGACGCTCGTAAGGCGCGTACGGTCCTAACGAGCGTCGAAACTAGGTTCGTCGTTAAATTATATATTTTTTTATTATTTAGTCGAAGTCGAACCGTAAGGCGCGTAGGTCTCTAACGAGCGTCGAAACTAAGTTCATCGTTTTATATTTTAACGACGAACTTAGTTTCGACGCTCGTTAGGGACCGTTTGTGTCAATTTTTGAAACATCAGGGACCATTTTTGTAGAAATTGAAACTTCAGGGACCAAAGTGTAAATATATCAAAAAAGGGACCATTTGTGTCAACTTTTGAAACTCCAGGGACCATTTAAACAAAATTTCTTTTTAAACAGAAATTATTTTTAAACAGATTTTTTTTTTAATTATTTAGTCGAAGTCGAACCGTAACCGGCGTTTAAACCGGCAGCCGTTTGGGGCTGCGTTTGCAGCCGTAAACCGGCATTTAAACGGCTGCAAACACAGCCCCAAACGGCAGCGATTTCGCAGCCGTTTGCGGCTGCGTTTGCAGCCGTTTAAACGCTCGTTTACGGCTGCAAACGCAGCCGCAAACGGCAGTGAAATCGCGTTTAAACGCCCGTTAGGGACCTACGCGCCTTACGGTTCGACTTCGACTAAATAATAAAAAAATATATATTTTAACGACGAACTTAGTTTCGACGCTTGTTAGGACCGTATATAAAACGACGAACTTAGTTTCGACGCTCGTTAGGGACCTACGCGTCTTACGGTTCGACTTCGACTAAATAATAAAAAAAAATATAATTTAACGACGATCTTAGTTTTGACCCTCGTAAGGCGCGTAGGTCCGTTACGTGCGTCAAAATCCGTAACGAGTAAAAAATATATTGTTTTTTTATCCTCATTTAATCGATGTCGCCTGATTATTATTTACTGACTAGTTTCCATTTATGCAGGTATTTGCACAAAATGATTTCCACTTCGATCACTGCTCGAAACAAAAGCCGGGAGTGGTGTACGAGTGGTGACTTGTTCTTTTTATATTGCCTCTTATACAAGAGGCCGTGCGCTCTCGCCCACGGGTTGGCGCAGTACTTCGCCTCCGCGCATCATCGACAGGAGCGCAGAATGCTATTCGGCGGCGCCTACGTGACCAAGATAGCCCATCCGCTGGGCTATCATCCGGAGAACGACCGCGGCCGTGTAGGCCCGGCGACACAGCCAAAGCGGATGGGGATGAACACAGTAAACGGGATGCAAATTACCAAAGACTTTCCATGCGGGAAGCGGTTAAAGAAACTAGACGGCACGCAATACGAGCTTACACAACTGCCAGAACAGTTCCCTCTGTTTTATCCTCCGCACGATCCGGAGCCGCCGGAGCCGCATGAGCCGGTCGCCGTTCTTCCGCAGCCACCACAGCCGCGTGGACCACCCGGGGCGCCTCAGTTCCCACGCCATGTTTGGCCCGGTCCTGACCCGTCACATCAGCGGCTGCTTCGGAACGTTGAAAGGAACAACTATCTGTTGGAGTGGGTGGCTGCGGCGCTGCAGCAGCAGCGACAGCATGACGGATTACCTCCACTACCCTTCATTGCGGATGCGGAATGGGATCAGAATCAGCATCAGGAGCAGCAGCATCAGGAGCAGCAGCAGTAGTATTTTATCATTTTGTTATGTATGCACAAACTTTTCTTGTATATATCAAACTCTTGTATATTCTGAAAGGTTATATATATACTGTGGTGTACATATAAAATTCTGGCAGGTTATATAACATGTTCTGTTGTATAGATAACAGGTTATTTAACAGGTTATTTAACATATTATGTGATCATATAAAATTCAGAAGGTTATATACGCTGCGTATTGACCTATACGCAGCGTATATAAAGTGTTCATATACGCTGCGTATTGACCTATACGCAGCGTATATAAAGTATTCATATACGCTGCGTATTGGTCAATACGCAGCGTATAACCTAACTAGTGTATATAAGAATTAAGTTTCATATTCTAACAGCTCTGGACAGAGGATAAACTGGTTAAGACGTTGCGGTTATAAACGATAGGTCACGAGTTCGAACCTTGTAAGGGCCGGTTCTTTAAAGAAGACCCCCTTTTTTACATATGTTTGATATATTTACACTTTGGTCCCTGAAGTTTCAATTTTTACACAAATGGTCCCTGAAGTTTCAAAAATTGACATAAACGGTCCCTGAAGTTTCATAAATTTACAAAAATGGTCCCTGATGTTTCCAGGATTTACAAAAATGGTCCCTGAAGTTTTGAAAATTGACAAAAATGGTCCCTGTACTGTTCAGTTAAGTATGCTAACTGAGTTAGTGTTTAAAGAAGAAATCTTTATATGAAAGTTAACCTGGCTAAAACATTCAGTTAAAATAGTTTTAATAATGACCATTTAGTCCCTGAAGTATGAGTTTCATAAAATGACCAAATATTAACGTAACTTTTTTTTAGCGTTTCATGTCTCTAACTGATTTGAAGAATTGGGTACAAGAAACGGGAAAGAAGTATGGTTACGTAATTGTTACCCGCTACGCAGCGTATATAAAACAGCTGCAAATTTGGGGTCATTTTGGTATGTTTGAAGTGACAAAGTTTTGCCAGGTTTCTATACGCTGCGTATAGGTCAATACGCAGCGTATACAAACCTGGAAAAAATTTGACACTTCAACCTACCAAAATGACCCCAAATAAGCAGCTGTTTTATATACGCTGCGTATTGACCAATACGCAGCGTATATGAACATTGTTTTCTGTGCAATGATTGGTTATCAGGCACTGAGATCTATGGTCTATCTACGCTGCGTATTGATCTATACGCAGCGTATAGGGTTAACCCTATACGCTGCACCCTATACGCTGCGTATTGGTCAATACGCAGCGTAGATAAACCCTAATTTTGCTAGGGTTTGGTGTGCCAATAGGCACACTCTTACTAAACTTTCTCTCCAAGACTTACCTAAAATAAACCAAACATTAATAATAACTAATTATATCAATCTTTCACTTTGACCCTTCAACTTTCAAATCATACAAGTTTTAGGATTAACTTTCAAGAGAATGATGCTTGGTTAGGGCTAGGATACTTACCCTAGAGTGTACTTTTTCACTTAAAAAATTTCGGTCATCCTTTTTCCAATTACAATAATGGTAAACATATATGTAGTGTATATATGGTATACGGACCCAACAGATATTCAATGCCCAAACCTAACAAAATTAAATTTCATGCCTATAAAAGCCATTGAGATATCTCTGCATGAAACACATCGGCCAATCACACCTTCCTCTCTATTCAACACAATATTCAAAAGATTTTCTTCTCACAAGTTGAAAATGAAACATATAACACTTGTGACCCTTAACCTAGTAATACTGATGTTCATGTTTATAGCTGTCATCACATGCGATGCACGTGCCATGGGGTATGCACAAAAGCTTAGGGTTCTTGCAACCAAGTATAACGTTACATCCATTCTGGTGTTTGGAGATTCCAGTGTTGATCCTGGTAACAACAATGATCTTCCAGACACATGGCATAAAGGCAACTTTTTGCCTTACGGGAAAGATTTCGTTCATTCGTTTCCAACAGGAAGGTTCACCAACGGCAGGCTCCCCACTGATTTCATTGGTAGTTTTATAAGTTACACATAATTATTATATCTTGCATGAAAACTAACTGTAACGTACGTAAATCATGCATGATCGAGTGATGTGATCATCTGTTGTTTGTTTGTGTGAATATATACAGCTGCTGCTTTAGGTTACAGAAAAGAAATCAAAGCCTATCTGGATCGGTACCTAAAGGAAGAAGACCTGGTGCATGGTGTTAGTTTTGCATCAGGTGGATCTGGTTATGATGATTTCACAGCAAATATAACTGTAAGTGACATTCTTAAACAATATAAATGTATATAAAATAATAATGCTACGTGGTGTGACAAATTTGTAAGAATTTTAGTATAAATGTATATAAAATAATAATACTATTTGTTAATTTAAAAAAAAAAATAGATATCAACGAACTATACCAAAAAATGAGTTACAAATTACAAGTTTTTATTTTGTGTAATATGTTATCATGATAATTATCCATCCCTAAATATGAATTGAGATTCATCTTTAATAATTAGTTATCTTTCATCATATTTTTACGTTAATTAATTTAAAGATTAGACCATGGGGTATGGGGTCCGTCCCCTCCCCGTCCCGGTTCGTCCCCCACGTCACACACAACCCCCCCTGGGCTCGTCGCGGCACCGGCGTCCTCTCCAAGACGTTGGAGACGAGGCAATGATGTGGGCCCCCCTCTGACTTCTCTCTCTCCCCTTTATTAATATATTAATATTATATTGGTTTTTATTATGGGTTGGGTAGTCTTCCACACCCTTGGGTAGTCCCCAAGGGCCAAGGGGATTGTCCTCCACCCTTGGTGAGGTGGCGCCTACGTGGCGGGTAGTCTCTTTAGGGACTAACTAAACCATACCGGGTAGTCTTATAATTTATAACTATTGAAACTTCGTAATGTATTATATGTATGAATATGATGATGATATTCATAGATACCTAAAAAGTTATGATAAACATATTATAGTAGGGTTAGGTTTATTGGTGAACATCCCTCTTTATTGTGAACAAAGTGAACTAATCATAGCCTTTGATTATTAATACACAAGTGTAAATCAATGACTATGATTTGATGATGAAAATACCCAGTTTACAAATACACGCTAGTGTTTACGATTTGATGATGTAAATCAATGGTTAGAATTTGATGATGTAAATTTATTTTATGATCTGATGATATATATCAATGGTAAAGATTTGTTTACTCAGTTCATAGATACACATTAGTGTTTACTCAATAACTTCACCCTATTATAGTAAACTCCAACTATTATATCATATCCAATACTTACTGTGGTTGAAGTGAGAGGAAATAAGATGTTGAAACTAAAGTTAAAAATAATGATTATGTTTATATTATAAGAACATACTGCTATAGATCCCATGTCATAGAGACAACAGGAATAGGCATGCATGATAGCAATGGTGTGGTGACTACGACGAGGTTATGAGACTAAAGTATTATTTAAGTCGTTGTGTTATAATAGTTTTAACTATTTAAGTTTGAATCTAAAATTCTTTAACTATCTGAGCATTTGATTTTTCTAATTGTAACCATCTAAATCAAATTTAATAATGTCGTAAAAAACCTAGTTACTTTTTTTTGTGAAAAGAGAAGAACACCCCTGCTATTTAGAAACAAAACAAAATAAAAATAAAATAAATAATACATGAACACACACACTTTCTCTCTCTCACTAACACCATTGGGTGTGGTTTGGGTAGTCTCTTTGGGGACTATCCGCCACGTAGGCATCACGTCATGTTCGATAAAGGATCATCCAAAGGAGACTATCCAAGAGTGTGGGGACTACCCAAAGTTAATAAAAAACTAATATATAATAAATAATTAAAACAAAAAAAAAACTCTCTCTATCGCTCTCTATGTGGTCCCCACCATCAGCCATCAGCCAATCAACATACCTCGTCGCCTCCGTCTTCCTTCCGCCGCTGGAGACGCGATGCAGCCCAGGGGCGGTGTGGGACGCCGAGGACGAGCCGGGACGGGGGGGAGCCGACCCCCATACCGCATGGTCTAATCAACCCCCGACCCCTCTCTCTTTCTCTTTACCCATCTTACTAGAACAACCACCACCACTACCACCAGCATACAACACTACCATCAGTACCACCTAACAGTTATGGAAACCCACAAATCCGATGACTCCGCTTACAAAACCAGAAACCCACCTCCGGCGATCTAGAAATTCGATGATCACCACCATACACCCCTCTTGAATTAAATCAGCCACTATCCCTCACCTGAAACCCGTCTCCCCATCCTCTTTGTTTCTAGAACCACCGGTTAGATCAGAAAAAAGGTGGGGTTTCAAAATTCGGTTTCAAAACCACCATAGTCGACAATCAGAAAAGGTGAGGTTCCAGTGTGTTTGCTTAGATCAATCGATTGAAGATGGTGGTGGTGTAGGGGAGTAGTGCGGTAGGGGTGGTGCAGTGGTGGTCCGAAGTGCGCAACGGAGGTTGCGACGCGTGAGAAACCGATTGTGGGGTTAGTGGTGACGGTGCGGTGAGGGCGCTTCAGTGGGGTGGGGGAGATGAGTGTTTGATTGTTTGCATGAGGTTTGTGTGTGTGTGTATATATATATATATATATAGGAAGGTTCATTTGAGAAGAAATTTAATGTGAGAAGAAAAAGAAGAAATGGCATATTAGTAAAATACTATTTCATTTATAACTCATATCATTAATTTTTATCTCTTTAATTAATTAGTCAACTAATCATTAATTATTCTACATATAATCTACAAAACCTACACATATCAAAATTTTCCTACATATACCCTACACATTATAGAATTTTATCCTACACAGCCAAAATTTACCCTACACGCCTCGAAATATATCCTACACAACTCGAAATTTATCCTACACAACTAGTAATTTATTCTACACTTTAAATTAAGTTGTTTTTTTTAATTTGGAAAAAATATATTTTTAAAAGGAGTTACAAATTTAATTTAGTTAGTTATTAAAGGGGAAGAATACAAATTAATGCTTTATGTAAGTTTACCAATATACCCTTATATTAAAATTAAATGCAAATATTAAATGAAGTAAAATGAAGCATTCTTATTGGTTGAAACTTCTTCTTTTTTATTCTTACAAAAAAATTCTTCTCATTTGAACCCTCCACTATATATATATATATATATATTACATACATATAATAAAATGGGTAAAGTTGTTTTGTAGGTACCTAATGCGTTAAAATTTTGTATCTTACGTGTAAATGACTGAAATACAGGTGTACTTAACTAACTTATTGGATGGTATTAGTATTTGGACTTAAATAGGTGCAATTCAAAAAAAAATAGGTTCTCAAATATTTAAACATTTGAGAATTAGACTCAAATAGCTAAAATTACCAAAACACATGGACCCAAATTGTAATGAATTCAAAAAATAATTAAAACATATTGCATATATATATATGTGTGTGTGTGTGTGTCGCGCGCGCACGCAATGTAAAACGTAAAAAACCGTGTAATAAAACGGCGCCTAAACAAGGGGCGCGAATGCGGCGCATAAAAAACCAGCGAATAAAAACAGGACGTAAAAAACGCCGCGTTAAAAAACGGCGTGCAAAAACGACCCGTTAAAAAAAACGACGCTTGAAAAAGCCGAGCGTATAAAACGGCGAGCAAAAACGACCCGGTAAAAAACGATGCGTGAAAAAGCCGGCGTAAAAACCGTGTACAAAAACCGGCGCGAAAAAAAAATTGTCTTGTTAAAAAAATTTGAATTTAAAAATGCCTTTAATAAAAAAATTATTTTCAAAAAATAAAAAGTAATATAATAAAACAAAAAAGTAATAAAAAAATAATAAAGACAAAAAGACAAAAAAATAATTTTACTAAACTACCATTTTGAATTAAAATATTAAAGACATAATAAGACAAATTGTATTTAATATTAATTTTAGTTTCTTTTAATCTTATCCATCCATCTTCTTGATCTAGTGGTTAGGAACTGGTTCTCACGTTTCTTACAACTGGAGTTGGTTTTCACTTTAGCGCTCCCATATATATATATATATATATATATATATATATATATAGAGAGAGAGAGAGAGAGAGAGAGAGAGAAAGTGTACTGTACAATATCCCTTAACGTACGCTATGTACGCGATGATGAAATCACATGTTATAAAATAGCATGGATGAAATCGCATGTGATAATTTTGATGAAATCGCATGTTGGTTTTTGTAACAATTTCGCATGTGATAATTTTGATGAAATCGCACATGTTGGTTTTTTTGAAACAATTTCGCATGTGGTAATTTTGATGAATTCGCATGTTAAAAAACCAACATGCAAAATTGTTACAAAAAACTAACATGCGATTTCAATGTGGGATGAAGATCTAAAGGCTGGGATGAGCGCGAACGTACGATAAGGGATATTGTACGTTAACCTAACCCTATATATATATATATAAACATAAACACAAAAAACACTGACTCCCTTCTCTCTCTCTCTCTCTCTCTCTCTCTCTCTCTCTCTCTCTCTCTTTTCTTTCTCTATACTATTTTCTCATCTCCATAACAGCACCACCACAACCAACCGCTACCACCTCACCACTAGCCGACATCACCACCATCAGCCACCCCTGCCCACTCCACACGAGCTTGGACGACCACCACCACAGCCACCCCACCTTAACCCCGACAGGTTGGTTCCTGGCCGGAACCCTAGAACGGCTGTTACAGCACCATCGGCGCAAGAGAAAGTTGGTTCCTAGCCGGAAGCCTGGAACGGTTGGGCTGTTAGGTCGATCTGAGCAAAAAAGAGTCACGCAGGAGAAAAGCACATGCCGGAAAGTTGGTTCCTGGTCGGAACCCTAGATTTGACACTACCACCACCCAAAAGGAGTTAGAGACGAGGAGCAAAATGAGAAAAATATAGTAAACTATTTGAAGAAAATGACCGTTTCAAATAACTGAGGGAAAATTGGTAAAATGGTCAAACCACAGGGAGCAAAACGCAAGTTTAGTCTAATATATACTTACAATAAATTTTAACTAATATAATCTATATGACTAGGTTAGAATCATGTGTATTACACGGGTTGAATAAATGTAATGCTTTATATTTAGTAGTAAAAAAATCATGTCTTTAAAAAAACTTGTTACTGCACGAGTTGAATAAACCTGTTTTGAATAAGATATATCGTAATTTGTTAACACATATAGTTGTCAAGATATGTATTTAACAAATGAATTTTGCCGTTATACTTATATATTCTATTAAATTAAATCTAAAAACATTTTGTTTTCAACCGGTATTAATTTCGTCCTGTAACCGATAAATGTTAATTTACTTAAGCGTGCCCAGTCTTTAAATATCATTTTACCACAATTAAATTAACTTAAATAGGAATTATAAATACACATATATATGAATATTACTTTACATCTACTCCTAAATTACATAAAATTAGTGGTGATCTACCCGATGTTAAGAATTGAAGTCAATTTGGTATTTTCCACAAGAGGAAAAAGCCTCTACCAGCTTTAGCTGGAATGGCAAAGAGATAATGGTTGAGTTTTTAATTTGATGCAGAATGTTATATCCCTTAACAAGCAACTGGAGTACTTTAAAGAGTACAAGATTCGTATGGAAAGGCTAGTTGGAAAAGAAGATGCTCATAGGATTGTGGAGAATGCAATGTTCATCTTGAGCATGGGTACAAATGACTTTTTACAAAATTACTACTTTCTTCCTACTCGATCCCACATGTTTACCATTGCCCAATACCAACGTTATCTGATCAGGTGCATGGAAATTTATGTTAAGGTAATTATATCATGAATCTTTCCTTTTATTTTTAGCCAAATAAGATAATATCACTACTTTAAGGGAAATTCATTGCTAGATATATATATCAATGATCTTTAAAAGGTTTATAAATGGGTAGGTGTGAATGAACTTTCAAATTTATTATTTTCAAGATGGTACAAGCTGCGTATTATGCCACTGTGATCCCATTAAACAGAAATTCATTTTGGACTATAAAAACTCTTTAATATGTGGAAATTAACACTATTAATTAGTATTGAGATAGTGATATATAATTTTATGATTTTAGTTAGTGCTTCAGATAGTAGATGATCCTCAACTTTATAATGGAAATTACAGAAAATGCATTCACTGGGAGTGAGAAGATTGGCTGTTGTTGGGATGGAGCCATTCGGGTGCATGCCTTTGATAAGGACATTAAAGAATAGTGATAAATGCGATGAAGAAATGAACCAAGTGGCCCTGTCTTTCAACCTTTTATTGAAAGAGAAGGTGTCTGCACTGGAGGCAACATTAGGGATGAGAACTGGCTTTGTCGACATTTACGGTGTCATTCAGAATATCTTACGGTACCCATCAAGATATGGTTAGTAACTATCTAATTTATTTACCACTTAACTAGTTCTCGTGCATAGGGGTGTTTAAAATTCGATCCGGATTCAAAAAATTTGAAATTCGACTCGATTATTAAGGTTCGAATTCGAGTTGATTCGTATTCGATTCTCGAATACGAATTTATGATTTTCATTCCGAATCGAAATTCGAATTCAATTTATATGTAATTTTTAATATATATTTATATATATAGACACACACACACACATACACACACATTTAACTATTAAACTTGGCCAAAGTATGACTTACATCCGTAAGTTTTTTTTTGTAAATTAATTACATCCGTAAGTGATAAGTTTATTCTTTATAACATTTCTAACATAATGACAAATAGCCCATCTACTTCTTTCTATATTTTTATCTAACTTAAATCGCTACCAGTAACCAACCTATCTTTTAAATTTTGTTGTTTTGACATATTGATAGTTAATTAATTTTGCAAATTATTAGATTTTATGTTAAATATAATTAGTTTGTAGTAGTTATAAAAATGAATGTATAATAATTTAATGTTTGGGGTGAATTTGAATTGAATTGAATATTCGAATTTGGTTCGAAATTTGAATTCGAGTTTCGATTCATAGAATATGAATTGAATACGAATTCAAGTAAAAAAAAATTCAAAAAAATCCAATTTGATTAATTCAAAAATTCGTAAAGTTAACTACATTTTCAATGAGCATTCTTAAAATAAAAAATTTACAATGATCAAGTATAGGTGTTTTAATTTAAACTAGTTAAATGACCAATTATGTTGTGAAAAAATTGAAAAGGGTTAATTATAACATTATGCATTCAATAAAAAAGGAAAACAACATGAAGAACCGAACCTAAACTTTTTATTATATCAGCTAATTTTGCACCATAAGTTAGAACATTGTGCATTCTCCCATGAACTTAAAGAATTGTTTCTGGTTGAATTGAATTTGGCAGGTTTTACCGAAACCAAAAAGGGCTGTTGTGGATCAGGATTAACAGAATTCGGGACGTCTTTAAAAGGGCTGAGTATGTGTGCAAATCACTCAAAATACATCTATTGGGATGCTGTTCATTTCACAGAAAGCATGTATTATATCATTGCAGACAAGGCTGTGAAATCTATAATCACAAGCCTTACTTAATTAGCACCTCAATATTAGGGGTGTTCTCTATGGCTTTAGTTATTATGTTGTCCTCATTTACTTGATTTCATTCTTTTGTCATTTCATGGTGTGGAAGAATTCTTGTAGGACCACAAGTGTGAAATTATGTTCAGTTATATTTAATTATCAGATGCATGATTGCTAGCTTTTTTTTATGATGAAATAAAATTATTTCTGTGTGATATCATGGTACTTTATTAAGATGTGTTTATCCTGTTCTTTTAGGTTGGGCCTAATCTGGCACAAAACAATGCTTAATTACATGTACATGTTAACCATAAGGTCTGGTTCAAAATCTATACTATTGTTTGCTTTTCAGTTTGTGCTAATTTTAAAGCGATAGCAAAATGGCAAAAAAGCGGTAGCAAAATGATAACAAAAGGCGGTAGCAAAATGGTTAAAAAAAATGGTAGCAAAATGGTGACAAAAAGCGGTAGCAAAACCGTGTAGCAAAAAATAAAAAGGTAGCAAACAGGTGGCAATAAGGCAATTGCTATGTGTGTATTTCTCATCGAGTTTTTGGTAGCAAAACGGTGGCAAAAGGGCAATTGCCACCGTTTTGCAATCGAAAACGTGGTGGCAAAAACCCAATTTTCTAGTAGTGTTACATTTGAAAATTTTGTATAATTTAGAGAGTTTAATTTTTTTGGTTTGATTTATATTTGTAAAATTTAGTGAATTTAAATTCCATTTCAAAATACATCGCTAATATATCTGTACGGCGGACAAAAAAGAGTCGCAAAATGATTGTTTATGTAGATCATATGCTCACAAAACTTGTAATGCCGCTTGTTGTCCCATGGAGCCTTCGGCATTGGTATATATCTCACCCTTGTTGAACATGACAAAACTAAACATGCTAACTTCGTCTTCCTCTAATTTCATGTTGGTTCTTTGAAATGAGTTTAGTACGTTTTCTTTGTATCCCATTAACGTGTTGCAACACTAATGTGTCACCTTATAACACAGTGGAAACGCAAATATAAAAGATAAAACTATCGAAAGAGAAAATTGATGTAATATCGAAAGATGAAACTAGTACATCAAGCTCATTTTTATATAGGTAATTTAAATTTGTAGGTCAAGCGAATTTCGCGATGTTTATATTTATAAGTAGATTGTTGATATATTTGAGAGGGCCGGTCCAAGCCCAAGTATTTTGAGGCTTAGGCTTTAGCTTTAGGCCTCCAAATCAATATGGCCTCCAACTAAAAAAAAATTAGAGAAAATTACCAATCTAGCCAAGACTTTAATCAAATTACCAATCTAGCCACCTCATGCCTCCTTGGAAGGCCACTCACATGTATGGGATGAGTCTTTCAAGCATGGGATGAGTCCTTGGGGAGAAACCTAATAAAAAATAGACACGTGGCCATAGACTCATGGGATGAGTCTGCGGACGCATGGCCGCGGATGCATGGGATGAGTCTTTCAAACATGGGATGAGTCTTTCAAGCATGGGATGAGTCCGCGGACGCATGGGATGAGTCTTTCATGTGTGGGATGGGATGAGTCTTTCCACGTGTCAGTTGGGGATTGGCGGACGCAATACTTGGCTATGCAGACGCATCAGAAGACTTGGGATCTGTGAGTGGCCTTCCAAGGACGCATGAGGTGGCTAGATTGGTAATTTGACTTTTTTCTTGGCTAATTTTGTAATTTTCTCAAAAAATTATATGTGATATTTGGGTTGGACTGAACTTATCTTTACACATACAAAAAATATATAAAAATACAAAAAAATAAATTAACTTCGCCAACAATAAACCTTTTAGTTTATTTTGCCGGTCCCAAGCCCGGATAAAAAATGTTTTTATCTCAAATAGTATTTTTCTTTTTTTTTTTTTTAGAAAAAGGTCTCGAGTTTTTGAATTTGCTTTAGGCCATAAAAATGGTTGAGCTGACCCTGTATTTGAGACCGATGAAATTTAAAGATGAGAATATAATAAAATTAAAATAGTTAGCATAAGTGGGATGAAACATGATGGGATTAGGCTTGTGGTGTTGGTTGTTTTTCAGGCAATTTGGGAACTAAAAAGGGGCTGTGGGGCAGGTCGCTTTATAGTTTATCTAACAAGTGGACCAGGCTTGGAATTTTGGTAATGTTTACTGGCCCAACAAATATATTATTTCTATAGGACCTTTGATAATATTGGCCCAACAAATACATTATGTCTATAGGCCCAAAGCTCAAGTTTATGTCACAAAACTATTGGGCAGCCCCTAACTAGTTTAGAGCACGTATGATGAATTGATCAAATATTTATTGCTTTTTACTATTAATTTGGTTTGTATGTTGGTATAAGTTGCTCTTGTAACTAGATCACTTATTTTCAGGAAAAGGTTCCAGTACACAATACGCTTAACCTAAAAATAGTGAGAGGTAAAGTGCTAATATGCAAATAACAAAGTGTTAGATATATAGCTACACAATGAGTTTTTGCATATGAGCACTTTACTTCCTACATTTCTCATGTTAAGATCTAGACAAAATTGCAGAAAACAACCTTTATGTATACCCCAAACTGCACTTTATACCTTTCACTATGAAATCCGCCAAAACCAACCTTTACGTTCATGTTTTGTTACACATCACAACCTTTACACCAAACCTAGTCAAAAAAGTCAGTTAAGTTGCCCCATGTGCGATGCATGTGAGGGCATATATGTCTTTTCCTTTGACCCCTTTTACAATGAATCATCAACATCAAGTTTTACACAGATTTAATATCAACATTAATATGAATATCTTCATATACCCAGTTTGAATATGACACACAAAAGAAAGAATCAAACCACAGTAAGCACACCTTTAAGAACACATCATTCAAATATTCAAACACTTAATCCACACTAACCTGAAAGTGTTTGAAACGGGTAGGTGTGCGGGAGGATGATCACTTGATGGTAGACGTCACGAGATGGTTCGGAATAGCTTGAGTGTTACCATACTTTTTCCTAAAAGATATCAACTTCAAAGCTTTAACTACCACAAAACAAGAATCGTGATATTAGAAAAATTACATTCTTTAAGAACATTCTACATCAGAATCATCCTACTTTGAAGCTCTGTGGGTATTCTTCCGTTTGTGTTGGCGACCAAAACATCCATCTTCTTCATCCACGGTGGTCGCCATTCATAAGAGCCTTTGTCTCTCTTTAAAAGATTCCCGGTTGGAGTGGGTATTAGTATTATTGGAGGTTGCTTTTCTGCCATCTCCAACATTAGTGCAAGTGATAGTACTTGTGTGGGGGTTGGGTTTAGAGCAATAACAGAAGACGATGGGTTGGTTTTGGTAGTGTTTTGGAGTGGGTACTTTTGCGTGGTAAAGCATGACGGTTTCTGAGCATTAACAGAAGAAGGCGGGGTGAACTTTTTGGTTGCATGTCCATGCTTTGGGGCTGATGTTGGTAGAGCAACATGCACGGATTTAGGAACCGGTACAGAGGGTGTTTGGGCGGTTTTTAGTGGTAAGGCAGGTGGTGTTGCGGCGGAAGCGATATGGCTGTAGGTTGCCCATCTTTGGGACTACATTTTTAGAAGATTGATCATCTCTAAAAGAGTCGACGGTGGGCATTCGGAGCAGTTTTAGTGAAAATACGTTGATGATTCGTGTTAACATTGAAGTTGTATGTGTTAATATAGATGATACGAAAGTTGTGAGCTTTAAATGATTTAATGATTCAGATTTGCAAGCATAAAAATGAAACTGTATGATTTAATGAACTGGGTTTTCTTTTCATAAGCTTGAATCTGTGTTTTCATGGAGGGTACAAACTTATATGCTCAAGGTACAAGTTAAAACTGCATGTCTGAATATGTGAGGGAAGATGATGACCATGTGATTTAAATATAATATTCATTGTAAAAGGGGTCAAAGGAAAAGACATATATGCCCTCACATGCATCGCACATGGGGCAACTTAACTGACTTTTTTTACTAGGTTTGGTGTAAAGGTTGTGATGTGTAACAAAACATGAACGTAAAGGTTGGTTTTGGCGGATTTCATAGTGAAAGGTATAAAGTGCAGTTTGGGGTATACATAAAGGTTGTTTTCTGCAATTTTGTCTAAGATCTATTAATATTTAGGCAAAAGATCAAATATAAATAATCTTAACATACTAAACATACAAATTGAAGGAAAACTCAAAAAGACAAGGTGGCATTTTTGTAATTACCACCAACTATCAAAGTTACTATACAAATGTGAACTCAACCAAAAATACCTAAAAAACACAATTTTTTTTAACATTTTTTATTAAAAAAATCGCTACATTTTGTTAGCAAAAAAAAATTTGCTGCTACTAAAAGTAATGATTTTTTAATAAAAAATGTTAAAAAATAATAATAATTTGTGTGTTTTTTTTATTTTTTTTAGGTTTTTTGGGGATTTAGTTTTTAGCATTTTAGCTGGGGGGGGGGGGGGGGGGTTGTTTTTTTTAGGTTTTTTAGGTATATTTGTAGAGTAACTTTTATAGTTATAGATAATTACAAAAATGCCACCTTGTCGTTTTGAGTTTTTCTTCAATTTGTATGTTTAGTATGTTAAGATTATTTGTACAAGAACTTTACCCTTAATATTTAATCCTGCCTCAACATAATAATACTTATAGATCTCTTAACATTATTTAGAATTCCAGACCCCACCTATGGATGAAACATTGTTGGGTATGTTTGTTTGGCTTATACCAATTAGAAATTACTAGGAAAAAAAAAAAAAGAAAAAAAAAAAAAACAATTAAAGGTCGGTTGGCAGACAATAGTTACTACAGCAAAGATGAAACTTGCACAAAAGTAAGAAGTTATTTCACGAGAGTTTGGAACTTATATATTCTGTAAATCTTTTCTTTTTCCGACAAAAAATCTGTATCTTGAATACTTGCGTGACCTTTCTATTTAAGTCATTATATCAAGGGAGAAACAAGTAAACATCAATCATTTGTGCCCACCACAGAAGGTTCAATAATAATAATAAAAATAAAAATAAAAAACCCGATAGCAGTTGGCATTTAATTGCTACCCGCATATTTATTCAAATATGCTGTTAACAGATGATGGCACCGTTGTTATCGCTGCTTTATTTGGTTTCTAAAAAGAAGTAGATATGTCCTACGTTGCCAATTTTTATGGTAAAGTTATGGTTATTCTATATCTGATAAAATACTATCACTCAAGTTAGGGGGGGGGCGCGCATGCTGGTTCGAACTGGCGCGAGGCTTGGCCATGTCTGGGAGGCACGGCCCATGCCTGGAGGATTTGATGGGGAGCCAGGCAAGGCCCATGGTCAATTCTTGTGGGTCCCACTGGATTTTCAAAATTCTTCCGAAAATATTTTTTGTGGGTGGGGGGGGGGGGGGGCATGCTGGTTCGAACTGGCGCGAGGCTTGGCCATGTCTGGGAGGCACGGCCCATGCCTGGAGGATTTGATGGGGAGCCAGGCAAGGCCCATGGTCAATTCTTGTGGGTCCCACTGGATTTTCAAAATTCTTCAGAAAATATTTTTTATCGTTTTATGGTCGAGGCACAACCATGTCTCGACTATGCGGGCCCCGGTAGATCTTCGGAAGTTAACTAGGGATATTTTTATCGTTTATCTCAAGGCATGGCCCGTGTCGGGGGGCAAGGGCATTTCTTGGGCGTTTTGGGTTAGAAAACGTGATTTTGTCATTTTCTGCTAAAGGCACGCCACGTGCTTGGGAGGCACAACCCGTGTCTCAAGAATTTGACCATGAAAACTATTCTTTTATCTTTATCTATCCAGATACTCAATATTCATATATTATGGTCCCCGTAACTCATTTCCTAAACCAGGATAGCTTTTGTAAAGTCTTTGGGGGCTTTTCTGTCTACACCATTGGCTTTTAGTTGGATAAGGGGGCCACCATTTTGTCTTGTCTAGAGGAGACCACTACTCTTTCATGACTTAGGATCATGCACAGGGCGTGTCTTGCAAGTGCGACCCGTGTCTTTAGCTGCAACTTGACATTTTCTAGATTTTTCCTCGTTTTCCCTTTCTTTTGTCATTTTGCAGCCCGATTGTCCTGAAAATCAAAAGTAAAGGAATTTATAACTAATGTATCCCGGCTTGAATCATGGATTCCAAACCGAGGGTAAAAAGAAGACTCAATTTTGTGGAACAATAACTTACCTTGGTTTCTGATTTACCTTCCTCGTCTTTCTTGTGTTTCTCATAAGCATTGAGACGTCCCACACATCATCGAACCCAAGGGATGCCAAGTTCACAATTTGTTCAAATAAAGCAACCATATGGATAAACCATTTGGGAAGTCCATTATGAAACTTCTTCACTAACCTTGTTTCTTCAATAAGGGACCCAAACTATGTTGCTTTCGAAGATATTCTTGCAAACTTGCTCACAAAGTCATCTACCGAACTTGTATCTTTCATCTTTAAAGCTTCAAATTCTGCCATAAGTGTTTGAAGCCTCACTTCCCTTACATGTTCGGTTCCTAGATGTTGATTTTCAATGGCATCCCACGCCACTTTTGTTTTCTCAAAATTGTCGTCTTGCAAAATCAGTTTTACAGGTATTAATTGAAACAAGATATGGATGACCATATTGTTTTTCTTGGCTTCCACCTCGTTCCTGGATAATAACATCCCACATGTCTTGAACGTTACAAACCGGCTAGATTTGCAGTAGAGTAGTTGATAAAAGTCAACATTAAGCATTGTAACGATATTGTTTGTTCTTTTTGTTTTTCACTTGATCACTGATCAATCACGATTCCTTCGATTCTACATGAGAAGGATTGTTGGTTTCTGATGTGCGTGAAAGTGTTATATATATTAGGTGTATATTTTAAGCCATTTTTAACACTTATTTTAGCCAAGTTTTAAATTTATAAAACACGATATTTTACTAACACTAAACACACATATGGGCAAGTGCACCCATCGTTGAGTGTAGTATAGCGTTGGTAAGAAACCGAGGTCGTCCAAGGACACAAGAGCTTTTAATACCGGTTTATCCTCAACGTCTAACCAAAATAAAAGTTTAGAAAAATGTTTTAAACTAAGGAAAATAAAAACTAACTAAAATGCTGAAAATAAAAATAAAATAAAAAACAGATAGACAAGATGAATCACTTGGTTCCGACTCGTATCTAGTATAACCTTTGATTATTTCCGTACTTTTGCACATAATTAAGAGATTATCTTAGTTATTGTAGTAGGCCCCTCTTTTGAAGGTGACGTTACCCTCACCCCAGTAGTTTGAGTCAGCAAGGATACAATCCTAAAAGGGTGGATTATTGGAAGATAATGAATTAAGTTATTAATGCAGTATTGTGGTAGGCCCCGCTTTTGGCGGTGACGTTACCCTCGGCTAAGTAGTCTGAGTCAGCAGGGATACAGTCCTAAATAGCCGGGTTATAGTATTAATAGTAGTTAACTTATGAGGGGGTCAAAGAGTTTGGACCCCCGCCATCCAATACCGTGAAGTATTGAAGGAGGTCCTACTAAATTTGACCCAGGTCCATTGCAGGACCTCTAAACGCTGAACAATGGCAAGACCTTTACCAAACCGTTCCCTTAACCCCCGACCAGGTAGCCAACATACCTCTATATAGACCGTGGAGATATGAATGGTGAAAATCCTTTATTTTATATAGACAGTAAAATAATGCCAAGACACCACGGACAAACGATAAGGAAAGATCACCTTCAACATAAGTAACTAGTTATTAAAGTCATTAATACAAAACCAAATAAAAAGTGCAAAAGATTAGAAATAAAAAGTATTATACTAGACACTTTGTCTTCACCAAGTGATGTAAGAGACTTAGGCAAACATGGCCTTGATTGTCAAGAACTCTTACGATCAATCTTGGATCCCGAGACGACTCACACACTCTACGATGGACAATGGATGATGGTGGTGGATGATGGTGTTGTGATGGTGGTGGGTGGTGGGTGGTGGATGAAGTGTGAGAGAGGTGGTGTGCCAAGGGATGAGATGAAATGAATCCAAGCACTCCTATTTATAGGCTGAACAGAGAGCTGGGCACGGCCCCGTGCCTGTCTGACACTCTCTCTCCTCATTAATTGTAATTCGCAATTACAATAAATGCGTCTGCTGTACTTTCGACACGCCCCCGTGTCCGCTGGGCACGCCCCGTGGTGGGCAATAGAAGCTTCTATGGATTTGTCTTTTCTGCTGCTTCTTGGGCACGGCCCCGTGCTGGCTGAGCACCGGGCGTGTTCAGTCTTCTGACTTCTCTAATTTTCTTTGGAAGGTGCCGTTGAGGGGTCGGGCAGTCCACTAATGTTCCTTTCCTTGTATTTATGTTGGATTTAGCTGTCTTTTTGCTTCTTTTGTGTTTTTGAGCTCATTTAATCCTGAAAATACAAAAGGAAGACAAAAACACTCTTTTTCCAATATTAGTACTTAAAAAGGGTTAGTTTTATGCCTAGTTTGATGTAATTTATATGTTGCATTTTGCACACATCAAATACCCCCACACTTGAACTTTTGCTTGTCCTCAAGCAAAACTCTTTAATATGTGGCTTACACTCCCAAATGGAATAGGTAGAAGAGAAGGTTTTGGGCTTGTCGTAGAGTGTCGGGATGTCCAAGATCTTTTTGGGTTTTATTTTTATCTATTTACAATCCTATTCGTAATGATTTATTTAGAACGTTTTATAGGAGAAATTACTTATTTGGGCATAACATGCCTTTTTAAAATTCCATTTATATACAAGTTCACATACCTCACGGGAGAAATCACTCACACTCGGCCGAAGGTGTATTTTTAGTGAATCACTCGAGAGCGGCATGGAACTTATTCCTACCATAAGCTTGCCAAGCAATCAATCCTCCTCCTTTTTAACTTTTTTACCTTTGTAAATATCAAGAGGACTTTGTGGGTTAAGGGTTAGGCTTGGGTTAAAGGTAGGTGGTTGGGATAGTGGTTAGTGGTTAGTAGAAAAAGGGCGAAAAGCGTAACAAGTGTCGGTTTTCGTAAGATTTTCTATTTTTGTATCTTTTTATTTTGATGAAGCTTTTATTCAAACAAAGTTATTTTTGATGAACTTGTTTGTTTATTTTCTTTTTGCTTCATCATCAACACATATTTTTTTTTTCAAACGAAAAACCGAACTTGTTACTAAAACAAAGGGTTAAAAATAAAAAAGGTTTTGGTGGGTAAAAGGGTTTTTGGTTAGGGTGATGAAATGAAAAGGTTTAGGCTCAAAGGGGTTAACTAGGGGGATTTTTGGGTAGGTGGTAAAAAAGAAAAATAATGGTGTAGAAATAAAAAGGGTTAGTCCTAATGCCTCCATCATTTACTTACTCGGGTTTAAGTTGATAAGGACCGGGAATGTATCGTCATGGCAAGTTCTAGAGTCGTAAGAACCAAGCGGCTATTCACACAAGAAACGAAAAATGAGCATTTAGTCTAAGGATGTAAATTTGTATGCTCAATAAAGGCTCAAAACTCACTTTTTGTGGGAATGGGTTTTTATGTGATCAAGTATATATAATCAAATTTTAACTAAGTTTGCCATGCCTTTTCATAATTTTCTTATGTTGGTTCTTTTTATCACTGCGCTATCGGTTGTAAATTTGTAAAAATATAACCTTTTTGAGAACTTGAATTTCCCGAGTTAAACCTAGACAAGTAAGAAAAAATGAAATTTTTGAAAAAATTTGGGGTGATTAGCGGTTCCAATAGAGTTTTGTGTAAGGCTTGTATTTAGGACTTTGCAAAATTCAAGGTTTTAGCATCCCCCCCATACTTAAATTACACATTGTCCTCAATGTGTCCCAAAAATAAATTTTTAGGTTGATTAGATGTGTAAATAGGCGTAAAAAGCAAAAATTTTGTGTTACTGGCAGCCTGGACACGACCCCGTGTTGAGTGGGCACGACCCCGTGTTCAGGTTCCAGTAATGAGAACTTACAGAAGGTGGACACGGCCCCGTGTCCACTGGACACGGCCACGTGTCGGACAAAAATCTGCAGGACAGAGGCCAAACAGCAGGTCTGGGAGGTGAGCACGGGGGCGTGTTGGCTGGACACGTCCCCGTGTGGACAGTCTGAAAGCCTGAAAAACAGGTTTCTTCCTCCGGTTTTTCCATCCTGGCCCTATAAGTGCTGAGGCTTAGCACCCCAAGCCTTGGTTTGTACCTGTTTCATCACTTAATACCACACCAAGCAACACAAACATCCTAAATTACCATAGTTAATTGTTCCAAGCATAGAGTAAAAGAAAAAGAAAAATAAAATGCAGAAAATAGTTAGGAAAAGTAAATTGTCTAACACTTGGCACGCAGGCCATCAATTGTTCAAGATTGCAAAGGGTTAACCTGGGGAGTCATCCATCAACCGCTTCCTCCTATGCTCCTCCCGCCTACTCCATAGCATCATCATCATCCTCATCATCGTCATCATCCCCTCCATGGTGTGCAATGTGGTCTCGTATGTATCCGACATCGTCTTGTATTTCGGATAGGTTTCTTTCAATAGCTCCGACCCGGTGGTAGGTGTTGCTCGCCATGTTATAGGTGTTCCGAGTACACATGAGGTTTTCCTGCAACAAATCATGCAAACTTTGAAAATTAGGAAAACCGCCTCCCGAGGAGGATGATTGGCCCGGATCACCGTGGGGTGGGTATTGGTACTGATGATGTTGCGGAGCTGGGAGGACAAGCGCTTCCTGCGGGTTCCATGCATGACCTTGCGTCCTTTGAAAGGTTACCGTCCCGTCTTCTGCCTCATAAATCAGGTTCATCAAGCGGCATATGTGAATATCCACCGTACCCGACCATGGGCTCCTCTCAAATGACCTCGGAATGTGGGCGAAGTGCTTGAAGAGACGGTACACCCATCCCCCGAAGAAAATAGGAGTTGGTGCACTAGCAAGGCGGTTGTGATGCATGTTTCGGAGCATGAGGAACGGAACATCGAGCGGCCTGCGGTTGTGAATGCAATGGAGGACAAGTAAATATCTTAACCCAACGACGCCACCACTGTCATGCCTTTGGCTAAGAGAGTAGCCGAGGAGCCTATGAATGTATATGTAAAGCGGATCCCTCAACTTGGTACTCTTAGTGCTGCTCGGATTGTAGAACCCTTCCCCAATCTGAGCCCACATGGCTTGGCGCTCGTTGTCTTCAATCTCTCTCAACCCCCTGTATTTTCTTCGTTTCCCGCATCCTCTTCCGCATACAACCCGATAATCGACCCGAATTGTGCCATGGAGATCGAATACCTCGTTCCGCCACACCGAAATGACACCCCGTCATTATCGAACGGGTCACACCTTGAAGTGAATGCAAAGGTACTGTAAAATTCCAAGGTGCATTCATGGACGGAACGGAGTCAGGTTGTTAGTGCGACTCTGAGTGGTCCCGTGACAATGTTGTTAAAACAGTCAATTTGATTCACCATGGTTAGCAGTTCTGTGCAAGCCTGCCTCGGGTGTTCCTCTGGCCTTGTTTGAAGAAACTCGTATCGAGCTCTTGCATCTAGCTCATTAGCGTTGAATCTTGTAAACTTCCTGGCCATCTGCAAGAGTACACCAAAAGTTAGCACGAAACAGAAATGTTTTTCGGGAAAAACTGCAAACAGCGGGCTGGACACGACCCCGTGTCCAGCGGACACGGCCCCGTGTCCAGAGGTCTGTTACTCAAAAACTTCATTTTTCGACCCGGTTTCGAAAGCTTGAAAATTTTTGGTCCAATAGGTGCGGTTTCCCCCGAAAATGAAACCCTAAACACCGTTTTTCCCAAAATATCCCGTTTACCCTATCAATTTTATCTTTTTCGGTTCAAGAACAAGGGTTTGGGGTTTTTGTAAGAAATCGGGTGAATCTATGAACAATACAAGTGTATTTACTTCCCTTAACACTAATCTAACTAAATGCAAACAAATCTAAACAAAAATTTGAGGTTTGATCCGGATGAACTTCAAGAACCCTAGATTTTTCCCCAAATTTTTGGTGTTTTAACTACATGCAAGTAACTAATCTAACTACTAAGAGTGATAGAATCATACCTTGACTTTGTTAGATCGATAGGAGACGTCGAAATTTCGCGAAAAATCGCCTGGAACCAGAGCTTTTGTGGGGAAACGGGGCGTGTGGAATGAAGAAACTGTTTTGAAAAAGGGGTTTTATCCCGTCTGCAGCGCGAACACGGCCCCGTGTCCAGCGGACACGGCCTCGTGTCGAGCAATTTTTTTTTTTTTTAAGTGCTCGTGTGAGTGCCCCTTTTTCCCATAATCTATGGTTAGAAAACTTACCGCTTTATTTTGTCGTCTCAATCGTTCGTAACTTACTAGGCATGATGTTTTTATTCTTCCACGGTTTGAAGCGAAATCTCTTCTTCTTCATCCTCAATAAATCCTTGATAGAGTTTCAGCCGTTGGCCATTGACTTTAAATGGTGGCCCATTTCGAGATTTAATTTCTACTGCACCGTGTGGAAAAATATGGGTGATGGAAAAAGGTCCTGACCACCTAGACTTTAATTTACCAGGAAACAATCGAAGTCGTGAATTAAACAAAAGAACTAGATCCCCTACCCGAAATTCATTAGGTTTAATATGTTTGTCATGCAAATTTTTCTTTCTTTCCTTATAAATTTCAGAGTTTGAGTATGCATAATTCCTAAGCTCGTCTAATTCATTTATTTGACAAAATCGATTTTTACCCGCAAATTCTAGATCTAAGTTTACATTTTTGATTGCCCAGTAGGCTTTGTGTGCAATTTCTACTGGCAAATGACAACTTTTTCCATAAACTAGCTTATATGGGGTTGTACCTATCGTTGTTTTATAAGCAGTTCGAAAGGCCCATAAAGCATCGTCTAATTTATCAGCCCATTCCTTTTTATTTAACCCTACGGTTTTTTCGAGTATTCGTTTTAAACCTCTATTAGTCACTTCGGCTTGTCCGTTTGTTTGAGGGTGATATGCTGTTGAAACCCGGTGATAGACCCCATATCTTGTTAAAAAATTTTCAAGTTGATGGTTGAAAAAATGGGTACCTCTATCACTTATTAAAGCTTTAGGTGTGCCAAAACGAGAGAATAATTTTTTCAGAAATCTTACCACGACTCTTCCATCATTTGTTGGAAGTGCCTCGGCCTCGGCCCATTTAGACAAGTAATCTACTGCCACAAGTATATATTTGTTTCCTTTCGATGGTGGGAAAGGTCCCATAAAGTCAAGTCCCCACACATCAAGAATTTCACAAACAAGAATGCCATTTTGTGGCATTTCGTTTTTGGAAGAAATATTACCTGTTCTTTGGCAAGCATCACATGTCTTTACAAGACTTTGGGCGTCTTTGTAAATGGTTGGCCAATAAAATCCTGAATCGAATACCTTTCGTGCGGTACTGGCAGCACCATGATGTCCTCCGTATGGACCTTCATGACAATGGCGGAGAATTCTTCGTGCTTCACTACCATGTACGCATCGTCTGACGAGTTGGTCGGCACACATTTTGAAAAGATATGGATCTTCCCAAAAGTAGTGTTTCACATTGGCAAAGAATTTTTTTCTTTGATGATGTGGCCATCCTTTTGCGACTATACCGCTAGCTAGGTAGTTAGCATAGTCGGCGTACCATGGTTCTTCCTTATATTCCACCATTTCCAGGGACTCAGTTGGAAATTTTTCGTTGATTTGCTCGTCCCTGGTTGCCTCTAAAGCTGGGTCCTCTAAGCGCGAAAGATGATCTGCTGCGGTATTTTCTGCTCCTCTTTTGTCCTTGATTTCAATGTCAAATTCTTGGAGGAGTAGGATCCACCTAATCAAACGTGGTTTTGCGTCTTGCTTCTTGAAGAGATATCGAATGGCTGCATGGTCTGTATAGACTATAGTTTTAGAAAGAACAAGATAAGAACGAAATTTATCAAAAGCAAATACCACAGCTAGTAATTCTTTTTCAGTTGTTGTGTAATTTTCTTGTGCATCGTTAAGTGTTTTACTAGCATAATAGATTGGGTGGAAATGCTTTTCTTTTCTCTGTCTCAAGACAGCTCCAACTGCAAAGTCACTAGCATCACACATGATTTCGAAAGGAAATTTCCAATCAGGCGCTATCATGATAGGTGCATTGACTAGCATTTCCTTTAGGGTTAGAAATGCTTGATTGCAATCCTTGTCAAAGATGAAAGGAGCATCTTTTTCAAGTAATTTTGTTAGAGGTCTTGAGATCTTTGAAAAGTCTTTGATAAACCGCCTATAGAATCCGGCGTGCCCTAGGAAACTTCTGATAGCTCTTACGGAGGATGGAGGTGGTAGTCTAGAAATTGTATCTATTTTGGCTCGATCCACCTCCATTCCTTTGCTTGAGATTTTGTGACCGAGTACTATTCCCTCCGTTACCATGAAATGGCATTTTTCCCAATTATGGGCGAGGTTAGTTTCCTCACATCGGGATAGCATTCGTTCAAGGTTATCGAGGCATTGGTCATATGAATCCCCAAAGATAGAAAAGTCGTCCATGAAGACTTCCATTGTCTTTTCTATCATGTCATGGAAAATGGCTACCATGCAACGTTGGAATGTTGCTGGGGCATTACATAGACCAAACGGCATGCGTCGATAAGCAAAAGTTCCATAGGGACATGTGAAAGTTGTCTTTTCTTGGTCTTCGGGTGCTATCGGGATTTGAAAGTAACCTGAAAAACCATCCAAGAAACAGTAAAATTTATGACCGGATAATCTTTCTAACATTTGATCAATGAAGGGTAAAGGAAAGTGATCCTTTCTTGTTGCTTCATTTAATCGTCTATAATCTATACATACTCTCCATCCTGTGACGGTTCTTGTTGGTATTAGTTCATTCTTTTCGTTAGTAATTACCGTCATACCTCCTTTCTTTGGAACTACTTGGACGGGACTCACCCAAGGACTATCGGAGATAGGATAGATAAGTCCGGCGTCAAGTAACTTGATGACTTCGTTTTTAACCACTTCTTGAACATTTGGATTTACTCGACGTTGTGGTTGTATGACTGATTTGTAGTCATCATTCATCAAAATTTTGTGTGTGCACATAGAAGGACTAATTCCTTTTATGTCAACAAGTTTCCAAGCTATTGCATTTTTGTGTTTTTTCAAAAGATTAATTAATTTTTCTTTTTCTAAGTTATCTAATTTAGACGAAATAATTACAGGTAACGTACCATCTTTGTCTAGAAAAGCATATTCCAAACCTTTTGGAAGTTCTTTGAGCTCAAGTGGTGGGTCTTTAGGAGACTCCTTATTTGGTTGCTCGTTTCGATCAAGAACTTTAAAAGTTTGTTCTATGGCGACCTCTTCTTCAACAAAGTGGTCAATCTCTTCACTTGTATCGGGTGGTTCATCTTCATCTTCAATTAGGGGGTCATTATTGCCGAATGGATATTTCATTGATCGTTCGAGATCGACACTTCTTTTAAATGCCCCTAATTGAAGAGGTAGATTATTGAACTTCCGGTTTTTCAAAGCTTCGTGAGTTTTTACAAATGGTCGTCCCAACACTAGAGGAGCGTCATCGAGGATGACGAAGTCGGTTGGGATTACCATTTGATTTGTTTGAACCAAGACATCTTCAACTATACCGATTGATTTTATTACTTTCCGATTGGATAGAAAAATGGGTATTTGAAGTGGAGAAAAATCACTAATACTTAATTTTTCGAAAATGTAGTTAGGCATTATGTTAACACAAAGATCTTTATCAATGGTGACATTACTAATAAACGAATTTTGAAAGAAACATGGAACCGGTGTAATGTTAATTTCAAATGGGTCTTCTTTTATTAGTGTAGTTTGATCATTAGTTAACTTAACACTTACCGTTTCGTCAATTTTAGTGTTAGTGTTTAACTCTTTTAAAAACTTAGCATGAGTGGGTACTAAACAATGATTTTCGAAAGAAGGCGACAAGAGATTAATTTCTTCAAAATTAGACTCTTCTTGAATTTTAACTTTGGCGGACTCATCTTTTTCGTTGTTTAACTCATGCGTCGGTTTTTCACTTACTTGTTCTTCCATTTTTACAATTTCAGTTATCTCTTCCTTTTTTAATTCTTCTCTTGCGCGGGACTCCTCTTCCCTTGCGCGAGCTTCTTTTATACATCGATCGATAACTCTAATGTGTTCTAATATCCTATCGGTCACTTCGGTTATAGAAAAAGAATCATTATTTTCTAAGCTTGAATCCGGTTGTTCGACCCTTTGTTCCTCATAATACCCATATGGAGTTGATGGTTCACACCATTGTCCTTCATTGTAAGCATATGATGGATAAGGTTCGTAATTTTGTTCTTCATAATACTCATATGAGGTGGGTTGTTCACGCCAAGGTTCCTCATAATAAGCATACGAAGGTGGTGGCTCATATCTTGGTTCCTCAAAGTATGAGTATGAGGGCTCATACCTTGGTTCATCAAAATATGAGTATGAGGGAGGAGGTTCATACCTTTGGTCTTCATAGGATGTGTATGAAGTTGATGGCTCGTACCTGGGCTCCTCATAGTAGGTGTATGAATTGGATGGTTGATATGAGTGATTATTTTGAATCGAACGTGTATTACGACAATTAGTGCAATAATTACCCCTATAATCATCCTCATCATAGGTGTAGTTGTAACCTCCTGAGTATTGATCCATAGGAATCACTCAGAAGACCACAACCAAGTCTCGAGATCAGAAAACAAAAATAAAAACGGAAACAGAGTCTGGACACGGCCCCGTGTTCAATGAGCACGGCCCCGTGTTCAGGATCTGTATCTGGGCGTTTTAATTAAATTTACTGATTTCGTTGAGCACGGGGCGTGTTCAGTGAGCACGGCCCGTGTTCAAGCTTCTGTTACTGTGTGTTTGTGAAAAATCTGCAGCACGGCCCCGTGTTCAGCGAACACGGCCCCGTGTACAAGTTACTGTAAATGCAAAATTAAACTAAAATGCAGAAAAATGTGCGCGCATTTTAAAAAGGTATTGAAAAACTGATTAGGCCATCGATTTTAAGCTTTCTTAAAATCCTTGTGTCCCCGGCAGCGGCGCCAAAAACTTGATGTGCGTGAAAGTGTTATATATATTAGGTGTATATTTTAAGCCCTTTTTAACACTTATTTTAGCCAAGTTTTAAATTTATAAAACACGATATTTTACTAACACTAAACACACATATGGGCAAGTGCACCCATCGTTGAGTGTAGTATAGCGTTGGTAAGATACCGAGGTCGTCGAAGGACACAAGAGCTTTTAATACCGGTTTATCCTCAACGTCTAACCAAAATAAAAGTTTAGAAAAATGTTTTAAACTAAGGAAAATAAAAACTAACTAAAATGCTGAAAATAAAAATAAAATAAAAAACAGATAGACAAGATGAATCACTTGGTTCCGACTCGTATCTAGTATAACCTTTGATTATTTCCGTACTTTTGCACATAATTAAGAGATTATCTTAGTTATTATAGTAGGCCCCTCTTTTGAAGGTGACGTTACCCTCACCCCAGTAGTTTGAGTCAGCAAGGATACAATCCTAAAAGGGTGGATTATTGGAAGATAATGAATTAAGTTATTAATGCAGTATTGTGGTAGGCCCCGCTTTTGGCGGTGACGTTACCCTCGGCTAAGTAGTCTGAGTCAGCAGGGATACAGTCCTAAATAGCCGGGTTATAGTATTAATAGTAGTTAACTTATGAGGGGGTCAAAGAGTTTGGACCCCCGCCATCCAATACCGTGAAGTATTGAAGGAGGTCCTACTAAATTTGACCCAGGTCCATTGCAGGACCTCTAAACGCTGAACAATGGCAAGACCTTTACCAAACCGTTCCCTTAACCCCCGACCAGGTAGCCAACATACCTCCATATAGACCGTGGAGATATGAATGGTGAAAATCCTTTATTTTATATAGACAGTAAAATAATGCCAAGACACCACGGACAAACGATAAGGAAAGATCACCTTCAACATAAGTAACTAGTTATTAAAGTCATTAATACAAAACCAAATAAAAAGTGCAAAAGATTAGAAATAAAAAGTATTATACTAGACACTTTGTCTTCACCAAGTGATGTAAGAGACTTAGGCAAACATGGCCTTGATTGTCAAGAACTCTTACGATCAATCTTGGATCCCGAGACGACTCACACACTCTACGATGGACAATGGATAATTGTGGTGGATGATGGTGTTGTGATGGTGGTGGGTGGTGGATGAAGTGTGAGAGAGGTGGTGTGCCAAGGGATGAGATGAAATGAATCCAAGCACTCCTATTTATAGGCTGAACAGAGAGCTGGGCACGGCCCCGTGTCCGCTGGGCACGGCCCCGTGCCTGTCTGACACACTCTCTCCTCATTAATTGTAATTCGCAATTACAATAAATGCGCCTGCTGTACTTTCGACACAACCCCGTGTCCGCTGGGCACGCCCCGTGGTGGGCAATAGAAGCTTCTATGGATTTGTCTTTTCTGCTGCTTCTTGGGCACGGCCCCGTGCTGGCTGAGCACGGGGCGTGTTCAGTCTTCTGACTTCTCTAATTTGCTTTGGAAGGTGCCGTTGAGGGGTCGGGCAGTCCACTAATGTTCCTTTCCTTGTATTTATGTTGGATTTAGCTGTCTTTTTGCTTCTTTTGTGTTTTTGAGCTCATTTAATTCTGAAAATACAAAAGGAAGACAAAAACACTCTTTTTCCAATATTAGTACTTAAAAAGGGTTAGTTTTATGCCTAGTTTGATGTAATTTATATGTTGCATTTTGCACACATCAGTTTCTTATCCAACCCATCAATTGGATTGTAATTTTTATTAAGATTCTTATCCAACGCTTCATTGTAGCAATACTATGTTGCTCTTTTAGTTTTTCACTTGATCTCTGATCGATCACGATTCCTTCAATTTGACATGAGAGGGATTGTTGGTTTCTTACCCCAACCTTAAGACCTGATCCCCTTCTTAAATTGGATTCTAATTCTGTTTATCGCTAACTACAGAATTCGAACAATAGCATCTAATTAGATTCTAAGGTTTTGAACGACTTGGGGTATTGAACGACTTGGAGTATTAAACGACTTGGATAATATATTGTAAGGCTTGGGTTCTTTTCTTGACCAAAGCTTCCAATTTGGTTTTGAATGACTTATTTCTTTTTTCTTTGGATCGCAGCTTCTGATCAGGGTTAGAGATTTCTTGAACACCTTGTTTTTTCCTCGGATGGAAAATTTTGGTCATGATTATCCAATCAGTAAAGTTGAACTCTACTAGAAAAACGTTTTCGTCCCTCATTAGCTGACTCTGATACCAATTCAAGCAAGAAGTTGGATATCAAATGTAAAAACAAAACTCTCACTAATCTTAGTTTGTATAAGAAAATAACACAAAACTTAATTACAATGTTAAACCATAACTTGGTTTATTTAGGCTAACATCTTTAACCTATTTGAATACAACTCGAAATGCTATATTAGAGGATTTAACCAATTTGTTATAATCCAACTAAATACGACCAACGTATGGATGAAGTTGCCCGCTTATAGCTTAGGCCAGCCTAAGCGGAACCGACTTGTTTGAGTCGAGAATTAACCAAACATATACTCCGATGACAATGGTAGTATTTAATTTGCAAACGAGCCAAGCCGAGCCTAGCTAGGTTTAATTTATTAACAATTTGAGCTGAGCTGGTTCACGTGCCGATTCAAGCTAATACTTTTTGAGCAAACTTTAAATGTCTACTTGGTATGGGGTAACAAAATGGATGAGGGAATGGAACAGACGAGGAAATGAAATGGACAACGGATTGAAATGGATTATTACCATTCCATAGGCTTGTGTGGTTTCTATGCGGGAAGAGAATGAATCATTACCTTCTGTTGTTTGGTAAACAGAAAAAGATGAAGGAATAAAATCGGTGGTGGTTGGTAGCCACAGTTGTAACGCTTCGCATTTTTATACTTTCCTTGTTTAGAAAGTATTGTTGTAGATTCTATTTTTGGAAACTTGTATTCGTGTTGTATACTATTTCGTTTCAACTTTGTAATCCGAGACTATTGAGCATAATGAAATTCAAGTATTTTATTCACGATTATGTTAAATTTAGACTTGTTGCATGTTTATACTCAAAATCAATGTTTTAAACACTATTATACATGCCTTATAATTGCACGATATACATTTATACTCGTTACACGTAAAACCAATTAAAACACGTGAACTAATCGAACCTGAAACTTTGAGAGGAAGGGAAGTCCCTTTCGCACGATAGGCAACCCTCTCGTGCGAAAGGAGACCTGTCGTCCCAACCTCCCTGTCACCAAACTCCCTCTCGTCCCAACCACCCTCCAGCCTATAAATAGGCGCACTAATTCACTCATTTTCTTTCTCACTCACTCAGACACTCTCTCAAATGCTCTGAAGTCCCTTTAGCGATCAAAGACTTTCGGTATTGATTTTCTTTCATCTTCCATTCATTTTTTTTACATTTCTTGCATTGTAATTCCATTTCTTTAACTTTCTTTACAAAACTTTTGGTTTGATCATAACTCATGGATGGATTTCACCAGTTTGCTTGCCAAGCAAACTGATGTTGAAACCTCACCACGTATGAGATTCAAATCAAGATTCACAAACTTTGATGTTTTTACAACTTGTTCATACATTTCATTTTTAATTTCTGTACATACTTGGTGAAATCTGGTACTCATCAGACGCTCAACTCGATTCACAGTTAAGGGTTTGCATCAGAGTTAATTTCCAAAAAGAAATGATTTGTTTTAAGATGGATCAAACAAACGTTTTCGATAAACTGATGCCTTTCGCACGAAAGGCACCACCTCTCGTGTGAGAGGGCATCCCTTTCGCAAGAAAGGGGACTGTTTTCATGTGTTTCATTTTCGATTTCATTTCTGTTCGATGTCAGTTCATCCGTGATGAACATCAAACAGTTTGTTAGTCACAAAGTAAGTTAACCCCGTCCAGCCTCCAACATTTGGTTCACTCCTTCTATGTTGTGTTGGCACACCTGGGTTGTCCTTGCTTGATTGTTTGGCTATTTTACTTACTGTTTTTAGTTCATATAACAAATACTAATACTGCATTGTGTTAAAACAGTTTACAATTAAATTTTACGCATAAGTCCACATTTAAACAAGGCCTTTCACACGAAAGGGCATCCTGTCGCATGAAAGGCTATTGCCTTTCGCACGAAAGGGTCTGTTACTTGTTTTGTTTCATACATTGTTCGTATTTTAAAGTCTGATCCGAACTCCTAACACATCAGAACACTCACACCTTCGTTTACCTATTTCAGGGTGACTTCGGTGTACCAGTTCTCGTCTAATCCACTCTCGGTTTTCGTGGAAATCTACGCAAAACTGTGAGTATACTCGATCCCTTTTTCGCTTTATACACTTTGGGTGCAACATGTACATATATACAAAACACGCAACACAATTAAACATGTTTATCAAATCAAAATCTATCCACTATTAAACATGAGACTTATTATACTTGTTAATCTCATATGCTATGTTTACATGTGTCTATATGCTCATTAACTTTGCACGCCTACCTTAACAATTATAACACTATAGGATTAACGCCCCGCTCTTATTCTTGTGGTATTGTTAAGTAAACATCATTACACCCTCTTCGTTTCGACGATGCTGGGTAATCACCATTGCGTTAAACTCTGGTTTGACATATAGTTTACACTAGTACAACATGTTAGTAACATTGTATACATTTATTCATGTTGGATATGAGCACAATTAAACATTTTCATTATTATGCTATGTACAAAACTTGTATACTCGCCAACATATTTGTTAATCATATTTTAACACATGTTGCAGGTTGATAGGTAATGATCAAAGAAACAAGTTTAGAGTGGACTTAGATACACACCTAAATGAATAAACAATTATTTATGTTTCATGTTATTGTTGCTACAATTTGATTTGTTTGGTTTGAAACAATGTATTTCATGATGAGTATTTATGAAATTGGAATTATTTAATTATTGTAACAATTTAGTGTTATGATGCTATGAACAATCATGTTTTCGTCTCACTCCGATGTTTCTGCCATCGGTTGGGGTGTGATAACAGTGGGTAGTGGTTGTGGCGGCGAGGGTGTCGGGGGTGGCGCCGGTGGAGGGTGGCGAAGGCGCCGGTGGCAAAGGGTGGTGGAGAGTGGCAGTGGTTTATAGTGACGAGTAGCGACAACGACGGGTGGTTGGCGGGTGGTGTTGGTGGTGTCGGCAACGAGTAGTGGGGGTGGTGGTTAAAGGTAAAAGAGGGAATGAAATGGTCCATTTCATTCCACAATTATTCCTACATACCAAACACTACCTAAGTCATGAGCTATATGATCGAACATCTCCAGACTTAGTATTATACATATGAATATAAAGTCTCGATGATAGTGATTAGCATTTGTTTATTTTTTATCTGTTTTTTAAGTATTCTTTTTAATATTTTAATAACACGTTATTTATCATTTAATTTAATTTAATTTAATTTTTAACATCTTGCGTACGTTTATTTTTTTTATAATATCTAACTCCACAACTATGTTTTTTTAAAGTCTCGATGAATAGTGATCTTATTTTTCTAAATATTCTTTTTAGTTTTTGAACTACTTTTTTAAGTATTCTTTTTAAATTTTTAACAACAGGTTATTTATCATTAAAATTGATTTTTAATAACTTGTGTACTTTATTTTTTTTATAAAAATCTAACCCTGTTGCTATATTTGTTTTCAATATTGCGATGTAATTTTTATTACAAATGGATACTTGCCACTATCGTACCAAATATGTTCGAAGCCGACGATGTATAGTAATTTATTTTTTGTTATTCAAAACAATGCATGTAAACTATACGAGTGCCGATAACAATATTGAAAAAGTAGACTTTTTTATCGTTAAATTTATGAGTATCAATACGTGATGAACATAACCGTTTTCGACCAAACAACATCGGTACATATCCGTAGTAGCAGAACCAATATTCGTTTGTATGATTTCCGATTGATGTAAAACACGTGTTGATATCCTTTTGGGCATATCACGACTTTAATTTAATAGTTTTTTCTTTCAATTGTTATAGCGAGTGTTGATACCGAAATAAACAGAACCGATACCTACTGAGCTCCTGCTGCGCAGTGGAGGAGATAACCACTAATATACATATTTTATTATTATTATATTATATTATATTAATTAATTATAATGAATTATAATTATAATTATAATTTTATTATAATTATTAATTGAAATTAATACTGATGATGAATAGTAAAACAATTTTTCATTATATTTCCATTTCCATAATATTAATCATTAACATCTTTTTGTTTTATAGTTTGTACCCCATGTATGGTAAGTATGGGTGTTTTAAAAAAAATAATTGATGTTTCATTTTTAACCCAAAGGTTTTCTTCTCTTTTATTTTAACTCCTTTGATATTTTTACTTCTAATCCAAAGTTTTCTTCTTTTTCAATTTAACCTAACACTTTTTTTAATTTCAACTTTGGTCCCCCAAACTTTTCATCTTTTACATGTTTTTTGTTTTACGTTTCGTTTTAAATTTTGTGAATTAACACGTCGCAACGTGCGTGTGGGGTTTAACCTTTTTTCGTCTATTTATTCCTATTTGACAGACCTGTCGCAACACGTCTATTTTTTCTCGTTTGTCAGGTTCGTGTCAACCCGTGGGGTCCTAAATCGACTTAGTTATTTTTTTACGTTTTACGATTCGGTTTAATTTCTTAGCATTAACACACCACAATGGGCTGTGTGGTTCAATGATTTACGTCTGATTTTCATTCGGTGTTATTTTTTTCTTTTTTATTTATTTTAATTTTATGAGTTTTCCGATATTGGTGTCGCTGGCAATGGTGTGACATTGGTGCTACTTGGCACGATTTTACAAATGTTTTAAACCTATTAAGTTTTCTACTAATAATTTTTTTCGAGTTTACCCCTTTACTTCTTTTGCTTAAAAAGACTATTTTTTTACGTGCATTTATTTATGTATGTGTTGGTATAAATTCGATTTGCTCTACATTTCAACGTAAACTTGTTTTAGAAAATGAGTTAGATCAAATATAATACCTTTCGTTAAAAACATTTTTGTTACGTGCATGTTTATATGTACTTTTCGGTTATAAATTCGAGTTGGTCTACATTTCAACGTAAACTTCTTTAGGAAACAAGCCAGATCAAATATAATATGTTTCCGTGCTTATTTTGTGTATGTTTCGTAAATTTTGTTTTGAACCAAGTGGAGTCAAATTGTGGTTTTTTTTCCACCTTTTTCTATGTATAAGTCGGGTCATATATGATATGTTATGATTGTATGGTATAAACGCTATTTACTTTACGTTTGATTCAATCGCAATGCTTATACTGGTTACATTAAGTTCAATCGGTTACGTTGAAACGCGCGTTTTCATATAACTAACGAGTCACATAACGTTTGGACTATGACATTCGATGTTTGCGATGTATCCGCGCCGCAACGCGCGTGGGTGTTATTGCTAGTTACGATTAGCAAGCACCAAACAATTAGTATTAACTACTCATCACATGCCAGGAAGCTCAAGAGATTAACCCGAACCAGGTGGGCTAGACTAAGGACGTTATCATCACATATTCAATTCTACTTTTTTTTTTGTTATTCATTCAGTTATGCATTATTAGGTTAATTAGACCATGTGTAGTGGAAGGGGAAGATAATGCCCCCACCCTAGGGCATTTTACGCCATGTGGCGGTCCAGTCAGCAAAGGGGCATTATTGGACGTTTTCTAAAATGGGTGTAGTGGGGATGGGGTATTAAATAAAATAAAGAAAAAACACCTAAAAATCTTATTGGATAACAAAAAGGGAGATGAAAGATGATTGGACAAGGAGAAGGGGGCAAGGCGTGCTTCAAAGCACGCCAAGGGGGATTTTTTTGAAATTTTTTTTTAAATAAAACGCCGGGTGTAATGGTTATTGGGCGTTTTTTTTTAATTTAAAAAAAAAACGCCCCACTACGGGGTCTTAGTATTCCCTTAAAATAAGTCTAGTGTCTTTTAGTGGGTTACAGGGTCAGTCATCGAAAATTTGCATATATATAATTCCATATATTGCATTGATGAAGAAAATTGCCTCAAAATAGTGTCTTTCCGTCTCTCCAGTTTGATATAATATGTTATTCAAAAGATATATAAATTAATCAGAACTTAGAAAATAACTTGGCTCTAAATTAATAGGTGAAGATGCATGATTGATCAGTTCTGTAATCCATTTCATAAATCATATTCAGGGGGGACCATCAAGACAGTTAGCAAGTAACAATAGTGAATATGTTTGATAAGCAGTAATGGTTACATTAAATACGATCACAAGTCGCACATATTTAAACCATCAAAAGGACGAAAATAAAAAATAAAAAAGAGAAACAACATTGAAGGAACATCACTCCCGCGAAAAGTATCTTGATTCAATGCGTGCTTAAATTCATTGATTTCATACAAAAAGTTATCTTGATTTAATGCGTAAACAAGTATCTTTCAAACGTATAAATGGTTACCAATACTTTGTTTAGGTTGGTAGGTGTGGTTTAAAGCCCCCTCACTTAAAACACCATCAGGGGGCTTTAAGCATGGTCTCCCCTGGGGGTGGGTGGGGAGGACCACCGGCCAGGAACCGATATTTTGAGGGACACGTTTTTTATGAAAAAAAACCCGATTTGTATATGTAAAATATTTTTTTTAATAGGGTACACCCATACAAACACCAATATAGGCCCCCTTACAAAACTATTTTTATAGTTTAGATTAGTTATTAATCCCTTTTACATTAAGTTTAACCTTTAGTGAGCACAATACCTAATTTCTTTAAGGCCTAAGGACACATTTTTTCGAGCTCAAACAGTGCACACGAATTCTCAAGGCCGGCCCTGGCTTTAAGTACCTACTAACAATCATGGTGTTGAATAAAATCCCTTAACTATTAATAAAAAAAGAAGAAGTAATTGGTGGAAAGGTGTAGGCAGGGGCAGATCTAGGCTACTTTTATAGGTTTACAGGAATCATTTCGGTTTAGACAAAATGAAAAAAACTAGTGAGCATCTTGTATGATTTGGAAAAAATAGTGACAATTAGTGAAAATCTACCAAAAGGATTCCAGTGAAAAAAGTTTTAAGATCTGTCACTGTGTAGTGGACCCACACACACATACATGGCGACCACCATTTGGTTGGTGGAAGAAGCTTTGGCGCCCCCTTTAACCAAGGCGGTGCAATGTTGAAGGCATTAAGGGGGGCACAACTCCACACACCCACCAGCCTTATAATGATGACAACACAAGAACAAATAATCTTTTTTTTTTAATGACAAAGAATCTCACGTGTAAACCCACCTTGCCCAGAGCTATGTCCAAGTTCAACTCCTCGAGCGCCATGAGACCGTACCCCCTCCCCCCCTGCGCGTGAACCGGAATGAAATCCGTAAACCCTTGCTCCCTGTCAAGCTCGAACCCGAGGTTAAAACCCCGATTCATCCCTTCATCCATATGTCCCTTGAAAATAACACAAACGAAAATCGAACCTGCATCTCCACTAGGAAGGGCAAGCCAATTTACCACTAGACCAAACTCTCATAACACATTAACAAATAATCTAATATCAAGTTAAAAAGTCTAAATATTTATTGGGAGCATCTTATATCATTGCCTTGTTTTTCTATGTATTTTTTTATTGAACGACAAATTTGGAGCACTGACGAGATCGAACCCAAGATCTATTGGTCTTAAAGTATTATCCCACCCTCAAAATGTCATTAGGCTATAAAACCATGGACTGTTTTTCTGTGTACTAAGAGAGGTTTTTATGGTTTGAATAAATGTCTCTATTGCTGGCCAAAAAAAAGTGTATTTAGATAAAACTGAGAAATTGCTTGATATATACTCATTAATTAAATGTTGAACATGGAGTATTGTTTTGCTTTTAATGCGAATTCAGCGTATTAGGTAAAATTTATAGGACATTAACATGTATATTTAATGAATTTGTCCATCCTATTTTTTTTAACGGAAAATCACTTTATATATATATATATATATATAAAGAGCCAGCTAGAAACTGGGAAACAAAACAGGAAGAACAAAAAACGACAGAAACACAAAGACAATTACATCAGTCCTACGGTATCAAAAATTAACCAAATCCCTCCGGATCCCAAACCGACACCAAACCCCCATTGATATTGATTGAGATAAAAAATCATTGATCCCGGTTAATCTCCATCTCCCCACGAACCAATTTTTTCACGTGATTCTCAAATCCATCCACACCTATCCCCAGACAGGCCCCAAAATCCAAAGTACGAGAGACTTCTTCCTCAAAATTAAGGCGAACCTGCTCTTTCCCCGCAATTTCTTCTGACGCCTCCCTGTGTACACTACAACTTGGAACAGTTTCCCTCAACCTGTTGACCTCCTCCTCCAAACGGAAGATCTCCTCGAGGTTGAATGGGTCCGAAGTGTTTGTAATCTCCGGCTCTTGATTTAGATCAGGGATACTTAAGATTTGGGTATTTTTCTTGGGTTTTTTTCCACGTTTAGGCCTGCATGTGATGTAACTGGGCATAGTATTGAACCTGACTCCATTTACTGGGTCAAGATTCTGGTCGCTAGGCTCTTCGTAATTTGCAAAGTTTATTCTACCTAGTGTCTCTCTCTCCTCATGCGCCGTAACATTAGAGCCCTGAGAACCTTCTGGCCCACCATTATCTATAAACTCCGAGTCCAATGTAACATGCACCTGGGGACTAGGGCCAGTAGAGTCATTCCCCATGCATGTCTCCACCCCAAAAGGCGGTTGGCCAACCTGCTCATAATTATTCAATTCCTCTCCACGAGATGACTTTTCATTACCACTTTGACTTATCGGATTCTCACCTGAATCCTTCTCTTTAGGCTCCACCGGAGAAGTTGAGTTTATCGGGCATCCATGGTCTCCGGCAATTTCTCCGTCCTCAAGTTCCGCCTCTACTTCCATATCGTTGACAACATGAATCTCGTCCCTTGTCTGAGAGGTTCTCTCCATATGAACCACCTTCTGATTTCCGTCTTCCACATCTAATAACACAGGTTTTGAGTCGGTGTTTAGCACTGTAGGTCCCTCGGAGGTTGAGGTTAAACCTTATCCTTGTTATGTTTAACACACTAGCAAGTGCGGAATCCAAGCTAGAATGCAAACCGATAGTTTATATGAGAACACAAGCTACAAAGAGAAAGGTAGACACACGAGATATCAAAGTTTTCTCTTGTATTTCAGTGGACACGGTTACAGCCCTTGACCAAACTGAAAATACGCTCTCTACAAGACTAAGTTCACTCACACCTCACATACACTTTCTCTGTTTTCTGTCTCTTTGTCTAAGAATGAAGTGAACACATTACATGGGTATATATACCCGTCACAGCTCGTCTGGTCGAAGGATCAGATAGACTGTTCGAAAGATCATCTATCGACCTGAAACCTACCGAAGGATCCACATATACCTCGAAGGATGATATCCTTCGAGGTCCATCTATATCCATCGAAGGTTTATCCTTCGAGCTCATCGAAGGATATAAACAATCCTTCGATGACTCATCCTTCGACACAAACATATTACAAGCCATGTGCTAACTGTTTGGCCAAGTCAAACCAGGAGGATGGTTGACTTGGTCAAACTTACATCGAACGCACATAATAACAAACCTAAGACGTAACTCAGACTAACACAAGACATCGTTTTGTATCATGACAAAATACAGACAAAGTACAGACACAAGTGCACCAACAAACTCCCCCTTGGCTGTAGCTTTGTCTCGATCTTCGTGTCTTCAAGTCTCTGACGTCCTTTCAACCGAGTCGAAACCAAGTCGAACTGAGCTGAGTCGAACCGAGCCGAGTCGTGTCCACAAAATATGTATCAACAAACTCCCCCTTGGACGCTACTCGTGAGGTTCAACTTCCATGTCTTCCACGTCGGAGGATCTTCAAAGTCTTCACGCGTCGTAAGTAGAAAGTGTATCAACAAACTCCCCTTTTCATTTAGGTAGTGTGTCAATAAACTCCCCCTTAGATTGAACTCTCCATTGAGTCATGCTCGTGAATCTTTTGACTTGTCAAATCTTCAGATCCTTGTGGTGTTGATGAAGGGTCAGCGGCAACTCGATCATTTTATCCTTTGAGTGCCTCCACTTCGTGTCTTCATTCCAAAGTTTGTCATCGAACATATTCTCCTCGCCTTTAGCATCTGCACATGCAAGAAAGCTAAACGCATAATGAGAACAACCGCTTGGAATATAGTTAACATTTAAACAGACGACACATATGAGATCAAATCTCAATCAAACACCGACCGACAACAGTTTGAAAGTTTAGAAAATGATCAATTTTAATCCTTTAACTTTCAAAACTCGTTAACTTCGACAGTTTATGAAGGTGCAATTGTTTTCCGGCTTACGATCAGGATTTTTGGTAGGATAGACTCGAGTTCCAACATCGGTCAATCAAAAATAAACTAGAAGCAAAATCTTTTTGGAATTTTTCATTTTTCAAATGTAAAGACGGAAAGCAATAAATAAATATATACAAAGATGCATAAACTGAAAACAGTAAATAAATATCTACAGACATTCTTTTTGCGAGTTTCGAGGGTAAGAGAATCATATCAGTGTACGGTCATGTCAAAACGCTCTTGTTGTTCTTTTAGTTAACAATTAGATAAACATCCTATAACAATTATCGGTATTGTTGTCCACATAAGCTCAACTTATCAGATGTAATCATGGCGAGGGGATACATTAAGGTATGATTTATACTTACCGACCGGTGTTCATCCACATCACGACACATTCCCGTATCAAGGTATGCACGAGAGTTCATCTTACCGGTGAGTATACCGTTTATCATTTGTTTGACCGTATATGATGTGAGAAACTCACTTATTTTGATTTGAAAACAAGCCCTATGTGATAGAATCACTTATTGATGAGGAACTTGATTTTCAGATGCATGAGGGCACAGGAGCAAGTCCGTGAACAGGTCAGTACTTTCGTACAGCAGAGAGACGAACTTGACTCCCGGATAAATGTGATATATTATCACTTATTTGTTTGGACATGTGATTGTTGATCACTTATTGAGGTCGAATGCAGTATGTAATATGTACACGTATGTATGGTATCATGGAAGATCTAGACTTGCGTCCCCGTTATTTTTCGGTAAAAGATACAACCATGATACCCAGATGATAAGCAGCATAAAGACCGAATATCTCAGAACCTCGGCAATCTCTCAAACGAAATTTCGGTACTAAGACCATATGCCAATGAATGGTTCCCACCTGGTCTTCAGTCGGATTTAAGTTTATATCACCCTGCACACTTTAAAATGATTGTGAGCCTACCGATACATCTTATATAGAGCTGCTTATCGTTTTTCATTTAAGGTTTAAAGAGGTTTAGACAGACCACTGATGTACTATCATTTTCTCTTGTTCTCGTCAGGAAACTCATTTTTGTTTTTCTATTGTTTTTGTGCTTTTGAAATTTTTCGATGTTTTTGGATTTTCAAATTTGGATTTACTCCCCCTAAAATCAACAAACTAAGATAAAATTTAAAAACACAAAGGTATTTACAAAAACGACTTTCCGATGTTGGTTAACTCATGTTTTACCTCAATGCCGTTTACCAAAAATTAATTTTTAATCTGAAAAGATTTATCGAATTTTGGAAAAATCAGTTGGCATGTCGGTAAGCGGTGCGGACCATGACAGCATTGTCTGGCCAAAGAGTGCTGTGAAAGGATAACAATTTATAAAGTAGCTTAAATAACGACAAGTAAAGGAGAGATTAGAATTTTAAAACCGTATCCTGCAACTACTTCGTGCATTGCAAGGAATCTTAGTGCTCTCCCAAACTGGATATCCACCCGGTGTGGATTTCAAAGTCGATTCTTTGTAGCTACTGAGAAGTCTCTTGACAGCAACAAGATCATAAACCTTTAGGTCCGGCTGGTCTTCCACATTTCACCAGCGAAGGTTTTTGTCTTTCTCTTGAGAAGTAGTGTGCGGTTGTTCAACCCAAGCCAAGGCATCCGCACACCCGGTTGGTTTGTTCAACAAACACATTTTCTTCAATTACACCGCAAAGAAATGTACACTGCACGTTCATCTTGTTGATTTTGAACATCAGACGTGCTGTAGGTGCGTACATTTTGATTGAATCTATCCTGGGGACCCGATCAAAGCCTTGAACAATCAAACTTTGGAATGACTTTCAATTTATCGAAGTTTTTCAATCTCTTTTAACAAACACTTCTGTTTTCTTTTTCATTTTCTTCTCTCCATCACACGCAACAACTCCTTTTGTCGCCTATCTTGTGCATGGATACTCCACTATCAACAATCTTACGACTATCAATAGTTCCTCCTGGAACATTCTGCACACTCACTTAGAGATTAGTTGGAGAGGGGGACCCAAGCTTTTGTGGACTTGGGTCGTCCTTGATCATCAAGGAAAGTGATTTCAATTACTTGATGATTAGGAAAAAGAACCTGTGGTGCTCCCCCTGATTGAATTACCTGCTTTTGCTTCCAAGCTGTTTGTCCTTTACCAGTATTTGAATTTATTGTTTTAGCATTTACTGGTTTTACAGTTTTAGGTTTTGCTTGTACAGGTTTTTCTTCTTTGACCTCTGATTTTAAGGCCTTTTCAATTACCTTTTGATTCTTTTGCTTTAACTTCTTTTCCCTTTCTTTCAAGACACGTGGGTCTTGTTTCGGGGAAACTGATCGTTTTCGGTAATCGATTTCTTGGGGAGCACTCGTTTTTTACTTCAGCTTTTGCACGTGTGGGCAATATCTTACAATATGCCCAACTGTCCCACATTCAAAACATGTTCTCCGCTCTACAAACTTCGGAGAAACATGTTGATGACCAGACTGAGAACCAGACAATGAACCTTGTGATCTAGACGTGCTTGGACCTAAATCACATCCGTTGGTGTATTGAGTGTAATTATTCTGATCATTTCGTTTTAAAATTCTAACTTGTTTTACAAAATCAACATTAGATTTATCCTGAAATGTTTCAAGTTTGTCTGAACCTGTGGATCCAACAAAGTTCATTTTCGGTTCTCGTTTCTTAACAGGAGCTCTTTTGTTTTGCACCTTTTGTTGTTGAACCTTAGGTTGCTCAACCTTTGATTGTTGAATTTTAGGTTGTGCAGCCTTAGGTTGAGTAGCCTTAGACTGTTCAACTTTAGGTTGTTGAACCTTTGGTTGTTCAGTCTTAGACTGCTGAACTTTAGGTGCTTGAACATTCTTGTTCTGAGCCTTCTTTCCCTGTACCTTACCCTTTCCGGAGTTGACTTGTTGTTTTCGCTCAATTGGTAGTTTTTGGTTTCCGTATTGCTTTCTAATTTGTTCACACGGAATTGGATCACATTGAGTGACGGTAACTTTGCCACTTTTGTTCCCCAAAAACTTATCAGTGCATCCTTCAAAAATTTGCTCAATTAAATCTTGATTTACATTTTTAATTGGAAAATCTTTGTTAGAGTAGATTTTGTTATCTCCTTTGAGCGTGTACAACAAGTTATTCCCTTCACAGCTAGATACAAGGGACTCCATTGCCTTTGACATTTCAGTCTTACTCGGTTTCACTGGTGGATCACACAGGATGTGATTCTCGATTGGAATATCTGTTGTAACCGAGTTAGACTGTTGTTTCACAATTTCTTCAGATTCATCATCCGAAAAATCAGATTCATCATCCGAAAAATCAGCATCCTCAACAATGGGAGGACTCTGTTCCTTAACACACGATGAATCTGTCACATTCTCAGATTCTGATTGACCCAAGGATGATGTACCAGTTGTGAACCCGAGGCCTGCTGCAAAGTCATCTAGACCGAGTGGCACAGTAGGTTCATAACGGGGCATATCCTCGTCATCAGGCAATTTGGAGTAATTGTGATTCATTGGGGGAGGACATGATTTGAATCCCATACATTTTTTATCCCCCTTTTTCTTTTGAACGTCAATGATGTGATCCAATACATAGCGGGAATTGGAATAGCTTTCCAGTTTCTGCTTAATTGTCTCACATTCACATCGAGCTGTTGCCAATTCTACCATTTGCTTTTCAATTGTGTCAATAAGATTATTGTTAGCATGTTGTTTTCGCAAAACAGCCTTTTGTAATTCTGAAACATCATGTCTTAATGACGCAATTGTTGCTTTAAATTCCTTTTCATTTCTGGTTAAAAACAAGTTAGCTTCGGTTGCTTTAGAAAGATCTACAATCAATTCTTGATTGTGTTTGTGTGTGATTTCAAACTGACTTTCCTTTTCAGCATATTTTAAGCACTTTGCACATTCAACAGGAACAGAAATAGAGTCAGAATTAGTATCACATACCTGAGAAGTTTGACCTTCTACGTGAGCCATAAAGGCTGTATGAAAAGAAAAAGATCCATCTTCAGAGAAGAACTGAGCAAGCTTCTCGGAAGTTCCAGCAGATTTCTGGCAGAGAATAGATCTCCTCTTGCATAATGCTTCAGCTTCAGCCAAAAGCTCATCAACCTCCAAATCTAAAGCATCACTTGATAAATTACCAGCATCAAGTGATTCCCCATCCATGCTCCCACTATAACCCGAACTATCTTCATCTTCTGAAGATTCACCAGCAGACACGGGTTCTACTACCTTCTCAATCACTTTAGCATAACATGCTGTTCCACCATTTCCTCCTTCTCCAAGCTGAAGGTTCCAATTGCAGATTTCATCAGCTTGAACAACCAATCCTCTGTGGGGATTAGTGTTTGTGGATCCAGATGCATTTCCTCCAACGGGCACTATTGATCTGTCAGAATTGTTGTTCTGTTGCTGTTGTTGCTGTCCTTGATTCCTGAAGGGATTCTGATTTCCTTGCTTAGGAGGCTTCTGACACTCCCGCTTGAAGTGACCCTTTTCACCACAATTGAAGCAAGTGACAGCATTCTTGTCAAAACCATACTTGGTGTTGTTGTTGCTATCCAAGTTGGTTCTACCCGTCCTTTCCATAAACTCCTTTGCTCTTCGAATTGCACTAGCAAGAGCCCATTTGATATCCATCATTTCAAACTCTTCTCTATCCACTTGCTGATAATCTTCATTGGTTAGATTGATATTCCCAATCTGACCTGCGACCAATCCACAATAAGCACTAACCAAGGTGTTCAACATCTCCATATGCTCCTTGGCTATTTCGACACTGACTTTGGAAAAGTTGGAAGTGTCTAATCTGACTGTGTTCGGATTGGAAGTGGCTTGAAAGTTTGAAGAGCTTCCATAAAACCCTTGCTGTTGCGGTTGTTGCTGCTGAGCTCTGCTTGGGTCTAAGAAAGGCGGTGGTGTGAATTGCTGAGCTGTCGGTTGCACATACTTTTGTTGAGAAGAAGAATCTGGTCTTGAATACATCATGTATGCTGAAGGATCAAACTGACCTGTTGTGGAAGGTCCGGTGTTTGAGATGAAAGCTGTTTGAAGCTTTGCGTGTTGAGAAGCTGGTTTTTCTCCACTGATACCTCCTGCAATCCCAAAGTACATCTCTGGATTTTGAGGAGTTAGTGTTCTTTTTGCCTTAAGCTTTTCTTCTACATCCTTGTTCTCCAATTTTTGAATTAACTCATAAACGTTGATTGTGTCTAGAACACCATTTTCTTTGAGAATTTCAAGAAAACTGCTCCACTTTGATGGTAAGCTATCAGCGAATCTCTTCACCATTTCTTGTGGAGTAGCAGTGACTCTAAAAGCAAACATCTCGCTCAACAAGTGATGGAACCTTGTAGATAACTCTGCCAAAGTCTCATTCTCCATACACGTGAATCCTTCAAACTCTTTCTTCAGTAATTCTTGCTTGATCTTTCTAGATTGAGCATTTCCTTCACATCGTAACGTGAGCATATCCCACAAGCTTTTAGTAGTCGTGCAGTAAACAAACTGGTGGTAAATGTCTCTGTGAAGAGCTTGTGTGAGAATCATGAATGCTTTCTTTTCTAACTCAAATTTCTTCTTATCATCATCAGACAGAGTGCTGTAAGTTTGTGGATTAGATCCTGCAACTTCCAAATCATTGTCAAATGCGGTGAAGAAGCACATCCATAGATCTTGGCCTTGCCCCTGAACATAAGTTCTCAGCCTTTCTTTCCACCATCCCCAATCATTGATGTGATTTAGCTTTAGCGGTTTTGTACTTGTACCAGTTTCACTGTCGTTCTGCATCATTGATTGAATGCTGCTGCTCTGATTTGTGACCAATGCCCATTGATTTGCAGTTATCATTGCAGCTTGAGGTGTGGCAATACCTCGCATCCATGTAGTTTTGTCGAAATCTGACGCAGATTTCGTAGCTGATGATTGTGGAGTCAAAGTCCACGCGGTTGGATCCCACTGACCGTTTGTTCCCATTTTATAAAAATTAATATATTAAGTGAAAATTGATTAAAAAAAATTAATTTTCACAAACTATGTTAAAATCTCGAATGATAACAACCAGCCGAAGGATCCCTGATCGAAAGACCTGAAAAACACAAACTTGTTAAACTTAAACAGACAAGGATCGAAAGATCAATACTTGTTCGAAGGATCAACAGTGTTCGAAAGATCACTGTTGAATTTCGAACAATGATTTCAAAAGATTCTCCAAACGAAGGATCCTTATCTTTCGAATAAGAACTGTAGACCGAAAGATGTATGCTTCGAAAAGATTCCTTGGATCGAAGGATAAGTCACAGACTTCGAAGGATGTTCGAAGGATGATTATCTATCGAACTTCCTTTGATCGAAAGATGATCTTTCGACTTAGAAGGATATCCTTCGATCTGCACTGACACAGTTGACAACCGAAGTGACAGGTTGGTGAAAAGGTGATGGGTTGGTGGAAATCTTTCGGCAGAAGGCAGAAGGTATGGTCAGACCATGCCTTTTACCAAAACCAAGATTTTGAATCAATAAAATATGCAGAAAATGGAAGCTTCTTATCCAGAAACCGGTCACCGGAGTAAGCCAGAATTTGGCCGGAGATGACCAAAATTCTTAAAAACACGTTTTTAAGTTACCCAACCCGTCCTTTAACACACCCGGTAAGTTTAGAACACGTTTTCACGTCAAGAAATGCAAGAAAAACACTGAAAACGGTTGCTAAACCAAGTGAGTTTTTGTCCAAAAACACTCCAAAGTCTTGTATAAACTCGGTTTTTAACAAGGAAAAGAGCCACGGCTCTAATACCACTTGTAGGTCCCTCGGAGGTTGAGGTTAAACCTTATCCTTGTTATGTTTAACACACTAGCAAGTGCGGAATCCAAGCTAGAATGCAAACCGATAGTTTATATGAGAACACAAGCTACAAAGAGAAAGGTAGACACACGAGATATCAAAGTTTTCTCTTGTATTTCAGTGGACACGGTTACAGCCCTTGACCAAACTGAAAATACGCTCTCTACAAGACTAAGTTCACTCACACCTCACATACACTTTCTCTGTTTTCTGTCTCTTTGTCTAAGAATGAAGTGAACACATTACATGGGTATATATACCCGTCACAGCTCGTCTGGTCGAAGGATCAGATAGACTGTTCGAAAGATCATCTATCGACCTGAAACCTACCGAAGGATCCACATATACCTCGAAGGATGATATCCTTCGAGGTCCATCTATATCCATCGAAGGTTTATCCTTCGAGCTCATCGAAGGATATAAACAATCCTTCGATGACTCATCCTTCGACACAAACATATTACAAGCCATGTGCTAACTGTTTGGCCAAGTCAAACCAGGAGGATGGTTGACTTGGTCAAACTTACATCGAACGCACATAATAACAAACCTAAGACGTAACTCAGACTAACACAAGACATCGTTTTGTATCATGACAAAATACAGACAAAGTACAGACACAAGTGCACCAACAAACTCCCCCTTGGCTGTAGCTTTGTCTCGATCTTCGTGTCTTCAAGTCTCTGACGTCCTTTCAACCGAGTCGAAACCAAGTCGAACTGAGCTGAGTCGAACCGAGCCGAGTCGTGTCCACAAAATATGTATCAACAAGCACAAAATCCGGGCTCCATTCAGTATCTGTTTCTGCCACCCAAACTGGGAAAGTATGATTTTTCCATTGTACTTGAAGAACCTCTGAGACCTTACTACCATCATTGAGTAATACCCCCATTTTCTCAGAAGATAAATTGCCATCCTTGAGTGAAGCCATAGAACCATGCACCACGGCTCCGTAAACTTCTGCAACCGTGTCAAAGACGTCTTTGTCCCATAGATTGATAGGAACCCCTGTGATTTTCAACCATGCAACTCGTTCAAACGGGATAACCTGCCCTTCCCATAAATCAAGAGACGAGAACCAGGTCGACCATAAATCAGACTTTTCTCTAAGAAAGCAATCGGCCACTGAAGAGTGCATGAAGGTAAGTAGGACGTTCATGCCACCGACATACCTCACTACGACATTTCCCGTATCCATTACTTGAAGTAGGGCATCAATGCGGCATAATCGAGTGACATCCAGTACCTTTCCTATCAACGAACACCTACCCAAAGACGACGCCGGATAATTTTTGTTCTGCAACCTCACCACTTTGCCTTTCCCCCCATGTCTGTTTGGTTATTATCGCTGGTGACCTTTGGTCTCCAGGCCAAATTATCCCGCCGCCATACGTTTTCGGTTTGTTCTCGTCTGTCTTGAACCGGCAACTTCGGTGGAATCGGCAGTGCCTTTTCCTTTCCTCCAGTGTGCCTACTCCGATCATTGTTACCCTCCTTAACAAATTTAGCCACATTCACATTAACCTTATTCTCTCCCACACTGATCTTGTTAAGTGCCTTTACCATCTTTTCGATATTCTTGACGTCTTCGAATTGGATGAAAGCAAAGAAACTACCTGCTCTATCTTTCCTCCTTGGCAAGTAGGCGTCGACCATCTTCCCGCAAACCTTAAAATCTCTCCATAGCATCCATAGAGAACACTGACCCGGGAGGTTAGAGACATAGAAGGTCTTTGAGTTCCTCGTCTTTAAAGCCACCATACTGGTACTGGCGGTGTTGTTGGTTCCGCCGATTAGACTCCTCCCTCACCCTCTCGCTCATTTTCTCATGATGTGCGTCCTAGTAGACATCCTTGTGTCTGTTTTTATTTGCTTTTAATCCGTTGTTTGTCCATCCTATTATATAGAAATAGATGTAAAACATGTGTAAAAACAGTGATGGTTTTTAGGTAGGGGATATTTATTTATAGGACATTTTACCTCTAACCCCTTATTTTTTACCCTATATTACACTAGAAATCATTATATTTTCTCTTTTCTTTTAAATTAAATAATAATTTTTAATATTTTTATTATTACATTTCTCTCTCTTCCACTCACACCACTTTCAAACTTTTAAAATATATTAAAAAGTTATAAATAGTAAACAGTGTCTCTTCAAATTTATAGATAAACAGTAACATTTTCTCTTTTCAATACTCACAACCATCTACAATCACTTTTCATAAAATAAACCCGCCTCTTACATAATTTGAAGGGTTAGATGTGAATGCTCTAAGGCCATCCGTAGTCATAAAGCCCCTTGTGGGGCGTTATGCGACACGTGTCGTGCCACGTCACACGGGGGCTTTATGGGGCGTTATATCACTAGAGCCCGTAGTCATAAAGCCCCTACCCATCATTACCTATTTAATAATTTTCAATTTTATTAATTAATTATAAAAACTCATTCTATTTTTTGATTGGACAAAAGAAGTAACCAAACATACATAACGCCGCGATATATATCGCGCCGCCCAACCAAAAAACCCCCATAACGCCCCCCGTAGCGGTGTTCGGGGCGCTATGGGGCGCCATAGCCACCAAAACGCCATGTGTTCGCGCCCACTACGCAAGGACTAACATATATATATAATGGATTTGTCCAATCCTAATATATAGAAATTACTGACGAGTTAATATTAGCCTTTTTTTTAATCTTTTATTTACTTTTAATACCTTATTTTTATGCTATAAATTTTATTTATAAATAATCAATAATTCATAATACTTTATCAAGTTTTTATTTTACGTTATATAAATTACTGGATCGCGTCTTCTCGTTACCACCTTCTTCCCCTTGTCGTCCCTCATGAATGACATTTCTTTCTATTCATCTCTCTCACCTCCCTCCCTAACACAAGATGTTTGAAAGATCTTTGCTAGTTTCCATTCTTTTTCTTTGGAGTAAATTGCTATTTTAGTCCCTGAGTTTTGTCCAAATTTGCCATTTTAGTCCAAATAGTTTTTTTTTACCTCTGGGTCCCTGACTTTTACATTTTGTTGCCATTTTGATCATTTTGTCTAACTCCATCCAAAAACTCAGTTTGTAACAGGGGTATTTTGGGGATTTCCTTAAAAAATGTTTTCCGTTGCCATTTTGATCCAATTCCAAAAAATCAAAAAAATTCCAAAAAATAAAAAAAAATCATAAAAATTCTAAAAAATTCAAAAAAATCTAAAAATCAAAAAAATTCTAAAAAATCATAAAAATTCTAAAAAATAAAAAAAAAATTCAAAAAAATCCAAAAATCATTAAATGTTTCGGCACGAACCGTTTCGACCCATACCGTTTCGAACCGAACCGTTTCGACCCGTACCGTATCGAACCGAACCGTTTCGAACCCGTACCGTATCGAACCGTACCGTTTCGACGCGAACCGTATCGTACCGTACCGTATCGAACCGAACCGTTTCGACGCGAACCGTTTCGAGCCGAACCGTTTCAAGCCGAACCGTTTCGACACGAACCGTTTTGACCCGTACCGTTTCGAACCCGAACCGTTTCGACGCGAAGCGTTTCGACCCGTACCGTTTCGACGCGAACCGTTTCGAACCGAACCGTTTCGACGCGAACCGTTTCGAACCCGTACCGTACCGTATCGAACCGTTGGCTGAACGTTCAGTTCCTTTACAACCCTAGTCATGAACAATGAGTCAATGACACCAAATCAGATGATGTAATTCACAAATTAATTACTTGTTTCCCAATTAAGGCATAAGTCCACTGAAGTTACAATCAATAACTAGTTGTTTCATGGATGTAATCTGTTTGTCAGATTCCAACACACACATACATACAAACCTAAATTATAAATCATATATTCGAAATTAACCAAAACAAACAAACAAACAAAAAGCATATGAATAATAAAACAAGAAGTCAATCAAGTGAGTAAAACATTACGTAGAGGGCGTTCAAGTGGACGAACAGAAATGGATTCAGTCCGACGAGCAACAAATCGAGCTTTTGGCGCAGATGACAAACCAGCTGAAACAGAAAATGAGGGTTTCCATGAATCAACTCACGCTGATGATGATGTCAACCATAAGAAAGCGTTACGGGGATTATTTATAGAAACAGAATTTGTAGGGATTTTGCTGAATTGTGTTGAACCGTTCGTGTCGAAACGGTACGGGTCGGGTCGAAACGGTTCGTGTCGAAACGGTATGGGCTCGAAACGGTTCGCGTCGAAACGGTTCGGTTCGGTTCGATACGGTACGGGTCGAAACGGTTCGGTTCGAAACGGTTCGCGTCGAAACGGTACGGTTCGATACGGTATGGGTTCGAAACGGTTCGCGTCGAAACGGTTCGGTTAGATACGGTACAGGTCGAAACGGTTCGGTTTAAAACGGTACGGGACGAAACGGTTCGTGCCGAAACATTTAATGATTTTTGGATTTTTTAGAATTTTTTTGATTTTTTAGAATTTTTATGATTTTTTAGAATTTTTTGGACTTTTTTTGATTTTTTGGAATTTTTTTGATTTTTTGGAATTGGATCAAAATGGCAACTGAAAACATTTTTTAAGGAAATCCCCAAAATACCCATGTTACAAACTGGGTTTTTGGATGGAGTTAGACAAAATGATCAAAATGGCAACAAAATGTAAAAGTCAGGGACCCAGAGGCCAAAAAAAACTATTTGGAATGGCAAATTTAGACAAAACTCAGGGACTAAAATGGCAATTTACTCTTTTCTTTGTGACACACCTTTTGTAGCACTCACGAAGATGTTGTTGTTGTACTTGTCTCTTACCACCAACAACCTCTACTCCGTACCTTGTTCATATTCAAGGCTACTAGCTCCTCTTGTGACAATATTGTTATTTTTTCCACCAGTTTAAATGCTCTCTGATTGCGAAAGATGTATCATATAAAATATATAAAAAAATGTCTAACCATGCTTGTCTAAAAGATATTTAATATATTTTTTTTCTCCACGGTCTAACTCCATAACCTCGTACCTGAGGGTTGTGTATGATCCGTGGTCCAGTACCTAATTGTATTTATAGTTCTTGCCTAGCCTAGGCAGTCCATGATCCCTCAATGCGCACACCAAACTAAGGTCATCTAGGATTTATTAAGGTCACCACCTATCCTATTTTAGAGCTCGACCCTTTTTAGACTACCCGTTGTGGCTACAGTTAGGGGAGGGGGTGGTCACTAGTGATAGAATTCTATCACTCACAAGCACCAATCAAGTTCCGTCATGTCATCAACCATTTTTTCATTACTAACAACCTTTTTTAGTGGGGGGTGGTCATCACTCACCACCACACCCAACAATTTCCCCCAAACCAACAACTACCCTCACAAAACAAAAGAATAACGCGTGATAAAAATAACGAAAAATCGATTCCGTGATAAAATAACGCGTTGAACTTTCTTGTGGGGGTGGAACAAATATTCCATCACGCGTTATAATGCTTTCCGTGGAAAAAATAACGCATGGCCCCGTGTACTCTTAGACTATGGGGTATGGGGCGGGAGTTGGGGAGTGGGTTGGATACAAACGCCCATGTCACCACCCCGGGTGGGCTTGGGTTTCGGCGTGGCCCCTTGGGCGGGGGGTTTTATCCCGGGCGTTGGGCGGGGCTACCCACATGACATGGCGGAACCTTATTGGCCAAGAGCACTAGCCCTTTGAAATTGGTTTCTTTTCCACGCCACCCCAGCCACGCCCCACCATACCCCTTTGAAATTGACTTTTGGTCTTGGGTGCCCCATACTCCACGTGTCGCACCATGCTCTCAACCCACGCCCCACCATACCCCACGGTCTTAGCCAAAGTGAGCACCAGGATTTATCATGTAATATTGTTCCATCAGGCGTTGACTGGACGCTGACTAGGCACCGGATAAAGCCACCGCTAAAGTTTTATGACCCTGTTGTGGTCCAGGTGAGGGGTGGCTTGAGCGAGTATTTTTTTTATTTTAAAACAGTTGTAAATACTCAGTATAAATTAAAAACATAAATTTTATAAAATAAAACATAGAACATACAACTAAATAAAGAAAATATAAAACATTTTTTTTAAAAGAAGAGCACACATAAAAAAAATCTAGTCCGTTGTGCTTTGATCTTTCTCTAGCGCCTTTGCGATACGCTCTTGCTTCTTTTCAAGTATCGCCCGACGACTTGGTAATAGGTTGTTGAAGTCCTTCGTAAAAAAGTCCAACTTCCTCAACCTTTGTTTCTTTTTTTTTTCCAGTAGTGTTGTCGCCTCAATACTACTTGAGATTTTCCGAATCTCAACACAAAATTCATTATCGGCTTTTTATATTGCTTTTTCCCCGGTCACGCTCCATCGCTTTTTAACGTAACCCGATAAGCACTTGAGCCAAACAAATCGGAATTCATTGTTTTTTAAAGCGTGGAGAAAGATTGGTATTTTTATGGAGAGAATGATGAGAAAGTGGGTATTTTTAAATGGTTTTGAGGGTTTAATTAGGTTTTTAAATTAAAATTGATTTTTTTTATTAATGTCCAATGGTCGAAATTGTGGTCGCACCTCCAACGGTCATCTCCCCTCCCGTTACCAGCCTAATGCGATAGCGCTAGCGGGATCGAGTTGTGGTGTGCGCGAACGGTAGCATGCCAGCGTGACTCGCGGTGGGTTCCTCGCGGGTCGACAACGTGCAGCCTTATTGAACGGCATTTAGAGCTCGTGCCTAAACCAAGACAATCAATGGTCCACTAGACTCTCCTAACTAAAACCTGATGTTGCCTTTATGTATTTCATAGAATATTTCCATCTCACTCGTTTGATTTGTTATTTTTATTAAATGTTTCCATATTTTTTTCCAAAATTGCGCGGAACAATTAAAATACTTTACACAACTGATAGTTGGAATCCAAGACCAAATATTTACAAACATAAGTATACTATAAGTGAACCAAAGTAAGCTTACAAAGGAAGAAATCTATATTATAAAATAAAATAAATTATATGTGGGATACATGACGCTTTATGGAGTGATCTTATTTATGTTTTCCCGTTTAAATAAATAGATATAAATGATATTTGTTAATAAGATTCAAAAAACATATATTATTTTAATACATGAATTTTAACTTTTTATCCTTTACCCTAAATAAATATATATATAGATAATATTTATTAATTAACAAGATTCAAATAAAAAGTATATTATTTTAATCCATTAATTTTATCTTTTACCATTTTATTTTTCATTTATATTTAACCTGTTTTTGCTTTATAACAGGTATTAATAAAATTGAATTCTAATTAATTAAGCATAAATAACTCCAGGCTTCTTTTTTTTTGGAAGGTGACTTTCTATGTACTGGACCAGTGGTCACCGGGTTCATGTCGAAGACAATCCCCCGTCAGCCCCGCGCCTACGGACGCGATGTTCGATCGGGCCCCGGCCGTCGCGTAAGCTGACTTCCGCCCGGAAACCATACTGCTCCCACACGAGAGACTCGCTGGGGTAACAGCTGGGTAAAACCGGGTTGCCCTCAGGACCACACCATACCTCGGTAGGATACGATCCATCATTGGGACGTCCCCCCCTAAAGACTAACATTTTAGACTTTTAATGTAATAAAATACGATAATAATAATCTATAACAAAATAGTTTATGTTAATACTCTAACAATCTATAATATGTAATCTTTTATATTAAATGGTTGAGTTCTTATATAATTGCAAAACTTTCAAAACTATTAAGAATGAACTACTTTATTTATACATTCCGTCTCTTTTTCATATTAAATATTCGATGTCACATGTCAACTTTTAATAAACTGTGGATTTTAAGAACTATATGACATGTTATTTAAAATTATAATTAAAAAACATTTATTATTATTATTATTATTATTGTTATTGTTATTATTATTATTATTATTATTATTTGGTTCTATAATCAGGATGTTACACTACGGATGAGCTCAGTACCGGTACTGAAAGTATCGATACCGAAAGCACCAGTATCGAAAATCATCAAAATTGGGTACTGGTATTGAAAATGTTCGATACAACATCAATCATACAGGTACCTAACCAAAAGTACTAGTTGCAAAAAATGGGTCATGTATTGGCACTGAAAATAATTCGGTGCGAGAAATTTGGTATTGGTGCAGGTACCTGATACCAAATGCTCATCCCTATGTTACACAAATGAAACTATATAAAAGATAACCAACTTATAGCCTAACGCTATTCCACCCTATCTCAACCAACCCGAATCACTTTCATTGGGTTAGCAATCCCGACATGACATGAACAGAGTAGATGTTACCTCAGCTATCAACATTTCATAGAAATGAGGCTGCAACATATTGAAGGTATAGATTTCGGGAGCAGGTTCGGACATTATACTTTTAATACTTGATGTGATAATAAACTAATGAGACACGTGTCATTTATCAGAGTCATCTATTTTTTTTAATTTTCCCGTCCTTTTTAATCCTACTTAATATAGATAATTAATTTTATTAATTAATAACTCTAAAACTTCATAAATAATGTATCTATATCTATATACTTATATTTATCATATAATACATATAATCTTTATATTTATTTTATCTTCTTCTTATCTTCTTATTTATTTAATTTTTTTTCTTAACTGTTTATTTTATTTTTTCGTTTGTTAATAATAACTAGTTAAAATTTTATTGATCCGACCACGTGTAACACACATGTTTCTAACCTTTTCATAAATAAATAAAAAACAAAGTAAAATGTTATTATATGTAAATAGTATATCAAAGTTTATTTTCCCAAAAACGTATATTGGCGACTGTGTGTATACGTGTCATTTATTTGAGCCATCTATTTTTTAGTTTTCGCGCTTTTTTCTCCTACTTAATTATAGATAACTAGGTTAGAACCCCGTGTATTACACGGGTTGAATAAATGTAATTTTATATACTAAATTAAAACAATTATTCTTTAAAAATCTCGTTTATTACACAGGTTGAACAAATAATTTTATACATTAAATAATAAAAGAATTATATCTCTAAGAACCCCATGTATTGTACTGAATAAATGTAATTTTTATACCAAATAATAAAAACCCGTGTATTGTACGGGTTGAATAAATCTAATTATATATACTACATAATAAAAAGTTATATTTTTAAAAACACTGTGTATTACACGTGTTAAATAAATGTAATTTTGTAACCTTGTATATTACACGGGTTGGATAAATGTAATTTATAAACTAAATAATAAAAAAGTTATATCTTTATAAACCCCGTGTATTATACAGGTTCAATAAATCCAATTATATTTACTAAATCATTATCATCATCATCATACTCAGTAAATCACACCAATAGCAAAGCTAAGATAGGGTCTGAGGATGGTAAGATGTAGACAGCCTTACGTCTACTCCGTAGGAATAGAGAGGTTGCTTTCAGTGAGAGCCCCGGCTCGATAATAGTTTTGTATCAAGCCTTGGATATAAGGCACATAACACTCAACAATCGGGACAAAGACCGATTAGTGCATGGCCCCTTTTGTCTTTTAACTATCAACGCCACCACATGACGATGATGCATGATTAACCGTCCTCCGCTTATAACGTTATTTTCACGAACTTAGTAAATAATGTTAAAATTAGTGCAATTTCACTTTTGCCCTCCGAGTGTCCACACATATATACATTATATGCGCATACCGCAAGTGGGGCGAATATATACTAAATAATAATAAAAAAATTATATCTTTAAAAACACCATGTATTACACGAGTTAAATAAATGTAATTTTCTATAGTAAATAATATGCGATTGGATTCGTTTAAAAAAGCATAAATTTGGTTCGGTTTAATTCGAATTGATTAGAACCCCAATTTGGAAAATCTAAAACAGAATTATTGTTTGATCTAATGTCTAATAAGTTATTTTGTATATTTTGTTTGTACTTTAATTTTTTTATATGAGCGTAATATTGTTTTTTAAGTTTAAGATTATTGTTTTGTGCTATTATTTAAAAAATCTTTAATTTATAATTTAAATTTGAAGATAATATATTATTAGATTAAATAGAATGATTCTATCCGACATTCAAAGTAAGATAAGATTTAATATTAATTGATTATTTATTATTTAATTAATTGATATAAGATAAGTATGAAAATGCAGGAAATTAAAATATAGACGTCTTCAATGAGTGACACGTGTCCCAAAGTTGGTTTCTTTTATTATATAGTATAGATTATTTCTTTAGTTAAGAAATTTAAATCTTCTTAAATCATTTATCTATATATTTGTATTTATCTTCTAATATATATAATCTTTATCTTTATTTTATATTATTCTTATGTCTTATGCCTTATTTATTTAATATTTTTTCTTAAATAATTCTTTTATTTTTTTCGCTTACTAATAATATCTATTTAAAATTTTATTGATCCAATCACGCATAACATACACGTTTCTAACCTTTTAATAAATAAATAAACAAATAAAACAAAGTAAAGTGTTATTATATTTAGAGTAAATTGCCAAAATTGTCCATGAGGTTTAGGCATGTTTGCCAGTTTCATCCAAAACAATTTTTTTTTGTGCCATATTGCCCTCTACGTTTGGCATTTTTTGCCATTTTCATCCAAACGACCAAATTGGTTAAAAAGTTCTGTTAAATGAGATTTTTTTTGTTTCATCCATTTTTTTAATTTATAATGTTTTCTCTATAAAATATAATAAAGAATTATGTTGTTCTTAAATATATATATATAGAGGCCGGTTATCATACAAATACACTAATCGTACATTATGTACGCTTCATCCACAACCGTTAGATCATCTCATTTAAACAACGTGTTTTAATATTAAATTTATCAAATTAAAATTAATAAAAAGAAACCGCCAAGGTTAAAATCGTCCGATGCGAGACCAAAACCCCTGATAATCAGCACACAATAACTCCCAAACATACAGTAAAACCCAAAATCAACATTGCATTCTCCTTCTCCCAAGTTCCCTGCTACTCTCCGTTGCGATTCAACTAAGACTCATGAGCTTTGAGAAATGAAGCAAAGCAAACAACGACAGACCACAAGCGAAGAAGATGAATCCAAGTAACGATTGACATTTGCGATTTTATAGTGGAATATACAGGACTTTTATGTCAAATGCGATTTTGTTTGTTTATAAAGCTTTTAACTGAAACATATAGTTTTAAAAGATTAAGTATTGTTCAGAACTACGATTTTGCTAGGGTTTATGACTGGTATTGTTATTTATTAGGTTTTGCATGATTATGAAGTTTTCTTAATGATAGTTGATATATGTGCGATATCATATAGGGTTTTGTATGACATATGCGATTTCATATGATAAAATATTGTTTGTTAAACGTTTTTTGTTTTAGGTTAGATTGAACATGCGAATTGATAAAAGGCACATGCGATTTCATGTGATAAGTTAGTTTTAGTGGATTATGATTAAAATTATACATGCGATTTTATATTTTTTAGATCCTTAAGACATGCGATTTATTAAGATTGACTAGTTTTGGTAATGCTTAACTAACACAAGCGAAATGATAACTCGTTCATGCGAATTGATAACTAACACATGCGAATTGATAACTTATTCATGTGATTTTATCACTTATTGACTTAGTGTACATGTGAAGAAACACTAGATCAACGACCGGAATCGAATAATCTAGAGGGTTTGGATCTGCATAAAAGGGGGTTGTTTCTCTCGTTTGATTCGGTACAACAGACCTTCTTCTCCGATGAACTCTGCAAAAAAGAAGCACCGTTAGCCTCGTCAAGGGGAGAAAGGGGTTCTCTCCTTGACCCGACTCTGGTGTGAGAATAAGTATGGGTTATGAAGAAGAAGATGTATTGTAGAAGTGTGTGTAACTTGAATTCATACCTGAGCAGTTCTCATATTTATAACCGGGAGTCTTTAGGCGGGAAAACCTGTTTAGTGAAAAGTTAACGGAAGATGCTAACCCCGTGAGCGGTTACATTTCCTTCCGTTTAAGCTTCTTGATCCGACGTGAATGCACACGGATCGCTGTTAGATCTATGGCTGGGGATATGCCACATGGAAAGTGATCAAGTGGAGATTACTCTCCAATTACATGCTATTGTTGTGATTTCAGCAGCGTCTGGGACAACGACACGTGTCCAGGCGGTTATAACCGTCTGGTGGTGCACGATTGAGTTTCTTCTAGAAGATTACTGCCATAATCTTGTGTGACTCTTTTATCGTGTGGTCACTAGTCACGTAAATAATATCCAAGTCTGGATATTATTAAGCGGAAGGGTTTAACTTGGGATTTTCATCCTTTGTTTATAGAGAAAGGCGCAAGGACTTATGATTTCCTTTTGGCGCGCAAGTGTTGACTGTTGCTTGTTTTTTGAGCCTTTCTTTTGTAAGACCAGTGCGTGGTCGCGCAAGGTCAAAAAGGCTGAAGAGTAAGGTTGTGGTATGGTCCCAAGTGCTTACTATAAGGTTTTTGGGACCTTACCCCTTCAAGTCCCCCAGTCTAGTGTTGCTCTTATGCAAGTAAGTGGAGCACTGGACTTATGAGAGGGAAATGCTTTTGTGGCGTGAAAGTAAGGAATCTTTTTTGAAAATATTTACTTTTGTTTTGCTGAGAAGATTTTAAAAATCTTTGACTTTAGGTGAGGGAGGTACAGTAAGGACTGTGTGACAGGCTGTCACTGTCAGGTACGCCTCATTATCCGTGGTTTACACGCGCGCGTGAGATCGCGTTTGTGTTGTTTGTCACTCGCCCCTGTCACTTGGGTAATTGTGATATCCGAAAAAGGTGCTATGGCAGTTACCGAGGCTTATTTATGGCGGTGAGTATATAAGGTTGCTTGAGTTGCCCAATTTTAATCGTTACGTTTGTTGAAAACTTTTCCCCTTCCTTTCTTCATTAGCTGTTTGAGAGAAATTTTTCCAATTCTTCTTCTTATGTCAATCGGAGAGTATCACGAAGATTTATCAGAGGAAATGCCTGCTGAACTTCCACCGCTGAAATGGCCTAAGGCAACTTTTGACGGCCTGGTTCAAAACCTCAGATTCCCGGAGACCTGGGGTGCCCGGTACCCCGAGGAGGGTCAGACGGCAGCAGATGCTCCGGCTGGGTACATTACTCTGTTTTGGGATTTCTTCTGCGAAGGCAATTTCCGTTTGCCTGTAACAAAATTTTTCCTTGAATTTCTTGATTTTTACAAAATTCACATCTCTCAATTGCATCCAATCGGTATGGTTAGGGTTAGGCATTTTGAGTTTGTATGCCAGTCGATGCGTATTGAGCCGACAGTTCTTCGATTCAGGGTTTTTCACCAGATGCACTGTACCCAAGGGTTTTACTCGTTTGTCCAAAGATCGTCTGCGAAGAAAATTTTACAGCATCCTCCAAAATCTTTCCATGACTGGAAACAAAAATTCTTTTTATCAAGGCAGGGGTGATTCCAATGAGGATGGTTCTAAGGGGAAAGGAAGACGTCCCTATTGACACGCTTCGGACCCCTGTTGACGAGAATTGGTACCAAGATCTGAAGGAGGTTCCTAACATTGTTTTGCCTGAGAAAGCCCTTGTTGGTGCTTGTATGAGTTTAAACTGGAAGATGGACTGGGACGACAAGCCGGTGTATACGGAGGAAGGTCATGGTATGAATGGGTTTCCCCTTTTTTGCCTTTCTCTTTTTTTTTTTGAACCTGCCTTCCTTCTTCTGCAGTTGATTCATTGTATGTTGTTGCATATAAGAGAGAAGGCGGAAGAATGGGTACCATTAAGAAGAAGCCTGATGAAGAGCTTTGGTACCATCGAATTGTGAGGAATTTCGTTCTTCCGCGGGATGCGGATTTGACCGCACAACCTGCTGCTGGTACTGGTAAGTGTTCCATTTACTCTTTTCCCTTACATGTTTTAGATATTTATGGATTCTGTTTTTCCAGAAGTCCCTGTTTCTCCTGTTCCCACAGAGCCGCCGCCTGTGGTTAATGAAGAACTCCCACCCTCTCCCCCGCGTGCCTCCATTGCTGATCAATCGAAGACTACCGAGGTTCCTGAGGGTGGCGTGGAGAAGACTGTTGAGACTGATAAGCCTATTGACGTTTATGTAGAAGCTGAGAAGGTTACTGAGCCAGGAATTATGGATGGTGTTGATAATCCACAAACTTCTGAAGTTGTTTCCCATGATCCGGAGAAAGAAAAAACTGTTGAAGTGACTCCTGCTTCAGTTTTTTCTCCTAAACCCTCTGATGTTTTGCCTGAGCGTGTTGAAAAGGTTACTGTTGAGGAGCAAGGCTCATTTTCTGGAACCGGCGAGGATTCTCCTATTCGCCCAGAGGAAACCCCGGGGGATTATTATTACCGAACTTATACAGAGAAAAATGCTTCCGAGCCACATGCCCCTGTCTGGAATTTGAAGAAAGGTGACACTTTTTCGGATTGGCGCGTGTGCCGGGATTGGTTGCAAGGAATATTTCCGCCGGGGGAAATTAAGTTCCAAGAGAGTCGTCAACACGAGCAAACTTATCATTCCTATCTTGAGGAAGTTGCTTCCCATTCTTCGACCACTTATCGCATAGTGCGCGAGTGGCACAGTATGCATAAAGAGTGGGACTCTTTCAAGACATCAAAGAAGAAACTTGCTGAGGATGAAAACCTATTCGCCCAGATGAAGGCTCGGTTAGAAGCTGATCAGGCTAAATTTGAAGCTGACCGAAAAACTGAGGAATGGTCAGTTGCGGGTTGGAAAAGAAAAGCGGAAGCTGAAGCCACCCTTCTTGCTGAAGAGTGCAAAAATTGGAAGAGAATTTGTGAGAAAGACAATGCTGAGAAGATGAATCTTCACAATGTCATCAATAATCTTAAGGCTGAGGTTGAAAGATTAAAGAAGCAGGATGCGGAGATAGAGAAGCTGAAAAAGGAGAAAGCTGAGGCAGAAGCTGCGCTGGAGGAGGCGCGTTCTCATAGGGAACATAGTGAGCAACGAGAGGTACACGCTTGCGCCACTCTTGTTCTTAGAGATAAAGAGTTAGAAGAACTTACTACTTTACTTTCTGACCAGGAACAACTTAAGAAGGATCTGGAGCTTGCGCATTCTGAGAAGAATGAAACCTCCCGCCGTTTGACTGAAGTTGAAGAGAAGCTGGAAAATTCAGAAACGGCGCGGGCTACAGTGGAAAGCGAGCTTGAACCTTTGAAGAATGATATGGCCTGGTTGAAAGATCGCGGTATTGCCTGTGTAAGTTTTCTTTTCTACTTTTCTTTGAAAAATGTTACTGTGCTTTTTTTTTGTTTATTCTGCCTTTATCTCCCATAGGTTGCTGAATCGGTGTTGAATTCTGAAGAGCTTGATAAGACGGTTGCGCGTTTTGTCATTGCTGCACGAAATGACGGGTACTCTCAAGGCTATGCTGAGTGTTCCCATCATGTGAATAGCGCGTTAAAGGTTGATTGGGATAGTAGCAAGTCTGCTACTTATGGTGTAAACACCAGCGCTGAGCTTTTAGCTTTGAAGACAGAGTTCAACAACTTACAGCTTCCTGTGATGGATCTTATAAACGTTGCGCTGCAATCTGAGGATCACGTGGTGCAATTAAAAGAAATCTTTCCGGATGAGGGTGAAGATTTAGCGTAGGTTTGTTTCTGAAATTGTTTTGAACAATTTGTTGTAGTATCTGGGATGTGTATCCCTTTTGTTGATGCGCTGTTGCGCAAGTAGCTAAAACACTGCAGTGTTTGGTAGCTTTTTGGAGCGTGTTTGTACGCTGAAAACAATATGTCATGGTTTTTAATTTTACAATATCTTGCATGAATATAATTACTTTGGTTGAGTAAGGCGAATAAAGTTGGTATAAGCTCATGTGTGAACGTTTGGTCGTTTGTGACGTAATCACTGACCGTTCATGAGGCTTTATTTTATTTTTACCATTATGTTTTTGCGCTTAGTAAAAGGAATTGCATGCACTTTGTAAAAGAAAAACACAAGAATGAAAAAACTTTGATGTTTATTCCTGGATAGGGCGCAGAGGCCATTACAAAGTTTTTTGATAAATATATGGGACTTAACTTACTCTATGTTCTGGTGCTATTTTGATAAGTCTTGTCTTTCCGCGCATATACCATAGAGTCTCTTCTCAGTTCTTTGCCCTTTTGCTTGGGCCCTCCTCTCCCCTAGTTATCTGTTTTTATCTCCTTGCGCACATTTTGAAGCAAATGTGTGAGTTCGCCGCTTTTGAGGGCTTTCTCTATTTCTGTGCGTAGGGAGATACAGTTGTTAGTGGTATGACCGCTGTCTTTGTGGTACTCACAGTACTGGGCAGGGTCTTGTCCACGCTTGTTTTTCATGGGGATCGGCGGTTTGAAATGGTAATCTTCTGTACTCAAAACTTCTGCGGGGGTTTTTGTTAAGGGAGTCCATTGCCTCTCCCTGTTCTTCTGTTTGTTTTCCCTTTGCGCAGTAAGTTTGTTGATCGTTGTTCGAGCATCCTCAGATGAATGGTTTCCTGAACCAGAGTCGCGCCATCCCTTCTTGTATTTTCTCCCACCATTTGAGCTTAAGTCGGAGGGTCGGTTATGTGGTGGTGGCGGCCTGTTAGTGGTCAGGTTCTTCTCTGTTTGAGCGTACACCTTGGCCACCGCCATAACCTTCTCCCAGCTCTTTGGGAGACCCTCTGTTCCGGATAAGACCTTTATCATATCATCGCAACGAACCGCGTACTTGAACTGCGCGCGAATTAGTTGCTCATGGACTCCCCCGATCTCCAGGACTTCTTTGTTGTACCGAGTGATGAAATCCTCTAGGCTTTCGTCGTCATGGCGCCATATGTTCATCACGTCGGATGTGTCTCGTTCAGATCGTCGCTGCTGACTGAAATGAGTCAGGAATTTCTTGCGCAGGTCTTTCCATGATGTGATGCTTCCGATGGGTAAATTATCGAACCAAATCCTTGCAGCGCCGGTTAGGATCTGTACGAACAGGTGACACCATAATGGTAGAGTCCAGCCCCCAACCAACCCTGCGCTTGTAAAAACCCTCAAATGGTCATCGGGGTCTGTCAACCCGTTGAATTTTCCCACGTTGGATGGTAATTTAGCTTTCTCAAGTGGAGCTAAAGCTATTTCCATGATGAACTTTGAATTTTCCGCTGCTTCCGCAGGTCGGTAAATCAAATCATAGTTATGTTCTGCCTCAGGGTTATAAACCGCACGAGGTCTGCATTTGTTGTGATTTGGCTGCAGTCGGTCGAACACACTTGTATTTTCACTTAAACGGTAAGTTGGAGCAGTTTCATCGGTGTGGGTATTTCTTTGAGAACCCAACCTATTGTGAACTGATTGTCTTCGGTGAGGATGCGATTCATCACGATACTCTCTTTGATGGCTCCCTGACTGGGTGTACTCATATTTTGATGTGGATCTGGAATAAACTTCTGTATTCTCGGTGTGAGATGGACCCTCTCGTTGAGAAGCATGAGCACGAGATCCTGGCCTTCGCGACTGAGTTTGAGGTGCAGTTTGTGCACACAGCTGTGTGTATACTGCATTCAAAGCACCTTGAGACCTAACATACCAGGAGATTGGAGTTTCTCCTAGAGGCAGACTTGAGTGAACAGGGTTTTCTGGTAACACCCCTGGAGTGACAGGTTCATTTACTCGGTTGGACTGAACCTCGTTGTCATTCGAGGCATCCTCTGGAATTCCTTCCACCTGAAAGTTGTTTCCGACGTTTCTTCCATATGCAAATGGAATCAACAAAGTGAATCGAAACGAGATAAAACTGAAAAAACAGAGGAATCGGTGGGCGCCAATGAAGAAACACTAGATCAACGACCGGAATCGAATAATCTAGAGGGTTTGGATCTGCATAAAAGGGGGGTTGTTTCTCTCGTTTAATTCGGTACAACAGACCTTCTTCTCCGATGAACTCTGCAAAAAAGAAGCACCGTTAGCCTCGTCAAGGGGAGAAAGGGGTTCTCTCCTTGACCCGACTCTGGTGTGAGAATAAGTATGGGTTATGAAGAAGAAGATGTATTGTAGAAGTGTGTGTAACTTGAATTCATACCTGAGCAGTTCTCATATTTATAACCAGGAGTCTTTGGGCGGGAAAACCTGTTTAGTGAAAAGTTAACGGAAGATGCTAACCCCGTGAGCGGTTACATTTCCTTCCGTTTAAGCTTCTTGATCCGACGTGAATGCACACGGATCGCTGTTAGATCTATGGCTGGGGATATGCCACGTGGAAAGTGATCAAGTGGAGATTACTCTCCAATTACATGCTATTGTTGTGATTTCAGCAGCGTCTGGGACGACGACACGTGTCCAGACGGTTATAACCGTCTGGTGGTGCACGATTGAGTTTCTTCTAGAAGATTACTGCCATAATCTTGTGTGACTCTTTTATCGTGTGGTCACTAGTCACCTAAATAATATCCAAGTCTGGATATTATTAAGCGGAAGGGTTTAACTTGGGATTTTCATCCTTTGTTTATAGAGAAAGGCGCAAGGACTTATGATTTCCTTTTGGCGCGCAAGTGTTGACTGTTGCTTGTTTTTTGAGCCTTTCTTTTGTAAGACCAGTGCGCGGTCGCACAAGGTCAAAAAGGCTGAAGAGTAAGGTTGTGGTATGGTCCCAAGTGCTTACTATAAGGTTTTTGGGACCTTACCCCTTCAACATGATTAACTGATAAATGCGATTTTATAAAGGTTTTTTTCTATAGCATGCGATTTTGTAGAAATAGAATCTGATGATGACTTTGAGGGCCCAATATCAACACTGATAAAAGTTAACAAAAATAGAAAAAGAAGGATAGTTGAAGAAAGTTCTGAAGAGGATGACATTGTTAAGAAACTCCCAAAAAAGAATAAAGATGAGAGGAAATCAAAGATCCAAACAAAAAAACATTCAAAAAAGGTGGAACCACTTAAAATAGGACATAGGGAATTCTTCAAATACAGCAACGAAGCAATACTACTGAGATGCCAACCTAAGTCATATATGGATACTGTGAGAAGATTTTCAAAAAAACAGGTTGATGATGTGAAAAATATGGGATTTGGAGCTATTGTAGATATCAATATCAACCATATTTCGACACGATTGGCATATTGGCTAGCCAAAAACTTTGATGAGAAGTTCGATACGCTAAACATAGGAAAACACCAAATAAAAATAACATCGGACATAGTTTACGTGGTATTTGGAATACCAAAGGGGCCAAAGCAGGTTGAAATAATAGTCGATAAGAGAAAAGTTAAAAAGCAGGAGAAAATTGAAAAGAGTAAAGAACCAGGAAATGCTATCAGGGATACATTCATCAGACAGTGGGGGGAAAACAGGAGAATTACCCATGGCTTAATTGCAGATACAATGGAAAATCAAAGAGATGGGGGGAGCCTGTTTAAATTAAATTTCCTGGTGTACTGGATGACGTTCTTTGCGGAGATTACAAAGGCAACAACTGCAAATGATAGATGTTTGCTTGGTGTAGAGGCTGTTGAGGAAATACAGAATCTAGATTGGTGCTCATATCTACTTGACACTTTGCGTCGTAGACGAGCGGGCTGGAAGAACTATAAAATACAGTTCGTGGGACCTGTTGCCTTTCTTACGGTATGCATTAGTACATTTCATAACATATTTAAAAAACTAGTTTGTTTTGTCATATAATTAAATGATCTTGCAATTTATACAGCTTCTATACACACATGAGTACAACAAGAGGATTAAACTGTTTGAAAAAGTCATGGAAATACCAATTATTCGTTATATCACATCTTCGGAGATTGATAAAGTCGAAGAGAATATTTCGGATAACGGACCTGTGTGGACATCAAGTGAGAGTGAAGAAGAAGAAGAAAATGAAGAAGAAAATGAAGAAGAACAGGGTCGTTCAACGGAGGAGTATACACTACGACCACCAGTTGACACCACAATAAGCTACAAAAGAAGGACTGCACGTGCAGTACAAAATGTAGAAATCGGGGAAGAGCCAAACGATAACGAGAACATTGATGATTTCATGGATTTCAGTTTTGAGATCCGTGAAATGTCTCAGTTGAACCTTGAGATGGGAGTTGGAACACAAACACAGAAAATGATGGATTATTACAACACTCCTGTACAACTTTCACCATCGGTAATCTACGACACAGCACACGAACAAGAACGAGAGGCTTCGAAAACCAACAAAAAGGTAAGCGCAAAAAATATTAATTTCACTTAATCCATTTATATTTAACAATTCAATTAATAGTATCTTAACTTGAAAAATATTACAGAACCTGTTGAAAAAATGAAAGCGAATGTCAAAAAATACCTTAAAATGGTTCAAGATGTTCAAGGGATGAACAACTTAGTTTTAGAAGCAAAAACTAAGTGTTTTTGGGATCCGGAGATTATGGAGGCCTGTAAGCAGTGGTATGAGACACTTCGGAATAATCCCATTTGTGTGCCGCCTGATTCGGTTCAAGAGCATGAAACTTCACCCTCTCATGTTCATCAAGAGCCTGAAAATCCAGCTTCTGAAGTTCATCATGAAGAAACTACAAACGAAGAAGGTAGACATGATGAAGAAGCTCAAAAAGTAATATCAAATGTTTTGGTACAAATGGCATCAGAAGGTAAAACACATGCGATTTCAATATTAACACATGTGAAATTATGTAAAAAAATCACTATTTTTTATGCACATGCGAAACCTAAAAAAACACATGCGATTTCTTCCAAAAGAATTCAAATTGATTTCGCATGCAATGACATGTATACCGTGCGATTTTAATTCTGATGTATTAAAATTCAATAATTTGTATCTATAGGGGTACTGCAGCCAGATGAGGAAGGATTGATAAGTAAAGATGATGGAGGAGTGACAGACACCTTTATTGCAAACATTCAAACTGTCGAAACGGGGGTATACGCTTACAAACCACCTGCCAAAGGTAAAAAAACACTTTATATTAGAAAACAATAAAAAGCACGGCATATTATATGTCTTAACTTACTCTGGCCTACAGAAAGCGGTGAAAAGAAACTGTTATCGAGGAAACTGTGAACTTGGCAGAATCTACACAAAACATTCAACAAAAAGTTCAAGAAACTACACAAAAAGACCCTTAACAACCCGATTCGAGAATTGAAGCTGAGAAGGAACCGGAAGTTGAATGCCCTCAGGTGACGGCTGAGGAAATGCAGTCTGTTGAGTTGCTTTTGAGCCTGGGACCCAGCCTGGAAGAAAATAAAGAAAAAAAACCAACTAGGGGGGAGAAAAAACTCAAAGCCAAAGCAAGTTCCGCAACAAGTTCTACCAAAAGGGTTAAATTAACTGCTTTATAAGACAATAGAAGCTGCCAAAGTTCGAGCTGAGAAAAGATGTGCAGAGCTTGGAGACAAATTTTGTTCCCCTTACTGCAAGAGAGTGGTAAACATGCACGAAGCACTCTTGAATCAAGAATTGAGTGTGATCCGATATACATTTGCTACATTTGCAGGCATAGAGTAAGTAAAATAGTTATATCAACAAACATCTAAAATATATATACACAACAATATTAATTATTTATTTTTTTGGCTGGCAGAGATGAATTTTACCGATAAAAAACTGAGGTTGCAACATTCAAAGCTATATTTGAAAGCTTCTACAGGGGTCAGTACGTAGCATCGAACGGAATAGATGCATTTGTGGATGTGCTAAACCTTGAAGAGAAAAAGAGGGATAGGAAATCATCACCATACAGACTCTTCTTGTTTAGCACAATGATGGTATGTTTTGATAAACATTTTGGAACTTGAAATTATAACAGTAAATGCATATTCAATGATTTCGCATGCTATTTATAGCTAAATCACATGTAGAATAAGAGACTTTTTCTGTGAAAACAAAAAAATAACATTTCTCATACTGTTGTAATTTCGCACGTGGTATACATACTATTCGCATGTGAAAATATCCATTGTTTGGATAACTTTTAATACAATACTTAACTTTGATTCTAATTAGATAACAGTAAATGCATATTCAATGATTTCGCATGCTATTTATAGCTAAATCGCATGTAAAATAAGAGTTTTTCTGTGAAAACAAAAAACAACATTTCTCATACTGTTGTAATTTCGCATGTGGTATACATACTATTCGCATGTGAAAATATCCATTGTTTGGATAACTTTTAATACAATACTTAACTTTGATTCTAATTACATAACATACAGCCGGATATCTTTTACGACGAGAAGAAATACACAGACAACCAACGACTAAACATATTTGCCTCAAACTTTGAAGACATCATACTAAAATATGAGGTAAAAAAACTTGATTAGGTTGACTTGGTGTTTATTCCGGTACTTCAAGGTGACCACTTCTATGTCTTGTGCTTCCACTTGAAAACCGGAAAAATTGAGCTGATTGACACTTCAGCAGCTGAACAAGAGTTTAAGGAAAGATACAAGGGGCTTCCAGACACAATGGTAATACAAAAACTTATACATATACGTGTTAAACATTATGTAAAAGCTACTAACACAATGTTGCTATCTTACAGAGAAGGGTATTGGTTTTATACCTACGAAAGGCTTTAAAACCAACACCGGCTATAGAAGAACTTGCAACCTCAGTTATAGAAAGAAAAGCGATGGATTGGAGGACGAAGAATAACGGCGTAGACTGTGGAGTGTTTACGATGCGTCACATGGAAACATACAAAGGAGACAAAATACCATGGGTGACTGGATTTGTGAAAGAAGATGAAGTAAACAACAGACATAAATCACAACTTCATCTCCTAAGGCACAGATATCTCAGTAAAATCATTCTATCCGATCACAATATTCATCTTCAACGGATAATTAAAAAGGCAAATGATTTCGATAAAAGGCCAGACAAAGAAAGGTATATGAGAGATTTGGATAAGATAATCCCAGATAGGATGAGTAGATATTTTGGAAAGCCAAAGTAAACTTGTTTGATGTTGTATTTATGTTAAATATTTAGACTTGTTATATAACATTAGTGTTTTTAATTTCGCATATATTATGTTTAAAATCGCAAATTTGACACTGAATTATTACAATTTGGAAATAAATAGGTGAATATAAACATGCGAAATAAAAAATCCATTCCATAACACAACATGCGAATTTATTGAAACATGCAAAACTTGGATATTTTATTAAAACAAAGCACTAAAATAAACAAAAGTTCATTCAAAAGATGAAAGAAACTCCATTTTCATCTTCATCGAGCATCTTAAGACAGTTATTGCATCGGCCAACTCTTTCAAATGTTTCTCATCCCTCTCACCCAAATCCACCATAAACATAACAACAATTTCTTTAAGACTACTCACTTGCATCTGAGATAGCAAGTTCAAAATTTCTTGCGTTCTCTTCATGTTTTCTGTTACATGAGAAATGTTGGCCTCCAACATCTCTTGACATGATCGATCCTCTTGAATTTGTTCCTGAATCCTTTTCCTCAAAGCCTGCTTGATACTTGGTTCAGAAGAAGAGGATGTTGATAGATCTGCCATTTTTAATAGGATGTTTGAAATAGTGATAAAAATATAAAATATATAATAAAAGAAAAATTATTGATATGAATTATTGAACTGAATTATTTGATTTCAATTATTGATCTGGTTTATGAAACACACTGTGTGAAAATAAATATAATTATTTTTAAAGCTTGCGAAATAAATAGCTATATTTGATAAATACTTTCTAGTTTGCGAAATATCGAACTTAAATATGCGAAATTAAATATTAAACTTCATTGTGTGCGAAATGTCCACCTTAAACATGTGAAATTATACAAATGATCCATTCTTAACTACCTAGTCTATGTTAAAAACACCACATGCGATATATCAAACAACACATGCGATATGGTAAACCCAACAAATAAAACCAGAAACAACTTATCTTCAAACCTCATTAAACTCTAATAAAATGAAAAAAGCTTCAAAACAAATAAAACCCAGAACTCAACCTAATAAACCTATTATGAAAAACCAAAATCAAAAAAATCCTAAATGACAAATCCAGCATTTTCAGAAAAAATCGTGAATCTGGGTTCGGTGAGGAATCAATAAAAAACCTACAAATCGAATTGATACGAACAATAATTAAATGGACGGTTACGAAACGAACTCCATATCTGCTTCCTAGTTGATGGAATTCCCTGATTAGCACTTAGATGTTCGAATAGAATGTCTGATATACCCTTATTTAATTAAATTGAATCCGGACACGTGTATGGCTGTGGGTAGCGCGTACATAATGTACGATAAGGAGATTTGTACCATACCCTTTACCTATATATATATATATATATATATATGGAGAAGATCATGCGAGAACCACCTCTTATTGCGAGAACCAATGTGAACACAACAAAAAATGCCTAAAAATAGCTAAAAATCACACAATTTTTTTTTATATTTTTTTATATAAAAATCAATACTTTTCGAAGCAAAAAAAAAAAAAATTAAAAATTTTTAAATTTTTTTTTTGCCACTAAAAGTAGCGATTTGAGCATAAAAAATATTAAAAAAAAAATTTAGATTTTTTTTTTATTTTTTTAGATTTTTTTAAAGATTTTTTTAGGTTTTTTGGGGGTTTAGTTTTTAGCATTTTAGCTGGGGGGGGGGGGGGTTAGGTTTTTTTTAGGTTTTTTGGGGGTTTTAGTTTTTAGCATTTAGCTTGGGGGGGGGGGGGGGTAGGGGGTTTAGGTTTTTAGGGGGGTGGGGGTTAGGTTTTTTTAGGTTTTTTTTAGCTATTTTAGGTTGTGTTCACATTGGTTCTCGCGGTTCTCGCAATAAGGGTGGTTCTCGCATGAACTCTTCCCTATATATATATATATATATATATATATATATATATATATACACAGACAAATCACAACCATCTTTCTCTCATCTCTTTCTCAATTCTCTCTCATCTACCATCATCGAGACACCGACACCACTGTTCCCTACCACCTCCACCACCACCATTCCCCACCATGGCACCACTTCCACAACCACCTTCACATCTTTCTCACTCTCTCCCTCTTCTTTTCCCTACTCTATCTCTCTCCAACCACCATAACCCCCAACTTCAACTTCACCACCATGATTACTCACCTACAACTCTCATTTGATATAACACTAAAGCCTCATAATCAGAACCACCCCCCAAATATCACCTACAACCACCACCTTCCAATTTACCACTCGTGAACCTTAGATCTCGAATTTCAGGTATGTTCACCTCGGTCGGAGATGAACAGAGGGTAAAGAGGAATGGGTTTGGTTGCGATATTCAAGAGGCTTAGAAGGTAGAAAAAGGTGCGGGGTCATCGTTGTCACTGCTGTCGCCAGAGTGGTGGTAATCGAACTGGTTTGATTTATGTTTTACAATGATGATGATGGCGGTAGTGTTGGTTGATGATGTGGGTGAGTGGTAATAGGTGGTGATTGGAGAGAGAGGGAGAGAGAGTATAGAGAAGAAGAGAGTATTGAGAGAGAGAGAGAGAAAGATGTGAAGGTGGTTGTGGAGGTGGTGCCGTGGTGGGAAACGGTGGTGGCGGTCATGGTAGATGAGAGAGAAGAGAGAAAATGGAGAGATGAGAGAGAGAGATAGCTGTGATGTGTCTGTCTATATATATATATATTCTTAAAAAAACATAATTCTTTATTATATTTTATAGAGTAAACATTATAAATTAAAAAAAACATGGATGAAACCTAAAAAAAATCTCATTTAACAGAACTTTTTAACCAAGTTAGTCTCTTGGATGAAATGGCAAAAAATGCCAAACGTGGAGGGCAATATGGCACAAAAAAGTTGTTTTAGAAAAAAACTGGCAAACATGCCTAAACCTTAGGCACGATTTTAGCAATATACTATTATATTTAAATAGTACATCAAAATTCATTTTTACCAAAAAAGTATCTTGACGACTATGTGTGTTAACTGATTACATTACATTTATTCAAGACGTGTAATACACATGTTTATTTAACTCGTGCAATACATCGGTTTTTAAATACGTAACTTTATTATTACTTAGTATATAAAAATATATTTAATCAACCCGTGTAATACACAAGGTTCTAACATAGTCATAATAATAAATAACACCAACTATTGAAATTTTTACACGACCCATCCTGGGGCTCGGTTCGTCTTCCCAAACTGAGCTGTTTCACATAAAAGTGTACAATATACACACAAATTACAACAACCATACCTGTAAATCCTATAAACACAAAAGCTATTGGTAGGACATGTAAGCAAACTATACCTGTACTGTACCCTGGGGATAGAAAAGGTGTTTCCAGAGAGATCCATGGCTCCAATTTTATTCTGGTTGTTAGTACAGTATGTCTATCACCTTCGTCAATCTGAACCGTAGCAGAAATAGAAGAGACCTAGACTTTATGTTACATGTTGTAGTTAAAAGGGCAAGGTGGCAATCTTGTAAATAAGGATAAATCCTTATAACCTTGTGCCTATAAATAGGAGCTTTAGGTGTTTCATTAAGAACTTTTGGCATTTAGGGGCTTTGAAGATCTAGAGCTTAGAGAGAGAAAGTTTAGAGAGAGAAAGTACGTTGTACGTGATTCAGGTGCTGTACGATTTCAGATCATTCTATAGAATCACGATTATATTACGTCTTGTGTGTTTCGGTCACGTTCGTGTACGGATTCCGCACGTCACACGTTCGGTTCGCAATCGTTACGGAGTGAAAACCGGTCCTAACAAGTTGTCACACCCCAACCGATGGCGGAAACATCGGGGCATGGCACTGAGCGAAACAGATTGTCCAGAAGTTTCCATAACAATTATCAATACTATTCAATTTAAATAATACGTCCCATACCGTATCTCAAACAGCAAAATAATTATTACAGACAAAATCCAGGCAAATATTCTGTTCCGACAACTCAGATTTAAATAGACAACAATTGTTTATCTGCTTCTAGAGACCCTTAGTTTGACCACTACAGACAACTATTTGTTGGGCTCTAAAGCTTTATTCTAGCTTCAAATTCCTACCAAGTGTGCGTCCTAAGCACCTGTCACATACGTTAAAATAATTTCAATACATAAAATGTAAAGGTGAGCATACAAGTTTGATAATATCATATAGAGTTCGAATTCGTTTACGCATAACCAGCACGTACACATCGTGAAATGAAGCACGTTAGTTATCGACATAGATCCATCGATACCAATGACTGCGGGTTGACTGCCCGAGGCAGTTCGCAATACATGATTACCACCGTAATCCATGCAAGTAATGGTCCTTAACAACTCCCGTGTGAACGGGTGCTGAGTCCAAACTATAGTACTATCGTTGTTAAGGCAGGTAGACAGCATTCCATGTGTAAACATAACAAACAAGCATTCATAAGCCACGTATAACATGCATTAACGGTTAGCGTTCAAATAGTATTGAGTAGTGTGATTGTTGTAGTTTGAATATTCGTAACGTATGTAACACCCAAAAGTGCGTAAAGCAAAAAGGGATCGAGTATACTCACAGCGATTAATGGATTGAGGGGAGCGCTTAGCGAGTAAGGTTAGCCTGAATAGATTCGATAGCATAACGATAAGTGACGTTTTACGCGTCAAATGGTGCAAAGTGCAAAAAGGGTCGGATAGTGGTTCGATCGGATGGTAATCCGATCGGAAAGTAATCCGTGCGGATAACAATCCATTCGGATGGTCATCCGGTCGGACGGCTTGTCCGGTAGGATGACGATTCGAGTGGATTGTTTCTTCCTATGAGAAGAATGTGTTTGTGTATGATGGCTTGACTTTTGAAGTTTTCGTTGTAGTATTTTGAAAGCATTGGAGTATTTCTATCCATCAAGTCGTTCGATCGGATGGTGGGTCGTGCGGATGACAATCCGTTCGGATGGTCATCCGGTCGGACGGTGGTTCGGTCGGACGGTAACCTAGCGGTGAGATTACTTAGTGTAGGCAAGCTCTAAGCAGAAGTGTCACTCGATCGGATGTCCATCCGATCGGGTGGCAGCTCTGGTAATGAAAATGTTGAAAATTGTTTAAGTCTTTAAAGTCTTAGTATCTCATGATCCGAATAGTAATCCAATCAGATGGTCGTCTGATCGGATTGCAATTCGTTCAATACTCAAACTTCGGATGAGGTTGCTTAAAGGTGGGACCCAAGTGTGATCCGTTCGGATGACAATCCGTTCGGATGACCTATCCGATCGGACAGCAATCCGTTCTGATTGTCCTGTTCGTCCTACACTTGGTCGTTTTGATGGTTTGTCGTTATGTCGAGACACTTTGACAACATGTTAGCCAACAGTACCCCTAGTTCGACCCAGATGACCAACCCGACCAGGGATCACCCTAGTCCGGTCGGTTACCGGCTCGAGACGGTTGTTCTTGATTAACCCGAAATCGGTAGTATCGTGGGTAGGATCTGGATCTTGAGCTAGTACAACACTATGATAGAGTAGAAGACTAGATCAGGGTCGGATCCTATCGGCTTTGAGTACATTGAGTGCAAAAGAGTTGAAAGAAAGTTAAAAACCATCTTTCAATCCTCTTTCACCACACTTGTGTCGAGATCTTTACCAGATCTTTGTGGCAATCTGTTAGATCTAAGTTGTTCTTGGTGGATCGAGGCCAAAACATGAAGTTCTTGAAGAACACATGATGACATCATCCTAGAACACCCGGAATCTAGTGATTTCACGGTTAAAAGTTAAGATTTAAAAGATAGAAAGGTGTAGGAGTGCGTGTAGATCAAGAAAGTACAAGATTTAGGACAAGATCTTACCTTGATCGAGAGAAATCAAAGAAAAGGTGGGGAGCACGAGCTGTTCGGACAGGGGGTTTCCAAAATTAGAAAGAATGATAATGACAGGGTATTTATGTAACACCCCGAAAATATAAATCCTTATATTAAAAAAATTCTAATGAAATGACAAACAAGAATTTACCAACTAGGAACTTAACCTAGTTAAATTCAAGTCTTGAAATAATTCATAATATGGTTAAAATACTTAAACTTAAAGGAAAATCATAGTTAAGGGTTTAAACTTGTCAAAAGTGAAAGATAATTTCTAATAGTAACAAAACCAAACCAAACACACCAAAATTGGTGTGTCTGGTCGATCAAGAGAAGGGGGCGACACAGGGGATTTTCCAAACCCTAGCTTCACACCAAAATCTACTAAATTGAAGCCTCAAATCCGTTTCAAATCGAATTCTAAACATAAATTAGTGATCACCTCGTCATAGGGATCAAAAGGTATGTATAATTTTGATATTTTGATTCACCATAAATTCTAGGTTAATGGTGAATAACTGAAATTGAACCTAGATATGTCATGCATGAATGAATCTTGAAGTAATATGTTGTTTAGGATTAAACCCTAGATGATTATTGTGAAAAATCATTGCATGTTACTTGAAGAAATTACAATCACCATTGAAGGTGATTTATGATATTGTAAAGATTAGACAAGCACTAGGATTATGAATTTTAATCTAGTGAAAAGCTGAATAGTATGAGGAAATTCAGTAATTTGAATGTTTAAATGTGTACAAATTGCTTAATTAAAGTGAAATTAGATGTTAAATTGCAAGTCATGAACTTAGTAATGATTGTAGAAAAATCTGACTCGTTAGGTGTTCGTTGAAATGCCTAACTGAGGATTTAAATGTTAGAATAAGAGGAAAACGCAGATTTAGTCATGACTCATAATGATGTGATTATGGTCATGAAAGAGTTCTAAACAAGTTGTAAAACTGAATTTTCTAGGCAAAGAGTCCGGATCATCAAGCGGACAAGCCGGAGGGAATTCACGGGGGAAAGGCGTGCTCTAGAGGTACGGAATGTATCGTTTTGTTACATTATGCCTATTTGTTAGCTTTATGTAGACATTTTGAACATGATAATCGAAATTACTAATATGTCACGAATATGACTAGTATCTTGAATAAGTGATAAACATGGTTTTCTTGTATGCCCTGAATGGTGCTTAAATCAGCATTCAAACGGGTCAAAACAAGCTTGTAGGTTGTTCCGTAGTCATTCTCTTGAAAGAATAGTCAAGTCAAATCTTGGATATGGGTAATTAGTTTAGTCACTTTATAATTGTATGTGAAAATAAGCTGTTTCGATACATGAAAAGAATTAGCAAAGCTGAAAATAGAACAAGAAAAACTGATACAGCGACCACCGTAAATTACGGTGGAACCGTAATTTACGGTGGCAATTAATCTGTTACGATGGGATTCAACTGATTTACGGTAGGCCTCAATAGTTTACAAACCACCGTAACTTACGGTGTCACCGTAAGTTACGGTGGAGCCCAGTTAAAGTTTTAAACTTGATTTTCCTGAATACGTTTTCGGACCTAGTTTTGAACACGTAAATTCCAAGAATCATAATACTAATGTTTGTCTAAAATGTTGAGTATCAGGTATTCTGATAGAAGGATGATGATCAAGTATATGTATCCGAACCGAACACTCAAACCAACGCTTCCGCACTCGATCTTTTGTTTTAAAACTATGTAAACAATTGTAGTTTCTGTTTGAAAATGGTTTCATAGGATCAACATGTGAATGTTGTGTTTAGTTATAATTTTCAAGTCTTGTTCTTTTTGTAAACTCCAAATTTTAGCATAAATGCAAAGTCTTATGTTATTAAATCTAGTATTATAAGCTGGGTCTTACAAGTTGGTAATCAGAGCTCAAGGTTGTCAATAAGTGTTGGGTTCAAGCTTGATCGATCTTCCGGTAAGGACTAACTTATTTTGTTAATAAATTATGTACTACATAGAGAACGAGAAATGAACAAATATGCATGAAAATGAAAAGTGTGTGTAAGCTCACTCAAAAAACAAGAAATGCATGAAACAAGAATGATTAAATCAAGTTACGAACTTGATTGAATTGAAACAAGAATGATTAAATCAAGTTACGAACTTGATTGAATTGAAACAAGAATGATTAAATCGAGTTATGAACTTGATTAAATCAAAACAAGTAAAGCATGTGTTATAAATGGAATGTTTAACAATCTATGTAAACATTTCAGAAATAGAGATGGCTGATGGAGGTAATGATAATGCGGTGCCAAGAGTCACCGAACAAATGAGGGAAGTGATTGCCGAAGAGGTTGGAAAGGCGATCGAAAACAGTTTGTCAGGCTTTATTGATAAAATTCAAAACACAGTTTTATCAATAGTAGAAGAGAGAATCAAGAAATTGGAAGATGATTCCAATTCAGCAAAGGAAAAGCATGGTGGACGAAAGCCTTGTTCATACAAGGAATTCATGGCCTGTAAACCACCAATATATAATGGGGAGGTTGATCCAATTGTGTGCCAACGATGGCTAAGTGATATCGAAGGAGTATTCGAGAGAACTCATTGTGATGAAAATGACTACGTAGCTTATGGTACGGGTCAATTAAGAGGTCAAGCGAAAGACTGGTGGGATAACAAAAAGAAGGAGATTGGAAGTGAAGCGGGTAAGGCCATGACATGGGAGGAGTTTAAGACGCCGTTTCTTAAACACCATAGTCCCAAAGCGGTCATAAATAGAATCAAGGAAGAGTTCATGCAACTCAGACACAAGGGTGAATCCATAGACAAGATCACGGGGATGTTTATGGACAAGATAAAGTTCTGTGATGATTTGGTGACAAATGAAGAACAAAAGGTCTATTACTACCATAACATGCTAAGCGCGGAGTATAGAGAGTTCATAACCCCTTTAAAATACGAGACCCTTACCGAGATTGTCAATGCTGCTCGGGAAAGGGAGATCGAACTGAAGAAGAGCATAGAACGGGGTGAACGAAGGGCACAAGATGTGAATCCAAGCCCTACTAAGAAGGCACGAACAAACGAAAGCACAAAGAAATCAGATACGAAAGGCGGGTCGCCAAGTTGCAGAATCTGCGGGAAGGGTCATAAAGGCGAATGCCGTTACAAGGATAAGCCTTGTCCCATATGCAAGAAGACGGGACATATGGCTATATCATGCCCGGAGAAAGTGACGGTTTGTTACAACTGTTATCGAACGGGTCACAAGAAGTCGGAATGCCCGGAACTGGTTGGAAAGAAGGATGGGCAGGAATCGAAAGGTGAAGCCCCGAAAGCAAAGGCAAGATCTTTTCAACTAACCGCCGCAGAAGCAAAGGTTGAACCTGACGTGGTATCAGGTATATTTGCTGTAAATTCAATTCCTGCACACGTGTTATTTGATACGGGTGCGAATAAATCCTTTGTTTCATATGGATTTATTCGACATCCTTCATTTGTTCTAACAAAATTACCTGTGCCCTTAGAAGTAGAGATAGGTAATAACAAGAGCTTTATTGTTTGTGATGTATGTAAAAACTGTAAACTGAGCATTGACGACGAAGAATATTTGATAAACCTGATTCCGATGTCAATGGGAGAATTTCAAGTAGTCGTTGGGATGGATTGGCTATCTCAACACCATGCAAAGATCGTGTGTTTTCGTAAAGAGATAAAACAAACATCTCCGAGCGGGAAACACGTCACCATTTATGGCGAAAAAGGAGGCAACCCTATAGTATGCTCAATGTTGAAAGCTCACAAGCTTATGAAGCGAGGATGCAAGGCATTCATAATATACGCTAATGAGCCCGAAAAAGAATCACGAAAGATTGGAGAGGTACCGGTAGTACGAGATTATGAAGATGTGTTTCCGGAGGATTTACCGGGAATACCGCCTGAAAGGGAAGTAGAGTTCGGGATCGAATTGATTCCGGGCGCGAAACCCGTAGCAAAAGCCCCGTACCGACTCGCACCGTCGGAATTACAAGAGCTGATGTCCCAAATTCAAGACCTGCTTGACAAGGGATTCATAAGGCCGAGTGTGTCTCCTTGGGGCGCACCGGTATTGTTCGTGAGAAAGAAAGACGGGAGCATGCGTATGTGTATCGATTACCGGGAGTTAAACAAACTCACGGTAAAGAACCGATACCCGCTCCCGAGGATAGATGATTTATTCGACCAACTACAAGGTGCGAACTGGTTTTCAAAAATTGACCTTAGATCGGGGTATCACCAACTAAAGGTCAAAGAAGAAGATGTGCCGAAGACGACTTTCCGCACGAGATACGGACATTACGAGTTCCTCGTGATGTCATTTGGACTAACAAACGCACCCGCGGCTTTCATGGACCTCATGAACCGGGTTTGTAAACCAATGTTGGATAAGTCGGTCATCGTGTTTATCGATGATATCTTGGTGTATTCGAAAAGTGAAGCTGAACACGCACACCACTTACAAGAAGTGTTAGAGACACTTAGACGAGAGAAGTTGTATGCAAAATTCTCTAAATGTGCCTTTTGGTTACGAGAGGTACAATTTCTTGGCCACGTAATAAGTGCCGACGGAGTATTGGTGGATCCGTCAAAGATAGAGGCAGTGTCAAAATGGAATCATCCGAAGAACCCTTCAGAAATTAGAAGCTTTTTGGGGCTTGTGGGATATTATAAGAGATTCATTCAAAATTTCTCCAAGATTGCGTCACCGCTAACAAAGCTAACACGGAAGAAGGAAAAGTTCATTTGGGGTGCTGATCAAGAGAAAGCGTTTCAAACGCTAAAAGAAAAGTTAACTCAAGCTCCGGTACTGACATTGCCGGACGGAGTCGAAGACATGGTGGTTTATTCGGATGCTTCATTATCGGGTCTCGGTTGCGTGTTGATGCAACGGGGCAAAGTAATAGCCTATGCCTCGAGACAATTGAAGATACACGAGAAGAAATATCCCACGCACGATCTCGAGTTGGCAGCGGTGGTATTTGCATTAAAAATATGGAGGCATTACTTGTATGGGGTAAGTGCACCATATTCACCGACCACAAGAGCTTGAAATACTTCTTTGATCAGAAGGAGTTAAATATGCGACAAAGGCGATGGCTGGAAACGGTGAAAGACTACGATTGTGAGATACATTATCACCCCGGAAAAGCAAATGTGGTAGCGGACGCTCTAAGCAGAAAAGCGGACTATGTCCCAATACGAGTGAGGTCGATGCAACTCGTGGTGACCTCGGGTATACTTGAACGTATTCGAGAGGCACAGTTAGAAGCAGTAAAAGAAGAAAATTGGAAGAAAGAAAGAATAATCGGTCAATTGAAAGATTTGTCGGTTGGGAATCACGGGTTGAAGACTCGATCCGAAAGAATATGGTTCCCACATACTTGTGGAGTAAAGGCGCTATTACTTAATGAAGCTCATAAATCCCGTTATTCGATTCATCCGGGTGCAACCAAGATGTACAATGATTTGAAACAAAATTATTTGTGGCCCGGAATGAAGAGGGACGTGGTGAAGCATGTGGAAAAATGCTTGACATGTTTACAAGTCAAGGTGGAGCACCAGAAACCATACTGCAAACTCCAACCGTTAGAAATTCCGGTTTGGAAATGGGAACATATTACAATGGATCTGTTAACCAAGTTGCCAAAAACGAATCGTGGTTTTGATGCCATATGGGTAGTGGTGGATAGATTGACGAAAAGTGCTCATTTCATTCCGATTCGTGAGACTTATACGTCAGAAAAGATGTCAGAAGTTTATACCAATGAAATCATAGCACGTCATGGGGTGCCGGTGTCCATCGTGTCTGATAGGGATACCCGGTTTACTTCGAATTTCTGGCGAGATTTCCAAGAGCAAATGGGGACCAAATTGTTCATTAGCACTGCGTACCATCCTCAAACGGATGGACAAAGTGAAAGAATGATACAAACATTGGGGGACATGCTACGGGCGTGTATAATCGACTTTGGAGGCAGTTGGGATGTTCACCTACCGTTAGTCGAGTTTTCGTATAACAACAGTTACCAATCTAGTATTAAGATGGCACCATACGAAATGCTTTACGGTAGGAAGTGTCGAACCCCGATATGTTGGGGTGAAGTGGGACCACGTGAACTCGCCCACCAAGATATAGTACGAGCCACGAATGAAAAGATCGATATAGTTCGGGCATACTTGAAAGCGGCTCAAGACAGACAAAAGGCGTATGCTGATAAAAGGAAAAGACCAATCGAATTTCAAGTTAGTGACAGGGTCATGCTAAAAGTTTCCCCATGGAAGGGCGTTATTAGATTCAGAAAAAGGGGGAAGCTAAGCCCAAGGTTTATTGGGCCGTTTAAAATTATCGGGAGGGTTGGCAAGGTAGCTTACCGTCTTGAATTACCAGAAGAGTTAAGTGGAATTCATAGCACGTTCCATGTATCACAATTAAGAAAGTGCCTAGCAGACGAAACGACCTATATCCATTACGATGATATCGAAGTGGATAATAGTCTAAATTATGCGGTGAGACCGGTGGAGATTTTAGATAGAAAGGTCAAACATTTACGAAATAAACAAATTGACCAAGTTAAAGTCAAATGGGAGCATAGGAAAGGTTCGGACACTACGTGGGAGTCCGAAGAAGAGATGCGACGTCTTCACCCTACTTTATTTGGTACGCAATTCGGTTTCGGGGACGAAACCCTTTTTAAGGGGGGTGAACTTGTAACACCCCGAAAATATAAATCCTTATATTAAAAAAATTCTAATGAAATGACAAACAAGAATTTACCAACTAGGAACTTAACCTAGTTAAATTCAAGTCTTGAAATAATTCATAATATGGTTAAAATACTTAAACTTAAAGGAAAATCATAGTTAAGGGTTTAAACTTGTCAAAAGTGAAAGATAATTTCTAATAGTAACAAAACCAAACCAAACACACCAAAATTGGTGTGTCTGGTCGATCAAGAGAAGGGGGCGACACAGGGGATTTTCCAAACCCTAGCTTCACACCAAAATCTACTAAATTGAAGCCTCAAATCCGTTTCAAATCGAATTCTAAACATAAATTAGTGATTACCTCGTCATAGGGATCAAAAGGTATGTATAATTTTGATATTTTGATTCACCATAAATTCTAGGTTAATGGTGAATAACTGAAATTGAACCTAGATATGTCATGCATGAATGAATCTTGAAGTAATATGTTGTTTAGGATTAAACCCTAGATGATTATTGTGAAAAATCATTGCATGTTACTTGAAGAAATTACAATCACCATTGAAGGTGATTTATGATATTGTAAAGATTAGACAAGCACTAGGATTATGAATTTTAATCTAGTGAAAAGCTGAATAGTATGAGGAAATTCAGTAATTTGAATGTTTAAATGTGTACAAATTGCTTAATTAAAGTGAAATTAGATGTTAAATTGCAAGTCATGAACTTAGTAATGATTGTAGAAAAATCTGACTCGTTAGGTGTTCGTTGAAATGCCTAACTGAGGATTTAAATGTTAGAATAAGAGGAAAACGCAGATTTAGTCATGACTCATAATGATGTGATTATGGTCATGAAAGAGTTCTAAACAAGTTGTAAAACTGAATTTTCTAGGCAAAGAGTCCGGATCATCAAGCGGACAAGCCGGAGGGAATTCACGGGGGAAAGGCGTGCTCTAGAGGTACGGAATTTATCGTTTCGTTACATTATGCCTATTTGTTAGCTTTATGTAGACATTTTGAACATGATAATCGAAATTACTAATATGTCACGAATATGACTAGTATCTTGAATAAGTGATAAACATGGTTTTCTTGTATGCCCTGAATGGTGCTTAAATCAGCATTCAAACGGGTCAAAACAAGCTTGTAGGTTGTTCCGTAGTCATTCTCTTGAAAGAATAGTCAAGTCAAATCTTGGATATGGGTAATTAGTTTAGTCACTTTATAATTGTATGTGAAAATAAGCTGTTTCGATACATGAAAAGAATTAGCAAAGCTGAAAATAGAACAAGAAAAACTGATACAGCGACCACCGTAAATTACGGTGGAACCGTAATTTACGGTGGCAATTAATCTGTTACGATGGGATTCAACTGATTTACGGTAGGCCTCAATAGTTTACAAACCACCGTAACTTACGGTGTCACCGTAAGTTACGGTGGAGCCCAGTTAAAGTTTTAAACTTGATTTTCTTGAATACGTTTTCGGACCTAGTTTTGAACACGTAAATTCCAAGAATCATAATACTAATGTTTGTCTAAAATGTTGAGTTTCAGGTATTCTGATAGAAGGATGATGATCAAGTATAAGTATCCGAACCGAACACTCAAACCAACGCTTCCGCACTCGATCTTTTGTTTTAAAACTATGTAAACAATTGTAGTTTCTGTTTGAAAATGGTTTCATAGGATCAACATGTGAATGTTGTGTTTAGTTATAATTTTCAAGTCTTGTTCTTTTTGTAAACTCCAAATTTTAGCATAAATGCAAAGTCTTATGTTATTAAATCTAGTATTATAAGCTGGGTCTTACAATTTATAGGATTCCAAAAGAGGAAAGGGCTATCCGATCGGATGACACACCGCTCGGGTAGCTTATCCGGTCGGATGACATCCTGGTTGAATGGCGTCTGATCAGCGGACAAAGGGGCTATCCGGTCGGATGGCTATCCGGCCGGATGGCACTTGGTTCGTTTGTTTGACAATTTTTGATGTTTCGATTTCGATTGCGAGCCGCTCGTCACAATAGGGTTTCCTAGTCAAATTACTTTTAGTCCCAACTACTAGTTATCATAGTTTGATTTTCGATTCGGATTCATGTTTCGATTGATTTCCACAACATATATATATATATATATATATATATATATATAACACAAGTAACACATAAGGCACACACACACGTATAATAACCAAATTAACTCGAGTTGCGGTTCGTATCACGATTCGATGTCGAGTAGCATAGCTTGATTATCGATTAGTTAACTTTATCGCATTGTTACTTCCTATATTTCACAGTCGTAAGTCGATTAGATAGCGATTAACACACATCGATTTTAGCAATTAACAACACTTACTCCACATAATACAATTAAAATAAGAAAATTACTATAAGTCAAATTCGTACAATTGGTCGTTGACTTTGACCTTGACTTTGACTTTGACTTATGGAAACACGGGGTGTTACACAAGTGGTATCAGAGCAGGAGCTCGATTGCGAAGATCAAACGCACAGAATCATTCAAGATTTGATTAGTTTCAGAGCCAAAAACATCCAGATTTGTCAAATTTCTCATACTTTTCTTATTCTTCACGTTTTACAGCGAAAAACGTAAAATTGATGGGGTTTTTACGGTCCAAATTAGCTAATTTTTGGATATGTTGTGCGAAATCAATTGATCTACAAGCCTACAAATTTTCAGATCTTAATTCAAAGTCGTTTGGAAGAAATCTAAAATTTTTTGATCGTAAAAGTTGATAAGATGTCTACTGTTGTTGTTGATGTCACCCGATCGGACTACAGTCCGAACAGACAGTAGTCCGAACCAAAGTTCCACTCATTTCATTGTATAAAAGAAGTTGACTTGTTGACTGTTATCCGATCGGAGTACAGTCCGAACGGACAGTTGTCCGAACCATTGTTCCACACATTTCATTGCCTTTCATTTAAGATTGTTGACTTTTTGACTGTTACCCGAACGAACAGTGGGTCGATCGAACAACATATCTTTTGTCATGTTGTCCGAACGACCAGCCCAATCGATCGGGCGGTAGTCCGATTCATCGACAACTTATTCAATTTACTTCATTAAAGTCAACTTTATCAGTCAAAGACATTTATTGTAGACGGTGTGCATGTGATTCTTATTACAGCTGTCAAAATATATCGATGGCATTATTAACCACATCACGTGATCTACTGAGTTCATATCGTTGATTCAATGATGCATGTGATATACTGACTGTATGCATGTGAAACAATCTATTTTGTCGACAATTGTTTAAATGCATGTGAAGAATAGTTGTAAATTCAAGATTTGGTGGCCAATATTAAAGAATCATTAAGAAATTGCGTGTCATCAGATTGATCGGTCAAATAGGATCATGATTTGAGTTTCTTTGTCGGCCATTGATTCTAAATAGTTGATATTTTGTATCAGTGTGCATGTGACATATCAGTTTGCATGAGAGCATAATTTGAAAGTCAAGATTCCTCGCTGAAATCAACAAGCTAACCGTTCGACCAACTTGCCACCCGTTCGACCAGCGTTCCACCCGTTCGACCAGCGTCCCATCCTTTCGACCGACCCATTTGATACAAGTTTTAAGGCCCATTCGATCGGACAGCATCAATACTTGTCATTTCACATTCAATCAAGTGTTATTTCACATTTTATTGAGTGTTATTATCTGATCCATTTCAGTTTTATCTGATCATTTGTGTGAATTGTTTGTAGGTAATTCATAAAGTGCGAATATCAAGAATTTGTTTGAAGATGTCAAGCAGTGGTGAAGAATTTTACAACACGTTTTACAATGCTTTTACTTCAGAATCATCCGAAAGAAGATCTGAAACAAGAGATTATTCAAAAGAGATTTCAGATAATTTGAAATACGAAAATATATACGGAAACCAACAGAAACCACCGAAATTAATGAATATTGAAGATTATAACTGGTGGAAGACTCGGTTTGAGGGTTGGGTAAAAACTTTTGCGCATGAAAGTTGGATAAAATTAAAACAAGGATATAAAGAACCAACAAAAGGAGGTGCTTTATTAACTGATGAAGAGTTCACAGAAAAAGAAATAAAACATGTTGTAGCTGAACACAAAATGATTACATTGTTATATCAATCAGTTAGAGAAGACATTATTTCACTACTTGAACATGAGAAAACATCAAAGGGTTTGTGGGAGGCTTTAGAAAGAAAATGTATTGGTAGTGAGGAGATTATAAAAAACAAACGTTCATTATTGAAAAAAGAATTTGATCTATTTGCATGTATGAAAGGTGAAACTGTACTACAGATGATTGAAAGATTATGTCACCTTAAACTTGAAATGGAGAGAATTGGTGTGATAAAGGATAATGAAGAGATCATCGATAGGTTGATAGAATCATTGATATGTCATGATTCTCAAAAACAGCAATGATATAAGCAAGGTGACCCTGGATTGGCTGATTGAGAAGTTTGAGGGGCATGATTTGGAAATCAAGAAACAAAACAAAATAGGAAGCCAGCTGTATAAACAAAATGTTAATCTATACTACAGAGGAAACATGTTTGATCAAAAGTAAAAAACGGGATTTATTGCTGGAAGCCCAAGGGATTCACCTCAGCAAAGTTCTTCAAGAGATCCGGGTTATCATTCAATTGGTTTAAATTCATCAAATCCGAACATAGTCCATTGCAATATCGCCATAGATCCGAAAAACTCTCAAAGTCTGAATGCAGAAGCTGCCAAGCAACAAATGGTGTTCTTAGCATCTGTCCTGGAATCGTACGAAAGTCTGATCGCGGGAAAAGTTGGAAACCCAAAAATGACAAAGGAAGATTATGATCAGATCGATCCAGAGGAGATGGAGCTAATGGATATTAAATGGTGCATGGCTAGCACAATGAGGAGAGCACAACGCTTCATGGAGATCACTGGAAGATCATCTTTGGGATCTGCTGATTTGAAATTGGGGTTTGATAAAGCAGAAGTTACCTGTTTCAAATGCAAACTGAAAGAACACTTCAAGAGAGAGTGTACAAACAGGGAAACTGATGAACCCATGAATCCATTCAGAGATGATTATTATAAGAAAGCAATTTATCATCGCAACAGTGGATCATCAAATGTGAATCAGAAACAGATCGATGAAGGATCGTCAAAAGAAAAATCAAGGGCGATGGCCGTTATTCAAGAAGACGAAGGTTATGACTGGAGTCAAGTTCTTCCTAAAGAAGATTATTTTGGATCTGCATTTGTAGCCGATGTGGATTATGATAATTGGTGGAGAAGAGATAGTGCGAGATATGAAATTAGAAAATTGAATGAACCATTCAAAGAAGCTCGGAGAGCCAATAGATGGAATACTGAACTGGAATGTTACATGGATCCACAGGGTAATCCAGAGGTTGATCCGTCAAAGGTGGATTTTGATGTAGTAACAAATCTGTTTCCAGATCAGGACACTTATCACACAAGAAGGCTATCTGAAAAAGGGTATGAGGCTGATCTGATGAACAAAATGAAAGAAATTTTTGAAACAAGTCTGCCAAATGTGGTAGAAATGAAGAAGAGGAAAGAAGAAGAATTGAAAAGGCTGGTAGAAGAGGTGAAGATTCTGGCAAAGAATAATGTTGAAGATGAACAGAAGATGGAAGAAGAAGAGAAGAAAGAAGAAGATCAGAAAGTTGAAACAGAAGAATCATCGGTGCTGAAAGAAACCGAGGTAAATGAATCTTCTGATTTATCAAATGCTGAAACTGTTGTTAAAAATAAAAACAAGTGCATGAATTGCATAGAAATGTGCAAAGCCTGTACTGAAAAAGATGAAATGATAAAAACAAAAGATATTGAAATAAATAAAATTGAAAATGGTTTCAAAACAAAATACAAGGAAATGATTGAAAATGAAGAAATTTTGAAGCAAAAAGTTGAAAAGCTGACACTGAAATGTCAGGATTTTGAGAAAGAAAATGAGATTTTAAGACAAATGTATACAACAAAATGTGAAGGTTGTATTGAAAAAGATAATAAGTTTCAAGATTTTCAAAAAGAATATGATAATTTGAAATGGTCAAGTCAGAGAGTACAAGAAGCTTATGATACTTTGAAGAGACAAATCAAATGTTTTGACGAAAGATTGTCTGAAACTTTAACAACAAAGGAACTTTATGAGAAAAAGTTTAAAGAAAAGCAACTTGAATTAAACAAGTGTGTTGATGAAGTTGCTAATCTCAAACAAATTCTGGTTGAAAAAGAAAAAATTATTACAAAACTTCAAAGTTATCATAACTCTTCGTACATTCTTGAACGCATTTTTAACATCACACCAGATGATAAAGATTCTAACAAGAACAAAAAGGGTATTGGTTTAGAATTTCATCAGGTACCACCACCATTGAGAAATAACTATACTTTTTATGATGAGGAAAATGTGGCAAAAGGTCTGAATATCGTTGACCAATTACCTGAAAGTATCGATGTGACTTATACCAAATCTGATGAAGCTAATGATTCAGAGGTGGTAAGTAAGGTTGTTGAAAGCGTTTTGAAAGATGAGTCTACCAAAGGTAAGTCTGAATCACAGGATGAAAATGATGGAAATTTTCATGATGGTTATCTCAAACATTTAAAATCTGAGAAAGTTGTAAATGATGATCCAAAAGGATTGGCTTATACCATGATTGGATTGGACAAATTATTCTCAGATAACGAGTTCCCGATTCAGAATGTGATTGCAGATAAAATTGACAAAGTGTTTAAATTGGTTGAGATCGAAAAGTCAGAAATTTCAAAATTTGCTGGAAAGAGCAAGAAAACTTTTTATAACAAACCCGGTTACAAAAAGAAGAACATGAAGGCAGGGTTGGGTTATAAAAAGAAACAAATTCAAAATAAAAGGTTTGAAAAGCAAAATTTTCAAAAGAAAATGAATTTCGTTCATGGGAAAAGTTCGGAAGAAGAGAAAGAACTCAAATTTAGACGACAGTCTAATGAAGAGTTCTATGCTCAGAAAAAGCAACAACAACAGGCTAAAGATGGTTCAAGAAAAACTTGTTTTAAATGTGATCAAACTGGACATCTTGCATGAAAATGTCCAAACCCAAAGCCTTTTGATGTTGAAAAACAGAAATCTGTGGTTGAGAAACAAAAGACTACCAGATTTGATTCAAAACAAACTTGGAGGTTCAACACAAACAAGTTTGCTTCGAATCAAACTTGGAAACAAAAACATACCAGGTCTGATTCAAGACAAACCCATAATTCTTACACACCCAGAATTAGAACAACACAAAGTTGGCAAACATCGGTTGATATGACAAGACCAAACCAATTTTGGAAACCAAAAGTTGTTATTCAAAGTCAAAATAATCAAAACGAGTCACGATTTTACAAGAGAAGTGCTTCAAAAGGACAGAACTGGGTGGTTAAGAAACAAGTGACTTCTGTGAATGAAGAAAAAGTCAAAGTCAAAGATGAAAAAGTTTTTGTACGTGATGACAAAGATTTTCCATCATTGAATGAAACTTATTGTGTTGAAATTCCTAAGGTCAAACAGACCTGGGCTAAATTGTTCAAGTAATTGAGTTTTTGTGAATGTGTAGGTGCTCATAAAGTTTGATTGTCATGAAAACGAATTGAGGAGCAGCCTGGCACAGGAGGAGAAGGCTGCTAAACCCTGGTTTGATTAAACAGGGAGTTTATCGTTTTATGTACACAAATAAACCATATTTCAAAAACTCTAAAAATTGAAAAAGTAAAAAAAATAATAATAATAAATAAAAAAAATTCAAAAATATGTTGATTGAATACGCCGAAACCCTCACGGCTGAACAAACATCATTACTTTCACAAGATTGAAAAACGGTTTTCAAACTGTCGAAATTCAATGGGTTGTAAATCATGGGGGTATGTTATATTTTCTGCAAAATAGAGCATGTGAAGCAGAAAATGGATGGCGAGACAAAGCTATCTACATCGGTTTGTCAAAATTTCTTTAAATGTTTTGAATTTTAGGGGGAGTAATAAAATTTCAGAAAATTCAAAAACATTAGAAAATTTGAAAAAGCCAAAAACATGATAAAATTCAAAAATGAGTTTTTGTGTAGAAAGGGGAAATGATAGTACATCAGCTAGACGGTTGCAGTACGCTAAAGAAATGTAAAGTTTAAAAGTGTTAAGTAGTCTCACTGATGATATGCCGATAGGTTTTTATACATTTAGTATGTTTGTTCGGGATATAAACCTAAATCATTTCTTGCTTATTACGTGGGGAACATCTCTCGGATATATAGGTAACCCTTGAAATCCTGTTTGAAAGGCTATATTTCTGACATACTAGGTCTTTGTACGTGATGATATCTGGGGTATTATACCAGGACTTCTGATTTTGCGGGAGCAATAGCGTAGTCCTCGTATAATACTCTGCACTGCTTTATTCTTAAAGCTCACCCTCAGCATAAAAAATGATGAAACATTGAAAAATGCTAATCATGTGCTGTTGTAAAAGAAGATCCCCAAGGGGGACCCACCTAAAGTCGAGCCATCATCTCTCTGATTTTGCGGAAGCAATAGCCTGAGCTCTCATGGCCTCGCATTTAACCCCTTACATATATCATTAGTGTGCACTCACCTGTAAGACTGAATTTAGCAGTCTGAATACGGGAGTATATTCTGAGGTGGTACACGCGTATAAGTTAAGTTCTTAAAACACTAAATTCGTATCCTGAACAGATTGAAATTTGTGTAAAAGCTTAAGTGGATCAGTATATCGGCAATCTAAGCGAATTGTTTAATTCTGAGTATGAAATCAAAGCTTAACGATACTTGTAGCTTGTCGGTAGCTGATATGATTCCCTAACACGCTCTCCAAAAATATGTTTGTAAATAGTTTACATTTATTGCATTTACATTTCTGCTTTATTTTCGACAACCGATGTCTGAATGCTGAGTTTCAAAATCTGAGTATGCTGATCGTGTTTCTGAAAATAAACAAGTTCATTAATTTGAAACTTCAAGTTTTTACTCAAAAATCAAAAACAGTTTGTGATATCTCCGAGGTCATTAATTTGGACTTGGATGATTAACTGTGAGGGAGTTGGATGCTTAAATTGTTAAAATCAGTTGTAAAGAGCCTGTTTTCGATCTTGGATTCTTAATACTGCCAAATCTATGAAGTTTGTTGATAGGGAGATAATTAAGTGTTCCTGGATATATTCATATTATTATATTTTAGAGCCAGGGTCTTGATTTAGAAAGTTTTAAAAGAGCCAGGTTACGATTCCTGGACAACTGAAAAAATGCTTTCACTGTTGAAATATTTTAGTTTATGCTGAGAGAGCCAGGGTTTTCAATCCTGGTTGTTCAAAACGTTTTTTTTCTTATAAATGTTTGAGGATTGCAGATACTATGCTAGACTACGATCCCGATAGCCGAGTCTAAGGGGAAGTCTGAAGACGAGCTCGACGCAAGGGGGAGCTTGTATCCGGAAAACCATGTGTCGATCCCAAAAGCACGGAAGCTTGACGAAAGGGGGAGCCTGAAGATAGAGTCTAACGAAAGGAAGAGCTGAAGCTAAAGACAGATCCACGGGGAGTCTGTTAGAGAAAGAGGGAGTCTGTGGTTGCTAATAGTATCAATCCTTCAAGAAGACTCAAAGAGAGAGAGAAAAGATAAGACGCTACGAGATTGACTGTGGCAATATCCAAGGGGGATTCTGTTAGTGCAGTATGTCTATCGCCTCCGTCAATCAGAACCGTAGCAGAAATAGAAGAGACCTAGACTTTATGTTACATGTTGTAGTTAAAAGGGCAAGGTGGCAATCTTGTAAATAAGGAGAAATCCTTATAACCTTGTGCCTATAAATAGGAGCTTTAGGTGTTTCATTAAGAACTTTTGGCATTTAGGAGCTTTGAAGATCTAGAGCTTAGAGAGAGAAAGTACGTTGTACGTGATTCAGGTGCTGTACGATTTCAGATCATTCTATAGAATCACGATTATATTACGTCTTGTGTGTTTCGGTCACGTTCGTGTACAGATTCTGCACGTCACACGTTCGGTTCGCAATCGTTACGGAGTGAAAACTGGTCCTAACACTGGTTATTGACGGATCTAAACGTGATTTTTCGACTGTTATACCTAATTTAGTGCTCAAAAGGGCGATTCATAACTGGTGCGACACACCGGATTATAGCTTTGTTAACGATTCTGTTATGAAATTGATGTTGAAATCGAGTGAATGTGACAGTGATGTTTAGTTTAGGGTTTCAGAACCAGAAGATGATGTTTTATTAGACCATTTAGATGAATCTTCTTCGTATTCATCATCAGAAATCGATGAGTTAGAAAAATACCTTGTGGAACGTTCTGTGTATGGATCAAGATTCGCACATAGATTAGCATGTTGAATAAAACTTCGTAAATTTAGTTTGATCTTAAGAGATTAGAATAATCGTTTTTGGTTGCGGACATACGTGCGATTTGTGTAAAAAGCCTCCAAATGAACGAAGAATCAAGTATAAAACCACATACATAAAATCAAGTTAACATAAAAGATAGGCTCTTAAAACATAGGATTGTTCCGGGTAGAGGAACGGAGACTAACCTAAGCGATTCGAACCCCTCTCGAATTGAGGCAACGTGTCTTGACTTACTTAGACAAATACGGCATCGATGTTAGGCCTACGATATTCGTAACTTTTGGTCATTTCACGTTCCTAATTGATCGGAAATTTCGTGACTTTGGCGAGACATGAAAATCAAAGAGTGGGACTAGTCATCAAGGTCTGAGTTTCACCTCTAACTTGACAACATCGTACCCTAATAGCGTCGGTACTTATGGAAATCTCCCATCAAGGTTTGGATGTCACTCCTGACTTGAGGGCAGATCTCGTGCAAAACACAAAACACCGGCTAGCAGTGTTTTCGAAGTATCCAAGTGTATATTGTGTCAGCCTTAGGAAAGGCATGTAAGTTTAACAGGAAATGTGTTGCTAGGAAGCAAATACGGTAGAATGCATAAGTCTTAAACAACAGATAAGAATCAAGATTCCTAGAACTATAGACTAGGCAATGCATTCCTACTTTACCTAATTCCCTATAGTTATGGCTCTGATACCATTCTGTTACACCCCAACCGATGGCGGAAACATCGGGGTGCGACACTAAGCGTTCAGACTGCTCACGAGTTTCCATAACACTAGTAGTTTCAATATAGATTAATTAAGTTTCATGATAACATAGTCTAAAATATCAAACACAAACGGAAGTGTCGAATATAGTAACAAAACATTGTTCAAGTTTCTAGATTAGACTAGGCGAGTTTCTAAGCATCAATCCTAGCTTGATTTCCATGATTCCAACATCCTATCAGCCTGCAAGATATATTAAAATAAAGTCAATACAATAATGTACTGGCGAGTATACAAGTTTGAGTATATAGCATAATAGATTAAGAGATTCATATCCATCATGTAAACGATAAAATAGTTTCAGTCATGCTAGTGTTCGCAGTCCAAGTGATAGCCCAAGTGTCCCGATGCTTTAACCACTTTCCCAAGAATCAAGGAAAGCAAATAGAATCCTCCTAACAATATCCCCGAGAATAATGGGGAGGTACATCTTCCTATAGCGCTACTATTGTTAAGGCGGAACTACACACAGGGATTAAACGTTCACATAGCATAAAGAATCAAGAATCCAAAAGTATCAAGTTTCACATTCACAGAGGATAGAGTTTAGATTCACATAGTTTAAGTTTCATAGAATACATCTTGCATCCCAAAAGTTTAAAACGAAAAGGGATCGAGTATACTCACAGTGGGTGCTAAGTATTGACACCTACTGATTGGATCAAAGGGAGCTCTGAGATTAGCCTGATTATAGATTAGCAGATAAGTGTCGGACAGAATAACGAGATTTCGTGCAAAGTGTCGAACCAGTCTTCTGATCGGATGGCCATCCGGACGGATGGTCATCCGGTCGGATGACTTACTAGATTCAATCGGACCGCCATCCGATCGGATGGTCATCCGATCCAAAAGAGCGTTTTCTAAAGGTTCAGCTTTTGAAGTTTTCGTTGTTGTAAAAATCCAAGTCGTTCGATCGGATGGTCATCCGATCGGATGACCGTTCGGTCGAACGATTGTTTGAATGTAGGTTTCAAAGTTTAAGTTCTGATCCAAAATAGTTTAAGAGTTGAAGATTAACACTCTTAACTGCCTCAGACTCTCTGTCACCGGAACTAATTACACGATCAGAAATAGTCGCCGGTATATTAATATTAGAGAGAGGGGAAATCTTGAGCTTTTTGGAGGTGGGCTTAGAGAGAGAGAGATAGATAGAGAGAGAGAGGGAGAGAGAGAGAGAGAGGAAATCGCATGAATTTAAGGATTGGTTATTGATATGCCAGTTTCTTCACTTCTTAACTGATTTAAAACACGTCCAATTACCAAAATACCCTCACTATATTAAAAGTCTCTAATTATATAACACATATATTACGAAAATGCCATCCATTTGATCTAAGTCATTAAACACACTCATCTAATGGCATAGATCGCTTCCTACACTTTCTAGGAAAAACACACTTTCCGCAGGATCCCTACTCATATATATATAGGGTAGGGATCTTAAGAGAATTCCACCCTATTTGAGAAACTTGAGAAATATTCTGGACCACACATTTTCCCTAAGCAAAAAAAAATGCAAAAAAAAATAATAATAAAAAAAATAAAAGCAATTTTTTTTTGGGAAAAATCGGAGCTTTTTCTCTTATTTTTTAAGAGATTTATACACATGTGTATATTGTTAATCTTTTAACTATACATATGTGTATATTGTCAAATATACATATATGTATATACGTGTTTAAAATTGAAAAATAAGTGTTATAAACCCTAAACCCTAAAGCTAAACCCTAATGCTAAACCATAATGCTAAACCCTAAAGCTAAAGCTAAACCCTAAAGCTAAACCTTAATGCAAACCCTAAAGCTAAAGCTAAACCCTAAAGCTAAACCGTAATGCTAAACCCAAAATCTAAACCATAATGCAAAACCCTAATGCTGAACCCTAAATAATAATGTTAAACCCTAAAGACTAATGCTAAACCTTAAAGCTAAACCATAATGCTAAACCATAAATACTAATGCTAAATCCTAAAGCTAAAACTAAATCATTCACCTCAATCAAAGATTTATAACACTTATTTTTTAATTTTAAACATGTATATACATATATGTATAATTGACAATATACACATATGTATAGTTAAAAAATTAACAATATACACATGTGTATAAGTCCCTAAAAAAACTACTAGAAAAAGCTCCTATTTTTTCAACAAAATTTTTTTTTTTGTATTTATTTACATTTTTTTTGCATTTTTTTGCTTAGAGAAAATGCGTGATCCAGAATACTTCCCAAGTTTCTCAATTAGCCTATTACTTCTCACATGATCCTTATCCTATATATACACACACACACACACACTAAATTATATATTTTTGGGGCAACACGTGCCGTCGTCCAAGGCCCAAATTTTCAAAGGGCGTCAAAGGCTTTTATAAGCATATATATACATATATATATATACATATATATATATATATAAGGAGGAGCTCATGCGAGAACCACCTTTATTGTGAGAACCGCGAGAACCAATGTGAACACAACCTAAAATAGCTAAAAAAACCTAACCACCACCACCCCCCCCCCCCCCCCAAAAAAAACCTAAACCCCCCCCCCCCCCCCCCCCAAGCTAAATGCTAAAACCTAAAAAAAACCTAACCCCGCCCCCCCCAAAAAAAAAAAACCTAACCCCCCCCCCCCCCAAAAAAAAAAAAAAAAACCTAAACCCCCCTCCCCCACCCCCCCAAAAACTTAACCCCCCCCCCCCCCCCCCAAGCTAAAATGCTAAAAACTAAACCCCCAAAAAACCTAAAAAAATAAAAAAAAAATCTAAATTTTTTTTTTGAATTTTTTATAAAAAAATCGCTACTTTTCGAAGAAAAAAAAATTAATTTTTTTTTTTTGCTTCGAAAAGTAGCTATTTTTTTATAAAAAATATTAAAAAATTCAAAAAAAACTTTTTTGTGTGATTTTTAGCTATTTTTAGGCATTTTTTGGTTGTGTTCACATTGGTTCTCGCGGTTCTCGCAATAAGAGGTGGTTCTCGCATGATCTTCTCCCTATATATATATATATATATATATATATATAGAAACGGGATCAGGAGAAAACGCTCAAAAGTGTGAGAATTGTGAGAACGCATCCTGGCCCAACACGTGGCGCGGGACATGATCAAGGTCCCAGGGTTTTTTTTTTATCTTTTCAATCTTCTTTTATTTTCCAAACGCGGTATTTTATTTTCTGGCGTCTAAGTTTTTTTTGGTGTTAATTGTATTTATTAAACTTTTTGGCGTTGAATTAATTGTGTCTGTGTCACATAGATAATTTTTTGGCGTTATAGAGTTTTCTGGTCAATTTTTGGGCTGTTTTTGTTGTTTTGTATAATAATTCACTACGAGTCATTAATCTTTGCATAAGATTACAATAAGACCAAATTTTTTTGGCGTTTAATACATTTTACAAGGTGCTTTGCCAGCATTCGTTCTCCTAGTTTTCATACTACTAGCGTTTTGGTGTTTAAAGTTTTTGGCGTTTTATATAATAATGTATTTTATTTATAGAGAATTAGATAACAAAACAAAATATAACTTGATATAAAAAAATAAAAATAAAAAATAAAAAATAAAAAATGGTAATCTAATTTCTCTTCCGAATCTTCACTGTCATCAGCCTCTATTTTCTTGATTTTGTTTTGGCGTTTTGAACCTTTTTTGAATACTTTAACTAGATGCCAACTTTCCTAAATAAACCCTGTCTTTTTTCAGACGAAGCTGCATAGTGGCATTTTGTGTTTTGGTGTGATATTTTTGTTTGGTGGCATGTCATTGAAGATTAACTCTTGCTTGATGCTATTTTTAATAATGGAGTCTAAAATAGCATTTTACACTTATGGTGATCCCTTTATTCCATGCCGATATTCATCAAGAACAAAGCTCACATGATGACATATCACTGTCATCAGTCTCTTTTTCTTGAATATTTGTCCATCTCATTCAGCAAAATATTATTGAGATTGCCCCTTTAGAAGAAGAATCCATTTTTTTTTGCGTTTTAAAGTGAGTGGGTTATAGAGGATACGGCGTTTGTGTTTTCTGGCTGTGATCAATTTCATTGTGTATAGACCCCTCTCTTATAGGAGTTTTTTGGCGTGTAGTTTAGGCGAGACTTTTTTTATTGTAATAAATGATAGTAATAAAGTAACTGTCTTTTCAGTTACTGTGTTGATCAGTTTTTATCAGTTTTACAGGTGATAGACGTCCCATCTTCTGAGTTTGGCGTTTTTATGGCGTTTTTTATAGCGTTACGCAGACCAAGATGACACAATACAATAACGGAGTAAATAAAATATTAAGCAGGAATTTTTTTTTGTTATTTTTGGCGTTTTGTAGGGAATAACCATTTTTAGTATTTTTTTGGCGTTTTGCTAATAAAGGGAGAAATATTTCATTTAATTATCTTAAAAAAAACAAAAAGAAGATTACACAGAAGAAAAAAAAAGAGGAAAAAAATTAAAAGCCTTCGTCAGAAGGTACTTTATCCGAATAGTATCCATCACTTGCTTCATCGTCTTCCTCCTCGGAGTCTTCATCTGTATCTTCATCCATGTCCTCACCTTCACCTTCATCAGATTCTTGTTCTTGAAGATTTTGAAGCCTCCACCTGAACATGTCTTGCATTAACTCCAATTTTGAGTCTATTTTTGTGTTTGTACAAGTGGCGTTATGCAATTCTTCCATGAAACCCAGACGTTGCTTTGTCATGATGTTCTCTAGCCAGTAGACTTCCTGCTCTCCGCTGTTGTATGTAACCGTCACCATCATCAAAACGCTATGATGTCATGACAGGGTCCGGCTTCACATCTGCTTTGATTGGTCCAAATTTGCTTGTTAATGCTTTCATAAGCATATGTGTTTCATGGCATTCGTTCTCTAGAGCGATGCCAATGGATAAGATTTGCCTCTGTATCTCTTCTTCCATCTTCAGAATTGCCCTGATCGTCTTAACATACACCCTCCTTCTGTTGTCAAAATGGAGGACGTATCGCCTGATTCCCAGAGTGTATCTCCACGAAACGATTGTTGCCATTTTTGGCGTTTTGGTTAAGTTGGCGTTTTTTGTTAAAGATGTTTTTTTGCAGAAATGGATAGATTGAAGTGATTATGGAAGCTATGTTTTACCTTGTTTATATAATTATGTTTTTGGCTCGTAATCTAGGAGGGAATTTCTTCTAATAAATGTTAATTACTGAAATTCAGTTACTGTGTTGTTTAATCTTCCTATAATATCCAACGCGTTTTATTACTAATTTTTGGCGTTTTGTTTTTTAATGGCGTTTTGTTTTTTTGAATGGCGTTTTATCATTTGATGGCGTTTTGAATATGAGCGGTAAAAGACCCTTTTACCCTTAATGAAGCGCGTCCCACATAATAAAATTGATGTTATTTACGAAAATGTCACCGCGCAATCTACTCCATGGATTGTTTTGATCGGACGACCCATAAGCATTCTCACCGTTCTCACACTTTTGAGCGTTTTCTCTAAATCCTGACCCTGTATATAAATTATATATATTTGGGTCCAATTATTTTTGTCATACGACACATAATTTTTTTGAGGATTACTAGGGACTGCGATACATTCATATATGGTGTAAAATATCATAACCAAGATATTTGTGATATTCATTGATAAGACAAGGCCTGGTCTATTCGCACACGGCCTTTGTCTTTTTGCACACTCAAAGCGCCCCGCTTTGAGTGTGCAAAAAGACAAAAGGCTTGGGCTGGAGTTTGTGTTGTTTTTTTTTAAATAGGTGGGATGTGGGTTAGTTTGGTAGTGTTTTTTGGAGGAAAAAATTGTATTTGAGTTTTATAATACGTTTTTTTAAAATTACGTTTTTTTACGTCATTATTTTTATAGAACGCATATAATATAAGTGCGTCTTTATAAACTGTTAACCTTGTTTATTTTGTTAAATTAAACGAACACGTTAAATAAAATGTACAAAAAGCCATAAGAATTAAACGTAAACAATCCAAATCCAACGTGATGTAAATAGAAGATTAACTGCAATATATATATCAGTTTGTACATACAAAACAAAAAGGTACAACTGAGTACATAATACATAACAAATCACTATACAAACAAACTAAGGTACTAATCCTCGTGCGGTGGGGACGGTGGGAGGGGAAGTGGAGGCAACCCAGCGAGCTCTCGTAGAGAAACGAGCGTCTCGATGATCCAGTCAGTGCGTGCGTCCAGGCGTCTGAGGCGTCGGTCGAAGTCCCGAGCCACCTCACGCGCTACCGGAGGCAGGTCAGCGTAAACGTGCTGCAGGTATTGTGGCGGCTCAGGAGCTGGCTGAACTGGTGGTACCGGGATCTCCTCGACATGCTCCTCCTGAGCCGGATCCTCTAATACAGGCTGAGACTGAGGCTGAGCCTGAGCCTCAGCCTGAGGCTGGCCCGGGAACTGATCGAGTCCCAGAGCCTGTAGCTGAGCCTGCCGAGCGGCCGCCTGAACATCAGGAGGGGCCAACACTCCAGGCCTCACCTCAATAACAACCGGGATGACCTCCGGCACCGGCTCCGGCTGCCAAATCAGCCCGTCTCCGCCCCTAAACCTCAGACCAACATCAAAGGTACGGGTGATCTGCATGCTAGAAACTGACGCGCGGCCCAACCTGGTAGACGGGACCGGATCGGACAGCAGCGGATCATGCTCGGGCACGAGCCCGAGCGAGCGTGCGATGGCGGTGATGTATGAGCCCGTGTGCACGTACCCGCGGAGCTGCCGGTGGTATGCTGTGGCAAAGTAATCTGCCAGGCAGGCTGCTAGATCGCAGGGCTGTCGTCGCAGTAGGCAGTATAGAAAGAAAAGGTCACTGAGGTTGACCTTCTCCTTGCTGGCACCCCGCGGCACGATAGTTGCCGCGATAACATGGTGTAGGTATCGGAACAAGGGGTCTTTAATGGTAGTGGCCTTTTGCCAGGATTTCCCAAAGGGAACCCTGGAAATGGCCCTCCAGAAACTGATAAGCGTCTGCCTGTCCATCATCCTAACCGCCTGCGTATATAAATCAGTATCAAGCTCGACCTCTGTGTACAAACCTGTATAAACAAATAATATTAAATAAACAAATAATAATAATAAACAAATAACATTAAATAAACAAATAATAATAATAAACAAATAATATTAAATAAACAAATAACATTAAATAAACAAATAATAATAATAAACAAATAATATTAAATAAACAAATAACATTAAATAAACAAATGATATTAAATATAAAATAATAAATAATATTATTTTATTTAAACAAACCTGTATGGACAGCAAACTGCCGCACACTCATCTGAAACTCCTGACCGGCGAGACGGAATGTAACCTCGTGGACTGGAAAATCCGGGTCCTCCACGTAATCCGCCGGATGCGGCGCGTATGTAAACGTGGAAAGAAACTCCCATGTAAGCTCAGGGTACGAGTCCTCCATCGCTAACTCAAATAGGCGCGACCAAGGAGTATCTAGTCCAACTATCTCACGCGCCCGCGCGGCCTCTCCCACGGTATCCAGCAGGCCCCAGTCTATCCCTACATGCTCCCCAATGGGGATGGCGCGCAACCTCGCGCATCTCCCCCTCGCCCGTGACCCCGGCGGAAACTGCAGGTACGGACATGCCGGCTCTCCCTGCTCTCCCTCATCTCCCACCTCTCCCTCAGCCTCCATATGCTCAATCTCGTCATCGGAGGAATCCATCCCTGCACGTTGAAATAAACAAATAATATTAAATATAAATAATAAACAAATAATATTAAATATAAAAGAATAAACAAATAATATTACTAAACAATTTAAATAATAAACAAATAATATTAAATATAAAATAATAAACAAATAATATTAAACAAATAATATTAAACAAATATTATTAAACGAATAATATTAAACAAATAATATTAAACAAAAACAAATAATATTAAAAAAAAATAAACATGAACCAAAGCGCCGCGCTTTGGCCTCGGCGCGGCGCTTTGGTTCTTCGTTATGAAGAACAGCCCCAACAGCAACATGATCTCCGCCCAAATCAAACAAAATCAAACATCATCAAACACATAACTTGAACCAGAACAATAAATGAAGTTCGATCTTACCTTTTAGCGGTTTAAAGCTTGAAAACGTTGATCTCCGGCTCAAGTGTGTGTAAATCGCACTTTTAAGTGTGTGTGTGTGTTTGTGGTTGAAATGGGGAGAAGCCACCCCGCTTCAGCTATAGCGAGGGACCGAAGCTCCCCGCTATGGCCAAAGCGCGACGCTTCAATGGCAAAGCGCCCCTCTGAGGTCAAAGCGGGCCGCTTTGGACCTTTTTTTAATTTTTTAAAATTGTTTTTAATTCACAAACGCGTCGATAATAGTCTAAATTTTACGTTTTTTCCATTATACATCATTTTTTATTATATATGGACTATACTGCAAGTTCCGGATCAAATCGGTTACGTGTGATGTCTTATTCCGTTATATCGTATCATTTTGGTTTGAAAGCACAAGTACTGCTGTGAGAGGTGTTATGTGTATCAGCCGCCTACCGTACATGAACATGACGTATTTTTTCATTAATTGTAGTATTATGATGTATATTGTCAATAATTGTAGTATTATGATGTATATTGTCATTTTGGGTCGTGTCGGTGACATTCGGTTTTTAACGTGATGTAACGCATATACTGAACAAACACAAACGTGATTATTATTAAACACATTTAACATACATCGTGAACATATGGGGTTGCATTAAGGTCAGGGGCACGATACGTAAGCATTTCGTACGCGTTGATCTGATCCCTGTATAATGTATGCCAGGCTGCTGCGCGCTCTGTTCTGTTCGCTGTCCAGAGTGGGTTTGGGGGAGGCATTGGATAACAACCTCCAAGCTCTACGTGTATGAAATGCCCACGGTCGACGAACACAACCGCAACCACCAGGTGAGGTTCCTCAGCTTCGTTTGGCCCGCCCAGCAGAGGGAAAATTGTATTGCTCCCACGCATGTCGAAGGTGTGAACAATCACACCGTATCGTTGGGCAATAAGAAACCCCGTGTCAGGCATCGTCATGTAATTTTCGATATCTGCTCGTCCCACCCCCTTGAAATCGATCCGTCTAAGCAGCGCATCATAATGTCCTATGTTTTCCGGATCGAAAAACTGCCTCCAAAGCGATTCGTTCGTACATAACTCGTTTATAAGTTGTTTCCGGATCATCAAATATGAATTTTGTTTCACTCCTAACCCAACAGCCACCGATCGAAACCCATAATGACCATCTGGTTTCACGTCCTTTATTCTAACGATGTATGGATGGATCACTTCGGGAATCTGAGATGCGTAGTTGAGGATCGCTATATCCGTCTTAGGACCGAGCTTGATCATCGGGAAATCAGGGTGTAGGTTGATCGGTTTGGTATTCTTTTGTCTTCTAGAATCTTCGGGTGATATGTACGAGCTGTGACGGGGAAGATCGTCTGAGGCCTCGACCCAAGTTTCTTCCGACGGAATGTACGAGCTTTTTCTAGCGGCTTCAACCTTTCTTTCTTCCTGCATTTTCAATGTTGGGCGACCACGAGTTTTCTTCAGAACAGCAGGAGGTTTTTTGTTATTGTTCCCTGGATTGAGGATTTGCTGAAACTTTTCAAAGAAGCTCCTTTTCACTTGAGGGGGTGTTGGATCGATCTGTTGTTTCAATTTTTCAAATTCCGCGTCTACATCGATATCCTCTATGTTTTTCTTTGCAGGCTTGAAGTTAAGCTTCTTCCAGAACACGTCTATGTGTGTGATACGGATTTGCTGACATGTGGACGAAAACAAATTAGGTGGCAGAATCATAACGAGAAAGGTCAAAGATATTAATTACCATGATTTTCCAACTTTTCCAAACGACAGGCACATGGCAAACCACAGCTGGTAAAAAGTTGGCAACCACAGCTTGTACCGTAGGCTCTCAACCCGTCTTCCTTACGTTTTAGTTCCCTACTCAAAAGCTCAATCGCATATATTGAAACCTTTCTGAGAATATATGCAAGCATGGGCTGCTTCTTGTGGTGCGTCATCGCTTTTCGGAGGCTTGTTTCAAAGCTACTACTAATCTCGGTGTATTGTCTATCAACAACATGATCAACATACAGTACAAGTTTATCCAGTGTGTTGCGATGACTTGGAAAGTGACTTTTTAGTGTTGCATGCATGCCCTCAACCCTGTTGGTCGTAGTTTGGTGAAAGTTGATAGTTTTGTTAATCCAGCAAGATACAAACTTTTCACGGTACGGATCCAACCAGGATTTCTTCAAATAATCAAAAACCTCTAAAATTAAAAAAAACGTAAATAGTCAGTTTTTGTTATTATATAAAATTTGAACATAACTATGTAAGAAATACCCACGTTCACGGTCATCTTCTTTCAGCTGTGCTTCAAGGTTTTCCAAGTTATACCTGTATATTTCCTCGGTCGTAGACTCGCACAATAACCAAAATCTACGTACGAATTCTTTCCACTCCTTGTCAGAGAATTTCTTCTTGCTGTTCTTATTAATATTTTGTTGAATATGGAACCGACAAAGATACTTATGCGCTTTTGGAAAAACTTGTTCACACGCGTTCATTAGCGCAAAATCCCTGTCTGTTAAAATCACGCGCGGTTCCATACATCCTACCAGCATAGACTTGATCCTTTGCAACACCCATAGGTAGTTCTCTGACTTCTCAGCGGAAATTACCGCACAAGCAGCCGTAAACGATTTGTTTGTCGACGTCATGCCTACGACCTGAACAAATGGCAGGTTGTACATGTTCGTTTTGTAGGTGGCGTCAATCATTAGCACATGCGGGAAGGCACACCACATATTGAATGATCTTTCGTGAACAAAGAAGACATCTTCAACTTCGTTGATATCTCATTCGTGCGCATGTAATAAGTGTAATTTTTTTCAAGAAGAATGCTTTCAAGTTTTTGCATCGGAGACTTACCGACATTTTTTTCGGCGTTGATCTTCTGAACAACGTTGTGTATATCTTTCGGAATAAGCTTTCTAGCCGGATTGTTTTTTGTCAGCGTTCGCCAGATACTTTGGTTGGGAATGTCTTGCTCTGCCAGCTCCTTAACCAGTTTTGTATCCTCCGAAGAAAGCCTTCTCGCATACGCGTGACCCTCTAAGTTTTCAATAGGAGTGTGGTTATGCTTCGCCTTCGTCACCTCGATCCTCCAAACACTTCCGGATGATTCCGAAAACCCGATCATCTCGAACGGGCAGCCTATTTTCTTGCTACCCGTTTTCCTCTGTGTAGCTATACTCTTATGCTCCCCACCAAAAGTACATTGAAACCAAATCTTGTAATTCTCTCCTCTTTTATTCGACCTCTTAGTCACAATGAGGTAACCGTTGTCTTTTGCCGTGTCTTGTACCCAACGCACCAACTCTTTACGTGACGAAAAGGTCTGCGTTGTATCAAACGAAAACGTAACCGGGTAACAGCCTTCCTCGTCAACAGTGTAACACCCCGAAAACGGCTTTGGTAATCAAACCACGTTAATAGTAAAGACGGGTAAAATACCTTTAGTGGTAAAAATTTACCCGGTAAATATTAGGATTTAAATAATTAATCCTAATAATAACTAAAAAGTGAATAAAAGCTTTTAAGGAAATAAAAGCTTAGAAGGCCCGAGTTAACGGGACCTAAAATAAACTTAGTCATAAATATTCCCGAACCCGCTAAGTTCACTAGGAATATTAAACCTAGTTAATAAGTGGGAATGTTATTGAAAATAATTAGGTTGTGATCTAATTAATAACTAACCAAACACGAGGGACCAAAGCCGGGTAACTTGAAATTGAAATTAAAAACTTAAAAATAAACACAACACACACACAAGTGTGTGTGTGCGTGCGTGGTTAAGGTCAGGAGAAAGCTCCCATGGAGCTTTAGCCCTAGCTTCAACAAATCAACGAAATTGAAGGTCGAATCCAGCCCGAATCGAATGCATGAACACGTATTAATGATCACCTAGTCGTGGGGATCACAAGGTATGTTGAAATTTATGATTTGGTGATACTTTGAGATTATGATGAACAATCATAATCGAAATTCTGGAATGAATATTAAATCTATGAGTGTTATTGTGATTATATCTTGGTTTAGGAACAAACCCTAGTAGAAATCTTGATGAATTGTTGTCAAAACTAGGGATTTGATAATTACCTTAGTATGAGCTATGTGGGTTTTGGTTGAATTGATGAAATTGATGTCCTAATGGTGTTTATAAACATCATACTAATTCATATGAATGAACTACTTGAACAAATTAGAGATTTTGTTAAGAGTTCATAAGTAACTAGAAGTGGGTTTTGTTAGAAATGATGAAATCATGAAGAACTTGAAGTAATATCACTTGTATGTGATTAACAAGTAAACTAGGAAGTGGGTTTTTATGTAATAGTAAAGGTGATGATAAGTTTATGTTTAAAATCATCATATTGGATAATAGAAACAAGGCACTCAAACAAATTAAGTGATTTGGGAACTTGTTCATACATGATTGAAATGGGTTTGAATGTTATAATGAAATTTGGTAGCCATGTTCATGTAACTAAGTGTATAAGATCATGTTAGCTACCAATTGATAGATAGAACTTGAATGTGCATTTATATGCTAAGGGGCGTTTGACTTTTAGTAGTCAAACCGACCATTAATAAGATCGAAGGGTAATTGTGATAGAAAATATGTAAGATGGAATAGTCATAATTAATGATGACTAATATAACCGTCTTACGAATTATGATGATAGTTTGACGCTTGACAAGCTAGGTGGAGGCTTGGAAAGGAAGCGGGTCAAACGAAGCAAGAATGGCGGAAAAGCATAATTCGGATGCAAGGTAAGTATAGCTTACACTAGTCTTATATTTGTTAGAATGTTCTCCTATCGTATTAGTTACGAATAAGATAAATATAGAATTGAGGTTTGATGTTCCGATGTGTAAACATACGGAACAAGGTAGTCGAGCGTGACAAGAAAACATGTTGATGGTTAAAAAGGAAATTAAACGGTAAGTTGGTCATGCGTTGACCATAACTATTTGTTTTGAAGGACACTGTAAGACGTAAGCCATGATAGGCTAAAAAGCGTTAAGAAATCAATTAATAAGTGAAATGGCCACACGGTGTAAACCGAAGCGAGTCGTATAGATGAGATGGTAATAAATATCATCTCGTCAACATAATCGGTCACTTAGACCAAATGGGTCAAAAGGTGAAGATATCACCTTTTGACAATAGCGACTAATGATTATTGTCGAGCTATATTATTTCAGGTGTAAATGTCAAATTGGTGTTAGCAACGCTATGAATTAGCGTTTATAAAAGCAAGGTATTAAAAACGGGTCAATATATTGATCTGCGCCAGGTATGTGAAATAAGGTAACACTCATTTAGAACATATGGTTCAAGAGTGTTAAAAGAGGTCAAAACGGACATTTGGTTACTTGTTAGGTAAACCAAATGTTTTATGTAATGAACATGGCGTTTGGAAAGCTTAATGACTTTTCAAACTTAATTATAGGTTAAAAGAGGGATGATGGGTCCAATATACTTTCAAAAGTCCTTCATTGTTAATAAAGGACTAAAATGGACCAAAACGCCCTTGGTGGCTAAATTGATCAAACAACCTTTAAAAGTTGTTTGGAAATGAGTTTTATGATTAAATAAATACTTAGATTAATTATAGAAGCAATTGAAAGCGATTTTAGGCTCGAAAGTGCTTAAGAACCCTTAACGGGTCAAAATAAGCATACGAGTGAAAACGGGTTTAAATTGTGTAATAAACCTATGATTAGAACCTAAAATGGTAAGTAATATCAAATTAAAGATTTGTATGTGATATAGGAATCAAACAAATACGTTTGTTTGATAAAATGCGTAAACGGGTCAAATTTTGGTAAAAGAGTAATAAGCCGAAGACTTAAAGGTCTTAATTTTTGTTAAGCCGAATGTCGGATTTTAACTCCATATGATGGAGAATCAAATTACAAACATGTAGGAAGAAACGGTAGGTCAAACGGATAAGCGGTTTGCAAGATACGAAAGATTTCGTGTCAAATTACGGCAAGTTGGAAAAGCTGAAATGCAGGGACCACCGTAAATTACGGTGCCACCGTAATTTACGGTGGAGCCAAAAATGTTACGGTGGAAACCATCTGATGTACGGTGGAAGAATTGTAATACAGGAGCCACCGTAAATTACGGTACCCACCGTAATTTACGGTGGAGGCCAGATTGAAATTCTTGTTTTTGTTATCAATTGTTCCTCGGACACGTTTGGATACATTTTAAGCCCTCTATGACTAAAGCATTTCATGTTTATGAAATGTAGGTACACCTTGGATGCCGGAAGACGATCAAGCTCAACGAAGAACCGAACACGATAAAGATACACGCTTCCGCACTTTGACACATTGTGAATTTAAAACAACGAATTCAACCACGTTATGTAGAATAATTTATAATTTGCAAAAGTTTTAGTAAACCCGTATTTCTGATGTATATGATAATCATTAATTACATGATTATCTTTGTTAAATTTACATTAAACCGTGAATAATAAGAACGGGTGTTACAAGTTGGTATCAGAGCCTTGGTTTAAGAGATTCAAGTATGGTGGGGAGAAACCGTGCTTGGACTTAAACCTTATGCTCTTAGTAAAGATTGGTGTTCGGTTCGAAGCTTGATCGCAAATCCGGTAAGTACAAGTACGTTATTAATTAGTATGCTTAAGTGTTGTAAACAACACACAGAGCTATCGTGTGGTATACGTTATCCCAATTTAAATGATTGTTAGGGTTGACGAAAATACGCGCGTTGACGTGTATAGTAGAAAATGCCTTGTATTATAATACGGGCGATTATTGAAGTTGACTTTACTAACTTTTGTGAATGTTTTAAATGAAGGACACTCGCGTTTGAAGATGACGGGGGTCAAACAAATTATGGATATGATGATGGAACGGTCCGGGGTATGACAGAAAGAGCATACTCATTAAGGACCAAAATCGCGTAACGGTCGCGAACAAGACTAATGACAAGAGAAGCCCGTTAGGGCAAGCATCACCAGGTGCACACTCTTAAATTTAATCGCACGAGTCGTTATATGCAACAAACACGTAAGTAATAACGGTTGCATACACATATGACAGAACTTGGAAAACCTGATTTCCAAGAGAAATTTAATAGGAAGTGTGTTATTCACAATGATGAATAACAAATGAATAACAAGACTTGTTTATATAGAAACTTGGACGAGAGTGATCATCCAAGCAAGTATTCTCAATACAAATCCTTTTGAGAAAATTTATGATCACATCAAAGAATGCGAATAAATGTTCATAAAAAGGGACATTGTACATGCTCAAGAATAAACGATTAAAACTAATAATTGTTAACTAACAATTAAATAGAGTTTTACCAAATGAAACCATAAACATAGAGACAATTTGAGGAGTTACTTACATGGGACGTGATGTGGTAATTATAATAAGGTCACGCGTACCACGTGTTGATCGCTTACTCTGGCCAAGTAAGTAATGAACACATGATAGCATGAGCTTCTTATAATGAGCGCAGTTATGTCCGATGTGGTAATGGCGGAGTGAACGGGACTAAGTAAAAAGTACCCAAATGAATCGGACAAGCAAAATATTCGATAATAATGTAAACGCACAACCGAGTGACTGAAGCGTATTACATTAGGATAATGAGCCCGAGTGAAGGGACAAAGAAGCATGATTAAACAAGTATTGGGAGGGAGTGTACTTACACTCGAACCCAGAAAACGCAAGCATGATTAGACAAGTATTGGGAGGGAGTGTACTTACACTCGAACCCAGAAAACGCAAGCATGTTAGAAAAGTATTGGGAGGGAGTGTACTTACACTCGAACCCAGAAAACGCAAGCGTGTTAGACAAGTATTGGGAGGGAGTGTACTTACGCTCGAACCCAGAAAACGCAAGCATGATTAGACAAGTATTGGGAGGGAGTGTACTTACGCTCGAACCCGGAAATTGCAAATGAGTCCCTTAACGGGTCGTTTTTGTAAAACGTCCAACTTAAAGACAAAGTCTGAATATAAAAATGAAGCGAGGTCTTAATGCATACCGGAAGGGTTGCAATAATAACGACTTCGGTAAAACACCCGGTTGATGGGTAAGGATTTAAACACATGCGTAAACCGAGAGACGAGAACATGAATTTAAAGTCAAAAGACTCGGATTATGAGTTATGACTAAAAGACCATAGAATTTCGTAAACATAAATTTTGATAATTATATTCAACCATTTTGAGGTTGAACGGGTTGAATAAAGTATAAATGCTTAATGGCATAAGTAAGCGCAAGCCGGATAACGGTGAGCTTGAGACAAACTGACGCGTAAATAACGTCAGAAGTCATAAAGTCGGAGGATTAGCCCGGAAGTAAACAAATGAAGCCTTAGACTACGGTCAAGGTCAAATGAAGTTCAAGGGTGAAAACAAATGATTTCCAAACATAAAAGAGTGCTTTGACACCATATATATATTTCAATATAGACATGCGTAAAGAATGATCTACGGGATCAATATAACCCTTGGGGTTATAAACAATGGAAAAGTCTACGAGACTAATATGACCTACGGGTCACGACTAAAAAGAAATAGACTACAAGGACCTAGCCTTAAAGAGGTGAAAGTCTAATAAAATAGCCTATAGAGCAAAACGATAAAACTTACAGGGTTAATTAGACAAAGCGACGGATAAATTGAGAATCCCCGCATAAAACAAAGGCTGTAAAAGAATAAATTATGGACTGTCGATATCCCAGTATGGATGATTGACACAAGTTAAAGAAAAAGATCCTAAAACTAAAACTTCGGTTTTAGTAAGAAGTAATGTTTTTACAAACATAAATTCTGATAGGAATTTAAATAGTAAGCATGAAAGATACAAGTCTTGACGCTGATAGGCGCAAGACGATATATTCGAAAAGTGATATTTTCGAAAATGAAATTTTGATATAAATTAAACATGATATAACACAATCACGGTCAAGAAATGTAATGTGAAGTAGAATCACATTATAACCAAGCAAGCGGTAAATAGTAACTGGACTAATAAGACTAATTAGTGAGACCCGTCAAGGTCATTTAAATAAATTTGGTTGGCTTGTAAGCGGTGGATTCGGTATAAATGAACCGAATAAATAAAATTGAAAACAAAAGAAATCGTTGCAAAAAAGTGAGAGATTTCACTAAAGACTTTTAAACGGGTCAAAGTCACGGATTCATAAAGAATTCGATAGTATATGAAAGCGAGGAATATCGCTAAGTTAATTAAACTAGTGGAAATAACGAGATTACGTTATTTCCAGTCGCATTATGTCATGTAAGATACGTAGATGATTAATAACCAAAAGAATATTACCATATTTTTTTTTTTTTTGGTAATACTAACAATCGGTTAAGATATGAAAAATGCTTAATTAATTATCGAGAGCAGATACATGGAGTTGAACTCGATAAATTAAGTAAGAAAAGGTTTCGAGGACGAAACCTCTTTAAGGGGGTAGACTTGTAACACCCCGAAAACGGCTTTGGTAATCAAACCACGTTAATAGTAAAGACGGGTAAAATACCTTTAGTGGTAAAAATTTACCCGGTAAATATTAGGATTTAAATAATTAATCCTAATAATAACTAAAAAGTGAATAAAAGCTTTTAAGGAAATAAAAGCTTAGAAGGCCCGAGTTAACGGGACCTAAAATAAACTTAGTCATAAATATTCCCGAACCCGCTAAGTTCACTAGGAATATTAAACCTAGTTAATAAGTGGGAATGTTATTGAAAATAATTAGGTTGTGATCTAATTAATAACTAACCAAACACGAGGGACCAAAGCCGGGTAACTTGAAATTGAAATTAAAAACTTAAAAATAAACACAACACACACACAAGTGTGTGTGTGCGTGCGTGGTTAAGGTCAGGAGAAAGCTCCCATGGAGCTTTAGCCCTAGCTTCAACAAATCAACGAAATTGAAGGTCGAATCCAGCCCGAATCGAATGCATGAACACGTATTAATGATCACCTAGTCGTGGGGATCACAAGGTATGTTGAAATTTATGATTTGGTGATACTTTGAGATTATGATGAACAATCATAATCGAAATTCTGGAATGAATATTAAATCTATGAGTGTTATTGTGATTATATCTTGGTTTAGGAACAAACCCTAGTAGAAATCTTGATGAATTGTTGTCAAAACTAGGGATTTGATAATTACCTTAGTATGAGCTATGTGGGTTTTGGTTGAATTGATGAAATTGATGTCCTAATGGTGTTTATAAACATCATACTAATTCATATGAATGAACTACTTGAACAAATTAGAGATTTTGTTAAGAGTTCATAAGTAACTAGAAGTGGGTTTTGTTAGAAATGATGAAATCATGAAGAACTTGAAGTAATATCACTTGTATGTGATTAACAAGTAAACTAGGAAGTGGGTTTTTATGTAATAGTAAAGGTGATGATAAGTTTATGTTTAAAATCATCATATTGGATAATAGAAACAAGGCACTCAAACAAATTAAGTGATTTGGGAACTTGTTCATACATGATTGAAATGGGTTTGAATGTTATAATGAAATTTGGTAGCCATGTTCATGTAACTAAGTGTATAAGATCATGTTAGCTACCAATTGATAGATAGAACTTGAATGTGCATTTATATGCTAAGGGGCGTTTGACTTTTAGTAGTCAAACCGACCATTAATAAGATCGAAGGGTAATTGTGATAGAAAATATGTAAGATGGAATAGTCATAATTAATGATGACTAATATAACCGTCTTACGAATTATGATGATAGTTTGACGCTTGACAAGCTAGGTGGAGGCTTGGAAAGGAAGCGGGTCAAACGAAGCAAGAATGGCGGAAAAGCATAATTCGGATGCAAGGTAAGTATAGCTTACACTAGTCTTATATTTGTTAGAATGTTCTCCTATCGTATTAGTTACGAATAAGATAAATATAGAATTGAGGTTTGATGTTCCGATGTGTAAACATACGGAACAAGGTAGTCGAGCGTGACAAGAAAACATGTTGATGGTTAAAAAGGAAATTAAACGGTAAGTTGGTCATGCGTTGACCATAACTATTTGTTTTGAAGGACACTGTAAGACGTAAGCCATGATAGGCTAAAAAGCGTTAAGAAATCAATTAATAAGTGAAATGGCCACACGGTGTAAACCGAAGCGAGTCGTATAGATGAGATGGTAATAAATATCATCTCGTCAACATAATCGGTCACTTAGACCAAATGGGTCAAAAGGTGAAGATATCACCTTTTGACAATAGCGACTAATGATTATTGTCGAGCTATATTATTTCAGGTGTAAATGTCAAATTGGTGTTAGCAACGCTATGAATTAGCGTTTATAAAAGCAAGGTATTAAAAACGGGTCAATATATTGATCTGCGCCAGGTATGTGAAATAAGGTAACACTCATTTAGAACATATGGTTCAAGAGTGTTAAAAGAGGTCAAAACGGACATTTGGTTACTTGTTAGGTAAACCAAATGTTTTATGTAATGAACATGGCGTTTGGAAAGCTTAATGACTTTTCAAACTTAATTATAGGTTAAAAGAGGGATGATGGGTCCAATATACTTTCAAAAGTCCTTCATTGTTAATAAAGGACTAAAATGGACCAAAACGCCCTTGGTGGCTAAATTGATCAAACAACCTTTAAAAGTTGTTTGGAAATGAGTTTTATGATTAAATAAATACTTAGATTAATTATAGAAGCAATTGAAAGCGATTTTAGGCTCGAAAGTGCTTAAGAACCCTTAACGGGTCAAAATAAGCATACGAGTGAAAACGGGTTTAAATTGTGTAATAAACCTATGATTAGAACCTAAAATGGTAAGTAATATCAAATTAAAGATTTGTATGTGATATAGGAATCAAACAAATACGTTTGTTTGATAAAATGCGTAAACGGGTCAAATTTTGGTAAAAGAGTAATAAGCCGAAGACTTAAAGGTCTTAATTTTTGTTAAGCCGAATGTCGGATTTTAACTCCATATGATGGAGAATCAAATTACAAACATGTAGGAAGAAACGGTAGGTCAAACGGATAAGCGGTTTGCAAGATACGAAAGATTTCGTGTCAAATTACGGCAAGTTGGAAAAGCTGAAATGCAGGGACCACCGTAAATTACGGTGCCACCGTAATTTACGGTGGAGCCAAAAATGTTACGGTGGAAACCATCTGATGTACGGTGGAAGAATTGTAATACAGGAGCCACCGTAAATTACGGTACCCACCGTAATTTACGGTGGAGGCCAGATTGAAATTCTTGTTTTTGTTATCAATTGTTCCTCGGACACGTTTGGATACATTTTAAGCCCTCTATGACTAAAGCATTTCATGTTTATGAAATGTAGGTACACCTTGGATGCCGGAAGACGATCAAGCTCAACGAAGAACCGAACACGATAAAGATACACGCTTCCGCACTTTGACACATTGTGAATTTAAAACAACGAATTCAACCACGTTATGTAGAATAATTTATAATTTGCAAAAGTTTTAGTAAACCCGTATTTCTGATGTATATGATAATCATTAATTACATGATTATCTTTGTTAAATTTACATTAAACCGTGAATAATAAGAACGGGTGTTACAAACAGACACATCCCCCGGCTCACCATCGTCACCGAGGTCCGAATATACTTGATGTTCAAAGTTGTGCTCGCCACCGTAACCGAAATTCGAATAACCTTGTAAGCTCTGTTGACAACCGTAACTGTCGTTTAGACCACACTCCTGCTGTACAAAGCTGTACTCGCCACCGTAACCGAAATTCGAATAACCTTGTTGTGCGTAAGGGTCCTCCACAGGGGTATTCAAATCCAGCGTCACCGTGTTATCACGATAACGAATGCCAGATACAACCTCTGTCTCCCTCAAGTTGGACGAGACCGGTTTCTCATACGAGTCAGAAATAGCGGTCCCCTCGTAAGAATCAGGAACAACTGTCTCGTCAGAATATTGACCGAAAATATAGTTGTTTAACCACGACATCGTTTTTTCAAGAGATGTAACTAATACAGCAAAACCGCCCGTTATTTTGAAGAAACACAACGGATGGGGAATAAAGGCAATACAGACCTTTGATCTGAAATGAATGAAAATGTATATCGAAGTGTCTGTCTTAGAGGTTGCTTTTAAAAGGTAAAATGGGTGAAATTTGGGGTCGAAGCGCCGCGCTATGGCCAAAGCGCGGCGCTTAGGGTTAACGACAAAACATCATAATCAGCTTTATGTCTCTCAAACAGTAGCGAATGTCTCAAACGTCAATCGAAGCACCTTTTGTCGAGCATAGCGCCGCGCTATGGCCAAAGCGCGGCGCTTTGAGGTGTGAAAATAATTTTGGCCGTGTGCAATTAGCATGACCCTAAGACAAATATCTTGCAAGTTGTTTAAATTCTTTAAAATTAAAGCAACTGATATATTTTTTTCGAACGGCAACCAACTGATATATAACATCTTTTTCATTTTTGGAAAGTCAAAAACAAATTTTGCAAAATGGTAAAAGTTCTTTTTATATTGCTATGTTTGCAATAAGAGCCCTCTTAATCTGAAAAACAATTATTGATAGACAGCGAAATATATACCGTCATTTTAACTTCAGAGTAGTCTTGTACCAAACCAAACTCTATATATACAAACACATGACACATAAAAACTCTGTATATAGACACACATCATTACGTATGTGAGACTAAAAATGAGTGCTCTGCTCTTTCTTCTTATCCTGATTCTCATCGTCAATATTTTGTCTGTGCAAGCTCAGCAGAGCACAATCTCCGCAGTTTTCGTGTTCGGGGACTCTACCGTTGACACCGGAAACAACGACTACATTCCCACCATATCTAGAGGTAATTTCCCGCCTTATGGGAAAGATTTTGAAAATCATGAGCCCACTGGAAGGTTCAGCAATGGCCGCCTTGTCACCGATTTTGTCGGTATGTATTCTGTTCTGTTATTTTACTCATTTCTTCATCCAGTAAATGTAATCTTATGTTTTTTAACGTTATATAAAATGCGCGATCAATGAAAATGCTATGTTTGCTTAACTTTTTACAATCTAAATTTCGTTTTCCTAATGATCATAGTAGTTTGTTTGATAAAATTTAATTGTTTTATATGTTTTTATTTGTGTATATGTCATTGGTTAGTTGAATTCGTGGGGTTGAAGAAGAATTTGCCACCTTACTTGGATCCTAGTTTAACCATTGAAGACCTCATGACTGGTGTTTGCTTTGCCTCTGCTGGTGCCGGTTTCGATCCACTTACCTCCCAAATTGGTGTAATCTCTCTCTCTCTCTCTGTATATATTATATTATATATATGTGTATTAATGGAGACGTTCATTTTTAGTACGAGTAAAATCTATCTATTCGTATATGCAATGTCACTTTCATGATTATAAAATGTATTTAAACCCTCGTGGACAACATACGAGGACTATACGAGGACTATACAATACGATGCTATATTATACTATGCTATATTAAGCCTATAGGCCTATACAGGACCTATACAGGACCTATACTACACCTATAGGCTTATACGAGTGTTGTATCGTATTATATTGTGTCATATAGTGTATTATAAGTCTCGTATAGGTTCCCTAAAGGTCTTGTATAGGCCTATAAGCCTATACGGGATCTAAACTACACCTATAGTTCTACACGGGACCTATACTACAACTATATGATACGAGGTTATAGTATTCTATATTATAATACACCTATACGCATATACGGGACCTATACTACACATATACGATACGATAGTACACTATATGATAATATACGATACGATAGGAGATGGTAGTATACTACACATGTAGGCTTATACGGGACCTAAACTACGCCTATAAGCCTATACAAGACCTATACTACAACTATACGATATGATACGATGCTATCGTATAACATACTATAATACACCTATATGCATATACAGGACCTATACTACAACTATACGATACTACACTATATGATACGATAGAATATTACAATATACTTTACCGCCTATACAGGACCTATACTACACCTATAGGCTTATATATGACCTATACTACAACTATACGATACGATGCTATAGTATACTATACTATAATACACCTATTGGCATATTCGGGACCTATACTACACCTATACAATACGATACGATACGATAATATACGATATGATAAGATATGATACTATACTACACCTATAGGCTTATACGAGACTTATAGTAAATTACACCATACGATACGATACGATATGATATGATATGATATGATATGATACTACATCCATAGGCCCATACGAGGCCAATATGAGACTTATACGATACTTATACAATACGATATAATACTCAAAAATGTTTTTTGTTTATTTATTTTTTGAAAGTATTTATTATAGAACTTTGCTTAGACAATAAATATTTTACAAAAATCCCAAAAAAAGTAACACCTTTATACTTCGTATAGGCTTATACGAGGGGCAAAAAAGACCATTTTAATTCTGGTTTGGCCTGCGTATAGCCCCCAAACCAGGGGTATAATTGTTTTTTTTTTTTTTGCTATACGCCCCGTATAGGGCTATACGAGACGTATAAGACATCATTTGACCCAATTAAAGATTCACTTGAATATTGAAAAAGCCTATACACTCGGTACAGGCTTGTACAAGACATATATGTGGGTCCTAACTGGTGTGTAAATAGGCAAATGGGTTTGTGAAAAATAGGGAGTACTAGCACATGTTCTTTAGAAAGTGAAAGAACTTAAGACATGTCAGTGGTATATTTATCTAGAACGTGAAAGAACTTAAGACATGTCAGTGGTATATTGAGCAATCAAATTAACGCCTCTTGAATTTGGTCCCAGCTGTATATAGTCTAATCACAACTTATTTATCTCTTCCTTAATGCCAACCAACTTCAGTATGTGTTAAATGCAACTAGCTAGCAAAAGAAAAAGATATAGACAGGCATTTTGAGTTCGATTATAGAAAGTAACCTAATTCTAAGCATCCTTAATCTTCGATGCAGATGTGCCTTACGCAATCGCAACAACTAGACTTGTTCAAAGAATATAAAGTGAAAATGGAGGCGGCGATAGGCAAGGAAAGAACCGATGATTTGGTTAGGAGGGCAGGGTACCTTGTTAGCTCAGGCACCAACGATTTTTCTTTCAACTACTACGGACCTTTACCCATTCGACGCAAGGATTATCCCACTATCGCTCAATATAAGCAATTTCAGTGGCAACTGGTTGAACAGTTCTTGCAGGTTTGTCATCGATCCACATTGTATTTTACTTCGTAAGTTCCATAAATGCGTCAACGTATGAATGACAAATGTTTTTCGCACTTTACCCAACATGTGGGGTTCATTATGGATGATCATCAACTCAAAGCTAACTGCCTTAAATAAGAGTAGACTATTTCATGTGATCGGTCTACCTACACATGATTGAAACATATATTTAACCACCCCAAACTCTAGTGGTAACACGTAGCTAGTGCAATACTTTTCAAACATTTAATATTATGATAACAACTAACAAGATTGACATGATGGCTCATCTATACGTTGTAAACTTGTAATAATATACAATAGAAGTACAATACAATAAAAAAAAATACCAAATAGTAGCACGTAATTATCTATATAACATCAATCAAATATCTTTTACAACATAATATATCAATATAACATTTACCAAATGTTATAAACTAGCGGGATAACCCGTGCTACGCAACGGGTTTTCTGTCGGTATCAATTCAGTTTAGTATGATACTGATACTTGATATAACAACCGAAAGAGATATGCCAAAAAGGATATCCACTCCTACCGGTACATCTATAGACTGGTTTTATAACATAAAATAAACTATGTTATCAACGGGTTTTATACCGCCGCGCCAAAAAAAATATAAACAAATAAATGCTACCGGTACCGAATCATCTCATAACTTTTCTAATAAAAAACAAACTACTTATTGAGATAATAATTATCGCATCACTTGGTGTTATCACCAGAACCTTTTTATATATCTGATAAGTAACTTCTGACCATCATAAGCAAGTTAAATTAACGATACCATGAAAGTAACCAGTTAGTAAAAATTAATAATAAATTGACATTTCTGTAAATTTATTAACAACCTCAAAGTATGAGAATTTAAAGTATTTGTTGAACGAAAAATAAATAGATTTAAAAAAAAATGTTCATTTTATGTTTACGGTAATAACAAAAGAAGTTATATGATTAAAAATAAAAAGAAAACAATGAACAGCATTTACTGCCACATGTAGATGGATTCCAAACCATCATTTCAATTTTGTACTAATAAACAAAACATTGCAATATTAAAAAATGGCATTGTTGGGCCTGGGGCAGCTGAATGGGAGGAAAACGCAAAAAAAGTGGCAGAATGCGGGATTCGAACCCAAATATTGGGTTAGTCTTTTAATAAAAAATTTCGATAACACATTCGTTTAATATATTTTTATCAACAATAAATAATGGACAAGCTTGGAAAAAATGAATGATTGCTAGTTGTCGCCACGCAGCTATCACTGTCCATGCGTTTTGGAAAATGTTAGTGATATAATATAATATAATATAACAATATATAGTATTGTTCTGTTGTGTTTCAACTTTTGGAGTCACCTCAAATACGATGTTTAGTTATTGTTTACAAATGACAGGGCCTATTGGACGAGGGTGCACAGAAAATTGGGGTGGTGGGTTTGCCCCCAATCGGATGCTTGCCTGCTATCATCACACTTAACTCAAAGAACCCCATCTTCGGTCGAGAATGTAACGACACTTATAATGCACTAGCAAGAGATGTGAATCAAATGCTAGAAACTAATATTAAAACCCTTGAAAGACCAGGCACAAAGATCGTGTATGCAGATATATACACCCCTATCATCAACATGGTTGAACAAAAGTCTCAATACGGTAACAGTCAACAAACTGAACTAATCACATACAATCGTATTGAGCTTGTTCCTAGAAAAAAAAAAAAAAAAAAAAATCAAATGTACTTGTTTGACAACTTCTTTTTTCAATTCTCTTGATAGGTTTTGAAGAATCTCATAAGGGTTGTTGTGGAACTGGGTTGATAGAAGCAGATTTTGGGTGCAACCCAAAATCTCCATTGTGTGATGATGTCTTAAAATATGTATTTTGGGATGCTTTTCATCCGACTGAAAAGGGATACCGCATTATTTTTGACTCCCTCAAATCCCTAATTCAGAAGAACTTAGCATGAGCGACACTTTATTACTTGGATCTTCAATTCTAGTTCGTTTATTTTCAACTGTAATACGTTTTTGTCAATAATATTTTCAAAGGATGTAATAAGATGTTTATTTCTTAAGCTCTATAAATCTATACACTCAAAGATTTCATATTATAAATTTACATTCCACATCGCTATCACATTCATAAAGTGACTATCACCTCGTAGACACATTACCACACCACTTTCCTTCAATTTTCCACAATGTTGTGGTTTCACTAGTTTTCACCCAACCCCAATCATTTTTTAATCATCATTCGTTATTTAAATCTTTTTTTATATTAACTAATTTAGTTAAAAGATGGGATATTGGATTTAAATAACCCCAGCTTTCATCAATTGACCGGTAACACTCCCAACTTTTGATTTGTACCACACCACTCCCAACTTTCGACTTATTGACCGATAACACTAATACTCCCAAACTAACTGAACTCTAACCCAATATCTCTTAAATGATTAAATAAATATAACTGAAATAAAAATTCATTAATATTCAAATAACTAAAACAAAAATATATTAAAATTCAAACAAATTAAAAATCGACAATTAAAATTTAAATTCAAACTAAAACAAGCAAACGAGACTATAAAACCTAATTTAAATCTTAGTCATCCCCATTGCCATCATCCTTGTTATCAGCACTGTTCGCATCCCTTACACGATCTGGCCAAAGATGGTATACTAAGTTCGCGTGAAGGGCCCCGTTTAGTAGATATGACCATACTTTTGATCGATTAGCAAGTTTCCCATCCAGTGTTAGTATACATTCAAGGAATTCAGCGCCTTCTTCGTAATTTTGACAAATCGTTTTCCCATTGTCCGCCAATATCATATTATAGAGTTTGATCCAAGTATACATGATGTCACTTAATAAATGCCATGCCGCCAGGCCGGCTATGCAATGATACCCCATCTTCTTTAATTAGCTCTAGAAATTTATGAATCAAATATGTAAAACAAATCAACACAAGAAATAGCGACAAAACAGGTGACAAAATCTTATTAAACCAACCCAAAAGATTTCCCCCCCAAATACCCAAGATCTTACAACTGTAAGATCAATACAACACAATATACAAACAGTATCTAGATGATCATCCACTGATGATCATCAATACAATCAATACAACTGAACAATCTCTGAGATACAGTTGAGAGATTATTCATACAAAGCTCCAACAACTAAAACCCTAACAGAGAAAATACAGAGGATATGTGAACAAGAGAGAGAAAGTGAATCGTAACAACTAAAGAGAGAGAAGGATATGAATCCCTTTTATAGAATGAAACATGAAATGTTTCACTTTAGTCCAAATCTTTAATGCAAGATGATCCCAGTCCTCCAAAAGTTACACAAAGCCCCCTTAGATATTTCATGTTGTTGGACCTGTTGCAACAACCCAACAAACTAACAAAACCATCAGACAATAGAGGCCCAATCTGTAACAGCTTCAATGAAGCCCAACAGATATAAGCCCACCATAAAATAATAGAAGCCCAATGAATGACCAGAAATTATGAACATAACATTTTAACATCCCCCCTTCATTCATTTGGCTTAAACATATCAATTAATCCTAGTTTTTTACAAAAGTATTCATGATGAATAGCATTAAGGCCTTTGGTAAAGATATCTGCAAGTTGACTTTCTGAGTCAACCTTAGTAGGACTAATAATACCATCTGCCACCTTTTCTCTCAAAAAGTGCAGATCCAATTCAAAGTGTTTGGTCATTTCATGAAACACTGGGTTGGCTGCTATTGACATAGCAGCTTGAGTATCACACTTCAAAACAATAGGCAAATGACAACTAACACACAATTCAGATAAATAATTTCACAGCCATATAAGTTCACAAGTAGCAGAACACATGGCTCTATATTCAGCTTCTGCAGTTGATCTAGAAATAGTGCTTTGTTTCTTGATTTTCCAAGAAACAAGACACTCTCCCAACAAAATACAAAAGCCAGTAACTGACTTCCGAGTGGACAAACACTTTGCCCAGTCAGAATCAGCAAATCCATGTAGATCTAATCTATCACTTTTCTTAAAACTTAGTCCTTTACCAGGACTTTGTTTTAAGTACCTTAATAGTCTCAAGGCCAAGCTTAAATGCACTTCTTTTGGATTGTGCATAAACTGACTTAGAAACTGAACTGTGTAACTTATATCAGGTCTTGTTAGGGATAAGTAAATCAGCTTTCCAATTAGTTTTTTATAACAAGTCACATTTTTAAGCAATTGCTTACTTTTATCAATTTTAAAAGTTACCAAGTAACTTTGTTCTATTGGTGTATTAACAGGTTTACAACCTAAATACCCAAATTCACTCAAGATTTCTAAACAATACTTTCTTTGACTAAGACACAAGCCATTTTTATTATACAAGACTTCAATGCCTAAAAAATACTTCAAAACTCCTAAATCTTTAATCTTGAAGCTTTCATTTAATACATGTTTAACACTTTTAATCTCAACTTCTAAATTTCCAGTTATAACAATATCATCAACGTAAACTAATAGAAACACAAAATACTTTTCTTTGATAAAACAAACAAATAATGATCACATTTTCTTTGAACAAAGCCAATACTTAACAAGACAGCAGTCAACTTCTCATTCCACTTCCTAGGTGCCTGCTTAAGGCCATATAAAGATTTAACAAGTTTGCACACTTTTGTTTCATCTTTTGAATAGTAGCCATGGGGTAATTTCATATACACATCTTCAGAAATGACACCATACAAGAAGGCATTATCAACATCAAGTTGGTATAAAGGCCAATTAAACTGAACAACTAAGGTTATTATAGTTCTTACAGTGACCATTTTGACAACAGGTGAGAAGGTCTCTCCAAAATCCAGACCTTCTCGCTGATTAAAACCTTTGGCAACAAGCTTGGCTTTAAATCTTTCTACTTCACCACTAGACTTGTATTTAACCCTAAATACCCATTTATAACCTATTGCCTTTCTATCCTGAGGAAGATCAGTTAATGTCCAGGTGTTATTTCTGAACAAAGCTTCCATTTCTTTGTTCATTGCATCCACCCACCTGGGATCTTTAACTGCTTCCTCATAATTAGAAGGCTCAACAATTTTATTCAAGGAAGCAACAAAACACAGATTATCAACAAACAAGCATGAATAATTGACCACTTTGTCTAAGGCATATTTAACTTTACTATTTAATATAAAGTTTTCAAAATGTTTTGGCAAAACAATGTTTCTGTTAGACCTCCTAAGACTAGAAGATGTTCCCTCAGATGGGTTGGTCTCTTCATTTGAAGTACTAGTGTCCTTAGCCATACTACCACCACCACCACCACCACCCACCACCACCCACCACCACCTACCACTACCAACTACCAACTACCACCTACCACCTACCACCTACTACTACCTACTACCTACTACCTACTACTACTACTACTACCTACACCACCACCACCACCACCACCACTACTACCTACCACCACCACCACCACCACTACCACCACTACTACTACCACTACTACCACTACTACTACCACTACAACTACTACTACCCAGTAACCTCATGAGCTCCATAACCTCATGAGATCCATGATTCCCCTCTTCATCATCGGGACTAACAGAACTAGGAGTTAACACTTCAATACTATCAAAAAAGTTTAAATGATTTACATTTTCAATTGAACTACCATCTTGATTTTTTAGCTGATTGGACTTAAAAGGGAAAATAGTTTCGTAAAATTTTACATCTCTATAATAAAACTCCCTTTGATTATCCAAACTCCACAATTTATACCCTTTTTCAACATTTGAATAACCAATCAAGATACATTTTTCAGCATTAAAAGAAAATTTATCAGGATCATTTAAGACAGTACTGAAGCATAAACATGCAAAGTTCCTAAGATGAGCTAAAGATGGTTTAAAACCAAAGACAAGTTCATATGGACTCTTTCCTAAGAGCACATAAGAGGGTAACCTGTTAATGAGATATACAACAGTTAATAAACAATCAGACCAAAACCTAAGTGGAACATTACTTTGAAATAATAAGGATCTTGCCATATTTAAAAGATGTCGATGTTTTCTCTCAGCAACACCATTTTGTTGCGGTGTATAAGAGCACGAAGTCTGATGTAATATACCCTTAGATTTATAAAAAAAAAAAAAAAAAAACTCTTTTTATTATTAACAAACTCAGTCCCATTATCACTTCTAAATATTTTAACCTTTTTCTTAAACTGAGTTGGAATAAGTTCATAAAAACTTTCAATATTCTCAAAGACATCCATTTTGTTTTTTAACAAATAGCACCAAACAGTTCGAGAATAATCATCAACAACAGTTAGGAAATATTTAAACCCATCTTTACTAGCAACCTTATAAGGTCCCCAAACATCTAAATGTATAATATCACCTATACCTTTAGTTTTATGATCACTTAGTGTGAAAGGGACTCTAACTTGTTTGGCCCTATGACAAATTTCACAAGGATGACTTACAACATCAGTAACACCTAAATCACCTTTTAAAATGGTCAAGACCTGGTCAGCAGGATGTCCCAACCTATTGTGCCAAAGATTACTTTTATTTAAGCTATTAAAACACAAATTAACAAAATTACCATTCTTATTCACAAAGTATAGACCATTATCTTTTTTCAGTCACCAGGATTCTCCCTGATTTCAAATCCTGAAGTAAACAAGTACTTTCATTAAACACAACAGTAACTTGACTATCTTTAGACAACTTATGAACAGACAAAAGATTGACATCATAATCAGGAACAAAAAAACACATCATTCAAAATGACACCTTTAGCAAATTTGATACTTCCAATTTTAGACACCTTAGCTTTGGTTCCATTTGGGTGACATACAGTTAAATCATACTCAGTTACATCAACACAATTAAACATATCTTTATCATTTTGACCATGTGCAGATTAGCACCAGAGTCAACAATCCAGTTATAATCAAACCCAAAGTTGATTAAACTAGAACAACATACAAAACTTCCTAAAGAATTAAAGACACAACTATACTTACCTCCCATATTAGAACTCTGAGGATCAGCACTAGTTTTCTCACCAACAAGACTCAAAAGTTTTGCAACCTGCTCTGGAGAAAAAGGAGACACAGGAGGTACAGAAGACACATTTGATTTATTGTTTGAAAAAATTTTCCCAACCTGTCCTCCAGACATCTTATTGAATCCTGGAGGATACCCAACCAACTCAAAACACCTATCAATAGTATGACCAAGCATATTATAGTGAGTACACGTAAGGTTAGGATTAGGACCTCTAAACACCTTCTTTTTTTGCTCCACAGACTGGTTAACTTTTGACACAAAAGACATATTTTGATTTTTTGTTCCTGTACTAGCATTTCTATGTGATTCTTCTCTAGACACAACTGAAAAAACAACTTTGACTGAAGGTAATGGCTCTCTAGTTAATAAATTTGTCCTTACAGGTTGATAGACATCATCTAAACCCATAAGGAACTGCATTAGTTTTATTAATGTGGAAAAATCATTATAATCTTTAGCAGCCTTTTTCAAGTGAGTTTGTAATTTAATTCTAACTCAGGATGGTATGGATTCTATCTCTTTTAATATATCTTTTTATTATTTATTGTTTTGAACCCATTACTGACTTAGGCATCGGAGGGGTGTTAGCCAAGCTAACACTCACCTTAGCTTACAGTTGTTTTGCAGTATATGCTTCGGGATATAGCTCCAGGATACACACTCAGGATATTTCGAAAGACTAGAGGATTGGCCCCCTCTCTCACGTTTAAGGGATCCTGATCCCTTCGAAGGTTTAAAGGTATTCACCTTTCTCTCGAATAGGGTTTAAACACCCCGCCTGGAGCGCAAGTTATCTAGGGATAGTTCAAGGTGGCGGGACCAGTTCATGTAAAAGTGGCTGACAATTTCGTCACTATTGGCTATATCCTGGATCCTAAAGGTATATGAGGATTGATCACCCTCTCTCACGAAAGGATATTTTCATACTCTTTAAGGTTTAAAGGTTATCGCCTTTCTAAGTCTTGGAGTTTATACACTTCCGCCTGTAGCGCATGAAAATTTGGGATTTTCCCCAGGATACCTATGGGTTTATCCCCAGGATACAAAGGATTTATCTCCAGTATGTTTTTGGGTTTTACCCCAGTAATACAAGAACTGTCCAAACAGTTAGAACTTGAATTCAAAAATTGTTTAAGTGTTTGAAGACTTCATGTACAGGGGACATTTCTCCTAATGCGATTGTGTGAAGCTCAAAAGATCAAATTTGGACCTAGTGTACTAAGTACCTCAGACTAAGGACATCTTAGTGGAAGAAGTTGCAAATCGAGTGAAGTTCGATACTAGGCTTATACTCTATTCCTGGTATGATCTTTCCTTTGTGAACTCTACATAACTTATTTGAACTTTTGGAACTATGTTTAAGGCTTAAATATCCTGATTAAAATATATCCTTGGGATATATCCTCAAAATCTGTTTTCGGGATATGTTTCAGGATATTTGATTGCAATATTTGGGATATAATGTCTGGATTTAAAATCAAAGTTGAGTTCATGACTAATAAGTATTATCAAAACGGATTTTGAATAAAATATCCTTTATTCTTTATCTAAATTGTTTGAAATTCTGAAAAACCCTGCTTGGTGAAAGTCTTCGTAGGATATCGCCGAGTATGTTGATCAGGATATTTTCAAAAGGTAATTTTGCAAAGTTGAAATCTAAACTAAGTAACGCATGACAAAAAATTAAAAAGAACAGCAAATAAGTCAAAAGGTGGTTATATTATTAACATGTCAAAAGTTGTGCTTTTGGTTTCACCTCAAACCGAGGCCCATCCGCCAAAAGCACGATTAGTTTTTTACCGTATTTACGCAACGGTTGAAGGTTTCATCTCAAAACGAGACCCATCCGCCTCCAACCGTTGCATCATTCAAAACAGATTATACTGATTGATGACCAAGAGCTTCATCCTGAAACCCAGGACCCATCCACCTTTGGTCATCGTATTGTTCTAGTGCAGGAAATGTAAATTGTTCAACGACAGGAAAAGTAAATTGTTCAAACAGACCACAACCATTGAATTTAAAAAAAGTGGGCTCCGGCCTTGGCACGTATATCCATCTTCACCCACTTCGCTGCCTCTAAGGGGCAGCTCCTCCTTCCATCATGACCTCGTCAGCAGCATCCTTCCCAGCATTTCCTCCAGCATCACCTTCAGCATCACCTCCAGCGTCGCCACCAGCATCCTTTGAAGCACCGGCATCATCTACCTTCTCGGTCACCTTAGTGGGCTCTTCTGCAGCAGGCTTTGAAGGGAGCTCCACGGGATTACCACCAAGATCTTTCAGTTTCGTCTCCCAGGCCTTGATATTCCATGAAGGGAATTCAACACCCAAAGCCATGGCCTCATAAGCCATTTTCAGTCTAGCCTGGAGGAGGGAGATGATAGCTAAATTCTTGAGGCTCTCCCGATACGAAGCCATACCTTGCTCATGTTGAACCTGGGCAGCATCGGACTTAGCTTGAGCCTCCTGGGTGATCTTCTGGATGGCGGACTGGTGATCTTGAGTCATTTCCTTGTACTTAGCTTCGTAGTGTTCCGATTTGGCGGTGGCAATTGCTGCTTGATCTGCGATGGTGGCCTCAGCCTTCTTCAGTTTGCTCTCTAACATGGTGTTCAGGCCGCATGCATCTTCATAGAGGAATACCAGGCGTTCGAGACCCTGCAAAGTAAAGAAACAGGTATTAATTTTAATTAGCTTTAACAACCAGCATATGTTGCAGGATATTGGTCAGGATACTAACCTGGTTGAGGAAGCCGGTCATGAATTTGCTGGATTCCGTAAACCCATGGTTCTCAAATGGGAACACATGAGGTGTAGCAGGAGGCTCTGCTTCCTTTATCTTCCGGGAGCTGGAGGCCCGGGTCCTAGATGCTGGAGGAGCTTTGGGAGAAGTGGCAGTCTTTGAACTGGTAGGCTTTGGTGTGGCAGTTGGCTTTGGGTTGATCTCTTGCTGGGTAGGTGCGAGACTGGAATAACTGTCCAACTCGTCAAGCTGGAAGCCTTCAAGGTTGATAACCGGCACTGAACAAAGGGAGAAATGTTTAGTTTGTAACACTTATACTTTATAATCACTATAATCGTGTGCTTACCGGACGTCTCTGAGCTTGATTTTTGACTTGAGTTTGTGAGAGACAGGGAGAAGGTTCTTTCACTAGCAAGAAGTCAGTAGATCTCTTTGATCCTGGGTTCTGATTTCGCGCTTGGGGGTGCTAGATCTCTGAAATTCGCTGCACAAAGTCTCAGGATATCAGTCAAGGATATAGTTTAAGGATACATTTGGGGATATTCCTAAAACCCTAAATCCTACCCTTAGTTAACCATCAAACTGGCAGATCAAAACCCTTGTCAATAGAGTCTCTTTTTACGAAAAAGAATTTTCGTTGCCACTGATCTTCATTCTTGGTGGCCTTGAGGACTAGGGGGTTCTTGGAACTGGAAAACAGAAGAAAGCGGCTGTTGCCATGTGATCTCAGTTGGTATGTTATGGGAAGGTCTTCGATGCATAGGTCAGGGCAATGACGAGATTTAATTTGGTTTAACACCATTAAAACTCACCACACCATTGGCATAGTCTGGGCATAACTAAGGCCGGTAAGTTCGAAGAAACGAGAGATGAAGGGTGGAAATGGGTACTGGAGTCCCAAAGAAAAGCGATAGGCAAGAAAGCAGACCAACTCGTTTGATGACGCATCTGATCGGACTTCCCGATCAAAAGGGCGAATAACCACTCCGGCAGGAAAGGCGCCGGAATCCTTCAATGCGGCGATTTCAGCGTTGTTGAAAGAGCAGATCTCGTTTTGTGGCTCTCGGATAAGATTTTGACTCGTGAGGGTTGCGGCTGGCTCGTTTGACCGAGATCTTGTTCGAGATGCCATAAAGGATATCAACCAAGAAACAAGAAATTCAAAGAAAGGAAAAGCAGAGAAGAAAAGAGAAATACCTGAGATTTGTTTGAGCAGTAATGATCATGATGCAAAGTATTTCGGCTAATTATAGGCTGAGTAATAGGGGGTAAAGAGTAAATAATGCGTTGGAAGTTGCACATTGTCATTTCAAGAGTCTCGTCGTATTGATTGCCTTGATCCAGGTGATAAAGTTTAAAATATATCTGTTTGAATTCAGAATTCCAACAGGTATATTTTGGGGACAATTGTTATGGGTCATTTTCTGCATATATATCCTGACTAATATTCTGGCTTTAATTGTTTATTTGTGATCAGGATACCAGATCAGGATATTGGTAACATCCTGATACGATATCCTGGTACTAATCAATTAGCTCACGTACAGGTTGTTGTAACAAGCTTCTAACGGTCCGAAGGACTTCTTCCCCTCAAGACTCGGGCAAATCGGTTGGGTTATAGATGTTGAACCCGGAAGAAGTGGACTACAACGTTTACTTGAGGAATATTCGAAGCATCCCGGTTTAATATGATAGTTTGTTATTTTCGTTTTACTATAAATAAATTGATCGGATCAGGTTAAGGCACACACTTTTACGCACACTTCTACTCTCCTGTTGCAAACATTCACTACACTCAAACACTTGTACTCGAATTACGTTGTAACACCTAGTTGATCCGCATCATATCCTGCACTGTATCCTGATATTTGAAGTAATAGAAGAACAAGGCAGCTGCGATTGTCAGCTCCCGAGGTTTCGTGCCGACGATCTAGATTGATCAAGGGCTTTCCTCGTACATCTCGTGTCACACTTTACATTTTTGCTCATTGTTTGATCATAAATACAACTCTATATCCTGAGCCGTATGCTGAAACTGTTTTGCAAATAACTTAATCAACATATTTTTAATACATCTTCTTAGCACACTACATCACTTAACTAATTTGATCACTTAATTGCTTAGGTAATTTTTTACCAAAACAATATCTTCACAAAAAGGTGGAGACTTTCTCAAGTACATATTTCTTACTTTTGTAGATATTTGTCCAAAATATCGGACATAGTACTATACGTCAATTGATAAATTAGTGATGCACATTTTTGTAAAGCGGTGAAACTGAGTAAACACCTTGCGTTTTCCCTTTGTTGAAAAAAAAAACTAAATCGGCCCTCTAATTCTTTAATAATTTGCATAAACAGTTCGAAGCTCATACGAAAACAACACTGAAACATATCATGGCCATATACCATATTATTGGAATATAATTGTTTACCAAACGGTTATGAGCACCTTTACGGTCCCGTTCAAGTCTCTTTGCTCTTTTACGTAATCATGAACTTTCAACTTGTTGACTTAAAATTCTAGACCCAACTGAACAGATGTAGTAATGATCTCATCTTCGAGATCGGAATCGGATGAGTGGATATCTGAAGAAGGAAATTCAAGTTTGGAAAAATATATAAAAGAATTTAGACATAGAAATTGTGTGAGAGTAATGGAAGAATGTAAAGGTGTGTGGTAAAAATAAGATAGTGTATTGTGTGTGTATAAAAAGGGGGAGGTTTATTTGTGAATAAAATTAAATTGAGAAGAAAAAGAATAAAGGGTATAATTGTAAAACATTAAATAGTTTTCTCTCATCTCATTTATTATTATCTTTGATTAATTAATTAGTCATAAAGACTGTCATCCTCCACACTAAAATTTTTGCCTACACACATCAAAATTCACCCTACACGTTTTGAAGTTTATCCATAAATACTATTTACTAAAATAGTGTTCTTTGTTTGTTTTGTTTTGTGATTGTCATTTTCTTTTTTAACCAACTTATTAAACTTTTTTTTATTATTTTTCTATTAGATTAATCAAGTATCTTTTTTTTATTCTTTAATAATTTATTTTTTAATCAATTCAATTTTTTATTACATATTACGTTCAATTCTTTGAATTTCTATGTAGAATAAATATCCAATCCAATAATTCGTGGAATTGTTTATTTTTGTTTCATTCTTTAATGATCTATATTCTTTTAATCAATCCAATATTGTTTCTTTAACGAAAGATTATGTGCAGTTCTTTTTTATTGGATTACTATTAAACTATTTATTTAGTTTTAAAGAAGTATATATGAGTTTAAATTTCCAAGCATAACAATTGGTTAATTTGTAAATACATATTAAACAACGGAAATTGTATGAAACAAAAAAATTCAACAAATTACCTACATTTCCATCTAAAAAAAAATCCCATCATATTTCTTTAAGGAAAAGAACTGAACATAATATCGAATAAAAATATTAGATTGATTTAAAAATATAAATCATTAAAGAATAAAAAAGATACGTGATTAATTTAATATAAATATAAAAAAAATTAATATGTTGGTTAAAAAGAAAAGACAAACATAAAACAAACAAGGAACACTAATTTGGTAAATAGTTTTCATTGAACACTATTTTAGTAAATAGTTTTTCCACCAACACTAGTTTAGGAAAAAACTCCACCTTAATTTAATTTTTTTCTTCTTTGAAAAAGTTTAGTTTTTTAAAATAAGTTACAAATTTAATTTAGTTAGCTATTTATGAGGAAGACTATCAATTAATGATCTATCTAAGTTTACTAATATGCCCTTACACTAATATTAAATACAAAAATTAAATGAAGTAAATGAAGCATTCTTATGGGTTGAAATTTCTTCTTTTTTATTCTTACAAAAAATTTCTTCTCATTTGAACCCTCCACTATATATATATATGGTCAGGATTTAGAGAAAACGGTAGAAAGTGTGAGAATTGTGAGAACGCTTATTGATCGTCCGATCAAAACAATCTATGGACTAGATTGGCGCGGTGGCATTTTTGTAAATAACACCAATTTTATTACGTGGACGCGCTTCATTAAGGGCAAAAAGGGTAAAACATCATTCCTCACATAAAACGCCATTGAAAAATAAAACGCCAAATAAATACAAAACGCCAATTTTATCACTGCGTACTTTTTTCTGTGTTTTTATTTAAGCTTTATGGCTACAAAAACGTCACAAAATATGAAATGCCATAACATATAACGCCAAAGCTTACATCCGGATAAATGTTAATTACATTTTTTGTTATAAAAATAATATCCCGCCTAAACTACGCGCCAAAAAGAATTCTATAAATAGAAACGTCTCACCACATTCCGTTTATCACAACAAAAAAACACACAAAAACACACAGTGGTTGTTAAAAAAAATACAACTCAATGTAAAATGCCAAAAAATACAACGACGGCAAACATCTTTTTTTTTATACTCAGTAAATGTTCTGCATGAAGCTTCGCTGAATGATTTGTTACGTGAGTGTAGTAAAATTTTGCTAAATGAGATGGACAAAATTGAAAAAAGAGGGACTGATGACACCCATATGTCATACTGTTATCTTTGTTCCTGAAGAAGGTTTGGATGATAAGAAGATACCTATACCAGTGTAAATGCTACTTGGCCTCGATGATTATAATGAAGACGACAGGCATATAGCATCCACCCACACGGGGTCGATCTATGTCTCCAACATCCACAAAGACACTTCAACACATGAACAAAGAAAATAAAAAAACGCCAAACCCAAAACGCCATTTATTTGTCACATTTCTTGTAGTTTCAAAAGAAAAAAGAGTCTGATAACACTGAAGATTTAAAATCATAAACTGCTTCTACTTTGTTTTTTTTAATTTTCTTTATCTATTGTTTGTTTTGTAATTTCAGTTAATAAACAACAAAAGAATATTAATGCTATAATGAAAAATATAATAAAACGCCAAAATGAGCAAATCCTTGTAAAACGCCATCATGCCATAAAAACGCCTCCAAAAAACTACCAAACTATAATAAAATTACTTTGAACAACTACCATTATAAAAAAAAAAGCGTGAAACAATGTGCAAAGAATATAAAACAATAGAAGTCCAATCGTTATCTAACCGCAATTGGAAAACAAAACGCCATAGTTACAGCCGTCAAGATTTGACGTGTTACACCATAAAAACAGTTGAGTCTGAAAATAAAACACGATAAACTGCAAAAAACAGTAAAATGAAACGACAGAAAACATAAATATTAACATTTATTATATTTATTTATCTTTTTCAAAACGCCATAATAACCTGTCATACGCGGGAAAAAAAAAGTCAATATAAAAGAAGACCATGAGAACACAAGCTCAAACATGCCAAAAAATTTGACTAAAATGCCACATATTGTCCAAAACGCCAAAAAAATTTAAAAATGGCTAAGGTTATTGCATGGAGGTTTGAAAGGAAAGAGAAACGATTCATCATAAAGTTCTCTGATAGGAGAAGGGTAAAGGTAAGGACAATCAAAGAAATGTTTGGAATGAATGAAAAGGTTCATAAGGATATCCTGGCCCTTGGGGTTCCAATGGACAACAAATGTGAAAGAACCATAACTATAATAAAAAGACTGAAGAGAAAATTTCCGGCAGAAGATGATGATCATATTGACGACACTCCTATACCAAAACTTAGCAGTTGGGTATTGCATGAGGAAGAATGAACACTTGAAGTGACTTACAAAAACGGGGTGCAATATTCAAGGCCAATGGAAGAAATGTTGAAGACAGGGTTGCTATCTATCATTGAACAACTTTGTGATTTAGCACCTTCAAACGATCCAAAATCCAAGGATGCAGTGATATTCAAGAATAGGCTGCAGCAAAGAAGAGACGAGCCAATGGGGTTATACGCAAAAATGAAATTTGATGACGAAGAATCTGAAGAAATTGATGAACAAAGCGATGGGTACATCTCTGATGTAATCCCACCTACGGAAGACTATTAGTTTATTTTGATTTCGTGTTATTGTAATTTTATAAAATATTAATATATGGTAATCAATTATTAACAAAAAGATACCAAACGCCAAAAATGACACAGAAAAGCCATAACGCCAAAAAAGTTAACTATGTCTCACAAAAAAAATTAATTCAACGAGAAGAAATCTGAGAAAAACAGTAAAACGCCAAATAATTAATAATTCTAGATAACACCAAAATTATCTTGCACGCAAAAAATAAAGCAGCGTGTCAAACACGAAAATCGTGAAAGGAGAAGAATACTAAAAAGACAAAAAAAAACCCTCGGACCCTGATCATGTCCCGCGCCACGTGTTTGGCCAATATGCGTTCTCACACTTTTTTCCGTTTTCTCCTAAACCCGTTTCTATATATATAGGGTAAGTGTCACACCCCAACCGATGGCGTAAACATCAGAGTGAGACGAAAACGAGATTGTAAGAGACTTCATAACACTATTTTGCGACAGTATTTAACAAAACCAAATTTCATTTCATTGATGAATATTCAAGTACAAACATTGGAAAACGAAATACAACAAGGTTCAAGAAACAAGTACAAAAAGTACATGAACGAATACAACAACAATACTAAAATTCTAAAGTGAGTTCTAGTCAATGCTACTAGATTTCATCATCATCATCATCATCCTCAAATTCCTGCAACACGTTTCAAATAATAGTTCAATACAAAGGTATTGACGAGTATAGAAGTCTAACTACTAACATGAAGAAACACTAGATAAATGGTCGGAACCGAAATATCTAGGGGGTTTGAATCCGCATAAAAGGGTTAGCTCTCTCTCGGTTGATTCAGTTGCAGCTAAACTTCTTCTCCGGTGATTCTGCAAAAAAGAGCACCGTTAGCCTCGCCAAGGAGAGAAGGGGGTTCTCTCCTTGACCCGACTCCGGTGTGAGAATAAGTATTGGTAATGGAGAAGAGAAAGTATTTAAGAAGTGGGTGTAATCTGAGTTTATACCTGAACAGTACTCGTATTTATAACCGGGAGTTTGGGAGGGAAAACCTGTTATTGAAAAGATGACGGAAGATGCTAACGCCGTAGCGGTTATATTTTCTTCCGTTAAGTTCTTTGATCCAACGTCAAGTTGCCTCGATCCGATGTGAATGCACACAGATCGTGGTTTGATCTATGGCTGGTGGATTGCCATGTGGAAAGTGATTAAGTGGAGATTATTCTCCAATTGCATGCCTTCGTTGTGATTCCAGGGTTGCCTGTGGTAATGACACGTGTCCAGACGGTTATAACCGTCTGGGTGGTGCACGATTGTATTTCTTTCTAGAAGATTACTGCTGTAATCTGGTGTGACACCTTGCTGTGTGGACACAGACGAATAAATCCTAAGTCTAAATTATCCAAGTCTGGATATTTAGGCGGAGGTATTGAACAAAGGATTTTTAATCCTTTGTTAACAGGAGAAGGCGCAAGGATTTATGTTTTCCTTTGGGCGCGCGACTATTGATTGCTGATTTTGTTCTTCCCTTTGTAAGACCAATGCGCGGCCGCGCAAGGTCAAAAGGCTAAAAAGGTTGGTTTGTGGTATGGTCTCAAATCCTTTTTACGAGGTTTTTGGGACCTTACCCCTTCAAGTCCCCCCAGTCTAGTGTTGTACTTATGCAAGTAAGTGGAGCACTGGACTTATGAGAGAGAAATGTTTTTGGGCGCGAAAAAATAAGAAAGCTTCTATGAGAAGATTTGAATTTGTTGAGTTTGTAAAGATTTTTCATGGAAAATCTTTGACTTGAAGCTAGTGCAGTAAATTGATTTTGACAACCTGTCATTGTCAGTTGTTTTTTACTGTCCGTGTCTTACACGCGCGCGTGTAAACACGTGTATGTTCTGACATCTTCTTTTTCTGTTGTTTGGGGAACTGTGACACCCGGAACAGTCGCTGTGACGGTTACCGATGCTATTTATTGCGATGGGTATATAATGTTTGGGTAACCTCCTCTGTGCAATCATTGCTTTGTTTGAAAACTTTTCCCCATTCCTTGTTTCTAAGAAAATTTTCCATCATTCTTCCTCTTATGTCAACCGGAGAACATCAAGAGGATCTTGTTGAAGATATGTCGACTGAACTTCCACCATTGAAGTGGCCTAGGGCGTCTTTTGAGGGTTTGATTCAGAATCTCAAATTTCCGGAGAACTGGGGTGCTTTGTATCCTGAAGAGGGGCAAACGGCAGCAGATGCTCCGGCCGGGTATATTACCCTCTTTTGGGATTTTTTCTGTGACGGTAACTTTCGCTTGCCTGTTACCAGATTTTTCCTTGAAATTCTTGGATTTTACAATCTGCACATCTCCCAACTTCACCCTATTGGTATGGTTAGGGTTCGACATTTCGAATTCGTATGTCGGACGATGCATGTGGAGCCAACCGTTCCCCGATTTAGGGTTTTTTATCAGATGCATTGTACCTAAGGATTTTATTCATTCGTTCAGAGGGCTTCTGCAAAGAAGATTTTACATCAACCCCCAAAATCTTTTCATGATTGGAAGCAAAAATTCTTCTTTATCAAAGCTAGAGTAATTCCTGTGAGGATGGCTCTTAGGGGGAAAGAAGATATTCCGATCGAAACCCTTCAGACTCCGGTTGATGAAAACTGGTATTAGGATTTGAAGGATGTGCCCAATATTGCATTGCCGGAGAAAGCTCTTGTTGGAGCCGGTATGAGTTTAAATTGGAAGATGGAGCGTGACGACAAACCCGTATACACGGAGGATGGTCATAGTAAGTTTGGGGCTTTTCCTTTTTTTTTTTATTGACCTGCTCTCTCTTCAAATGTAGTTGTTTCTCTGTATGTTGTTGCCTTCAAGAGGGAAGGCGGAAGAATGGGTACTATCAAGAAGAAGCCTGAAGAGGAGCTCTGGTATCATCGTATCGTGAGAAATTTTGTTCTTCCGCGGGATGCGGACCTATCTGTTCAACCAGCTGCTGGTGCTGGTGAGTTGATATATGTTTTTCCTTTCCTTTTTGCTTTGAGTAATTTTTTGCCTTGCGCTTTTGTAGGTGAACTGTTGAATTTGGGCGTAGGCCCTGAAAAGAAAAAAACGCGCAACTACTTCCACTTCCGCGCCGAAGAGAAGTGAGACTGTTAAAATCCAACCTTTGAAGGCGAGAAATGTTGGAGAGAAGAAAGGTACGCGCCATTCTTCTGTCTCCAGGTGTGATTATGTGGTGGTTTCTGACTCTTTGGAGGGTCTTACTCCTGTAGTGATTATGCGGGAACCGAAGCCTGAACCAAAGGATTCTGCCGATATTCCCCCTTCTAACCCGAATGAGCCTATCGATCTGGATTCCAGTCCCGAACATTTGGTTCATAGGAAGGCTGGTAAACGGAAACAAACTGATCCTGACGCGGAGGGTCAACCTCCTAAAAAGGTGCAAAGGAAGAAAATTACCAGAAAGGGAAATCTTGATGCATTTGTCTCGGACTCTGTTCCTGGTAAGCGTTGTTCTTCCTTGTTTTCTTTAAGCGGATGGAATTCTTACAGACTTTTATTTGTTCAGAAGTTCCTGTTTCCCCTGTTCCTATAGAAGTACCATCTGTGGTTAACAAAGAACTTCCCCCTACTCCTCCGCGCGCTGCTGTTGCAGACCCGTTAGAGCCTTCAGAGATTGCTGGGGTAGGTATTGAGAAAACTGTTGAGGCTGAGAAGCCTGTTGGTGTTAACACAGAGGCTGAAAAGATTGTTGAACCGGACGTGGTAGATGATGCTGATAATCCACCGACCCCGGAAACTGTTGCTCAAGATTTGGGAAAAAAGGAAACTGCTGAAAAAGTTCAATCTTCTCCCCCTAGACCTTCTGAAACTATACCTGAAAATACTAAGAAGGTCACAACTGAGGAGACAGGCTTATCTGCTGGTGTTGATAAACAATCTCCAATTCGTCCAGAAGAAACTCTGGGAGAATATTATTACCGAACTTATACGGAGAAAGATGCTTCTGATCCTCATGTCCCTGTTTGGAATGTGAAAAAAGGTGATACCTTCTCGGATTGGCGTGTATGCCAAGATTGGTTGCAGGGGATACTTCCGCCTGGCGAGATTAAATTTCAGGAAAATCAGCCTTATGAACAGACCTATCAATCTTATCTTGCAGAAACTGCTTCTCATGTTTCTACTACTCACCGTATAGTGCGTGAGTGGTATAGCATGCATAAAGAGCGGGCATCTTTTGTAGCATCGCAAAAGAAGTTTGCTAAAGATGAAAAACATGTGGCGCAGTTGAAGGCTAAATTAGAGACTGAGCAAGCTAAGTTTGAAGCTGAGCGCAAGACGGGGGAATGGTCTGTTGCTGGTTGGAAAAGAAAAGCTGAAGCTGCGCTTCTATCTGAGGAACGCAAAAATTGGAGGAGAATTTGTGAGAAGGATAATGCTGAGAAGGCAAACCTCCGTAATATCATAAATAACCTCAAGGCTGAGGTTGAAAATCTGAAGAATCAAGATGCGGAAGTAGAAAAATTGAAGAAAGAAAAAGCTGATATGGAAGCTATGTTGGTGGAGGTGCGTTCTCATAGGGAACGAAGTGAGCAACGGGAGGTACAAGCTTTAGCCACTCTTGCCCTTAGAGATAGAGAGTTAGAGGAACTGACTGCTTTGGTTTCTGACCAGGAACAACTAAAGAAGGATTTGGAGCTTGCGCATTCCGAGAATACTAAAGCCTCCCGTCGTTTGACTGAAGTTGAAGAGAAGTTGGAAAATTCAGAAACGGCGCGGGTTTTAGCGGAAAGCGAGCTCGAACCTTTAAAGAATGACATGGCCAGGTTGAAAGATCGCGGGATTGCTTGTGTAAGTTTCTTTCCTCTTTTTGTTGTGAAATCATATATGCGCTTTTTTGATGTTTATTTTCGCTTGATTTCATAGGTTGCTGAATCTGTGTTAAACTCTGAGGAACTGGATAAAACTGTTGCTAATTTGATGGTTCCTGCACGACGAGATGGGTACGCGCAAGGTTATGCGGAATGTTCCCAACATGTGAATAGCGCGTTGAAGGTTAACTGGGATGATAGCAAGTCTGCTACCTTTGGCGTAAATACTGCCGCCGCGCTTGCTTCCATGAAGACAGAGTTTAATAATCTGCAACTTCCAGTTATGGAGTTGATAAATGTGGCGCTGCAATCGGATGATCACGTGGCGCAACTTAAAGAAATCTTTCCGGATGAGGGTGAAGATTTAGAGTAGGATGAAATTGTTTTGAACAATTTTTTTGTGGGATGTAGATCCTTGTTTTGTCAGTGCGCTGTTGCGCAAGAATTCTAAACACTGCTGTGCTTAAAGCTCTGTAGGGCGTATTTGTACGCTGAAAATAGTATGTTTCTATTTGTTTTGTTAAATGACTTTACAATATTTTGCATGAGTACAATTGCTTTTACTTGAGTAAGGCGAATGAAGTTGGTATAAAGCTCATGTGTGAGTTTATGGTCGTTTGTGACGTGATCACTGACCGCGCATGGAGCTTGTTTTATACTACCATAATGTTTTTGCGCTTACTAAAAAGTAATTGCATGCACTTTGTAATATTATTCATGGATAGAGCTCAGAGGCTTTACAAAGTTTTTCTGATAATTAAATGGAACTTAACTTACTCTCTGATAGTTCCGCCGCATTTGATAAGTCATGTCTTTTCTGCGGAAAACTTATAGAGTCCTTCAAGTTTTGGCCCGATTGCTTGAGCTTTCTTCTCCCCGGGTAATCTGCTTAATCTCCTTGCGCATATTCTGGAGTAAATGCGTAAGTTCTCCATTTTTGAAGGCTTTCTCGATTTCCGTGCGCAGAGATATGCAGTTGTTCGTGGTATGCCCGTTGTCTTTATGATATTCGCAGTATTGCGCCGGGTCTTGACCACGTTTACTCTTCATCGGAATCGGAGGTTTGAATTGATAGTCCTCAGTACTTAGGACCTCCGCCGGGGTCTTTGTTAGGGGAGTCCACTGCCTCTCCCTATTTTCGTGTTTGTTCTCTCTTTGTGCAGAGAGCTTGTTGATTGTTGTGCGGGCGTCTTCAGAGGAACGACTTCCTGACGACTCGCGCCATGATTTTTTGAACCTTCTTTCGCCGGTTGCGCTTAAGTCTGCGGGCCTGTTGTGTGGTGGTGGTGGCCTGTTTGTAGTAAGGTTTTTCTCAGTCTGCGCATAAACCTTGGCCGCCGCCATTATCTTTTCCCAACTCTTGGGAAGGCCCTCTGTTCCAGATAATACCTTAACCATGTCGTCACATCTAACCGCGTACTTGAACTGAGCACGGATTAGTTGTTCGTTAACACCTCCAATCTCCAACACTTCTTTATTGTATCTGGTGATAAAATCCTCCAGATTCTCGTCATCGCGGCGCCAGATGTTCATGACGTCGGATGTATCACGCATGGAACGCCTTTGTTGGCTGAAGTGTGTTAAAAACTTTTTACGCAGATCTTTCCACGACTCGATCTGTCCCGTTGGTAGGTTATCAAACCAGATTCGCGCTGGGCCGGTTAATGTTTGTACAAACAAATGACACCATAGCGGAAGAGTCCAACCGCCAACCAACCCTGCGCTGGTGAATACTCTCAGATGATCATCAGGGTCAGTTAACCCATTGAATTTCCCAACGTTAGATGGTAATTTTGCCCTCTCCAATGGAGCCAGAGCTATCTCCAGTATGAACTTCGAGTTTTCTGCGCTTCTGCAGGGCGATAAACTAAGTCATAATTATGCTCTGCCTCAGGGTTATAAACCGCTCGAGGCCTGCATTTGTTGTAGTTTGGCTGCAGTCTGTTGAATACGCTGGTGTTTGCACTCAAACGATATGTTTGATCGGATTCATCAGTGTGAGTGTCCCGTTGGGAACCCAACCTATCATGAACCGATTGTCTTCGACGAGGGTGTGGTTCACAATGGTGTTGTCTCTGGTAACTGCTTGTATCATCATAAGTTGATTCTTCTCGCTGGGAAGCATGAGCTCTAGATCCCGGCCTTCGTGATTGGGTCACGGGAGCAGTTTGAGCACACAACTGTGTGTACACTGCGTTTAATGCCCCTTGGGACCGGACATACCATGATATCGGAGTTTCTCCTGGTGGTAAAATTGATTGAGCATTTGCTCGATTGGATTGAACCTCATTATCGTCCGAGGCTTCTTCTACGATCCCTTCTACTGGTAAATTGTTTCCGACGTTTGGTCGAGGACCAGGTTGCCGGTGAGATGACGAATTTTCTGCCATGTGCAAAAACAAAAAATGGAATGAACTGAATCGAAACGAGATAGAAACTAGAAAAACTGAGAAAACGGTGGGCGCCAATGAAGAAACACTAGATAAATGGCCGGAACCGAAATATCTAGGGGGTTTGAATCCGCATAAAAGGGTTAGCTCTCTCTCGGTTGATTCAGTTGCAGCTGAACTTCTTCTCCGGTGATTCTGCAAAAAAGAGCACCGTTAGCCTCGCCAAGGAGAGAAGGGGGTTCTCTCCTTGACCCGACTCCGGTGTGAGAATAAGTATTGGTAATGGAGAAGAGAAAGTATTTGAGAAGTGGGTGTAATATGAGTTTATACCTGAACAGTACTCGTATTTATAACCGGGAGTTTGGGAGGGAAAACCTGTTATTGAAAAGATGACGGAAGATGCTAACGCCGTAGCGGTTATATTTTCTTCCGTTAAGTTCTTTGATCCAACGTCAAGTTGCCTCGATCCGATGTGAATGCACACGGATCGTGGTTTGATCTATGGCTGGGGGATTGCCACGTGGAAAGTGATTAAGTGGAGATTATTCTCCAATTGCATGCCTTCGTTGTGATTCCAGGGTTGCCTGTGGTAATGACACATGTCCAGACGGTTATAACCGTCTGGGTGGTGCACGATTGTATTTCTTTCTAGAAGATTACTGCTGTAATCTGGTGTGACACCTTGCTGTGTGGACACAGACGAATAAATCCTAAGTCTAAATTATCCAAGTCTGGATATTTAGGCGGAGGTATTGAACAAAGGATTTTTAATCCTTTGTTAATAGGAGAAGGCGCAAGGATTTATGTTTTCCTTTGGGCGCGCGACTATTGATTGCTGATTTTGTTCTTCCCTTTGTAAGACCAATGCGCGGCCGCGCAAGGTCAAAAGGCTAAAAAGGTTGGTTTGTGGTATGGTCTCAAATCCTTTTTATGAGGTTTTTGGGACCTTAACCCTTCATAATATAAGTATAAAAAGTTTAAACAATCCACATGGCATAATAGTCATCAAGAATTAATGTATAGCTAGCATGCAACTATAAATGTCAACCCAAAGATTCCCGCTGGTGTAATCTCATCATGGCAACTTTTACAAACATTCTCGTGCAGTTCTTTCGGACATCCTTAAGTACTCGTCCAACGAATCGTCTGTCGTCCTATATGCCAGTTGGCGAATGGCCGTTGTGCATATCTGTAAATTGGTGAATCCCCTTTTGCTCTAGCATCGTATCGTGATGTAAAAAAAGGATTAGACCGCGACAAGTCATCTGCTATACGTAAGAACAGTCGACGACTCATTTAGAACCGACGTTTAAACATCGCGGCCGTGTACACGGGTTCATCGGAAAAATAATCGGCCACTAACATATCATGGGCACCTACACGTGAAAAATAATATAACTAAATTATTAACACCGAAAATAATAAAACCTTCTCGGTCTCGGTTTATTGCGGCTTACCTAATTCGCGGTTATGACGTGGCTTCTTCATCTTCTTCTTCCTCGATGGTCATCTGTGCTGCCTGCATTACGACGTTTGTAAAAAACAAATCGCCTTCACCCGAATATGACGAACACCATGATGAAGAGGACATGGGTAAAACTTTATAAAATTTTAAGAAGTGTATAAAAAAGTGAGAGAGATTGGGAAGATTTGGTTTGAAATGGGGGATGAATGGTATATATTTGTAAAGAAAATAATTTTTTAAGAAACTAGTTGTTATTAATGGCTATATTATTCAAAAGGTGTCGCAGCATGCACGCCGAAGGGGTGGCGGAGAATACGGGGACGCCTCGAGGGGGTGGTGTGCAGGAACGGCGCCGCACCTAGCCGGCCTGGGGACGTCCCCCACACCGATCAGCACTACAGACCATAACCGAGGAAAAAGTTTTGGGTCTTTTCTTTGAGAGAAGATCACCGACACAACCAATCGAATGGAAAAGTGGAATCGTGGTTTGAAGAGAAAGGGGTGTTGATTAGGGTTTTTTGTGTTTGTTTGGTGTGTAGTGGATTTAGAGAGAAGATTACCGAAATACCCCAGGTGCAAACTGAAGCAAAGTGGAAACATAGATAACTTAGGTGTCCTAACTTTTCTTAGGGGCGTGCAAATTGATTTTTGGGTAATATCACGAAGGGCAAAGTAACGTTTACTCTAATTAAAAAGAGAAATAAATATTAAGGGTGGGGTTCGGCTACAAAGTCCATTTTTCCAACAAAGTGATAAAACACCACAGTTTCAGCCATAAAACACACTCCAAACCCACAATTACAAAGTGAAGATCTCTAAAACACAATATCCAAACCCTAACAATTTATTAAAACTTCAAACACACCATCGTAGAACTATGAATATAAAACACAACATAATAATCAACATAAAACACACTAATGCTAGTAATCCGATAATCAAAGCCTTATCATCCAAAACACAACACAAAACGCACAAATATGGCGTTTTAGTAATCTTCACTTTGTTATTGTGGGTTTTGAGTGTGTTTTATGGTTAACATTATGGTGTTTTATGACTTTTTACACTTTGTGGGAAAATAGACTTTGTAGCAAACTCCCACCCTACATATTAATTCACCTAAGAAATACATTATGTTTTAACCGTGGGAAAATTTGGAAAAAATAAATAAACTAGTTGCATACAATAACCACGAGGGAGGGTTGAGCAGCTTTACACAACCTTTCACAACTGTCGCCACGTGCCACATCATCCCACGTGTGACTTTGTAGTGATATGGTCGGGCGGTCTAATAACGTATAATAATTCACTACTACACAAAGAGGCAATTGACACCAAATTTTTCTATGGTAAAAAATCATAGCAAAATAAGAAACATAGTGGTAGCAATTGGCAGTTGCCCTAAATCACTCGCACACGCCGCATATCTCGACCTCATCTCTCACCTAACCTATTTAAATTAAATCGCATCCAAGAAATCTCCAATTCGCAAAATCACAAAGTTATCGATTCATCGCAATCGAATCATGCAACCAAATCGAATCCAACAAATCTAAACGATTCATCAATCGCTCACATTGTCCATCAAACGCTCACATCGTTCATCAAACGCACACATAGCAATCAAATACTACAATCGAATCGTTTAGTTTAAACCCTAAATTCATCGATTCATCATGTCTTTTTTTGATTAAACCTTTAGCTCATGTATTCATCTGTCAATCAAGTCCTGAAATGATTTTGCTATAGGCGACATCAAACTAGGGCTTGTATCAGGAACAAATGTAAACGATTCATGTATGTATTCCTAGTTACCATTTTCTTCTATGTTTTTTGGATTGTTGATGGAATCAGTTTTTGTTTTTGATGATTTTTCTGAGATTGAAGTAAATTAGGACTCTTAAGTTTACTGAATTGAGATTTCAGTGGTTATGAGTTTGGTGTTGATTAGTATATGCATGTGTTCATTGATATTGTAACATTCCTATTTTTATCATATAAGAATTATAGGTTTGTTTAAACTTATTAGCCACTAGTAACTAGTTTTATTTTTAATATAATTATTCGACCCAAATAGTTTAAAAAAAAACTATTTTATAGTTGGTTGAAATATGATATTAATTAATTGGCCTATATATGGGTGACCTTTTTATTAAAATAAAAGTCTATAAAAAACTTATATTATTAGACATGTAGATTACGGGTAAGTTGACTGTTAAAAATATGAAGTACCAAGACTCAGCAACCTCCGATCTGATCCACACTCCCACGCGGGCCGCGTAAAGGTTGGCCGGGAGTTCACGCGGGCCGCGACAAACCCCAATTTCACCTATAAATAGTTCGTCGCATGGCCTGTTCTCTGGTTTCGAAATTTCAATTCAAAAACGAAGTTATACTGTCCAAATTCGAATATTACTCTCAAATTAGCGAGGCGCTGCTATGATACAGGGTATTAACTCGATCGCTGCTACGATTCAATGTCCGATCGATTAAAACTATCCAATGGATGTTTAAGTGCTGCTCAAACTTGGGTTATGCTTTGTCATTCGTCGTTAATTCGATGGATGTTTAAGTATTGCACTTTGTCATTCGTTGTGAGGGTTTTAATCTTGTGAGTTATCGTAAATGCTGTATTAGTTACTTACCGAGTTCATGTGCACTAGGTTACAAGACTAATCAATAGGCTAAGCTCTGCCTGTATAAATCTGCAATATCAAGGCTAACCAATAGGCTAAACTCTGCCTGTATAAATCTGCATGCGTATAATGTGAGTCATTCTCTTTTTATCAAAGTACTTTATAAATTCTTAAATGTTTTCAAGGTTATAATTACAGGGATTAAGTCTTTGTAATCACCAAATTACAGCCGGTATGTGGGGTTTTGTATACATTACTTGATAACCGTCACCATTGGACAACGGGGTAGCCAAGGGGTGATATGACCATAGTCACAGACACCATTGGACAATGAGGTTACCAATGGATGGTCGAGTGACAAATACTGTGGGTAGTTGGTTGATATATGGAAACATTGTAATCGCTCTTAATACTGTAGATTATAACCAATGCGTCGTTTTAAGCAAAATGAATGAACTCACCAGTATTTCCTGCTGACAAAACCTTTTTAAAACGCGTTTCAGGTAATTACAGTAGATTGGAGTAAGAGATGGATACAGCACTGAAAGGCTTCAAGAAGTGGCTTATTTTATTAATTAAATCAAATTAAGAAATATTGTTTTATGTAATTGAGTTTATCCCTTATTAAAGCTACCTTTGTAAAACATGGGTTTATCCCATCTATTTAATAAATAAAATCCGGTGTTTTCTAAACTCTGATATTTTTCCTAACTCACGGTCCTGATGAAATTTCCCCTGCAATATTTTTCAAAATAATCACCGGTACCACTTGGCTGTTCGCGGCTCCCGATTCCGTCCAGGGTGGGTCGGGGGTCGTGACAGAAGGTGGTATCAGAGCCACTGATTTAAGCCTATAAGTGTTGTGATAATAATACCTAAGCTTATATATAAAACAGTTAGGAGATTGCTATTAACTGGTAGCACACATGATAGCATTTAGACTTGAACTTAAGAAAAGATGCCTTAGTATCAGCTTGAAGATAAGCTAAATACTTGTGTAAATAAAGTGTGATGGGTTTTGGTATGCCGTAAAAATAATAATTAGAATGTTGCAAGTATAATAAATAAGCATTAACACCTGGCCACTATTATTTCTTATTTATTGGTATTACTTTATGATTCGTCATGTGGATAACTAATTTGCTTAGTCTTTGTTGAAAGTCATAATGCACTTTCTAAATCATGATTTAAGTAAGATCTATTTATGGGAAATATAAATTTCTTCTCCGGCAAGACTGGGTATGGTGTAGCAGACTCTCCAGCTTGTCCGGATATAATAAGGGTTACCTCTCCGACGAGAACCGGATAAAATGGGGTATATAATATGTCAAACAAGTGACAAGATTTCCCTAAATAATATCATGACCTGATACCTGACTTGTTTTTGGAAATATGAATCTGTTAAATACATTGACCTTATGAAAAGGGTAGGTATAATACAGCATGTGAAATATATGATTATATAGATATGTATATCTATAAGGAATTCCAAAACTAAATTAAGAATAAAGCACAAGCATATGTGTCAATAATAATTCTAGATTTCTTTATCATGAATCTCTTGCATATATCTATAATTCCGATATCAAACATTATTTCGTTTGATCATCTACCTCGTAACTCGTGCGACAATATAAACAATGGAAACCCTTTAAGTTGGGACACCATCAAAAGTATAAGAATTTCTAAATGCATTATCATAGACTATTAACGCAAGTAAGAAGCATGTAAAGTTGTGCTAGTGCACAAGAAAACACATGAAATTTAAATTATACGTCCACAGACGTTGAAGTATATCACATACGACTTTCAAGGCAAGACCTTTGGAAAATATGATTGGGCATGACAACAACAATGCTCATCCCAGCAGTGGGAGAACTACTGATCAAAAAGTGGTACTTTGCCACGCGATCCTACAAACGACATGAATCTCGCTGAGGTACGTTGTAACAAGATTTCACAACCATCGGTGCACAGTCTAATCAGAGTCATAATTATTATCACTGCAAAAGGAGTCACATACCTTTGCAAATTCCCTATTCGACATTCCCTGGTAATGTCACTTAACAACGGTTATCACACGAAATTCCAGATAAAGTTCTTATATTTCTTTTTCTGACTTCTGCATATAATGAGTTGACTTTCGTGTTTCTACTTCCTCTAATGGTCATTATACCATGATGATTTCTTTCATAATAGTGAATATTGATCTATTTCATTTCTTGGTAAATCCACACATTACACATGCATTGTTTGTTACGCATGTGGTTCGTTTGATTTATGAAGACCACTGAAGGGCTTCATTCCGATTTGTTATTTTATCCAAACTCAAATATCATTCCGCTTTTTGCACTGTGAACCACATTATTGCAAAACGATGACTCTTTGATATCGAGTCAATGAATTCTAAAAAAAAAAAAAAAACACATAAATTTAATTGATTATATATGGAAACTTACATAGGTAATTTACAATATAGTATTACTATATTTAAAAATTCTTGTTAAACCATTGAGGTGAAGAATTTATATATATGTATAAAATTATGTTTGAGGTATACTCTCATTTAAGTTTATGTTTAGTTATTTATTATTGGTAATTAATATTAGTTTTATTATTAGTAATAATATATTAATAGTAGTAGTGTTAGTATTATTTTTAGGTACTAGGGTTATTGTCAGGGGCAGGTATTGGGTAGCCTAGCCTTAGTTAGGCATGGACTGATCACCCATGCTTAAACAAGGCAACACTAACCAATATCCAACCATGATAATGACTAGTTAATGTATATAAATTAAGTCATCATACTTATTTAGTAAATTTTAATTATATATAAAAATATATATACTTTGTACTGTAAGGAAAAGACATATTTTTATAAAACAATAAAAAAATTAGAGGGACGAATAAAATTATCTAAATCACTGTCTAAGTAATCATGGACAAGACATTTTATACTTATAAGTAATTATTCATCTTGTTTAAATATTCCACAACTATTAAATACTTATAGAAGTATTATGTATCAAGATCGACAAAAGAGTTATGCAGATCAGAGACGTAAACCCCTAGAGTTTTCATTAAAAGCTTTCAGTTGATTACACGGTGAATTTGTTCGATCACCATAATTATTGAACTATTTCAATCATTACGACACCTTGCGATATCGGTATAAACTTATAGCTTGGGCTAATCACAATCATTCGAATTATTCAAAACCACATCTGTCTTTCAACTCATCATATAAAAAAAATCATCTTAATGCAATTATGTATTAAGACAATAATACACTAATGCTATTGTCTTTTCATGTATCATTGCAATTCACTCATCTCAGCACATTGATTTTCTCATATCATAATTCAATATTTGACAAATCATTTTCATGCTTTTATTTCATTTTGAACCTGTCGATTCTAAGTCTTCCTCAGTTGCCAATCAAAGTAAGCTTTCTTTTGACAAAGAATTTTATTAATTCTAAAAGTCCTTCACATTCATTTTAAATATCTATTAATCATATATCTTTTGGCTTGAACCTAGTCACCTTGGAAATTATATCATTTCATCTCATTCGTTTGTCATCGATTTCTTGAACTAATTCAGTTGAACCATTGAATCCTACTTATTGTACAACTCGTATTCACAAAATTTGATATTTTAATTCTGTGTCATCTACCTTAATATTGTTTTTATTGACTAAAATATGACATAAGTCTAAAAGAAATATCGTAACCCAAATCTCGAGGACGAGATTTAAAACAAGGTGGAGAGGATGTAACATTCCTATTTTTATTATATAAGAATTATAGGTTTGTTTAAACTTATTAGCCACTAGTAACTAGTTTTATTTTTAATATAATTATTCGACCCAAATGGTTTAAAAAAAAAAACTATTTTATAGTTGGTTGAAATATGATATTAATTAATTGGCCTATATATGGGTGACCTTTTTATTAAAATAAAAGTCTATAAAAAAACTTATATTATTAGACAGGTAGATTACGGGTAAGTTGACTGTTAAAAATATGAAGTACCAAGACTCAGCAACCTCCGATCTGATCCACACTCCCACGCGGGCCGCGTAGAGGTTGGCCGGGAGTTCACACGGGCCGCGACAAACCCCAATTTCACCTATAAATAGCTCGTCGCATGGCCTGTTCTCTGGTGTCGAAATTTCAATTCAAAAACGAAGTTATACTGTCCAAATTCGAATAGTACTCACAAATTAGCGAGGCGCTGCTACGATACAGGGTATTAACTCGATCGCTGCTACGATTCAATATCCGATCAATTAAAACTATCCAATGGATGTTTAAGTGCTGCTCAAACTTGGGTTATGCTTTGTCATTCGTCGTTAATTCGATGGATGTTTAAGTATTGCACTTTGTCATTCGTTGTGAGGGTTTTAATCTCGTGAGTTATCGTAAATGTTGTATTAGTTACTTACCGAGTTCGTGTGCACTAGGTTACAAGACTAATCAATAGGCTAAGCTCTGCCTGTATAAATCTGCAATATCAAGGCTAACCAATAGGCTAAACTCTGCCTGTATAAATCTGCATGCTTATAATGTGACTCATTCTCTTTTTATCAAAGTACTTTATAAATTCTTAAATGTTTTCAAGGTTATAATTACAGGGATTAAGTCTTTGTAATCACAAAATTACAGCCGGTATGTGGGGTTTTGTATACATTACTTGATAACCGTCACCATTGGACAACGGGGTAGCCAAGGGGTGATATGACCATAGTCACAGACACCATTGGACAATGAGGTTACCAATGGATGGTCGAGTGACAAATACTGTGGGTAGTTGGTTGATATATGGAAACATTGTAATCGCTCTTAATATTGTAGATTATAACTAATGCGTCGTTTTAAGCAAAATGAATGAACTCACCAGTATTTCCTGCTGACAAAACCTTTTTAAAACGCCTTTCAGGTAATTACAGTAGATTGGAGTAAGAGATGGATACGGCACTGAAAGGCTTCAAGAAGTGACTTATTTTATTAATTAAATCAAATTAAGAAATACTGTTTAATGTAATTGGGTTTATCCCTTATTAAAGCTACATTTGTAAAACATGGGTTTATCTCATCTATTTAATAAATAAAATCCGGTGTTTTCTAAACTCTAATATTTTTCCAAACTCACGATCCTGATGAAATTTCCGCTGCAATATTTTTCAAAATAATCACCGGTACCACTTGGCTGTTCGTGGCTCCCGATTCCGTCCAGGGTGAGTCGGGGGTCGTGACAGATATGGAGTAAATTAGGGCTAGGTTATGAATTATGATTGTTGATATCAGTGATTATGAGTTAAGGCGATGTTCATTTGAATCATTTTATTGAAGTATAATAATTAGTTTAAGCAAATAAACAAGTGTTTATGGTTTTGTTATGAGATATGTCATTAAAGAAATGCAAATTTTGTGAGAAGTTGGAGCTATAGGGTTGGATTAAAAAGTAGAAAGTGTCACACCCTGACTTTTGCGGAAGCGTGATTATGGTGTGACTTTCTTAATACCATTGCATTCAATCATAACAACACTATATGATTTAAACCATTAGATGTTCATCCATAAATTAAGTTTGAAAATATCACAACATAATTGTCTGAAACGTAGACTCCAAATTTAAGTTACTAACCACACATGTTTTAAAGAGTTGACGAAGACTCGACAAAAGACCTTAAATAAAACCGAGTTTAGAACCATGTATCTCGTCCAGGATTAAGATACATCTCCTAAACCCTAATGACTTCGGATGATATCTTTTTATTCATAACGTAGCTTGGAACATCCAAACACCCGCCAGATCCACTTAATTTCCTGAAATACATGTAGTTTGAAAACATCAACAAAAGTTGAGCGAGTTCATGTGTTTGTGTGTATGTATGTATGTATGTATAAAACCTTTGTGGATAGTGTATGTATATATGTATGTATGTATGTATGTAAATCCCGGTATGAAAGCAAAATAAGGAAACAGATCGATTAATGGTTTGCAAGGCCATTAACATGCGTGCAACGACGTAGGAAGGCTCAAACCTAGCAAATTTATACCGGGCCTCCGGATGTAAGACATAGTCACCTCATGGGCCACCCTGGTCCTCATGGGTGTGGGCTCGCTACACCCAAATAGATCTATCACTCATGCTCCTCGGTCCTAACACAAGGATTAATGGTCTTAAGTGTGTGCCTACCCATTCACATGATCTACTGTACTTTCCAAGGCTAACCATACCAATTGTAATTGTATGTAATCATTTTGCAACATGTATTTCACCCCCGAAGTTAATAAACAAAACAGTTTAAAGAAAAGGGGGACATGAACTCACAGTCTTGCGTCTTCAATAATCGTAACTCAAGTTCCTTCAGCAAACACGACTACCTACAATGTACTAATGTCTATTAGACGAACGGGTCGTGCCTTGTCTTAGTTTTAATGTTTTTGAGTTACTATTCTTTTATGTCTTTGGTATCATCCCAAGTTATGCAACTATTTGTTAAAGTATTTAATATTTTAACTCGAATTAATTTTTGGAATATTCGTTAAAACTGTATATCTTATTTTAATACTTCCCAAGTATTTATACTTGTACTTCCTTCCCAAGGATTGGTATATTTGTATTTGTATTTGTACATTTTTGCCATGTATCGGTGTCGTATTCCGGTGTGGATTTATACTTATGAGAATACGTATTTTCTTGTAATTGTTAAGTATTCTTGTACTAAATTTTGTGTTAAACTTTCCGGAATATTATTTCTAATAAAAGTCCACTGATATATCGCAGCTGGTGATAACCTGATCGAAGATCGATTTTGGAGTAGAAACTTGAACCTTGTAGTTGATCAAATAGGTCTGCAATCCTAAGCAAAGGATACCGATTCTTAATGGTCAACTTGTTTAGCTCTCGGTAGTCGATGCACATGCGAAAGCTACCGTCTTTCTTCTTGACAAACAGCACTGGAGCTCCCCAAGGCGAGAAGCTTGGTCTAATGAATCCTTTGTCCAAAAGCTCTTGAAGTTGCGTCGACAACTCTTGCATTTCTAAGGGTGCAAGTCGATAAGGTGCCTTAGCTACAGGCGCGGCATCTGGAACTAAGTCAATGTTAAACTCGACTTGTCTTTGCGGCGGCAATCCTGGCAAGTCTTCGGGGAAGACTTCAGGATATTCCCTCACAACTGGGATATCTTCCAGCTTTGGCTCGGCAGCTTCCTTGTCCATGACGTGCGCCAAGAAGGCAACACATCCTTTCTGTAAACAGCTTCGGGCCTTCGAACAACTGATAATCCTTAAAGGCGTATCATGCTTTTCTCCATGCACTGCAATCGTCTCTCCATTCGCCATCGGAACGAGAATGATCTTCTCATGACATACGATCTCTGCTCAGTTGCTTGACAACCAATCCATTCCAACTACCACGTCAAAGCTTCCCAACGTAACTGGTATAAGATCAAGCGTAAATTCATGCTCTCCGAGTTCTATTACACAGCCTCTAATTACTTCATTTGCTTCTACTAGCTTTCCATTAGCTAGCTCTATCGAATACGGAATATTTAGCTTACTAGCTTCTAACCCAAGCATTTTTTTTAAATTCTAGAGATACAAAGCTACAATCGGCACCAATATCAAATAGTACAAATGCAAAGTGTTGGTTGATAGGGAAGGTACCCGTGACTACGTTCGGATCTTAGCGAGCTTCCCGCGCTCCTATGTTAAAAACTCTTCCCTGGGCTTGGTTCATCTTTAGGCAATCTCTCTTGAAATGCCCAACATCTCCATAGTTAAAGCAACCTGGTCCCCGACCATTTCGATTTCCAATTCTGCCCTGGTTGTTGTTTGCTCCACGGTTCCCATTACCACCACGGTTTCCATTACCGCCATTTCCTCCTTGAGTGCGGTTTCCATACCCATTTCCACCTCGGTTACCGTTTCCATTCCCGTTGCCCTCTCAAACCACCATTACCACGACCAGCACCATACCAGCATGTCTCTTTGGCATGGCCAGCTTTTCCGCACGTCTCACACTTTCCGGCTCGGCATCGTTCAGTGTGATGAAATTGACACATATCGCATTTTGGCAAGGTGCCCATATACCCTTTTCCTTTGTTTACAACACCAGTCTTGACCTCGGCTGGTGGGTTCGCCTCTTTCTTCTTGTTAGCACTGCTGGTACCCTTCTTGAAGTTTGAGAACTTCCTTTTGTTCTCACCTGACGACTCAACGTGAGTCTCCTTCTTCTTTTGTTCAAAAATCGAGAACTTGTTCAACCTGATCGCTTCTTCAGTCAATGCCACACTCAGATGAATAGCCTCAGTGATCGTTGAAGGCTTTGACGTCGTCACCATGCTCATGATTTGGGGTGCCAATCCCCAAATGAAACGCTCGATTCGCTTGAACTCCGGATCAACCATGTAAGGAACGACGCGAGATAGGTCGTGGAATCTCTGTACATATTCAGCAATCTTCGAACCATCCATCTTGAGATTCTAGAATTCAGTTTCCAACTTTTGAATCTCAGCCCTCGAACAGTACTTCTTGCGCATGAGCTCCTTCATCAAATCCCAAGTCATGGCATATGCAGCCTCTTCTCCCAGAGTCTGAACTTGGAGATTCCACCATGATAGAGCTCCGTCTAAGAACAATCCAGAAATGTAGGTAACCTGGTGCTCTGGCGCACACTTGCTCATTCTTAGCACAAAATCGGTTTTCTCCATCCATCTAACGAAAGCTACAGCACCCCCGGTGCCGTCGAAATTCAGAGGTTTGCAGTCAAGGAACTGCTTGTAGGTATAGCTTGTACAAGCAACATCATTCACAGAAAGCACTAGCAAACGCAATTGGAATGTCCAAACGTATCGTAGTGTGTCTTAAATGACTTAAACATTACCATGAGGTAGGTTACTTCCTGAGGTACCTCCGCTGTGTTCAGAGCGCAAGGCCTCGTGTTGTGCTATTGCTCGTGAAATCTGTTCTTGTAGCTCAGCCTCTGTTATGGGCAACTGGTTATCTCTTCGAGGAGGCATCTTCTAAAGCAGATTGTATAGGTAAGGTCTTATGTATATAAGTATGTAGTACGTGTATGTAATAACATTTATCAACGTAAGTAAGCACATAACATCACATTCATATCACCAATGTATAATTCAACAATGTATATAATGAGAATATTGCGATCGAGCTTGTATAAATCATCTACCACAAATATAGTTACATGTTTTACAAATGTATCGTATCACATCAAAAGGGACTACAGGGTCACACTACCCTTGTCCAAAATGTCTATCAATCTACAACAGTTATATACTAAAAAAGTGGTCTTCAAAAGGCTGTGCAAACTGGGCTCAATAGCGATACTCTCATCAAAAGCAGGCTACCTGCATAAAACCAAAAACCGGCTATGCTGATGGCAATGGAGGAGGAGGTGGAGGAACGAAAAGCAAGCTGCGCACATGCGCGGGCTCCTCCTCAAGATCGTAAACGTGTCGCAACAGATAACTAATCTGTTGCTCCATAGTGAGAAATCGAACATCAAAATCTGGATAAGGCAAAAGAGGAGCAGGTGGAGTCGCAAAAGGTGACTGACATGAACAAGGTGGAGGTCGTGGAGTCCTCTCAAGCTCCATAACTCTACGACACAGGATCTCCTGCTGAAGCTGCAATGACAGGAGTAAGTCATCCCTCGTGTAACCAATAAAGTGGGAGGGATGGTATGGATCAGAAACTGGCATAGTGTTCGGCGGAAACCATACGAGTTGCTCGCCTGACGGTGCAGAAGTAAAATGAGTAGCAGGTGTATACTGTGGCATGTGAGGAAAAGCGGCTGACACGTGTGGAACCTGGCTAGGCTGCTGACAGGACGAACCTTCCCCTGGACGGGGTGGAGGGATCTCCTGCAGGAATGTGACAGGTAGGTCTATGTGGTGAACGTCGGACACAATCGGGTGAAAAGGTGCGACATCAACAGGTGCATGTGTAGGTGCAGTTGGGGGAGTGACAGGCTCAACAAAAGGGGGCATATCATCATCATCCTCTATCCACCCATTGTTGGTGAAAGCGTATCGAGGATCTATCTAACCGGAAAAGCAGCATGGTCAGTGGGTGCAGGAATCAGGTCTAGTACAAGTGGTGCGATGTCGGGTACGCCAAATGGTACAAGATCAAAATCAGGTAAAGGCTCAGGTGCTGGGGCCAGCTCAGGCTCAGCAGGCATTGGCTCAGGATCAACCGGTATCATCTCAGGATCAGCGGGAATCATCACAGGATCAGCGGGTGCATCAACAGGCTGATCGTCAGGGGTAATGTCTAGCTCAAGGCCATGATCAAATTCGTTTGGGGGAACAGGTGTAACAGACAGGGCTGTGTCAGAATCAGAATCAGTGGGGTAACACTGCAATCCCAATGCTGGATGACACAGCAGAATGATCAGAGGAAACCTCAATAACAGGAACCTTAACGAGTGGAACAACAATGGCATCATCAGCTGAAACTCCGTCACCCTGGGCGTCATCAGGGGGACCATCAATGAAAAGATCGATATCATCATCAGACAAGTCATCAAAAAGCAAATCCTCGAGAGGAAAAGCCGCAAGAGGCAAAGGGGCGAGGATCGGAACCACGGCATGCTCACCATCGGGATATTCGATGATGAGACGGTCCTGGTCAGGAATAGGAATAAGAAAGGGATCCTCATCGGGTAAACCATCAGCATGCGGTAGATCGTCGCCAAAGTCGGGTAATGCAAAAGGCTGGAAATCATCGTCATCATCTCCGAGTCACTCTCAGTGTCAGAGGTAAAAATCTCTGGGTCTGGGATAATCCCATCGTCCGAAACAATGGCCATGGGGTCAACAGTATCTGACAGTCCACTCTCAGATGAGGACATAGTGTCTGTAACAAAACAATCATAACATATGCACATATATCAACAATCATTATTAAGAATGTAAGTAATAACAATGTAAGCACATATTCTTCCTAGTCTTCCCATACTACCCACCTAGTCTCTCAGACTAAGCCTCCCAGTCTCTCAGACTAAGCCTCCCAGTCTCTCAGACTGAACTACTTACTCTTTCAGACTAAACTCCCCAGTCTCTTAGACTGTCCCAACTAGTCTCTCAGACTAACTACCCAATCTCTCAGACTGAACTACCCAGTCTCTCAGACTGAACTACCCAGTCTCTCTGACTGAACTATAAACGAATTTCTTGAAATGTGTTTCGTGTCTTTTATTTGAAAAAATGTTTGTTTCCTAGATCTGGGCGTTTCGTGTATGCAATGAAAGTATGTTATGAAAACATTTTCGTGAGAGCCCTAATGATTGTAGTCTAGACTCGAGAAGTAATCCTAGTTCGCTACAATCGAAGCTCTGATACCAAGCTGTCACACCCTGACTTTTGCGGAAGCGTGGTTATGGTGTGACTTTCTTAATACCATTGCATTCAATCATAACAACACTATATGATTTAAACCATTAGATGTTCATCCATAAATTAAAATTGAAAATATCACAACATAATTGTCTGAAATGTAGACTCCAAATTTAAGTTACAAACCACAACATGTTTTAACGAGTTCACGAAGACTCGACAAAAGACCTTAAATAAAACGAGTTTAGAACCATGTATCTCGTCCAGGATTAAGATACATCTCCTAAACCCTAATGACTTCGGATGACATCTTTTTATTCATAACGCAGCTTGGAACATCCAAACACCCGCCAGATCCACTTAATTTCCTGAAATACATGTAGTTTGAAAACATCAGCAAAAGTTGAGCGAGTTCATGTGTTTGTGTATATGTATGTATGTATAAAACCTTTGTGGATAGTGTATGTATGTATGTATGTAAATCCCGGTATGAAAGCAAAACAGGGAAACAGATCGATTAATGGTTTGTAAGGCCATTAACATGCGTGCAACGACGTAGGAAGGCTCAAACCTAGCAAATTTGTACCGGGCCTCTGGCTGTAAGACATAGTCACCTCATGGGCCACCCTGGTCCTCATGGGTGTGGGCTCGCTACACCCAAATAGATCTATCACTCATGCCCCTCGGTCCTAACACGAGGATTAATGGTCTTAAGTGTGTGCCTACCCATTCACATGATCTACTGTACTTTCCAAGGCTAACCATACCAATTGTAATTGTATGTAATCATTTTGCAACATGTATTTCACCCCCGAAGTTATAAACAAAACAGTTTAAAGAAAAGGGGGACATGAACTCACAGTCTTGCGTCTTGCGTCTTCAATAATCGTAACTCAAGTTCCTTCAGCAAACACGACTACCTACAATGTACTAATGTCTATTAGACGAAAAGGTCGTGCCTTGTCTTAGTATTAATGTTTTTGAGTTACGATTCTTTTATGTCTTTGGTATCATCCCAAGTTATGCAACTATTTGTTAAAATAATTAATATTTTAACTCGAATTAATTTTTGGAATAATCGTTAAAACTGTATATCTTATTTTAATACTTCCCAAGTATTTATACTTGTACTTCCTTCCCAAGGATTGGTATATTTGTATTTGTATTTGTATATTTTTGCCCTGTATCGGTGTCGTATTCCGGTGTGGATTTATACGTACGAGAATACGTATTTTCTTGTAATTGTTAAGTAATCTTGTACTAAATTTTGTGTTAAACTTTCCGGAATATTATTTCTAATAAAAGTCCACTGATATATATATTTCCCAATATATATATATTTTAGAATTATTACTTAGAAAAATGATTTATAATTTTTCCTTTTGGCAAAAATATTTGTAGTTCCAAAATAATATATTTTCAAGTCTAACTTTAGAAAATATATATATAAACTTATTTTTGTCCATAAATAATGTATTTCAAGTTTATCCAAGAAAATATATATTTTTCCCAAAAATAATATATTTTCTAATAATTCCAAGGAAACATATACATATATATATATTTATTTTTATTTACCAAAAATTATATATTTCCTTTTTGTCAAAATATGATATAACTTTGTGACAATCGCAAAAATCATATTTTCATTTCTTTGTATCCAAAATACCAATTACGGTATTTTTCCGGAATATTTTGTAAGTTACATCCTTTCGTTCGGTTTCCCAATATTATGTGTGTAACGTGTGTATTTATTCCTTGAGATTTTTGGTAATATTTTGGATTGTAATTCTTGGTGTTTTATTGTGTTATATTATTTTAAGTCCTAAAATGATATAACTATTACACAAAGTATACAAATAATCACACATTATGTCTTTAATGTGTATATATATATATATATATATATATATATATTCTAAATATATACTTATCCACTTTTATTTATAAAAACCAACTTCCAACATTTGTATTTTTGTAACAAAAAATTATGGCAAAGTTTATGAAACCATCTATTGCTGAAAATACACTTGTAAGTGTGTTTTTATAAATATTTTCTAAGTGTTTATATTTTTAGAAAATTTTGCCATAGTTTCCCCTAAAAATGAAGGTTTATATGCATTCAAGCATATCATTTTCTTCTAAAATAATCCCAAACAATTAACAATTCAATCAACACTTACCAAGTGCCTAAATCATGCAATTTACATAACAACATGAACTTGAACTTTTATAAAAACTTGTAGTAACTTACTAGTGTGTTTAGTAAGCCTAGTTACCCTTTAAAGTGTGGTTATTTATTTAATAACTTCATTCTTGAAGAAATTAGATCTTCACAACTTGTAAATCACTTTTCTAAAAATATTTCTTCTTGGGTTTTTCTTGTTAGATACATGATCCTACTCTTGATTAACCATTAAAAATGTGGTTAACTTCCTTAAGAACCAAGTTGATGTAAATCTTGTTATTTAACTTAGTTTCTTGAGAAAACTATTTTTGAAGTCATCCATTTACAAGACTTATGTTGTGTTTAAATCATCATCACATATGAAAACAATTTTATTATTCAAGTTCATGTATACATAAAGTATGATCATTTTTGTCTTTCACAAGATCATCACCTCAACTTGCTAGATCATGTGTTTAATCATAATCTAGTAAGTTTCATATGATGTTTAACATTAATAACACAAGAATCAATCATCAAGTATTACACATATACTAAAACAACATATATTCTTATGTTAGTGAGCTTTATGTTTGAGATTATCTTCTTGTTCATTAGTGTTCTTCATGTTTAGCAACATATATCATCTTTTAACCAATATTATAAGAAGTAACAAGAGATTATAAGAGCCTTACTACTAGCACAAGGCTAGGGATGAAACTCAAGAAGATGAAGATGATGAATGTGATGGATAAAAGCAAATGAAAGAGGTCCTTCAATCTCCAAGCCCTCCAATCTTCCTAACTTAGCTTCTTACACCTTGTGTACACCTTAGAATGGATGAAGATGAGGTGAAAATGGTGGTGGTGGTGCTCCTTGTTCTCGTCCGTGAGTGAGCAAGAGAGGGAGAGAAAAGTGTGTGTGTTTAGTGGGTGTGAGATGTGAGAATGACCTTCTATGCATTACTTATAACCACCTCAAGTCCTTAATCCCTTGGATAATATGTTTCATTAGTACCAAGCAAATCTTTTAAACAAATAAGAAAATCAAGGTGGGGTGGCCCACCTTGTAACCGTCCACCATGGGGGGTCTTTGTTGGGATGCAATGATAAGTTAGAGAATTTGGTTAGATTTCAAGTATAAGTTAGGTGTTTTAGTTACTAGATATTTTGTATAATGTGTTATGATGTTTAGGGATCATAACTAGCTCAGTAATGTTAAAACAATGCTTCTAGTGTAATTTTGATGTTTCGGGTAGTGTCCGGTTGTTCGGTTAGATACTGGTTCGTTAAAGTGTGAAAGTATACAGTTTAGTGTTCTTTATGTGCCATTTTGTGACACTTTTGATTCCCGACACTTAGGAAAGCATTCAGGACCATTTAGTCATATTTTTGCATGATACTAGCTTGTTAAAATGCTGATTTTTGTTGTATTTTGCAGAATTTCGCACTTTATGTGAGTTTTAGTCACTTTCCGGCACTTAAAATATTACTTAGAATGGCAGTTTTGTGATCCTCATTTTCCTAAACACTATACTAGTGTAATGCTTGGTTTTTGGCTTATTCTGTGTCTCATTGCACTGTCTATCTATGTGCTGAGTTCTGTCAGCATTTTTCTGAGTTATCCGCTAACTGTGCTAACTATGCTTTGTGCATCATTCATGTCAATATGGTTTGCATGTAATAATGATGTGACATTATGCTATATGTGATGCACATGTAAGCATGATGCAGTAATCAGAAAGTAGTTATTGTAATTCAGCATAGTCATTAGGCACTAATCATGGTTAATTAATTGTACGGATACCTGGATTTTTGATAGTTGTCACAGAAAGTTCGAATTCATGAGAATAAGACATAGGAAATCAGGAAACTGTTAGCCCATTGGATGAAAGAACTAGGCGTGGTTAATCTTTCATGGAAGGAAAGAGAGTGAGTTTGTTTGGATAACTGTAATGAGATGGATAAGGATGTTGTTACCTAGGATTACATGATTCTTAATGAGGTATTTTTGTGTCTACAGTTTCAGTTCAGTGGTTCACTTCCTTTCGTGTAAAGTTTTGCCTGAAAAAATAGCTAGAAAGGATGCAAGTCAATCGTCAAACAGGTCAAAAGTTTCCAAGTATATCTTTTATGTAAGCAACATTCTAATTTATTATCTTGAACGCTTAAACACATGGGCATCTTATAAAGAATCCTAGTACAAAAAGGGCTATAAGATTGCACGCTATACCTTGTGCTCATAGTATAATAATTAGTGGCACTCCACTCCAAAATAATCTTAAGGTAAGCAACATGCTTATTATGTCACACGTTATTCATATCAACATATTTATGTAAATTTAAATTTATACTACACAAGAGTTTGTATGTAAATCTTCTTTTCTCATTTAATTAGGAACTGTAGGCTCTATTTAACTTCTGTTGTCTAGATTTATTGGGTGATAAAGAATGGTAAGATCTCATTTGTATTATTTACTAGGTTATAACCCGAAAACTTTTCGGGTAGGAAAATTTAATTTACAACAAATAAAAGTATAAAAATAACACTTTTAAAATCTAAAGTATCATCTTTCCATTTTCTCCACCATAAATTTTTAATTCGGTTTCTTAAACTTTTTCTTGTTGTAAAGAGCCATAAAAACATACAAAAGCAAGAATGTATATTAATCATGTATATTTTTTTTAGTATAACGGATTATTCAATCAGTTTAGAATCATTTACATGAATAATTTTCTTATGAGTGACAATTTGGGACCTGTGGAAATTTCAATTAGTTTGGAATCATTTACTTATACACTAACACTAACACTAAGATTAATGAAAGGGGCAACTTGTAGTCCTATCACAAAACCGCACTATCAGATGAAGAAAAGTAACAAAATCATTTGACTTCTCTCACAAAAAAAAACGCAAACATAAATCAACTAAATAGCTTAAATTCCACAAATAATGCAGGACTTCAAGAATCCGAATTCCGTGATACCAGTGAAAAAGAAAATAAATCACAGATTACAAATAAGTTATTTATATTAGGCATATAAGTCACAAAATGTTGAAATCTGAAATATCTGCCACACGTATACAACCATATCAAAATAAAACATAAATTGACCCGCTAAATGGACAGCAACTCTTATTTTTTAGCCTAACCATTGATAGAACATAAGCAAATCTATAATATGCTAAATCTGTTGAGGAAAAGGAGACTTGCAAAGATTATTTTGGCCTGCTACTCATCGATTGGAGCTACCTACACAATGTACACATTCACGCCCACATCAAAAATCTAAATATCCAAAGTAACAGAAAAGGTTTTTTTACTAATAAACATACCTTTGCGATTAAGAGCAAAATAACAGGGAGGCGGCGATTAAGATCAGAATAACAGAGAGAAACGCATTGTATGTACGTGTGAGACGAATCTGCAACTAACGCCGGAGATGGGAAATCCCACTCATTTGCAAATCCGTGACTGCGTGAAAACGACTACCTCTTGACATAGTTGCAGAAATCGGCCTAGGCGGCCGATTAATCGGCGCCTAGGCGCTAGGCGGCCACTTACTGCCTAATTTTGAGCTAGTCGGTCAATTAATCGGCCATGGTCAAAGTCGGTCAAAGGCGGTACCTAGGCGGTCAAAAATCGGATTAATCGGACTATATTAATCGGTCAAAATCGGTCCTAGGCGGTCAAAATTGGTCAAAATCGGTCAAAATCGAACCATACTATCTGAAACTTGAAGTATTTATGTGAATTTTGAAGTATTATTTTTATATTATTGGGTATATATATATAATTTTGAAAAAAATACATATAAAAATCCCATTCTGATTAATCCCTAGGCGGTACCTCATCGCCCGACTAGTGCCTAGCGCCTTCTACAACATTGCCTCTTGACGCGGTGGAACGACGGAGTTACAACAAAGCCACAGAACCTTGCCCCACCCACATCATCTACAGCAAAAAACGTCAACCAAAAAATACATGTTTGGATTTAGTAGAACCTTATCAATTTGTTCCATGAAGAAGATTAAGATTTTATAAACAAATAAAGAAACCCAGACATAAATCAAGAATGAATACCACTGAAGCAGGTCAAGACAAAAACTTAATCAAACCCAAATGAAATCGACCAAGTTGTATCCAACCACTATTTGTTGTTTGTAATTTCTTTTTTATTCTAAAATATCATACTACATAAAATATCCTAAACAAAGGGACACCATGAAGGTATAAAACGGTAAAATCTTCTTGATAAAAATATTTGTGCGCCCAAATCCAAACTCTCAACCAAACATCACAGAACCCTAACAATTTTATCATAAATTCGTCATTAGCATGTACCCATTACAATCGAAACGAACCTCAGAAGAAGCCGCAGTCGAGAGACTCAAACGAAACGAATCTCAGCCCAGACTTCTTATTCCAAAATCACACGATCTTCACAACCAAAGAAGTAATCTGCAAAAAAAAAAAAAAAAAAAAAAAAAAAAAAATAGTTGTCTGCTTAATTGGGGTCAGACTTTTAATGCTCTTAATTGAGTAGCATTTGAAGTAAATCAATCAATTCTACCGATCAATTTCTTCAAAATTTGAAACATTCACAAACTAAAAAATATCATAAAAAATTATAAAACGTACCTGTTTGAGGTTACCTTTCGGTTATGGCAACACTATGAGGACTGGCTCAACTAACTCCATTTACCACGTTTAAACCAATCGCGGTTCCAATGATAATAGTAGCAAACTAAATCATTCATTTGACCATCTCCACCTCCAGTCAACATTTTTAGGAGCTAATTAGTCAGTATGTTGCTTAAAAATAAAATCTTTAGCAAGTAAAAAAATTGATCATCAGTCCTAACAATTGAATCCAATTAACAAAACCATACAGTTATCAACAACGTGGAAAAAAATAACAACCTGAGCTTCAAGTTTAGCAATATAAGCGATTAATGAACCATTATCCCTTCATTTAATCGATTCTCCATCAAATCCTGCTTCACGAAGATGAACTCTCAACATGTTATGATCCATTCCCATACCTGAAATAGATCAATGTATGCTGTCAGCAGCTATCAAAACATGAATCAAACTTGGCAAATAAAGAGCAAAGAAACAATACACATTGAATCGTTAAACATCACCAAAATCCTAAAATTTTAGATCAGACGGAGTTAATGAGCTAAGATGGAGACTGCTTACATGGACACTCGATCTGGTCGGTAATTGCACCTCCGATCAGATCAGAAAACTGCATACTGAAATAGGCTCCTTGGAACCGAGGCGAGAGACGGAGACTAGGGGTGAACACGCACGCATCACATATGTGAGGAGGTATTTATAATTTTTTTTTATCTATATGGTAGGTTCTATCATCTTGATTTAAACCATATTTCACCAAAAGCTCAAATGTAATCCGCCAGGTAACCCAGCGGACCTAAAAATCCAAAATCTCAAGTCACTGAGTCCAAATAAAGCTCAAATAGCAAAGTTTAAAGTATCCAATTGAATAAAGTGGGAGAAAGATCAAAAATAAAAATAAACCTAATAAACCATACCTTTCGCTTTATAACTCGAATCAAACAATATATTAAACTACCCAGAAATCTTGACACGTACCCAACAAACATGGTAGAATCATCCACTTGAGCCACCACTTGATTAGTAAATCACCCTACCCACACCATTAAGTAAAATAACAATAATAATAATAATAATAATCAGTCTTTATGCACCAAATGCCAACCAAATGCTGAAAAACACATTGTTTATTAACGTTATAAATTGTTCAATAATGTTTTTATAATTGAATATTGTTTGAATATATACCTTTTGTCTTTTCTCGAGACGTGATACATATGACCAAGAATCAAACGGTGTTCATAAGCATACCTCTAAGAATGCTTCTCCCTTCGTTTATTCTCTATAGAAAATTTATAAGCTTACCGAAACACTATTAGTTTGCCTCTGGTCATGTTCACTTGCAAAAAAGAATAAAAAATAATAAACAAATAAAAAAAATACCTGACTGATACAAAAGAAACAAACAAAAGTCTAGTTACAACATCCCATTTGCTTTCAAGAAAGATAAAAAAATAGATGAAAGATTTATATCCAAGCGATACCTCAACTGAAGGATTTACTTTAAAGAAAGCAAAACACCTATTGCAAAAAAAAGGTAGAATCTTTTAATTAACGTAGATCTAAACTGTAAACCTAAACTCCAAACCTTTTATTTCCAAACCATTTTAATTCTAACCAAATTAAACATCTTGAACAACAAAAAAAATGGAAGATTTACAATAATGATTGACTTCAAAATTTAAATTTAAAATAATGATTGACTTCAAAATTTAAAATTTAAATTTTAAATTCTGAAAATCAAATCACTAACATCCAATCCCGTAAATTAAGCAAACTTATTAGGAAAGTCTAACATTGCCAAGCAAAATTGCTCCACCATTTATTTATAGAAAGAGATACCTTAATTTAGGAAAACCATATAATAATAAATTTAAGGAAATAACGAAATGAATTGTAATTAATACATATTAAAACAGTACAAAATTTATTAGAAACAACCCAAATATTCAAATTTTAAAAAATACCATAGTTAGATTTGCAAATATATATATATATATATATATATATATAGGATTAGGTTCAAACGTGAACAAATTTCCAAGAGTGAACCGCGTGAACTGATCTGAACCATTGATTCCATATACATTTAACAAGGGTAAGATTGTAACTTTATATAAATATTGAATTTAAATTATTGTCTTATTAATTTCAAAATCCTAACATATTTAAATCATCATCAGTTACCAACATTTTCGACATCTACAAAACAATTACTTATTTTAAATATGTTAGGATAATCTTAACTTATTTTAATATTGTCATTGTTTTTGGTCATAGTAGCAAGATTCGAATTATAGTTTTAGTCTTTTTTGGTTGAACTAGAGTTTTCAGTCATCTTTTTTATTGTGTATAACTCTTAGCTCCGTAGTACACATGTGCACTGCTGTGTTCTATACATTCTAACACGATAGTACACATGTGTATAATACATGGTATAGTACACATGTGACCCGCAACATTGTTGTCTTAGCTCCGTAGTACACATGTGTACTGCTGTGTTCTACTGTTCTATACATTCCAACACGATAGTACACATGTGTATAATACATGGTATATTTACGGGATTTACTCTCTTATTATTGGAAATAATTTTCTTTCCTAGTTTTAAATAAGCAAAATAATATAATTACACTTCTACCCTTTTAATTTTAATAAAACAATAAAATCTAACCTATTAATTACAATCATGTCACTCCTTTAAATAATCAAGATCATATTAATCAGCGGTCAAGATTTGTTCACGCAGTTCACTCTTGGGAGGTTGTTCACGCTGGAACCTTACCCTATATATATATATATATATATATATATATTACAAAGTTATACACATCAGCATAAACAATAAAACCTAAAAAAGGGTTGATTGACCACCTTTGAAATTTTTTCTAAATAAAGGGTTAAATTTACCATCTCAGAACATCCATGAGTAAAAACACAGCTGTCAGTTAACCCGTCCATCTTAACGTTATAAAATCTATATACTAAATAAAGGGTTGATTGACCACCTTTGAAAATTTTCCCATAAAATTGCCTCCAAAATTCATCAGCCATGACCTACAAAGGTGGTGATAATTAAAATTTGAAAAACCAATATACAGAAAGAAAAAATTATTCAACATACTGATTGTATAATATATACTACTTACAATAACGTCTTCCTCAGGTGTGATTTTGGATATAAAGAAATTTTCATGAACAAATAATTTAAACACCGAAAGAAAGAATGATGATGGTCCAAAGGACTGAAACATAAGATAGTCATTTTTTCTTATACAACTATCCCGAACAACTTTGGTGAAGCCATCACCAAGTACAGGGCCCAAATCAGTTTTTTTCAATCTTACAAACAATAACTTGTTGCCATCAACAATCTTAACAGATTCTTTGTAAGGTGGTTGCTCTCCCCACATCAATGAAGCATACTCATTAGGTATTTGCTATGAGTTTAAGAAAAAAAAATAAACATAAACATCAGTTTAATTAAAATTTGATTACTAATTAGAAAACAAATAAACATACCAAAAATAATGGGTCATCTTCCTCAATAAGCTTTAAAAATGAAGGATTGTTGTTACTCTGATCCATATCTGGAAATTAAATATGAAGGCTTTTTAAAAATTAAAACGGTAAACTATTTATAGAAACAAACTTATAATATTGGGAGAAACTTCTAAAACAAATAATTAAAAAGGAACGGTTTCAAATAAATTTAAAACCTATTTATTTTTAGAAACACAATCAATATTCCGTAAAAACTTATCACAAACTAAAAATTTACATAATCTTTAATGGATTCAAAATTAACACAATATAAAATTTATTAGTTAATCGTGAAAAAAGAAAAACAGAAATAATAAACCAAAACAAAAGAATCATTAATACATATTAATACAATTCAAAATTTATTAGTAAAAAAACAAAGATTTTCAAATTTCAAAAAATATCATAGTTAGATTTGCCAAAAAAAAAAAAAAAAAAAACAAAAATAACTTAAAAGTTATAGAGATTAGCATAAACAACGAACACTATCATTATACCGGATCAAAAAAACACAAAAAAAATGATAAAATTAAACTTACCTCTTGTGTTCGAAGAAGATTCAGACTCCTGCAGTTGCATAAAAATTAGGGTTTATCATGAAAAAACAAAAAACAAAATAAAAAAATCAGTAAGAACATCACTCCTTCAAAGACATCAAGAATAGATACATTAATAAGATTGGATTCGAAAATTTTAAATCATCATCAGCAACACAAAAAATACAGAAAAATGATAAAAAAAAGTGCGATTAAGCATTTAAAATACATAACAATCTAATCTTATTTATAGAAACATTTTAAATTTTCGTTGATGAAAAAGGAGGGGTTTCAAAAAACGTAAATCAATTTATTTATAGAAACGTTTTAAATTTTCGGGAAATTAAATCAATACCAAATTTAAAAACTATTTATTTTTAGAAACACAATCAATATTCCGTAAAAACATATCACACACTAAAATTTGTATACTCTTTAATCGACAGAAAATTAATACAATATAAATTTTATTACTAACAACAAAAGAGTGTAACAAAAATCCAGGATAAACAATGAAACCTAACTTTATAAGGGATGAGCATAAACGATGAAACAAAAAATTATACCGGATAAAAAATTAGCAAAACAACAATAAAATTAAAGTTACCTATAACATGTTCGATGAAGATTCAGAGTCCGCCAGTGGCATATGATTTAGGGTTTATCATAGTTAGATTTGACAAAAAAAAATAAACAAAATAAGTTAATAATTATAGACATTAGCATAAACGAAGAAAACTATCATAATACCGGATCAAAAAACAACAAAAAAACGATAAAATTAAACTTACCTCTTGCGTTCGAAGAAGATTCAGAATCCTGCAGATGCATAAAAATAGGGTTTATAATGAATAAACAAAAAACAAAATAAAAAAATCAGTAAGAGCATCACTCTTTCAAAGACATCAAGAATATATCCATTAAGAAGATTAGATTCGAAAAATTTAAATCATCATCAGCAAAAAAAAAAAATAGAAAAAAAAAGTGCGATTAAGCATTTAAATCTACAAAAAAAAAAAGAAGAATACAAATAATTAGCATCTGCGGAAAGGGGTTTGAACAAAAAATAAGTTCCTCCAGGATCGAAGAACATAAACAAAGAGTATCTTGATCGAACAACATAAACAAACGGTATTTAACCTTGATCATGTAGTTTTTCCTTAGATTTTTGAAAGATTCTTGATTGAATATGAAGATCGTAGTTGGTAGGTAGAAGAGTGAGAACAGAGAGAAGAAAGGTGTAGGTTTGATATTTTGGGTTACAATAATTGAGAGAGAACATTATATAAGATCCATATTGTTAATGGATTATATCGAAACCCATATATCCGACCCAAGTTCTGCCGGATCCCGCGTCCAACATTATATTTTGGTTTGTGTATTGTGAAATTTGGTTTGTGTATAGTTAATTAGACAAATTCCCTCCCAAAATCAACCTTCACTAAACCAATGGATGTCACATCAGCAAAATGGCTCCACCATTCAAGGACACATAGCCCAAATCATCTCATTTATTAATATATATAGATAATTGATATTTTATATATAATTCAGTTATTTTTTTTTATTATTTTATAGAATTAATTATTATTATTTAAATATATATATTTAATATATTAATAAAAAAATTTATAAAAACACTAGGCTCGACTAGCTGGATCGAGCTCGATAAGCGAAGCTCGGGCTCAAGCTTTTTTTTTCGAGGCGAGCACGAGTAGATCGGCTTGTTTGCAACCCTAGTTGTACCGAATAACATTTCGCATATCTTAGACATAATATTTCTCGATAAACTTAGATATTTTCCAATCAAATTTTTCGCAATCATTCCGCATTTCTACTTTCCTGATTCACAGGTCAATGAGGTGAAACGAGAGGATGTTATTTGTCTGATAAAGAATTATGCCACTTTATTTGTGTCAGTATTCACCATACATTGTCATACAAATCCGTAATGATTTGCCAACTCTTACTGATAAAGATAAGGTCCATAAGGAGGTGAACTTTTTCTTTTGTTTCCATTAAATGTTTCTAGTAATAACACTATTCGAACTACTAATCTGAGTAATATTCATGATCAAAACACTATTCAGATTTAACAACCACAACACCAGGTTCAAGATTCTAGTCATGTGATTTCAACCCCTAAAATACCTCTACCATCACCCGTCCGGGGCGGTCCCAATGGCATCCTACTACCAGATGTACCTGTCCCAATCGCAGATTCGTGCTCCACATCCAAGGTTGCAACTTACCATTGCAGGCTAAACCTCGGGCTGGCCAAACCGCTAGTAAAACTGACCCACCAGCAGGCATGTATACGACCGCCATAAGTTCTAGTGCACTTCCACCTCAACTGGTTCAGGTTCGTTCTAGCCAACATTAGATTCAGCCTCAGTATGTGGGCTACTCTCACATCCAGTAACCTCCTCAGCCCGTATGACAAATAAGGATTCTTCCTGTGTAGTGATAATATTTATTCGTCAGTCTCTTATAAACTCTTCTATCTTGACCATCACTACTTTTATACTATGTTATATGTGTGTTTATGGAAATTTATTTTTCTCATTTCTGTTGTCATGCAGGCTCGTGAATACCTCTCCAAATTGGGTGATCTCAATCAAACGCAGATTTTTGCAAAGACCTTAAATTTCGAAGTACAATAAAATTTTAAAGCTCTTGGTGATTTATTTTGTTATGGCTGACATTAATCTACACTATTTCATGCAGGGTCTAACCCACTTTGATAAGATCTTACGAGAAGCAGATAGTATAATCCTTTCTCGAGGAAACCTTGGGACATAAAAGGTAGGTTTAGTTTATAAACCTTTAAGGGTACGTTTTGTTTATAAACCTTTAAGTGTACTCGGTGAAAATGATAGTTGATATGGTTTCTGTTCTTTTAGGTGATTTCGTTTCAAAAACAAGTTGTTGATTTATAATTGTTGCAGTGTTGTTGGTTCAAAGGGAGTGGAGAAAGATGTCATGCTCGTGAAAAGAGTTGATGGTTCGAAAATAGTTATAAACACTTTTAGTTTGAATGTTCAGAGTTGGATGTATATTGTGAGGTTAATTGGATGTTTGTTATGATTTTGAAATATCATGGTTACGTTTTAAAGTTCTGCAAGGAATGTAAATGTGTATAAAACAACAGGTATAAATAGATAAAAATCGTGAGAAGGTAGCAAAATGGTGACAGATAGCGGTTGCAAAATGGTAACAAATAGCGGTAGCAAAATGGTGACAAAAAGTGGAGGTAACAATAGCGGTTGCAAAACGGTGACAAATGCCGGTAGCAAAACGGTGACAAACTAACGGTAGAAAAATGGTGACAAATAGCGGTTGCAAAATGGTGACAAATACCGGTAGCAAAACGGTGATAAACTAACGGTGGCAATAGGGCAATTTCTACGTTGGTATTTCCTACTGAGCTTTTGGTGGCAAGTAGGTGGCACCACCGTTTTGCGACCGAAAATGTGGTAGAAAAAAACCTAATTCTCTAGTAGTGATTACACAATGTATATAACGAGTTGACGTTAATTCGCGCGTTGCGTCGAGATGTTGATTATATAAGTCTTTAGTATCACTATCTGGAATGTGAAAATGGTTAATTTTATGCAAAACACTCTTTTCATTTACCTTTTTCCCCATTCTACAACATTATTATTTGTTTTTTTCTTAATAAATTCTTAGCTTGTTTTATAAACCTATTTGCAAACTTAATAATGCATGTTTATAAAAAAAATACATAGAGATTCAAGCATATAAAAGACTAATGCCACTAAATAAAAACACTTGCACTCATTATGTCGTACTATAAAGATTTGATCAACTTTGAATCTTTGTATACCAACCTATATTTCCATACGAATCAATCTATTAACGTAGAATAAGCATATCTTTTTTTCAAATCACTTTTGTGTACTTAACCACTAATTCAACCCATGCATGATGCAACCAAATCTAACCAATATGTCCAATTATCAATATGATTCAATTCCAAACAACTTCCATCAACCCAATAACATTCTAAAAGTTCTCAAAATACTTGTATACCGGCATTTATCTTGCAAACAAAGTCACGTCTAAACGTCAGGTCTAAACATTAATAAAAATAAGCACCTCATAGTTATTATTCCATATATTAATAAGCAACTTCTATTTGCATCATCACTTGTACCTTTGGCTTTGGGAGTGCTTAAAAAAAACTTGATTTTTCCACTTCTAACCCAAACAATTCATATTTTACATTTTCACCCCATTTCATTTTTTTTACTTTTACCCCAACTTTTTCCATCTTTTCTAATTTAACACAACATTTTATTATCTACAACTTTCGTACCCCATACTTTTTATCTTTCACGTCGTTCTAAATTTTGCGAGTTAACATGTCGTAGCATGCATGTGAGGTTCAACATTTTTGCTCTATTTTTTCATATTTGAGTGACCCGTCGTAACGCGTCCATTATCCCCTTTTGAAAAGTTCGCCGCAACGGACAGGTCGTAGATCGACTAAATTATTATTTTCTACGTTTTACGTTTCTGGTTAATTTCTTCGTATTAAGACACTGTAACGGGTGTGTGTGGTTCAACGATTTTAGTCTGCTTTTCGTTCAGTGTAATTTTTACCATTTTATCTATTTTATTTTTACGATGTTGAGAGTCGATGTGGTTGTGGCATTGGTGCTACGTGGCACGGTTTTACGAACGTTTTTAACCTATTAATTTTTTTACTATTTTTTTTTGTTTCGGTTTACCCCTATACTTCCTTTACTTAAAAACTACTTTTTACGTGCTTATTTTATGTACGGGTATGTGTAAATATGATTTCTTCTACATTCCGACGTAAACTTTTTTTATAGACGACTCAGGTCAAATATAATACGTTTTCATTTAAAGAAACCATTTTTACGTGCATATTTCTATGTACATTTTCGTATAAATTTAAGTTGTTCTACGTTTCGACGTAAACTTTTTTCGGGAAATGATTCAGGTCAAATATAATATGTTTTCGTGCCTATTTTATGTACGTTTCGTAAAGTTTGTTTCGAATCGAGTATAGTCAAATTATGGTTTCTTTTTCTCCTCTTTTTTCGAAAGCTCTAATTAATCCCTTTCGATTACATGTGCATATTTTCCTTCATACTCGTTACGTATTCTTTGTATAAGTTGGGTCACATATAATACGTTATGTTACATTTACTTTACGTTTGATCCAATCACAATGCTTATACAGGTTACATTGAGTTCAACTGGATACGTTGAAATGTGTTTCTTCATATGGTTAATGCATCATATAACGTTTGGACTAATCCATTTAATGTTTACGATGTACCCGCGCCGCAACGCGGGCGGGTCTTAACCCTAGTTTAAAATATTAAGTTTGAAATATCAAAATTTGACATTTCAATAGTTGTTTTGTTAGATAATCAAGTAAAAATGAAAGAAAAAAATAGAAAGAAAAACAAAAGCAAAAAACAAAAATCAAAATAAAATAAACCATAAAACTAAAGATAAGTTACAAGAAACAACATATTTGATATTTAATTTCATGTATGCTATGCTGACATATTTAAACATTAGTATCAACTTTTATTGGCATGATTGGGATGCAAAATGGGGTTTTGCAAAAGTAAAACAAGATTTAAAAAACAAAACCATGAAAGCACTACTAGAAAACTACTACTATTCTTACCAAAATTTCCTACACAATTCCTATGACCGAAAATGCCTACCCTTTTCCCACAAAATTCAGACGAACAAGAAAGGGTCTTAGTTTTGTGACAAAAAAAGAGACAAGTAAGCCACATATGTGCGTCTATCATCGCTTTCATATGCAATGAATACATATGTGCGTTTATCATCGCAACCGCCTGTTGAGTTTTATGATTTTCATATATGTGCGTTTATCATAGCAACCGCCTGTTGAGTTTTATGATTTTCATTCTATTTCGTTGTGACATACAAAACTGTATAGTAGAGTAGTACTCATAACCCATTCCAGTTGCCAATTGCAACTTTTTTTATTTGCTAAATGTAAAGGGGGTGATGAATCGTTGGATACAAAAGGGTGGCGGTTACAGATAGCCGTAGATGAAGAGGCGGTGGTGATGACTCGCCGGAAACGAAGAAACGGAGATACAACTTGCCAGGGATGAAGTGCCGGTGGGTTAGAATGGTTATGGGTGGTATTCAATTGATTCTTTATAATCCATTGATAATGGCGATCCAGTATGAATCAACAACTAATCTTATCGTTGTGGATTTGGGTATGAAATTTGTGTTTGAAACTAAATAGCAAAAAAGGGGATCATAATGTTTCTGGTCTTTGTTTGAATTGTAGAACCAAGCAACGAAGGCTAATATGCCAATTGATGATTATCAAAATTTGTTTAAGATAGATATTAGAGAGAGTTTAAAGATTCATTAGTAAAAAACAGATGTATATAGGGTATTTATACTTGTGGTTTTCTAATAGATCGAAGTATAAAGGAATTGAGTGGGATGGGTGGAACTCCTTTGTAAATATGTAAGTTGTGTTGTGTTGTTTGGTCGGCCCGGCTTGCGTCGGCTTGTTTGTGAATGAAATGTTACCTTTCAAAAAAAAAATATAGGGTATTTATAGTTAGCAAAAGGTGTTATACCCCTTGGTGAATCGTTGGGATTATTTGGGTTTTCGGTTTGTCGTGATGAATCGTTGGGATGGTCTGGCTTTTAGGGTTGAATTTGCTCTTTGTATGGTATACAAAGCGGTGGCAGTAATGGTTACAAAATATTGAGACAAGCATTCCTTAAACGGCACTGCATTCTAATTTATTGTTGTGGCCCTTTTGAGTAACACATATATATAGTATTAATTTTACGTCCCGTTTGTGGTATGCACATATAATGTATATATGTGTCGCAACCCCCGACCCCACCTCGGGGGCGGGAGCCGCGAACACGAGCCGTTGGTATCGGTGTTTATTAATTTGGCAACGGAAATAAGATATCCGGATCGTAGTTAGGAAATAAATTTCAGAGTTTCAAAACACCAAACTTTTATATTAAACAAATGGGATAAAACCCATATTTCATTCATAATGTTTTTATAGGGATAAACACTAGTTGCTGAAAACATAAACTTTTTACTTAGGTAACTTTATAGCCGCTTTCTTTAAGCCTTTAGTGCTCCATAGCTGGCTTCTAATAGCTTTCACATCAAGTTACGAGTTTTTAAAAATATTTTATCAGCAAGAAATACTGGCGAGTACATTCTAGTTTATAAAAATAAGCTTTTATAACTTTACAGTATTAAGAGCGATTACAATGTTTATGTCTACCCAATTACTCATTCAATATTTGTCATGTTGGCAGTTACAATGACCGTGGTCATATTACTACTGGCTAACTCTTTGTCCAATAGTAACGCTTGATTAATAGTGTATACAAAACCCCACATACCGGCAGTAATTGTAGAATACAAAGACTTAATCACTGTAAGTATAATTGATAAATATTTAGGGTTTTGCAAAGCATTTTAAATATAATAGCTCACAAACTGTGAGAAAAGGAGAATGGCTCACAAACTGTGAGAACAAGAGAATGAACTCACATTGCAAACTTATGTTTTTCTACGGGCTTCCTGGTGATATTTCCTGATTATGTACTTGAGTTTCTATTAAAAACATACAATGCACGCGTGTTACTAAAATAACCAAAATCACATTAGCCATACAACACGAGACAGAACTCCAACGTACTTAGTCAGGCAGAGCCTTGACATGCGTTGTTGGGTCCTAGATCAATCGGGTAGGGTAAATTTGTGATCGGGGTTAAAATACTTACAACGGGGCAGAGCTTTGTGTTTTAGGGGGTATAATAGCTATAATTTTCGGAATATAGCATAGAGTGAAAGAAAATATGTGAGCGGGGATGAACTGTTGCATGCATGCCCTATTTATACGAAATCAGGAGGTCTCTCGCGTCCCGCAACCCGCCCAAGGGGGTTCTTTCGCGCCCTGCGAGGGCACCGTAGCTATGGCTAGGGTTGCCTGATCACCACCCTAGGTCAGCCACGTGGCGCAAGAGAGTGTCCGGCAAACAATGGCCTCTCGCGCCCTGCGAGAAGGCTAGGGGATTCTGTTGCGGCCCGCGACCGGACATAAATTATTATTTTATTTGTTTTTTTATAAAATTAAGGTTAAACGTGTTCGGTTTCTTGTTTACGGAATGTTTTTGGGCGTTTTTCAAGGGTTATTATAATATGTGTGGGCACTCGGGGGCAAAAGTGAAAGTGCATTAATTTTAACGTTATTTTACTAGTTTCGTGAAAATAACGTTAAAAGATGGGGATGGTTAATCATGCATCATGTGGTGGCGTTGATAGCCAAAAGACAAGGGGGTACATGCACTAATCGGCGTTTGTCTCAATTGCTGGGTGTTATGAGCCTTATGTCCAAGGCTTGATACAAAACTACAATCAAGTCGGGGTCTCATTGGAAGCAGCCTCTCTATTCCTAGGGGTAGAGGTAAGGCTGTCTACATCTTACCCTCCTCAGACCCTACCTTAGATTTGCTATTGGTGGGATATACTGAGTATGATGATGATATATATATAGTATTAATTTAAATTGAATCGATAGCAAAGGGGCATGTGTGTGTGTTTTTTTAAAAGTCACAATTTTTCATTTTAGAGAGGCAACCAAAGTTGCAAAGGCTGAGGGGTGTGGGATAAAGCCCCTAGGGGCTTTATTATGCCATGTCAGATCCACGTCAACGCCACGTCATATGGGGGGCTTTAAAGCCCCTCCCTTTAACTTGCATGGTATGGTATAAAGCCCCATGTTAAACAAAATTAAAAAAAATTATTGGTTGAAAAGATGTGGCCCCCACCTTCACACACCTTTAACCTTCGCTATCACGTTGGCGAGAGACCCATGCCCCCCCCCCCCTTTAATTCGGTCGGTATGGGTGGTGGCGCCCCGCGGGCACTATCGGTGGTGAGGTAACGGGGTGGCGCCCTCCCATACCCTTCGGCCTAATTGTATAAGGGTATAATAACCACACAACATAGATCTATAATATCTAAGTAATTATACACCGTTATGTATTTTGGTAAATACAATTAGGTACATAATTATGTAGAGTAACAAAGATTTTAGGGAAAACGGTTTTTTAAATTATAAAAAAAAGATTATATAGCAATGTAATACTTGAATCAAAGATAATCGAATTCTTGATTTATTTTGAATTAAAGATAATCAAATTCTTTATTTATTTGACATTAAAAGGTAATCTATATCTATCTATACTTTATATAAAAGGAGAAATCCCAATGACATAAGAAAAGCTGATGTGGCAGCCATAGAGGTTGTCCAACAATGTTTTTATTATGTCATTACCGCATCGTAAGTCTTAATTTAAAATACTTTTAATTCAAACCTCTGCCCCTCTGCTCTTCATTTAAAAGTCAAACCTCTACACTTCATACAAAATTAAAACCTCTGCTCTTCATTCATAATTCAAACATCTGCTCTTCATAACAAAAGTAAACCTCTAGCCAGATTCAAAATTCTGGCTCCAGATTCAAAATTCAAAATTCAAACCATATATTCGAACCCTATAAATAAGATATATGAATCTGGCTCCACATTCAAATTTCAACTCATCTCTCTCACTCATATCTGCGAGCGTATCTCTCTCTCTCTCTCTCTCTATCTCAAATGCATAACTCTCATGATTCAGACGGTTAATCTCCAATTACAGTTCTTCGTTCGAACATTTGTTGATTCTGTTTACACATTATCGTTCCAATATCATGTGTTCAAACATTTGTTGATTTTGTTTACACGTTATCGTTCCAATATCATTGTTCCAACATCGTTGTTCCAATGAAGCTTCCCTTCACACATCAACGTTTCAACATTGATGTTGCAATATCATTGTTGCAACATCGTGAAAAGTTGCATGTGCTACCTTATTTGATGGGAGAGTTGCATTGCTCCAACATCGTTAAATCAAAATTCAGCTTTTCTTATGTCAGTCAGATTTTCTTCTTTTATAGAAAGTATAGATAGTTGCAACATCGTGAAAAGTTATATATGCTACCTTCTTTGATGGGATACTTACATTTTAGGTTTGTGGTTTATTTTTATTAACTGTAGTTTAATTTGATTATGAAGAAACAAGTGTTGATAATGTTGATAGTTTTTATTAACAGTTACATTTTAGAATATGTTAATATGCATATTGATAGTATTAAATTAAATAAACATACATAGAAAGATAAAAATTTACTGAAATATGCATAAACTATTACACACTAGAGTTAACACTTGCTAGGATTTCGTAGACTCTGGCCTTTCTCCATGTGATTTCATGCTCTCTTTTGTTTTTCAGATCAGTTAGCATGTCACAGATTTTCTGATCCTGTTTTAGTAGTTGTGTCAGAAACTCTTCTGCATTCTTCTGGAAATGTGATGGAGGAGAGTGGAGGACTTCATCAAGCAATGCTATGTTGTTCCAGGTTTTGTTGTAATTTGATTATGCCGGCTTTTCTGTTTAGTTCTTCATCTAATCATTTTTCTTTGAGTGACCACATCGAGAATTGTGTTTTAACATCGCTGGTGTCTGACCAGTGGTAGAAGCATATGTTTGCCATGTAGATTTTTGTCGGATTTGCTGGTTTTGATTTGTTTTTAACAGACAGTGATTTGTAAGACAATTTGTTGATGTTTTGAATCAAACTAATCATCAGTCTTTTATAGAGTTTAAAACGCGTCTAGATGGTTAATGAAGAGGTTAGTTGTAATTATGATAACCAGTTTTTTTCTTTGAAGTTTTAAAATTTGTCCCTTGGATTTCTTGATATTTAATTTTATAGTTTTCCCATATGTTTATATTAAATCTACACGTTTTGCTTGATTAGATTATTAAATGTACAATGAGTTTGAATCTGATTTCTTGGCGTGTTAGATATTTCACTATATTAACTCATTGCCACTTCACCTATTTTTCATCACGTTTTGCTAAGAAGATATCATACTTTCACATCACTTGAGTAATATATAAGTTAAAATGGCGTCATACAATTCTGTAGAGTCTAATGATTTAAAGCAACGCTTTATCAGGCAAATTGAGGAACAGGTGTATGAGGATACGGCTACTCTTCAAGAGCTGAAGAGATATTTTGATGGACTGCACGTTGGCATGTTCACGAGAAAGCAGGTTTCCAGAAATCTGATGCGGATGCCTTCAACTTCCGTTCGTGAGCTTTGTATTGTTAGTAATATAGAGTGCGGTGATAGAGACGCGGAGTTCATGGCGATGCTGAAGGACATACATCGAGAGCTTCAGCAATCGATGCAGTTGAAGCTAAAATTTCTTAATTCTTGCTGTTATTGTTAGATTTGAAAGTTTCGTTGTTCAGTATGTTATATAATTGTTGATCTTTTATTGTCATGAATAAATGAATAAATTTTAATCTTATGAATATTTGTTGTCGCATTTTACTTTTACTTATTTAGTGTTTGAGTTTGATTTAGATTATGTTGATGTTGAGTTGTGTGTGAACAAATGTTTGGTAAGTCAACAGAGGTTTAATAGGATTAAAGGTTGGTTTAAGTGTGAACAGATGAGTGCAAAGACAAAACACATGATAAAAAAATTGATCATTAATAACAGTTTTTTGAAGAATTTTCTCCTCCAAATTACAAAGTCTCAATATTTGGAGTTGTAAAAGGTCTGTTGTAGCTAAAGTCTAATAAAAGAGAACATCTTCTGATGAAGAAAGATTGAAGAAGCAAAGGTCTACTATGGGTGAACAGATGTTAAAGAACAATAGATGATATTCAAAATATGTTGATCAACAGAGGTTTTTTAGTAACAGAGGTTAGGCTAATAGCAGATGTTGGCAGTTTGTTAGTTTATTAGATTAGATGTTGCTCACTAGGTGAACATTTGTAATTACAATCTTTGTATAAGCATGATGATAAGGTCTATGAAAAAACTGTTTATCCTAACGACTGTTGAGTTACCATTGCTGAAAACAACTGTTTTTGAAACCTCTGCTTGCCTAAAAATTCATCCACTGCTGAAAGGTATCGTCTGTTGTCATAACTTCTGTTTATCCTAATGACTGTTGATTTACTACTATTTCCAACTTTTGTTGTTGCCCAACAGAGGCTTCCAAACAATTTGTCATCGATTATGAGAAGTGCTTAGGTTAAAAGCATGATGATGAAAGCATTCTTCTCATTCATATGAGAAAAAAAGTTTGTTATTCTGCTGTATATATTTCCATTTCTATTTTATCTTCTTCCATAGTGATAGCTGTCACAACAATTATAACTTTTGTTTATGCTAATGACTGTTGACTTACGTTGTTCCTAACCTCTGTTGTTGGCCAACAGAGGTTTCAAACAACTGTCATCCATTATCACAAGAGAGGTTCTGAGGTGGACAGATGTTAGCTAAAAATTCAAACATTGCTGAAAGTTATCAACTGTTCTCATAACTTCTGTTTATGCTAACGACTGTTTGAGTTACACTGTTCCCAACCTCTGTCGTTGGCCAACAGAGGTTTCCAAACAACTGTTATCCATTATCACAAGAGAAGTTCTAACGTGGACAGATGTTAGCCATCAGATATTTGTAACTACTGCCACGTCAGCATTCATTTTTTCTCTCTATATAAACGTTGTTTCATCCCTTAACTGTCACAACAATTATAACTTTTGTTTATGCTAATGACTGTTGACTTAAGCAGTTCCTAACTTCTGTTGTTGGCCAACAGAGGCTTCCAAACAACTGTCATCCATTATCATAAGAGAGGTTCTGAGGTGGACAGATGTTAGCTAAAAATTCAAAAACTGCTGAAAGTTATTATCTGTTCTCATAACTTTTGTTTATGCTAATGACTGTTTGACTTACACTGTTCCCAACCTCTGTCGTTGGCCAACAGAGGTTTCCAAACAATTGTCATCCATTATCACAAGAGATGTTCTGAAATGGACAGATGTTAGCCATCAGATATTTGTAACTACTGCCACGTCAATATTCACTTTTCTCTATGTATAAATGCTTTTTCATCCCTTAACTATCACAACAATTATAACTTTTGTTTATGCTAACGACTATTGACTTACGTTGTTCCTAACCTCTGTTGTTGGCCAACAGAGGTTTCCAAACAACTGTCATCCATTATCACAAGAGAGGTTCTGAGGTGGACAGATGTTAGCTAAAAATTCAAACACTGCTGAGAGTTATCATCTATTCTCATAACTTCTGTTTATGCTAACGGCTGTTTGACTTACACTGTTCCCACCCTCTGTCGTTGGCCAATACAGGGTTTCAAACAACTGTCATCTATTATCACAAGAGAGGTTCTGACGTGGACAGATGTTAGCCATCAGATATTTGTAACTACTGCCACGTCAGCATTCACTTTTTCTCTCTATATAAACGTTGTTTCATCCCTAAATCAAGCTTCTACCACTGCCGTCTCGAATTCAAAATTCTCAAAAGCAGTTTCCAACATATTAAAAACCCTCCAACTTAAACCCTGTTTCATCCCCAAATCACCTTCTTCTCCGATCATGTCTCTGAACATCAAAAACCCTCACAACTACCTCCCCATATTCGAGAAAACCAGCAAAAATACCAGCTTTCACTCAAAAATTGACCTTTTAACGTCATCAAAATACAAATCAATCCTTACTACTGATGCTCCGGTTCATACGGAAACACTCCGACAATTTTGGTTTAATGCTGAAATAGATTCTGAAGATAATAATCTGGTTGCCGTCACATCTAAGGTCGGGAAAAGTGTGGTTCGAATTTCCCCATCTACAATTTCCACTACATTTGCATTGGACGACTTTTGAGGTAAGACCAACTTTGAGAAACGTGAACTTCATACAGAGTTCATTGAAAGAGGGTATGATGCACAATTAAAGGAAGTTACTATGTATAAACCAAACTTCCCTCTGCCAATGAAATTTTTGTTCCATACTCTTTTAACTTGTCTCTCAGCCAAGACCACCGCATTTAATGAGATACCTTTAAACATTCAGTATTTGGGTTATGCTATTTTAACAAAATCTTATTACATTTTATCACAAGCACTGTTTTCTGATATGTTAACTAATGTGAAAAATGTGAAAAATTTGAAAAAAGGTGCTCGTAATAATGCTTTTCTGTTGTATCCAAGACTTTTAAGCTACTACCTACGAAAACAAGTGTCACAAACAGATTTTGAACAAGGTGTAGCTTTTCAAATAAATAGTCTTACAAGTAAAACTTTTACCAGACTTATGGATAAAGAGTCAAAAGTTTCAAAAACAGAAACAAAAGGGGATGAGCCTGTTTTAGATGCGTCCACATATGTTGCTCAAACCTCTGTTGTTAAGCCAACTGCTCCTGGTGATCATGACACCACAACCGGTGTTGTGAAACTCACACCAGCAAAATGCAAAAAGAAACATGCCACATCCAAAAAGCCCACCAAAACCAAACAAAATAAAAAGGGTCCTCTGGAAGATAAGATCCAAGAGGTTAACCCAGTGACAACACAAATGTCACTTGGAACCACTACTGCTACTTCCTCACAGTTGTTGGAAAGATCTCAACCCATCCAAACTCCTCATGTATCTTTATAAAAGGATCATGTTGTAAGCACAGGGACACCACAACATGAAGTAGACCTTTCATATGAAAGTATGTTTAAAAGCCCCTCTCTCAGGGCAATCTCACTTTCTACACCACACCCTCTTCTCAAGTTCCATTAACAATATTACCTCTGTTTGAACCAATTGAAATTCAGAATCAAAACAGTCCCTCTCTTCCACACATTACTGAGAGTAGAACCCAAAAAATGACTGTGTCTGAACCAATTCAATTTGCTATCCTACAAATAGTTGAGGAGGTTTTGCCCATTGAGTTTTACGAAACTCTTGGTGGTAGTTCAAGTGGAGCAGCCACTACAACTGTTGAACCCATTGGTGATCAGTTGGACAGTGGTTACATCATTAAGACTCCTTTGAAGGCAACCAGTGATGAGGTTATAACTGTAATCTCTCCTTCAGTGGGAAGTCCCCAGAACCAAGAAAAAGGGGCATTTGTTTCTAATGATATTGTGGCACCTGGTGAAGATCCACAGTCATCCTGATTTAGCACTGTGCTGCTTGGGATTACTTATCAAATTTCAGGACGAAATTTCTTTCACGTTGTGGATGATGTGACAACCCGAGATTTCAAGCTGTTTCAGCTACGCATCACTTGTTTAGTAATTCCATTTTGACAAATTGTTTTATGTTAAGAAATGTGTAATTGTTTGAAAATTAGTGTTGGATGGTTAGTGGATTTAATGGCGCAATAATATTGACTATTGAAAGATTATGAAGACTCACTAACTGTTTAAAGATGGGACCTGGCGAAATATGTATTTCGTCACCATTGTGCCCGACGAAACATGTATGGCGAAACATGTATTTCGTCATCATTGTATGGGCATTCTTCGTCGAGTAGGGGCTTTCGGCCCACAGACCAGAGCAGGCCCAACTCTTGTGTGTTTGTTAAAACCCATATAACATGTAACCGGTGAGGATGATTAGAAACCCTACATTATCTCTGCCTCTCCATCACCCGACGGCAGTTCTCGTTAATATTCGAAGCCTCGAGTAATCAAATCCTCTGTATCACGGTTAGTGTTTAACCTTGTTGTTCAATGAAGTCTTTATGATGTGACCTTTGTAAAGTTAGGGTTCTATTAATATAATTGTAAACGTAGAACCTGCTTGATGAAACTGTAATGATTTATATGGGTTTAGATTCGTAGGAATCGGTAGATGTTGTTATATAATTAAGATATATGTTAAGTTGATTAGTTGTGTCGATGAACCGATTGCTATGATCTTGGTGATTTTTACAAAACTGTAATGGAGAGTTCTTGTGTAATTAAACCTCTAAACCTGATTCTTGTGACTGTAATCAGACGTAACATTTGTAATGTACTGTTATTTGATAAACTGATAACTTGATGATTGTCATGAAGCTTTGTAATGAACGATTAAGGGTGTGTTGACATCTTGCTGGTTAATATGATTCTTGATTTAGAAACACGTTGTAAGTTATGTTGTTCAGATGAACAACGACATTAGGGTTCCTGTTGTCTGTTGTTCTTGACGAAAAACCCAGGTCGACGAAGATTAGTCCTTTGTCGACTGGTTTTGATGAGTATCCATAGTCTTTCGTCGTACATAACCCGATGAAGGATAGGTTTTTCGTCGGGCCAATGGTTTGCGGTCTCTTTGGGTTTTTCTCCGTGAAGGCAAGTGGCATGGGTAGTGAAACAGTTAGGTTGTTATGATGTTGTACACTGGTGTTTGTGAAACTTTGTCTGTTGTATGATGATAATGATAACTAGAAAGGAGAGCCTTGACTCAACAGTTGTGTGTAGCTAACTTATCTGTAAAACGTTGTTATGCACTACGTATATGGGATGTGGACTTACTGTGATCTGAATACTTGTTATGTGATACACTCTGGTTTTAGCAGCAATTGCAGTATATGAAAGAAATATGTGATTTAATTGTTATGGAACGGTATTTTTGGTAACAACTGTTGGAATATGAACTTGTGTTGCAAACGTGTATGAAATTTAAATGATTGCTATGTGATACGTGATCATGAAACTAACTAGTCTTGGTAACCACGGTAGGGTTTGATTGACCAACTGGGAACGGGTAATGTAACGTAACATACCGAGCAAACCTAAGGTGAGTTCACTGCTCTTTTTCCAAGCATGCGTCCCGAGGAGGGACATCTGGTAAACGTTCCGGGGAGGAATCTCGGGTTATTGGGATGTTGGTTAATACACTCATATCTATCACTTAAGTCCCTTCTACCGATTGTTGTCGGGAAGGCAACGGGGTATTAGTTAATAGCGCTATTTAGGTTTGGCACCCTCGCACCGCACCGAGGAGGTCGGGAGTGAACTAATGACCCCAATCTTGACCATTGCTTTGATAGATGCTTTGGGGAATAGGGCAAATAATCTGGAGCCATCTGCGGTAATCGAGTTATTAACAACATCAAATCATCGAACTGTTTTATACTCATATCTGGTAACTAAACGTGTTAACAAAACTTTGAACTCACCAGCGTCGTCTGACACACTTGTCTGCATGCTTGCAGGTCTGTAGGGTTATAGCATTAAGAACTTGCGGTCTGGGAGGCTGAAGTGGTCATGGGTCGAGATACATGGAAACACAATACAAGTCTAATGGTTTTTGTAACACTTAAAAATGAGTTATGCTTCCGCTGTATACAATGAATCATATGTAACATTTTGTAATATCTTATGTTAATGAATGAAAGTTTTATTTAAATATATTTATGAGTTCAATGTGATTGGTGGCTAGATCCTGGTACGTCAAATGCCCCGCGGTGTTTCCGCATGTGGTACTTTGGGGGTGTGACAGATATGGAGTCTTCTCCTATTATCAAAACAAATACAACCACTACAGGTGGGAATTCAGATGATCCTATTAAAGTAGGTGATGAATTAAGTTATAAGGTTTTGACGGTTAGAGTGTCTACCATTGAAACAGATGTTGCTGAAATGAAAGAATTGATGAAGCAGATGATAGAGTTTTTTAAAAGTCAACCTAGCACTCAGCAAATTGCCAATGAGCTTTGGAATTCTGTGCAACCCATCCTTCAAGCTCAGAGGAATTTGGATAAAAGTAACCACAATTCCCATTTGGAATTTATCAGAAATATGGTTGATGCTAGGTATAAAGATACACAAGCAGACGTTAGGAACACTAAGGAACATTTGTTCAAACTTACTGGCTCTACCCCTACATCAATCATTGAGAAAGATGATGATGATGATGATGATGCCAAAAAGGGGGAGAAAGATTCACTAAGAAAGTTGCCACCTAATTCAAAAGCAAAAGCAAAACCAAAACCAAAGGTGCAACAACAGCCAGAGTCAGCTGAACAAAAATCTTCTACAAAAGCTTTAGAAGCTAGAAAGGAAAAAGGGATTGATGAGATCCTAAAAAAGAAATGTGAAGATATAGCTTTGGAAAAGCAGAAGAAGCAAGATACAAAAGAAAGCACTACTAATCCTATAGAAATAGTATCTTCTGCTAAACCTAAATCCAAACCTTCTCTAGAAAAACCACCACAAAAGAAGGTAAAAATAGTTTCAACACCATCATCACCCATTCTACCAATAGATGCTGATATAACAAAAAGTATCAGCAGATGTTAGCCAAACAGCTGCTGAGACACCAGTTGTTTCAGCAGAAGTTTGTCAAACATCTGCCATGATCAGTTTCACTACACCAACAACATTCCAACCACCTCCAACATCACAAAGACTTCCCACACATTCACCTTCACCACCAAAATGTGCTCCTTTACTAGAAAAACCTAAATCCAAACCCTCTCCAGAAAAATCACCAAAAAAAGAAGGAGAAAATAGCTTCAACAGCATCATCACCAATTCACCCAATAGATGCTGATATAACAAAAGTATCGGTAGATGTTAGCCAAACAGCTGCTGAGACACCAGTTCTTTCAGCAGAAGTTTGTCAAACATCTGTGATGATCATTTTCACTACACCAACAACAATCTAACCACCTCCAACATCACAAAGATTTCCCATACATTCATCTTCACCACCAAAACGTTCTCCTTCACCAGAAATCATGTCCACACGTAGGAGAAAAACTCATATTGTGTTACAAGATTATGAGGAGATTAAATCAGCAATCCTCGTATCATCTGCCCCCATTCAAAACAGTCCATCCTCATCATTTCCACCCAGAGAACCTACTTCATCCCTTCCAATTGCTACATTACCATCAGTCATTCCCCTGGAAACTCAATATCCTTTGGAGTTAGTCATTGTTAAAGGTGAAATTGAATCATTCTTCACAATAGAAGATCCATCTAAAAGATCCTTCACATCTCTTTATGGCTATAAGAAGCCTGAAAACTTAGATGAGTATCTGAAATGAAAAGTAACACAGGCTGAGGTTATAGCAAGAAAGAAGAGCATAGGGATGGATGATAGGGAATACTTGAGGTTCTTATCATTTCAGCTTAGCAAAGTCAGAAAACTTGAAGACTTTGCTAGGGACCTGAGTAAATCCATGTCTGATAGGCCAGTAATTACTGAGCTTCAAATGCAACTGAGGGATTATTATGTTGGACACATTATGAAGTACAAACCATATAATGCAACCAGAGATCAATTCAAAGACTGGTCAGCAGATTCTCTTAGAGAAGAAATCCATAGAATCACAAAAATGCGCAATGATCGTCTGGTAAAGCCAACTCCACCTAATTGGAAGAAAGTCAAAACAGTGGATTCAGATGAGGCATTGAAGTTTAAAAGAATGAGAGCAGAGCTTGTGGCTGCTGGTTATGGTTTAGCTAGATCCATTGCCAGATGGTCTAAACTGAAGATAGTTGAGACCTACAAAAAGCTGGAAGAACTTAAAGCTGAAGATCCAAATGTTCCTCAAAACCCAGTCTATCCTACAACTGCTGCTCTGTCTCAAAAGATTCATACTCTAAAAAACCTTCTCTCATCATCTGCTTTATCTGAATCCCATTGCAAATTTAGTTAGCAGACCACAATCACCAAACTCATCTTCAATAATTCTTTTCCTAAGAAAACCAGCTGATCCAAAAAAAAAAAAAAGTAAAGTGGAAGTCATGCTCAAAAACCCAAGTATTGACTTTGATCAGATCAGATGGTAGTGTTGAAGAGATTAAAATGGATAGTGCATATAATCTGAATGCATACGATCTCCAAGATTTGTTGGACCTTCAACTTGAAAGGGATGATGAAGAAGACATGTTCTCCCTGGACTTTGAACTACAATTCAAAGGACAAATCAGGGAGATGTTGATGAGAAATAAAAATCAGTAATAAAGAAGGGTTTTGGTATCATCTATTGTATAGGAAGATTGTTGGATCAGCAGCTGTGACATTGTCTCTAGTAGCATATTTAACCAGCACACAACATGTAGGAAAAGACATGTTGCGTAACACACTCTTGATTGAGCTTTGATGAAAGTTGTTGAGGCATGTGATCGTGTGTTCGTAGTTAATGTTTGTTGAAACTTAAGTTGTATTCGAATTCTATTAAGTTTGTTATACATCTTCTATATGTACTTATGTCTATAAACAGTTTACATTGTCAATGGGTGGATATTCCCTTTTTTGGATAGGAGAATGAAAATAATCGTATGTAACTGATATATTAACCGATGATCTATGTTTATAGTTGTCTTTTTGCTATAATAGATAACACGTTTTGGTACAATATCTATATACCTATCTATACTTTCTATTAAAATGTGTTATGAATGGTTTTCTAAAAACCACCCGTGTTTGCACACGGGTCTTACCGCTAGAACTATATAATAAAAGAAACTAACAAGGGACATATGTCATTCGTTGGAGTAATCTATTTTTTTTCCTGCCAATTTTAATTAAATACTATATAATAAAAAACTACAAGGGACACGTGTCATTCATTGTAGTCATCTATTTTTTAGTTTTCTTGCCAATTTTAATTAAAAGATAATTATACAGTTGTATAAGAGATAATTTACTTGAAATATTATCTATATCTATATTCAATTAAATAATTGAATTTAATATAAATTTAAAATAGGAGATAATACAATATTTTGAAATGTTCATCATATAATAATAACTACAACTTTAAATGTAAACAATATTCATCAATTTGGACGTATATAATTTGAGTTTAATTTTGTATTTGAAATTGTGAATTAAGTTAGCATTATAGAATTTACGTACACTTCATTAATCAATTTTTAAGAGAGAATCAATACCAATCAAAGCTAATTATAATTTCATTCGGGTCAAGTTTAGCTGAATATGGACTTCCATCCATAAGTTTTTTAAAGATACAACTTTTTTTATTGTTATTTAATATATAAAATTAGATTTATTTGTGCAATACACGGGGTTTTTAAAGACAATTTTTTTATTATCTACTATAAAAAGTTTAAAGACATAAATTTTTTTATTATCTACTATACAAAAATACATTTAATCGGGTTTTTTTTAAGCTACAACTTTTTTATTTTTTAGTATATAAAATTAGATTTATTCAACTCGTGCAATACATGAGGTTTTTTTAAGATATAATTTTTTTATTAGTTAGCATAGAAAATTTTATTTATTCAATCAACGAGGTTTTTTAAAGATATAATTTTTTTTATTATTTACTATATAAAATTATATTTATTCAACCCGTGTAATACACAAGATTTCTGAAGATATAACTTTTTTATTATTTGATATATAAAATTACATTTATTCGACCCGTATAATAAATAAAGTTTTTAAAGATATATTATTTTATTGTTTAGTGTATAAAATTACCTTTATTTAACTCGTGTAATACACAGTGTTCTAATCTATTATAATATACATAAGTTATTGAAGTTTAAAAAAAATAACAATGGGGCGGTTTCCCTTTTACCAATTTGTAAATCAATAATTTTGTATATGATCCATAGTACACACATAAATAATATCCTTTTAAACGTTTCAAACACAACTCCATTTTGATCTCTATATTTCCCAATATTTCTAACATTCTCATGCATAGAAACGAAAACAATTTACTAACAATATTTTTGCATCTTGTGTTTCCCCATTGATCTCGATCTCTGTCAACATGGTTTCCTTCTCTCAGCCATAAACACAAACCGTTGCACCGGAAAGAAAGCGAAATGGCCTCATTCACAGAAGACGATTATGATTATTTGTACAAGGTAGTTTTGATCGGGGATTCAGGCGTCGGTAAATCTAACCTTTTGTCGCGATTCTCCAAGAACGAATTCAGCCTCGACTCCAAATCCACAATTGGCGTTGAATTCGCCACTCGTAACATTAGTGTTGAAGACAAGAAAATCAAGGGCCAAATCTGGGATACCGCTGGACAAGAAAGGTATTATATATTATTGATCGTATCGTAGGGGACACATGATCAAAATCTTTGTCCAAAACATGTTAAACATTCAACAACAAAATCTTTGTCCAAAACATGTTAAACATTCAACAACATGTGACATATTACATTGTTAATTTTTTTAATATATATATTGTTACTCATTGTAATACATACACAAACATTTCAGGTACCGAGCTATCACAAGCGCTTATTACAGAGGAACCGTAGGCGCTCTAATTGTTTACGACATCACACGAAAAGTAACGTTTGAAAATGTTGATCGGTGGCTAAAGGAGCTTAAAGATCACACGGACCAAAACATCGTGGTCATGCTAGTGGGAAACAAGGCCGATCTTGGTCACCTACGAGCCGTTACAACAGATGAAGCCAAGGCTTATTCTGAGAGAGAGAACGTCTTTTTTATGGAAACATCAGCTCTGGAGTCGCTAAACGTTGAGAAAGCTTTTACCGAAGTACTAACTCAGATTTATCGAGTTATGAGCCGAAAGGCGCTTGGCGTGACTACTGACCCTGCTCTATTACCCAAGGGACAAACGATTAATATCGGAGGTAAAGATGATGTCTCGGCTATGAAGAAAACCGGGTGTTGCTCTTCATAAAAAGAACAGTTGTTATGCCTAAGGTTGATTTTGGGTACAATGTAAAATTAATAATAGAAAACATGTCACACAACAAGTGACAATATTAATGATTGTAACATGTTATAACTATATCACCAACGGGCGATTTAGATATCTAGATGTGTGAATACTAGAGATCTTTCCCTTTGGATTCTTTTTTCTGTCAACAAGCTTTAGTTCCAATCTATACAATGCACAAGCATCATATTTGTTGATCTCGTATTCGTAAAGATGCCATTCAACAAGTTTCATGGGCTGCGGATCCATGTAATACGATCTTTTTAGCCATCCAGATTCATTAATCACTTGCTTTCTCGATTCATGCCAGCCCCGACCGTTGTAATCAGGGAGTGATCTTTGCTTTCTGTTTCCACTCTCGAATGCCCTTCGTGGTTTATCAAAAAATAACCACTCTCGGAGCATTTCACCTTCAAAAACCGATAGATCAAAGAGCTCTGAACAAATTTTTTTCGTTAGATTTCATCTTAAACGGGTCAAATAAAAAAACATAGACGAGTAGATAGACTAACCAGGAGCATTCCATGGTGATTTTGCAGTAACGGCACCTTCACAAACCGGAACACCTACATTTTTCCCTTGTGCTTTAGCACTAAGTGCATCAAATAGTAAATTATCCTTCAATTCGATGCCTTTAGGCCGTATGACTGGAGTCATCCCCGGTTGACCTTCGTTTTGTCCCACCACAGCATGCAGACTGCTGCAGTAGCTGGTGCACCACCATTGAACAGGCCTCTCGGGCCACCAGCCTTGAGCCGGTCTAGGGCAATCCCAAAGCGCGCATTTTGGTCCGAGGAAAGCAGAAGGTGGAGGGCAGATATTAGACAGAAAGCTAGTGACTTGCGGTAAACCATCTTCGCCCCAAACGCCATAGATCCCACCGATACAGTTGGGCTCAAATTCAGGTGGCGAATTGAATGAAAAATAATCAAACTGATTATCAACACCAGTATTCTGTCCTCCTGCTGTGGTTATCCCCAAATGCGAATCTTTGTATTGATCAAGCAACTTAAACTCGTGTTCTTGAGACACCGGGGTTACAACAAAGTTCTGCAAGATGTTAAATAACCAGAATCAGAAATGAGTTGATTAAAGCTAATCATTTTACCCTAAACAAACAGAAAATGGTGTACAAAGCAGTTTAAATGCAGGTCCAAACACACACACACTCGATAATCATATTTTACCGCGTTGTTAACAATAGAATTTGGACTAATGTTGTGAGCATCTGGGTCGGGTTTTGGGGCAGCTAACCCGCTGGTTACCCCATCATCGTCTTCATCACAAAGCTGCAACAGCCTACTTATGTCCGGGGAAAAAGACCCTAAGCTTCCACCCTGCATCAAATCGTCAAATTTAAATAAAATAAAAAACAAATGCATAAATACAACCCGTAAAATTTTCTAAATAGCGTGGATTATACCTGATGCAAAGAAGATGCAGGGGAAGGCTGGTTAAGTTCCTTCTTCCATTCTTTTAGCATCTGATGAACCTGTTCCTCGAGAACAACCATATCAATATTTCGGCTCTCTTTCCTCGCAGACTGCAGATCCATGAACATCACTTGAAGATCATCCACACGGTTCATAGCCCGGTCTTTCAGTATCCGATGCGATTTCGTACCTCTCCCCATCCCAATAACTGAATAATCTTACCCAATTCCTCTTCTCTCCCCTCAACTATCTGATGCCAAAAATATCAACAACATAATCATCAAATTTCACAAAAAAAAAAAAAAAAAAAAAATTGACCTAAAATTTAAATTCAGAACTAATACAATCTGATGCCAAAAAATAAAATCAACATGATCATCAAATTTCACAAAAAAAAAAAAAAAAAAAAAAAAAAAAAACATTGACCTAAAATTTAAATTCAGAACTAATACAATCTGATGCCAAAAAAATCAACAGCATGATCATCAAATTTCACAAAAAACATTTACCTAAATTTTAAATTCAGAACTAATACAATCTGATGCCAAAAAAAAAAAAAAAACATCATGATCATCAAATTTCACAAAAAAAAAAAAAAAAAAAAAAATACAATTACAAAAAAGAAAATACATTTACCTAAATTTTAAACTCAGAACTAATACAATCTGATGCCAAAAAAAACAACATGATCATCAAATTTCACAAAAAAAAAAAAGTACCCATTTACCTAAAATTTAAATTCAGAACTAATAGTTACACCAATAGTTTGATCAAAATTCAACACATATGCAACAAACAAATTATTGGTAAAACTGACAAAATTGAAAAGGATATATGAATGATTACTGAAGGTGATTGAAAATTACCTGTTTTGCAATTTTTTTGAAGGGCTAATCTGGATGAATTGGAGAGAACTAAAAAGGGTTTTGATTTAAGAGGGAGAATTTGATATTCCCAAAAGTTGGGTAGATGATCGTTCCCCAAGTGGTCTAGTGAAGCTCGGCGGCAAAAAGTTTCTTTAAGGGGAATAATAATAACAATATTTCCAGAAACTTTTATTTTTATATATTCTTTTCAAACGTAATACGAATATGAAATGATACATGCTTATCATGTATTTTTGGGTTGTATGTAGCTTCTTTATCATTGTTTAACGGCACCAAAATGGGTTTAATATTTTTCTTTATTTAATTTGTTTATGTTTTTTATTGGCATTTACATACTCGTGAGTCACATCAAAATATACCAAACTTAACATGTGCATTGTAACTTTGTGTATCGAACCAAATTCCAATGTACCAAACCTCAAGGTTTTATTTTATCTGTATCAGACCACACGACGTAGAGGGGCTTGAAGATGGAGCATTATCTGACACGTGACCAGGCCTTAGAACATGGCGTGGTGCTAAAACGGACGGTGTGGCAGTGGTGTGGTTAGTGGCGTTTTTAATAAAAAAATATATATAAACGTCAACCAATTAAAACAGACCCAAAATCCACCTATCAGTCAAGAGCCTTCAGTTCACAATCCAAATGCCCCCCACGCCGGTGGAAACCTTCAAGCCCAAACATAAACGCTATGGACAACGCCGTTCCTGGAGTGGTGTGGCATAAACGCCACAAACCACGCTCACACTGTGTGGTCTTATACAATGGATGAGCTCTCTCAATTTTACATTTTTTTTAATTTATCATACCAGAATAATATTTTCAGAAACTCATTCTATTTTTTTTCCTATTTGTAGTCTACATGTTGCTTTACAATGGCTGGCTATGTTACTCTGTCACCAATTCTTCTGTCATGGTAGCTTTGTAATTTTGTTTTTCTAAATCATTTGTTTGCATGTTGGTTGTATTTGAACCGAGGGTCCTTTGATAGTAGTTTTTTTATCCCTAGGAATAGAGGTAAGATTTGTTTACATCCCACTCTCCCTAAACCCTATCAATAGCACGCTATTGTTAGAGGATTTACTGGGTACATTTGTTGTTGTAGGTGCCGTTAAGACGCCACATTATCAAAACTAAAGGAACACGACACACAAACCGCCTTTCTAGTTCTTGTTTATCGGCTACACAATAGAAGACCCCCTTTCCGACGACACCTTTATTTCTCCAGGATCATACACCCAACCAATCATTCTTTCCCAACTAGGTTTAAGGTTATACATGCGCTAGTGATGATGATCAAACTTAAGAGACAACCACCTTTAAAAAAGATGTATTAAAAGAGTTTTCTCCTTAAATGTGAAAAGATTTTAAAAGAGAAAAAAATAATAATGTTTTACACCTTTTTGAAAATATCAATCAAGGACCAAATGGCATAAAGGAACACACACCCTTTAATCACCATTCATCAGATTCTTTTTGCTAAATTTTTTATTCTCCAGTGTATAATAAAGGTTTGAAAGCATTCAAGATTTATGCATCTCTAAGAACACAACACATGTGATTATTATTATTCACTAATCTTAAGTATACATGTTATAATCAAGTCCATAATTGTATCTTTACTTCTTCTCAGGACCCACAATGCAAGATCAAAATGAATATATCCTCCCTTACCTTTTCAAGAGAACAATTACATATTAAAGACAATGAGCATCCTGTGCCACACCACTTTTATTCTCTTTTAATTATTAAAAAAAAACATCTACAAAATAACTACTTCGTGTAAATCGTTAAAGATCTCAATCACGAAAACACTCTTTTTATAAAAGTGGAATACCCACAAAGAATAAAAGTGTAAGTGCGTTTAGAATGAATCAAGAGGACGAGACTGCGGTCTTGACATCTTTGGTTTGACCATTTTCCAAGTTGAGAAATCGGGCTAATACATTTTGTTTGGTGACCTGCTCAAGTTGGTTGAGTTTTTGCTTAAGAAGCTCCACCTGTTGTGCTAATTCTTCATCGCGTTGTTTCATAACCTATGTACCGAACAATGATAAAGATCAACTTGTGCAATGAGATGACCAATTTGTTATATAAATCAAGAAGCAAACACATAATACATGTGCAGGGCAACTTAAAGACTTTGACAAAATGTACATAAGGAGAGAACTTTCCTGCTACAATTCGGTCAAAACGTTGCAGTTTTAAATTCGGTTAAAAGACTCAAAACAGTGCAGTTTTAAATTCAGATGTTGGTATATTACTAAAGATTTACATGTGGAAATAAAAGATAGCAATTTATAATATATGAGATTTTGAAACTGCTGACAGAAAGAAAAAAAGGTTAAATTTTACCTCAATTTCTTGCTTACGGATTTCTTCTTTTTTAGCTTCTGATCTAGCACTTCTTTGCACCTCAAATATAACAACAGCTCCTGCAACCTAATCAAAATCCAAAATCTAAACCGTCATTAAATCGTTAAACATTTCATTTCAAGCTGCAAAACCTCGTATATTTGTACATACGTCTATATGTATATGCGTGTGTGTAAAACCATGGGATGAGGTTTATGGCAAAAGAGTAGAAATGAAGGAAGCTAGACACATATAACTATTCAGTCAGTAATCAATCTAAAAATTTTACAAAAGGTGTTGCACCAATCTGTAAAAGTGATTCACTACTTTTATAGCATTGGTGCAACATGAAAAAAATGTCAACACACACCCCCAAACACACGAGCGCGCGTATATATAGGGATGCGTTCAATACAAAGAGCAGGAATGTATGAATACCGTGAAAACAAAGAGCTCTCCGATAAGGTCCCCTGCTACTTGAACAGCTCTCTCTTCGTTTAAAGGCCGAATTTCAACATTCGTAGCATGCCCATATATTCGTCTTTGTACTGTTGTTGTAAGCCAATGGTTTGCCTGTTACACATCATGCTTATACATTGCAATACAAGTAATATACTTTGATTTTAATTGTCATTTCCAACAATATATATTTCATACTTTTCATAAACAATCAATATGTAATTCCACATAGCTCCTAATTATATTATATTACATATTATATATTATATATTATATATGGGGATGGATCATGAGAAAACTAGTTTAAATGAGAAAACCAAAAAACTAACCAAAAAAGCCTAAAAAAAACCTAAAAACATACCAAATTTTTTTTTTTTTTTTTTACAATTTTTAATAAAAAAATCGCTAGTTTTTATGCCTAGAAAAAAAATTTCAAAAAAAAAAAAAAAAAAAAATTTTTTTTTTTTGGTTGTACTGCACATGTGCACTAATACATAAAGCTTAAACCACTTAACCCACCCCCCAAAAACCTAAACCCCCCACCCCCACCCCCCAAAAACCTAAATTCACCCTCCCACCAAAAGCCTAACCCCCCCACCCCCCAAAAACCTAAACCCCCCACCCCCCACCCTCCCGAAAACCTAAAACTAAACCCTAAACATAAACCCGAAAAAAACCTAAACCCCCCTCCCCCCCCCCCCCCCCCCCCACACCCAAAAACCTAATCCTAAACCTCCAAAAAAACTAACCCTAAAAGCTAAACTATACTCAAAAAGTTAATTTTAAGCATGTAATGCAATTGTAGTACATGTTATATTGCACATGTGCACTACTATAATAATAATATTGAAAACAAGACGACACCGTAAATCTTTTTTTATGTCATAAAAAATATGCTCGAATATACTTGAATGAAAGATACAAAAATTTGTGATCGTATGGTGCCATTTTTGTTTTAAAATGATAACGTATGGAGAAATGGGAAATGTTTGAAAAGTTATATATTTTTTTTTCCAATTTTACCCCTCCTTCATTAAAAGTCTCCCCCCTCCTTTTTAGTGCTTTTTTTGTTAGTTTTTTGGTTTTCTCATTTATATCTAGTTTTCTCATGATCTCTTCCTATTATATATTATATTATATATATACTACAATTACCAACTAGGCATGAATATTACCAACTAGGCATGAATAGTGACTTGAGTTTTTTATTTTTTATTATTTTTTTTTCTATTTTTATATTTTTACCTCTCAACTTTTAGCATTAACACTTACAACCCCTTAACTTTCTAAAGACTTTGTAATCAAGTTTTACGTGTTTATTTTTATGTACATGTAGGTATAATTCAAGTTGAGTTACATTTCGACATAATTTTTTCCCGGAAATGAGTTGAATCAAATATAATATGTTTTATGCTTATAATAAGGCACGTTTTATGTTGATCAACATTTTGACGTAATTTTTATTTTCAGAACGCCGCAACAACACACGGGACAATTTACTAGTTAATTATACAAAATAGATGATGTTTTTTTAACCAATCTTGCCCAACAAAACAAATGGGACCCACAGAAAAAATAATTTAAAAAAAAAAGCCAACATAATAAATAATAAATACTCAAATAAAAACAATCACATGAAAATATCTACAGATCTAAAGAAAAAGCAAGAATGTGATGAAATATTATTATATTAATGAGAGTACCTGAGCAATACCGATGATGAAAGTTCGAAATTTAGGGTTAATGGCGGCTTCTTTCTTAAGCCTGTTAGCAATGGGTTTGCTTAGGGTTCTCACTGCAAGCGTCCCAAGCTTCATAAATGGGAGCGACATTATACAAATTTCGTTTCGAATGGGTCTGTCCAAATGCACACAAAGTGTTTGATGATTTGCGTGAATGAAATCAAGAACACGCTATGAACGTTCCATGGTGATTCAACTGATGGGTATCGCGGGTTTCTTACGGATTTGCGTGCGGCGATGCCAATCGGGAAGGGATTAAGGGTAGAGGGTTATCTTGATGATGATTTGAACCTGATTTAGGATTGGTTAATTTGAAAATTGTTAATATGATTTTATCTTTAGGTACAAGTTAAGATGCAAGTAGATAAACTAATATTTGAAGCTAGTCTTAAGCCCCGCGTTGCGGTGTGAAGACGTAAAACTGTGATACCGGGGTTGGAGGAGCGTAAAACCATGCTAAGTAGCAACCGAACGACGACCAAAACTGGAAAAAAAACATAAAATAACATAAAGAGTAATCTTCCGTTTTGCTCCCTGTGTTTTGGTCATTTTAACGGTTTTGTTCCAATAGTTTAAAAATAGTCATTTTCCTCCCTGATCTTTCTAGTTTTTCGCCAGTTTGCTCCCTAATCTTTCGAGTTTGTTGCCAATTTACTCTCTGATGGAGTTAGAGGCTGAGAGCAAAATGAAGATAAGTTAGAAAAATGAGGGAGGAAAATGGCTATTTTTAAACTATTGGAGCAAAACCGTTAAAATGACCAAACCACAGGGAGCAAAACGGAAGTTTACTCAATAAAAATGAATTTCTAATAGCAAGTAACTCACGTGACGTAAAACGTAGGCGAAGTCGAATTTGTACCAACACATATTAGAACCCGAGTGGCTAAATATGACCACCAAACAACATGCTTAATAACAACCGAACAAAAAAAAACATAAAGGACTGTTTGGTATGGGGTAATGGAATGGACGGGGGAATGGAATGGACGAGGTAATGGAATGAATGAGGTAATGGAATTGATCATTACCATTCCATGTCTTGTTTGGTTACCATATATGAATGGAATGAACAATTACTTTTTGTTGTTTGGTATGCGAAAAAAGACGAAGGAATAAAATCAGATGGCGGTGGTCAGTGATGGGCGATAATGGGGCATGGTGCTAGGTCTCAGTTGTAGCAGCTGCGGTGGTTGGCAGTGGTGGTGGGTGGAGACGATGGCGGATGGTAACAACGGTGGTGGTGGTGGATGACAGTGGAGGTAGGTGGCGGCGGTGGCGATGGTGGTGGCAAGGGTGGTCGGAGGTGGTAGCAGCGGCGATGGTGGTCGGAGGTGGTAGCGGTGGTGGCGGTGGGTGGTAGCGGTTGATAGCGGTGGCGGTGGTGGGTGGCGGCGGTGATCGGAGGTGGCAGTGGAAATGGTGGCGGCGATGATCGAAGGTGGGTGGTGGCGATGATCGGAGGTGGCAGTGGCGACGGTGGGTTGCGGTGACAGCGGTGGCGAAGACAGAGGTAGGTGGCGGCGGTAGGTGGTGGCAGCGGCGGTGGCGGGTGGCGGCGGAGGTGGGTGACGACGGCAGATGACGGTGGTGGTGGTGGTGTGTGGTAGCAATGGTGGTGGGTTGTGGTGTTGTTAATGAAGGGGGAAGAAAGAATGGAATGGAAAAAAAACAGGGGGGACGGATGGAATCATTTTGAGGGAATGGAATGCATTTTGGAATGGACGATTCCATTCCATCGACCAACCAAACACTGTTTTCTTCATTCCCTCACAATGGTCCATTCCATTCCACCTCTCATTCATGCATACCAAACGCTACCTAAATGTAACAACCAACGCCATACTAAGTAGGAAACGAACAACGGCAAAATCTTTAGAAAAAACGTAAAAAAAACTAAAAAAGACAAGTAAATGAATTTAACTTTTATGGTAAAATAAAAAAAAAATTGTAACAAAAAAACTTAAAATTTACTATGAAAAATAATCCTAGCTATTCGCTGTTGGACCCCAACAGTTGCAACTTTAAAACTAACCACTGGCAGTCCTAACTTTTATCATATTGGCCACCAATGGACCCTGACTAACATAACCCTAACGCCGTTAGTCTCCGGTCACCGGAAAAACGTTTTTTGGCCGGAAAACTCATTTTTAGCCGGAAAACTCAACATTTTTGTCCCGAACCTCTTTGTAACCTTACTATGGACCTTTGGGAACATTTTTCTAATAAAAGCCCAAATTATTAAAGTCGTCGGAAAACTCATTTTTAGCCGGAAAATTTTTATTTCCGCCGGAAAACTCAACTTTTTGGCTAGAAAACTCAACATTTTCGTCCCAAATCTCTTTGTAACCTTAGATTGGACCTTTAGAAACTTTTTTCTGGACAAAAATGGTTTTCCGGCGACCGGAGACTAACGACGGTAGGGTTCTGTTAGTCAGGGTCCATTGGTGGCCAATATGTCACTAGTTGGGACTGTCGGTGGTTATTTTTGAAGTTGGAATTGTTGGCGGCCAACGGCGAATAGTTGAGATTATTAAAATCCAATATTAAAAAAAAATACAAAAGACAAAAATATTAGTATTTTCCAATGTTATGAATTAATATATAAAATAATCTATTTATCTATACTTTATATAAAAGAGCAAATGAGCATGACATAAGAAAAGCTGAGGTGGCAGCCATCCAGACTAGCCAACAATTTCTTTCTTATGTCATTATTGCATCATAAATCTTAATTTACAATCTTTTAAAGTACATTTAAAATACATTTTATCTATACAATATGCAAACCTTTGCCCACCATTCAAAATTCAAAAACTGTTGAGGTTACATTCAAAATGCTGGCTCCACATATATATAAGATACATGATTCAGGCTCCACATTCAAAATTCAAACCATACTTTCAATCCATCTCTCTCTCGAATGCAGAGCTCCCATGATTCAGCTTGTTAATCTCCGATTACAGATCTTCGTTTGAACATTTACTGATTTTATTTACACATCATCGTTCCAACATCATCATTCCAACATCGTTGTTCAAACGAAGCTTCCAATCACACATCATCATTCCAACATCATTGTTCCAACGAAGCCCTGAAATCGCCATCTAATCTCCGATTACAAATCATTGTTCCAGTATCAACGTTCCAAACAAGCTTCTAATTCGTTGAAAGTATGGGTTTTTGTAATTTTGAAGAACTGATCTACTCTAACTTTCCCTTATATTTCAGTCTGTATTCTTTGTTGGAACTCTGTAACTCTAATAGACCTGACCGTCAAAGATAACCACAAAAACCACCATCTGCGATTGACCACGTGCTAGCTTCTTTGATGGGAGAGTTGCATGTTAGGTTTGTGGCTTATTTTTTTTACTGTAGTTATACTTATTTAACTTAATTATGAAGAAACAAGTGTTGATAAATTTTATTAACACTCAGATTTAAGAATATGTTAATATGGATATTGATAGTATTAAATTAAATACAAAGAAATATTGAACACTGAAATATGCATAAAATATTACACGCTACAAGTAACACTTGCTAAAATTTCGACAACTCTCGCCTTCTTCAATACGATTTCATTCTTCTTTTGTTTTGCAGATCGGCTAGCATATCGCAGATTTTCTGATCCTGTTTCAGCAGTTGTGTGATAAACCCTTCTGCGTTATTCTTGAAATTTGATGGAGAAGAGTGGAGGACTTCATCAAGCAATCCGATGTTGTTCCAGTTTTTCTTGTAATTATTATCACTATTGATGTACACTTTTATGTTTAGTTCTTCATCTGCTCTCTTTTCTTCGAGAAACCATCAAGAGAATTGTGTTTTAACATCGCTGGTGCCTGACTAGTAGTAGAAGCATCTGTTTGCCATCTAGAGTATTGTTGGTATTGCTGGTTTTGATTTGTTTTTTGATAGACAGTTTTTTAAAAGACAATTGTTGTTGTTTTCAATCAAGCTAATCATCAGTCTTTTATAGTGTTTAAAATGGGTCTTATGGTATATGAAGAGGTTAATCGTAATTATGATAACCTGTTTTTTTAAGGTTTAAAATTTGTCCTTTGGGTTTCTTGATATTTAATTTTATAGTTTTGCCATGAAAACTTATTTATGAAAGGTTTTGCATTAAAAGCCCGCTATTTTTAAATATAAATTTACATGTTTATATTAAATATACACGTTTTTCCCTACGAGATTATTAAATGTACAGTGAATTTAAATCTGACCTTTGAGATGTTAGACATGTCACTATATAATATCATTGCCAATTCACTTGTTTTTCATCACGTTTTACTACCAAGATACCCTTCTTTCATATCAGTTGAGTAATATATAACTTAAAATGGCGTCATACACTTCTGCAGAGTCTGATGATTTAAAGCAGCGCTTTATCAAGCAAGTTGAGGATCAAGTATATGCAGATAGGGCTACTCTTCAAGAGCTGAAGAGGTGTTTTGATGAACTGCACCTTGGTCTGTTCACGAGAGACCAGGTTTCCAGAAACCTGATGGCGATGCCTTTGACTTCCGTTCATGACCTTTGTGTTGTCAGTAATATAGAGTGCGGTGATAGAGACATGGAGTTTATGGCGATGGTCAAGGATATACATCGAGAGGTTCAGCACTCGATGGAGTTGAAGCTAAAATTTCTTAATTCTTGCTGTTAGATTTTTAAATTTCTGACTGTTATTGTTAGATTTGAAAGTTTCTTAGTTCAGCACTCGATGTAGTTGTTAATCTTTTAATGTCATAAATTTTAATCCTATTAATCTTTCTTGTCGCATTTTACTTTTACTTACTTTAATAAGCATAAGTATTATTATATAGTATAGATATAGAATCTGAGGATTGTAGATAGATATTGAGGTTGATGTGAAATTGTGTCTGAATTTGATTTAGTTTATGTTGTTGTTAAATTGTGCCTGAATATAGAACTACAAACATGAAAGCACTGTTGAAGAAGAAGAAAAGTCCCTTCAAAGGGCAACGCCCTGTTAGAGACAAGTCACTGATATAGAATTCCAAACATCTGTTTAAGCCTAAACAGATGTTTGGTAAGTTAACAGAGGTTTAAATCCCTCAGGTTGGTTTAAGGCTGAACAGATGTTCAAAGGGCTGCTAAAGATCTGAAGCTAGATGTAAGGCCAGTAGTATTACTTGTGTTGGTTCCAGCTGACCCTACAAAAGAACAGACGATAGCAAAGCAAAAATAGTCTAGAATATTTTATCATGAATAACAGTTTTTTTGAAGAATCTGCTCCTCCCAATGACATTTAACTCAACATCTACTACTCTAATGGTCTGCTAAAGCTAATGTCTGCCAAAAGGATGGCGGAGGTTTACATTATTGAGATTATATCTCGGCGTGGGGTTCCAGTGTCTATTATGTCTGACCGGGACACCCGGTTCACCTCTCGATATTGGAGGAAATTTCACGAAGAAATGGGAACTCAGTTGCATATGAGTACCGCCTACCACCCTTAAACTGATGGCCAATCGGAACGAACCATCCGAACACTAATTGATATGTTAAGAGCTTGTGTATTAGATTTTGGAGGAAATTGGGATGATCATCTACCTTTGGTAGAATTTTCGTATAATAATAGCTATCATAACAACATAAATATGGCCCCTTACGAAAGGCTTTATGGAAGAAAGTGTAGAACCCCGGTTTGTTTGGGGGGAAGTGGGACAGTGTGAACTCGCTTCAGAAGATGTTGTAACCAAAATAAATGAAAAGATTAATATTGTAAGGGCCGAAAAGGCGGCGCAGGATAGGAAAAAATCCTATGCAGATCGGCGAAGACGACCGATTGAGTTCCAAGTAGGAGATTATGTTTTATTAAAGGTCTCCCGGTGGAAAGGTATAATCTGATTTCGTAAGCGCGAAAAGCATTATATCGGACCTTTTAAAGTGTTAACTTGAGTCGGAACAGTGGCATATCAGTTAGAATTTCCCCCGACATTAGATGGGATTCACAACGTCTTTCACGTATCACAATTACGAAAATGCATTGCGGTCGAAATGACTTATGTACCCTTGGATGACATCGAAGTGGATGAAAGATTGAATTATATTGAAAGGCTCGTGGCAATAAAAGATTTCAAAGTGAAGCAACTCGGCAACAAAGCCATTAGAAAAGTTTTGGTCCAATGGCAACATCAGAAAGGATCGGATCTTACGTGGGAAGCGGATGATGATATGCGGGGGTACTACCCGGAATTAGTTGGTAAGTATCCAGGTTTCGAGGACGAAACCTTCTTTAAGGGGGTTAGACTTGTAACACCCCAAATATTATGTGCTAATTTATAAAAGATAAATTATGAATAAGAAAGAATAGAACTTTTAGCTATGATAATATAAATACCATTCTTGAGAGGCCAAACATGGATAAGTAGAAAGTTTAAATAAGAAAAACAAAATAATTAAAACACAAACACACATATCAGATATGTGTGTGTGTGTCAACTAAGCTAGAGAAGAACAAGGAGAAACCCTTGTCATCACAAAATCGGCCCAATTGAAAGGAAATTAAAGCTTTAATTCATGCATGTGCTAAGAATTATGATCACCTAAGTGTTCATATCATCAAGTAAGTAGAATATCATGATTTAATAGTTTTTGGTGAAGTGGGTTATGTGTAATCCTTGAATGTATTACGAAATTGAACATGAATGTTAGTTAATATTAATTAATGTGTAGAATTGGTAATGTGCTTAATTGTAACTATATTGTTGATTTGGGATAAAACTGTTGGGGATAGAATTTTAATGCTTGTGGATCATGTATCCTTTGTTTAGCCTAGATCACGGATCCTCAGGAAATGGTGCAGGAAGACTAAGGATCACGGATCCTCACTATTATTCTAACAAACTAACAATTGTTTCCAATATCCTTTGGCCTTGTTTTGCAGGTGCATTTCGAAGAGGACCTATTCTAACCGAGAATCAAGGGGAATATACTCTTATTTCCGGCACGTGCATGGGTCAAAGACCGTTGATGGTGAACGTGGGTGCATGGCAAGAAATTCAGATAGTTAGTTAGGTTGGATTAGTTGAATATTATAGTGGGGTATTGAGCGTGAATTATCAGTTAGAACAGGCACACTCACGCTCTCGCAGACTCTCTCTCGAATACAACTCTCAAACACACTAGCAATCTTATTGTAATAAGCTCAATATTATCCAAAGTTGTAAACTTTTTTGTTCAATCCACTTGGTGATCGGTAGTTTCCATCACCTGAGGTTTTGTATGCCGGAGATCATTCATTGATCAAGGGCTTTTTCCTCGTAGAAATCCTTGTGTTCATAGTCACTTCTGTTTAATTAATTGTTCATACATTTGATCAACACAACAAGCACTCTACCTCACATTCAAAGTTTGGTTACATTATCCTTGATCAGATTTTTGACCAAAACAGTTTGGCGCCCACCGTGGGGCAATTGGTGCTTCAATTCTGAAAATTTAGTTCATTTCATTCATTTCTGTGCATTACTATCAACCACATGGCTTCTCAGGGAAAAGCTATTTCAAATTCCATGTCGGCGGTTACCTCATCATAGGGCATTCCACCGTTGCCTCCTCCCCCCCTGCATTCTAGAAGAATGCTGAGAATGCTCCGAAGAAGACAACCCCTGTTTTCACAAAACCAACTGTTGTTTCTTCTTCCACACCTACTAATAGTGATCTTTACACTTTGATTTTGCAGATGAAAGGATACATACAACAGCAAGATGAAACTAATGGAAGGATCCTTCATGAAATTAATGAAATCAAGTAACATAAAAAATCAGCGGAGGATCACTCCCCATTGATGCCCAGGTCGTTGGATTTTACTACTCCACCATCAACAATCCAGCATTCCAAAGCATCAGGTGTTCAGTATCAAAGATCCTCAAGTTTGCAGTATGGATCACTAGCAATGACGCAGCCTCGAGGATCTTATTTCCAGCCTCAAGGATCCTCTTCTCAGCATCAGGGATCCTTCATCAGTTCAGGAGGATATATGGGGACGCTTTCAGCTCAAGGATCCTACTCTCAGCATCAAGGATCCTCATCCCAGGTTCAAGGATCCTCATCCCGGGTTCAAGGATCCATGGAATATCTTCCAAGGCCTTCAGTACTGATGTATCCTGGATCCAACATCTTCCAGGATCAAGGATCCTTAGGGAGTCAACCGCCCAAAAGTTCTGAAGTTCACTTAGGAGACTTCATTCCCATGCAAACTATTGCTTCATCTGGTCCAACTCTTGCACCTGAGATGCCTTGTTTCGGATACACTTCTGGGATGCCGGTTTCAAACCAATCAGGAGGTAACAATTTCAATACATCTTTTGGCACTAATCACAGTTTCATGCAGGAACCAATGATCAACCAAGCCATGGCTAAGGAGTTACAAAAGCTTAAGGATACGATATCCAGTGTCCCGGGAGTGGTTAAACCCATCCCCGAGATCCCGGATGGAAGTCATAGGGTGTCTCGCTTTACAGCACCCATATATAATGCTGAGATAACAAAACGGTTCCAAACCCCCAATATGAAGCTATACGATGGTACCACCGATCTAGAGGAGCATGTGGCACAATACAGGGAGAGAATGGAGATCAACCCCATTCCAGAAAGGTTAAAGGAAGCCTGTCTATGCAAGGGCTTCAGATCCACACTAATTGGATCAACTTTGAAATGGCTGCTAAGTCTTCCTCCTTACTCAATTACTTGATTTTCTCATTTAGTTAACTTGTTCATTAATCAATTCTCATGTAGTAGAATATTTGAGAGGTTAACTAGTGACTTGTATAGGATCACCCAAGGTCATAATGAATTATTAAGAGATTATATAACTAAATTTTGTAGAGAATCCTTAGAAATCCCTAACTTGGATATTGTCACTGCTGTTGAAGCTTTTAAAATGGGATTATTAAAAGATTCTCAATTCTATGATGATCTTGTTATGACACCTAGCAGGAATCTAGATGAAGTAAGGAATAGGGCCTTGAGGTTCATCCGTTTAGAGAATGACAAAAGGATCCAAGAAAGGTTGTCAGGATCCTCAAAACAGGACAAGAAAGGATCCTATTTCAAGAATAACCGATCTAAACCATACAGTAAGCATGATAACCAGAATGTGCATGCAGTTGAACAAGAGGAAGATGATGAAGATTATCCTCATATTTCTGAATATTGTTTTTCTGCTGATAACAGTGAACTAATCCTTGCTATGCAGAATTTAGGTGGCCAAGGAAAAGTGATAAACCGGCTGCTACCAAAGATTAATCGAAATGGTGTGCTTATTATGAGGATTTTGGTCATCTCACAGATGAGTGCATAGCATTAAGAAAGGAGATAGGTTACCTTTTGAGCAAAGGATAGTTGAAGGAGTTGCTTGGAAGGAAAAAGTCAAGGATCCAGGATTTTGAGAAAGTTCTTGAAAAGCCTCCTCCCCCCACCAGTTGATGCTCAAATCATCCACTTCATCTCCGGAGGTTCTAATATTTATGGAACTTCATTTTCGCCAGCTAAGAGACATGCTAAGGAAACAAAGATGGAAAATGGGGACAGACCTGTTCGAACTTCCATTCTTACCCAACAGAAAGTGATATCCTTTGATGAGGATGACTGTGTAGACAAACATGATCCTCATCATGACGGTTTAGTCATTACAATGTTTATTTCTAACCATTTTATTCGCAGGATCCTCATTGATGGGGGAAGCTCGTTGAACATAATCCAATTGGATGTCCTCAAAAGAATGAATATTCCTGAATCTGAGATTGTTCCAAGATCATTTGTACTCGTGGGATTCAGTGGAGAAACAAAAAATACATTGGGGGACATCAAACTTCCAATTTATATTAGAGGGAGTAAATTCCGTTCAAGAATTCTGTGTTATAGATTGCTTATCTTGCTGTAATGTTATCCTTGGTAGGCGATGGATACATGATATGAAAGCAGTTCCCTCAACATATCATCAATGTGCCCATGGGGTGTGGTGAAGATACAGAGTGATCAGCAGGAAGCGAAGAACTGCTACACTTCCTCAATGAAGTCAACCTCTAAGCCAAGGGAAGCATAACAATTAAAGTATCCTTCAAGGGACGTCATGGAGGCAAGAGAGCAGGATGTCAAAGATATTCTGTTAAACCCGAAGGATCCTAAATCCAAAATTTTTATAGGATCCGGGATCCTGGATAACATTGAGCAGGATTTGATATTCTTCTTAAGAAGAAGAAAATCTACCTTTTCTTGGAAACATGAAGACATGAAAGGTATATCTAAGGATGTTATTACTCACAAACTTGGTGTTGACAGGTCTTTCAAGTCAATACACCAAAAAAGGAGGAAATTTGCACCTGAAAGAAATGCCATTATCCAAGAAGAGGTAGAAAAATTGCTAAAGGCAGATATGATCAGAGAAGTGAAGTATCCAAGATGGCTAGCCAATGTGGTAGTTGTTCAGAAAAAGAATGGAAAGTGGAGGGTATGCGTTGATTTTACTGACTTAAACAAAGAATGTCCCAAGGACACCCCACATTGACTCCATGGTGGATGCTACGGCGGGTCATGAGTTGTTGACTTTTGTGGATGCTTCATCTGGATTCCAACAAATTCAGATGGAACCATCTGACCAAGAGTACACAGCCTTCATTACTCCCACTGGTATATATTGCTATATTGCAATGCCCTTTGGTTTAAGAAATGCAGGTGCCACATACCAAAGGTTGGTGAATATGATGTTCAAGGAGCAGCTTGGACACACAATGGAAGTCTACATAGATGATATGGTGGTCAAATCCAAAAGAGCTGAGGATCACTTGAAGGATCTGGAAGAAGCATTCAACATCCTTGACAGATATAACATGAAGTTGAATCCTTCCAAATGCCATTTTGGAGTTAAAGCTGGAAAATTCTTAGGATATATGGTGACCAAGAGAGGAATAGAGGCAAGTCCAGAACAAATCAAGGCCATTGTAAACATCAAGTCTCCTGCTAATGCCAAGGATGTGCAAAGGTTGACATGAAGAATCACAGTTTTAAACAGATTCATCTCAAAGTCCTCAGAAAAGTGCAAGGAGTTTTATGATATTCTGAGTAAGAATAAAAAATTCGAATGGATTGAGAAACATGAGAATGCCCTTAAAGCCCCCAAGGATTACCTATCCTCAGCACCAGCTCTGATGAAACCAGAAAATGGAGAATCATTATCCTTATACTTAGCTGTTTCAGCTAAGGCAGCAAGTGCGGGCCTAGTCAAGGATCATGAAGACTCCCAACATCTGGTATACTATGTAAGTAAAAGTCTACTTGATGCTGAAACCAGGTATTCTCACTTAGAGAAACTTACATGCTTTAATTATGGCATCTACTAAACTCAGGCATTATTTTGAAACTCATCCTATTATTTTCAAAACTAATTTACCTATTAAGAATGTTCTTAGGAAGCCTGAGATGTCAGGAAGGATGGCAAAATGGGCAGTCAAGCTTAGTGCATATGACATTAAGTATGAACCTAGGACTACCATCAAGTCCTAAGCCTTAGCTGACTTTGTGGCTGATTTCAGTAGTTATTTACAAAGGGAAGCTGAATGGGAAGTTCAACAACTTGAGGAGACCAAGGATCCTTGGATACTCTTCACAGATGGAGATTCAAATGTCAAGGGAACTGGATTAGGCTTACTACTAAAATCGCCACAAGGGGGACATTATACCCCAATCAATTGCTTGTGAATTTCAAACCACCAATAATGAGGCAGAGTGTGAGGCCTTGATAGCAGGCTTGCAATTATCCAGGCATATGAGGATCAGATATCTTAAAGTGTATGTAGATTCTCTATTAATTACTAATCATTATAACGGTTCTTACACTGTCAAAGGTGAAAGGCTAATCAAATACTTAGAGATAGTCAGGAAACTGGTAGATTCTTTTGCTTTTTTCAGTCTAACATAGGTACCCAAGGAAGAAAATGCAAAAGCCGATGCCTTAGCTAATCTTGGATCATCACTGAAGATACCAGAAAATGTGAAGATACCTATCATCCATGTTCTAACTCCTGCAATTGAGAATAATATAGCCATGGAGATAGTGGAAGATTCTGCAATGGTACCCAGTGATGGTGCACAGTCAAGTTCAGGATCATGGATCCTTCCGATTCTGAGATATATTCAGAATGGAGAAATTCTTGTTGGAGAAAATCCTAGAGCCTTTAAGATCAAGGTATCTCAATTCACATTATTAAATAACATCTTATATGAAAGGTCTCTTGCAGGTCCATATTTAAGATGCATTGAGGATCCAAAGATTCAAGAAGTCTTAAAGGATTTTCATGAAGGAGACTGTGGGAATCACATCAGGGGTAGAGCACTATTTTCAAGGATCCTCAGAACAGGATATTATTGGCCCACAATGAAGAAGGATGTTGTGGAATATGCGAAGAGATGTGATGCTTGCCAAAGACACAGTAAACTCTACATCAACCAGCAAAGCCTCTTCATCCTATATCCTCTTCTTGGCCATTCATTAGATGGGGGAATGGACATAGTTTGCAAGCCTCCCAAGGCACCAGGAGGGAAAGTATTCATGTTAGCCATGACTGATTATTTCTCCAAGTGGATAGAAGCAGAAGCCTTTGCCCAAGTCAGAGAAAAAGAAGTTATATCCTTTATCAAAAGAAATATCATTACTAGATTTGGAATACCTTCATTGGGAGTCGAACTACTAACTTTTGTGACATCTGAGGGATTAGGATGATAAGATCCACACCAGTCCACCCACAAGCTAATGGTCAGGCAAAATCATCTAATAAGATCATCATCAACAACTTGAAGAAGAAGCTTGGATCCAAGAAGGGAAAATGGGCAGAAAAGTTGTGATATGTTTTATGGGCTGATAAAACAACTCCTAAGAATTCTACTGGTCAAACTCCATTCTCCCTAGTTTTTGGAGCTGAATCGGTGATCCCTACAGAAATGGTAGTCCCTACAACAAGGACAAGCATCCGTGATCCTGAAGGAAATGCTGAAAGATTAGCTCAAGACCTGGATACCATAGAAGAACTCAGGGATTTGGCAAGGATAAGGTTGGCTAGTTATCAACAAAGAGTAGTTGGAGCTTACAACAAAAATGTCAGGGTCAGAAAGTTTCTGTAAGTCCCGAAAACGGATCTTTCAATGATATCAATCCTAATCTTGTATGAGTGCGGAAAACAAACACAAGACAATTCAAGAACGATAATAACCAAAACCAAAATAAGATATAATCAAACACAAACCGGAAACTTGCATTCAACGATCAACGAAGACTGATACAAGATTCTTTAGGTTTCGGCTGGCTCTTTGACTTCACAAATTGATCAACCTCATTATTGAGAATGAGGTTAACTTATATGCTAAACATAAGTGGGACAAAACCCCCTAAAGCCCACTCGAAACCTCATGACCCATTAACATCATATCAACCCAAAATATAAACTAAACAAAGTATTACATAATCAACCCTTCACTATTATAATCCTCTATGCATAAACCTTCAGGTTCCAACAATCTCCCCTAGGTTTATAGCATAGAGGTTCTTCGATCTTTAACTGCCTTCACTTATTTCCAACTTATCCTTGTAGCCACGAAATCCTTTCTTACTGATTTGTAGGACTCCATCAACAGCCGCAGTCCAATCCTTAGCGACGCTTTCAAACTTCTCTATAGCTCTAATCTGATTCCGAGCAAGCACTTCCAGATTCTCTCGATCCAAATTCAGCAAATCTATCGGATCAGTCAAACGGAAGTTCACATCATCATCATAAACGATTACATCTTGACCCAACGTTTCATCATATTCTCAGAAATGCATGGTCTTCAATATGCCGTTGGGAATCTTCTTGACCAAAGGAATTGTCCTCTCTTTGTTAGTCGGTGGCCACGAAACAATCTGCATTCTTTTGTTCGTACATGGATCTCAAATACCTTTAGCAGGAGTCACAATAGATTCCGCAATATGCATGGAAGGGAATCCACGGGCAACCTTTCTCTGCAGTCTCTCAAAAAATAAATATCCACGTCCGCTAGGCTTATCATCCACATATGGTGATTTTAACAGTATAGTCAAATCCACTTTAGTGAATGTCTGAAATTGAGCAGGATTCTTGTACCATTCAACAGGTCCAACCTTCCTTTTAATCCACCACCTATGACGGTCATGGTCAAAACCCCAACTTATAATACCTGAACTGTTCCCAACCGTATCATAAAAACTCTCACCGACATCCATCAAATGATGAGTGACTTGAACATCTGGATCAGCAGGATTGAGATTTTTGTTCTTCAGAATCACACTCCTTTTTCTTCTTCAACCTTGCCGCCTTTGCTTTGTTAGCTTCTTTATCAGTTACTCTTTTAAAGTAATGATCCATAGCAGCAGCTCTATCAGCGTCATCCTTTGCAAAAGCCCTCGCTCGGTCTTCTTCAGCTTTTCTCCTTCTCTCCGTGTCAGTTGGATCAGAAAACTCATCACCAAACTTCTTTTCTAATTTCCCACGAAGATCATACACCATGTTGAACAACAAACTAACGTCACCTTGCAGCTAATCAATTTGTTGGTTCTTATGCACAATTGTGTCTTCAAGTTGAATAATCTTTGCATCTTTGTGGATTGAGTCTTGTTCAAGTACCACGATTCTCTTTTTCAATTCTCTTACACTGATAAACTCATCATCATCACTTGAATCATCAACAAACGGCATCCTCAAAGGTTCTTCAGACCGTTTCCCACTTGAACTACATGGTTCATCACGAACTGCACCAGATGAACTTGCAATTCCAGCAGTAACAAGCGGTGTTGACTCGGTGACTGGTGTTACAAGTGGAGCAGACACAGTAGTAGTAACATGAATATCTGTAGGATTTGTATCCACATCCATTCTTGTTTCATCAGCTTCAAAACTAAATCCTGTTTCTGTAGCAGTAGCAGTGGCAGTTGTCTCTTTCTCAAAATCAAACTCATATAAACCATCTTCATCTTCATTAGCAGTTACAGGTTGATCTTTGCTTTGTTCAATAAACACACCGGGTCAAGGATCCCTTCTTATTCGCTTCACTTGTTGAGAATCAGGATCCTTTGGGTCTTCAGAAGTTTGCTCTTCATTTTGTACTGAAGGATCAGAAGGAGGATTTCCCATCCTTTCAGTTACTGACTTTATCAGTTGAGCCAAACTCTCAGCAGAAACCACCGGTTGAATAGTAGAAATAGGAGAACTAACTTCAACTTCTGGAGGAAGTTCAACTTCATCATTTTCATCATAACTTATCTCTATGCATTCATCGTCAGAGTTTATCATCAAAATTTCTGTCTCAGGCTCTTTATCTGCAGCAACTTGAACAACATGTTCTTCAGCAATCACAGCATTAACTGGAACATTTACTGGTGCAGGTTCAGGTTGTACAATCACTGGTTCAACAACGACGTCCTCTATCTCAGCAAACTGACCAAAGTTCTCCAGCGCATTCCTACCTTCAAACTTGGTTGCAGTACCCTTCTTGGGAGTTAGAGCACCAAAACATGAAGGACCCATTGGTTTCAGATCCAAAGTGTTACCAGTTCTTTCCAATTCCGAATAACGAGCATTGAAGATCATTTGCAAGAACCTAGGATACATGACAAACTTATCCTTTCGCACACTAGTAACATTCCTCTTCATGCCTTCAAACACATATTTCAAATAGTTGGATGGTTGGTTCGTTATCAGACAAACAAACGCTGCAGACTCTATGATGTTTAGCTGATCCGTTCCCCCTCTGTTCTCAGTCATACACATCATAAACATGTGCATCAACATATGCCAGTATGGATGCACGAACTTCTTCATGAGAGAGGGATACGTTCCTTCATAACTCAACCGAGGTAGAATAGCTTCAACAGCTCCAGCTGGAAGATCAATAGGATCCGTCTCTTGATCGTTAAACTGTAAAACCTCCCTTATAATATGTTAGGTTACAGTAACGTTCTTCTTTTGAATCACTGCTTCAATCGATCCCTTACCATTTCCTCCTAAAGCGTCAAATCTCGCCGTCTTCCAGAACTCCTGAACAAGACCTTCATACACTATAGGATTTTCTCGTAAGGCATGAACAATGCGACAACTGTTTAATCCTTTAAACAACGAAGTATACATCTTCTTATGTTTCTCCGGAGGTGGCGCTAAATACCCTGCTTGATTGTGTCCCGAGATGACTTTCAAATCAATGACCTACACAAAATGCACAAGATAAGTATAGGATTTTATTTCCAACTGTTACCTGTTAACTTAGTTAATTTACACATCAATTGTATAAACTGATACTGGTCAAAAGGTCAAACATGGATTATCAGTCGAGACTAGAAAACAACTTAGATTTCGAGTCAAAATAAAATGATTTTTAATTATAAAACACAAGGTTTTGAGTCAAGACCAGAAGGTTTCGAGTCGAAACCATGAGTTCTCGAGTCAAAATCCCAGTCAAGATCTCAAGATCCCAAGTGGTGTCTTGAGTCGAAATCAGAGAGGTTGTGACTCAGAACAGGAGATCTCGAGTCCTTATGTCTTCACTTGCAACCTGAGTCGAAACCGCATAAACATCATTTGATCAGCTTAATTTTGGATCAAAATCCAAAAACATCCCTTGATTTTGATGAAATCCTAAGTATATCCATTATTAGGGTTCTTAAACCATCTTCAAATCTTCAACACATCTTCATAAATTTCTGCAAAACTTCAATCAAAATCATCATTTGATTCATAATACCTTCAAATAGTAGATGATTATGAGTTGAGACCGGAGTGAACTCATCGGAATCAGAGGTAATTGCCGGAGAGTATGAGAGAGAATAAAGAGCAACAGTGCAAAGGTTTCGAGTACAAATGAGGTCTCGACTCAAAACCGGCTTTTATACCTCAACATACATGGGTCAGGCCTTATGAATTGGGTCGAGACCATATTGTTGAGTCGAGGCCATCACTTGTTTCTTCTTCTTTTTTAAGGATTTTAATAACCCTTTTTTCAATTAATTCTAAAATATATTTTAAAACAATAATTTCTTAAATAACCCTCTTAACCTCCCGAGCACGTTTTACGAGATCAAAACCTAAAAACACAAAAATAAATAATATGAACAATTATTTACAAAAATAAAATAGGAAATATCGTAATTGCTCAGGGATCAAATCACGAGGTTTTGGCCCTGACTTCACTTATCAATACTGATATACTACTGAATGATCTGAACGATTGACAATATATTTGTCCACCTAAACTCACCCCTTAGACCTTTTCCATATAACTGTCTGTAACTATTTTTATCATGTTTTGATATCTTAACAATGAACACCCAAACAAATACTAATCAAATCCTGGAATTATAATCAGCACACTCTATCATGCAAGCAGTTTCCCTACCACATATTTCCACAAGTCTGGTCTAAATTTCTGAAACCTTGACCGGGACTAGATTGAGAAGAGAACAGAATAGATCATAAGCAGAGATGACATAATGTACAGATCAAATGAGTTTTTCTCAGTTTGATATAAGTTTTTGGGTTTCTTTTGGGCACTTGAGGGCCTCTTTCGAGTGTAAATTGATCTAAAAGGCGACAGACGTATAACTAGGTCTTTGCTCACACAAAACAGAAGCTAACGCTGCCTAGCACCTCCAGGTCTTTGCTCTTGTAAAACAAAGGAGATACACAACTTTTTCAGAAAAGATTTCAGAACTAGATCAAAATTGTGTGTATCGGGACATCACACAAGCATTCAAATAGAAATGATCTAATTCCAAGTGACGTTCTTTCCTGTGGTCATAGACTAATTTTAGGTTCTGAACAGAAACAACCAATGTTTCCAGCCTTAAGGAAAGAGCCTACCAACATATCATTCTAGAGAAACTATTTCGATACTGGTTTTACATGAGTCAGCCCTATACCAAAATGTGAAAATTCATTTTATTTCCCATGTCATGCAATGCTTCTTTTTTTATTTTTTCAAATTTTCAATGTTTTTGTATTTTTCAAAAGTTTTCGATGTTTTTGTATTTTTCAAAAATTTTCAGTGTTTTTGTATTTTTCAAAATTTTCTCCCCCTAAATTTGTGCATAAATAAAAACTACCTAAGAATAGAAAACTTTATGAACAAATTTACCTAAGAAAAACAAAAACATGCTCAGTCGATGTATCGGATCATTTTCAGAAAATTTACAAGCATCTAAAATTTTGAGCTGCTGACATTATTGTGAACAAATCGGCAGCATTTGCATCTGTGTCAATTTGCTCCAGTTTGATAAGGCCTTTGTTTATAAAATGAACTTTAATATCAATGTGCTTAGTTTTTGAGTGGAAGACATGATTTTTCACAATTTGAATAGCAGCATCATTATCATAGTAAATGGTAGTGATTAAAAAGTCAAACCGTATTCCTGCAATTGATATTGCATCCACACCACTTGAGAGCAAGACACAGAAGCAGCAACGTATTCTGCTTCAGCTGTGGAGATCGCCACCGTTTGCTGTTTCTTGCATTACCAAGAAATGAGCCTGTCACCCAAAAATTGACATCCAGCTGAAGTGGATTTCCTGTCACTGTCGGTGCCTCCAAAATTGCTATCAGAAAATGCAAACAGGTCAAAATTAGAATCCCTCGGATACCACAAGCCAAACCGAGGTCTGCCTTTAAGATACCGAAAGATTCGTTTAACAGCAGTAAGATGAGAGTTTTAGGAATAGCCTGATATCGCGCGCAGTTACAGACAACAAACATGATGTCACGACGGCTCGCAGTCAGATACATCAGAGACCCGATCATGGACCGATAAAGGGGTTTATCAACAGGGGATCCTTCTGCATCTTCAGTCAGCAAAGATCTTTTTGCCATTGGTGTTTCGACCGATTTTGCGTCAGTGAACTTGAATTTTGCCTGCACATGATCCACATACTTTCCTTGATGAATAAGAATGCCTCGAGAATCCTGTTGAACTTGTAAACCCAAGAACATACTCATCTCCTAAGAGCACTCATCTCGAATTTCTTCTTCGTTACTCCCTCAAACTCTTTGCATAAATCCTCACTTTTTGATCCGAAGATAATATTATCGACATAAATTTGAACCAAGATCAGATCCTTGCCCACTCTCTTGATAAACAGCGTCTGATCTATTGTGCCATGAGTGTATCCATGAGCCAGAAGATGCTCAGTCAGAGTAGCGTACCAAGCTCTTGGTTCTTGGTGGAATCCATACAATTCCTTGTCAAGCTTGTAGGCATATTCTGGATGATCTGGATGGACAAAACCCAGTGGTTGCTCAACAAAGATTTCTTCCATCACGTCTCCATATAAAAACGCGGTCTTGACGTCCATCTGATAAACAGTGAACCCCATGTATGACGCGTAGGCTAAGAAGATCCGGATGGCTTCAAGTTGGGCAACGGGGGTGTAAACTTCATCGTAATACAGACCCTCTATCTGTCTGAATCCCTGGACCACCAATCTTGCTTTATTTCATACGATTACTCCTGCAAAATCTTGCCTGTTTCTAAACACCCATCGAGTTCCAAGTTTACGTTTCCCTTTTGGCAACTCAACAAGCTTCCATACTCCTAGCTTTTCAAATTGATTCAGCTCTTCATGCATAGCATCCGCCCAGCCCTGGTTCCTACAAAGCTACATTAATAGTTTTAGGTTCTATTTGAGAAATGTAGTAAGAGTACAAACAAGTATTAATGGTTCCTGATTGGCTCCTGGTTTGAACTCCTTCATTTACAGTACCAATCACGTTCTCAATAGGATAATTTCTTTGAACACTCGTTGGAATAGCAACTTCAGGCATGGTCACATCTTGAGTTGAATTGGTGTTGCTCAAATCCCCCTCATTAGATGTTGCAGTACTGTGAACCACAGAAGTAGTATCAATACAATCTTCAGGAATGGGGTCAGGAAACAGTGCAGATCCTGAACCATTAGAGATAATGCCACCTGATGATGCACCTTCAAGGGAGTGATGGGACGTTTGTTGAGACATAGGGTGCTCTGTAAAAGACCATTCCTGGTGGGTCTATGGTATGATTTCGTGAGCTCTCTTCATCCTGTTGATCTTCTTCAGTATCACCAAATGAAAGCGGTTGTTTCGGAGTGGACACACTTGCATCTGTAGGAACACTAGACAAAATGTTAAAAGATTTAAACAAATTAGCATAATCATATAACCAGTCTGGACCAACTCTAGCGTCCGTAGTATTTTCTTCGAGCCATTCAATGTTGCACGATTCGACGACCTTCTTAGTTACTTTATTGTACACTCTATAGGAAGATCCTTTAGCGTATCCAATAAACAAACACTCGTCCCCCTTTACCTCAAACTTCCCATTAGTGTCCATAAGTAATAGTACACATGGACACCCAAAGATACGGAAGTGTGAGACTGAGGGTTTACGTCCTTCCAGAATCTCATAAGATGTTTTCATATGGCGTTTGTTTACTAAAGCATGATTCTGGACGTAACAAGCCGTGCTAACTGCTTCAGCCCAAAAGAAAGTGGGAAGATTCGAGTCGGCCAACATGGTTCGTGCAGCCTCTATAAGAGTACGATTTCATCTATCAGCCACTCCATTATGTTGTGGAGTTCGTGGAGCACTATACTGTTGATTGATTCCCTTTTCAGTGCAGAATGTATCCAAGGTGATAATCTTGAACTCTGTCCCATTGTCTGATCGAATAGACTTCACTCTTGATCTTGCTTGATTTTCAACCAGAGTGATGAACTGTTTAACTAAACCCACAGTCTCATTCTTGTGACTCAGAAAGTAAACCCAGGTGTAATGTGAGTAGTCATCAACTATCACGAGACAGTATGACTTTTTGCCAATGCTTAGCACATTAACAGGACCAAAGAGATCCATGTGAAGTAACTTGAGCACAACTTTGGTCGAGGGTGCAGACTTGGATTTATGAGGCTTTCGATGTGCTTTTCCTTTTGCACAAGCAACACATTTCTTTACCAGCATGAAGTCTTTGATTGGTAGATCACGGACCAATTGACCTTTGGCAAGTCGATTCAGATTCTTCATTTTCACATGCCCAAGGCGATAATGCCACAACAGACCGTCATGTTCTGAAATCTTTGAGAAAAGGCAAGTAACTTCTTCACACGGTTTCTTGTTCATATCGATGACATATGCATTTCCTCTTCTCTCGGTAGTCATCAAAAACCAATCTTCAGGTATCACGATCCCTGGTTTCAACACGTAACATCCCTTCTTTGTAAAGTGAACTGAATTTCCTCTATCACAAATCTATGAAATGCTCAATAGATTGTGTTTCAGTTCAGGGACATAGTTCACATTTTCGAAGATTAGCACACCATTTCTCACTGTTCCTTTCAAAGTGATTCTGCCAGATTCTCCTCCCGCTAAAGAGAAATATCCACCATCAAATTCTTTTACATTGACGAGTTAGGACAAGTCTCCTGTCATGTGCCTGGAACAGCCACTATCCATGTACCAAATTCGCACCGTAGTCCTCCACAACTGTTCCTGCACGATTAGCGGGATCAGTTAGATTTAGGAACCCAGCCCATAGTGGATCTGGGTTTTCCCTGTGCATCGATATATGTCACTTTCTGCCAAACTAAATTGTCTTTATTCAAAAACTTTGAAGGACTTTTGTTGGCAGATTTCTGTTGAGATGTCGAAGATTGGGCAGCATTAGCTTTCGGCTTCCAATGTTTTTGTGTGACCATTGATAATTATAGTTACCAAAAGCTTTATGTTGATTATTTTGAAAATTATTTTGTCAATTCTGATTTCTTCGTTTGGCTGCATTCTAATCTTGATCAGAGGGTCTAGCCTTGTGATAGTTATTCTTCACAGTCTCAGACTTTGCAGTCGTCACTGACTCTGAACAACATGATCGGTTTGGCTTAACCTTCTAGTTTTGTACATTTTATTCTTCGATTTCACACTTGGGAATTAAACACAGTTTCTGGCAATGTGTCCAACAATTCCACAATTGAAACATGTTTGTCGCTTCAATGTGTGGAAATTTTTGTGCCTTGTAGTAGATGTGGATCTGTTGGGTTTTGAAGAATGAGCTTGTTTAGTTTTCTTTGCTTATTTAGCTTGTGCCTTTTCTGAGCATTTAGGTACCTGCTGATCAGAACTAGCACAAGCATGAGATTCAGACATATGATGTTTTTCGTCTTTTATAATTTTATCGGGATCATTTTGAAAAGACGATTCACTTTCTGTTTTAATTTCCTTTTCAGAAATATTTTCTTGTGACTTTTCATTTAAAGTGACCACCTCTTCTTTTACAAAATCTTGTTCAGTTTTAATTTCAGAAGATGTAGAAGTTTCATCAACACATGTTTTATCAACACACGTATCATGTGAGTTTAATTGTGGTTCACTTTCAACTTCGGTTTCCAATGTGGTCCCACTAGATTCAACATTAGGGACTTCCGCTGAGACCAATTCAGAAGAAGAATCAGAACATTTTTTATTTTCTCGAGAAGAAGTTTCAGTGGTTTCACTGAATGCATCCTGAGGGACCTCTCCTGTCACACTATGAGTAGCTGTAAGATTAGAAACATCACAATCATAATCATTAACTACTGAAAAACAACCATCATCAGACATATATTCAAAGGTTCATCACAAGCATCAACTATTTTTCCCAAAACATCAGTCCTAAGAGACGACACATAACTATGAAACGAATTAAGAAAACTTTGTCCAAAAACACATCCAGAATCAAATTCATTTATTAAGTTTTTAGGAAAATCAGAATTTGAATCTGGTTCATTCCCAAGAACATCTTCACAAGATACTTCAATTACTTCATCTGCACATGAAGGTGAAGCATTAGGATCAATTGTACCCTTAGAAACAAAATTGATTGGAGGAGTCACCTGTTTTTCAACAGGATTGCTGTTGATTGATGACTTATCAATTTTTGGACCGTAAGTCATCTTGTCCTTATTCATCAATTCCTCCTCAGTATAGGGTAGGTAAGTGTAGTTATTATTGTATGGAGGAGGAACTTGTTTAAAACCCAAACCACACCCTTTCTTTTTCTTGTATTCTAGTTGGAGGTCACATAGATCTTTGACCAATTTACTGGAAGACTCATAGTTTTTAATATTAATTTCATTAATTTGATATTTTTCTTTAATCTCTTCCAGTTCTTTGGTTAAAACACATACTTTCTCTTTGACCTCTAAGTAGTGGGCTGTCTTTACACTTAGGTCATCCTTAAGTTGACTAATGTCTTTTCGCTGAGCTTCGATTTTCTCTTTAAAAAGCCTTTCGTTTTTTGTTAAAGAATTTTTTTTCTTTTAGTATCATTATAATCTTGGATTAGCTCAGCGTTGTGTAAACGATATGCCTCAACCCTTTCTCTACATTCAGGAGTGCAAAAGACAGAAATTACCTCTTCAGCAGTGAGTCCATGAACAGGAGCTGACAGGATCTCAGTCATGAGAGCAAGGTTGTCGGTAGAAGTCTGATCCTCTGGTGCTGAAGCAGATGATTGATCCTCAGTTGCAGAAGTCATGAAAGCAATATTTTCTGAATAGGTCTGATTTTCTGGAGCAGAAATATTTAAACGTTGAAGCTCTGAGTTCCAATCAAATGTAGCATCAGGCTGAACCACCAGGGCTGAGCTTTGAGTACTTCCACTAGCAGCAGTTGTGGTGTTAGTTGTAGTGACGATAGCTCTCTCAGTGTTTGGTGGAGTAGGTTGTGCTGGAGTTTGATTTCTATTGACTGGTGGCTTGGTGCAGTTTCTTGCCAAATGTCCTGGTTCATGATAATTGTAGCAACACATCTTCTCAAATGGCATCCTAGTAGGTCCTGAAAAGGTAAGACCTTGCCACTTATTTCTCCCTGTTTTTCTAACGAAATTCTTTGCCCTGAATGCTTCCATAGCCATCTGCCATGTGATGTCCATTTATTCTACGTCCTCGGGATGTATTTGATCTAAATCATCCATAGAGAATTTTGGAGGATCTAGTTTACTTGCAACAAAAGCATTCAAACAATTTATAACAGAGGCAACAATGTCCAGATTTTCCTTGGATTGTTGTGTGAAGAAAGCAATCATCTCATTCTTGACCGCTGGATTAGTTGACGTAGTAGTAGCAGCTGTAGATGAGGAGACGGCTGGAGCTGGAGTGCCAGAGTAGTGAACATTTGTAGATGTTGGAGCGGCCTTAGCAGATTCCGAACTGCTAAACATTTGGAAACCATCCTGTGACACGAGTGCAACATTGTTGTTTGAAGCAGAGGGTGTAGCAGAAAAACTGGCAGCCAACATACTATTCTTGTAGTTAGTTTCCATCTGTTTGTCATCTAGCTCACACGCCTTGATGTGAGAAATCATCTCTAACAAGCTGCATCTGGAAAGATCTTTAGTTTTCTTAATCATGGCCACATGATGATCCCAGCTTTTAGGTAGGGCATTCAGAAGTTGTCTGTTAGTTGTAGCATTTGTCAAGTGCCGCTCTTCCAAGTTCATTTGAGTAACCAGCTTAACGAATCTTTGAATCTGATTGTCAGCAGTCTATATGGTTGAAGTTGTTGAAATTTTGACTCAGCAAATTTCTTCAACTCTCTTTCGTGTCTTCGTTTCCCTCATAAACGTCTATCAAGGCCGCCCACATATCTTTTGCAGATTTACAAGTACGAAAACCAATAGCAATGTCTGGACCCAGAGCCATACTCAAGTAAGAGAGTGCCCTGACATCTTCTTTGACAATAGCAAAGTCATCTTTAGTGTACAGTTAAAGAGGCTTCTTGATTTTCACACCAGGTAAACCTTCTCGATCCATCATAATGTCGCTAGGACCTCATAGAATACTTCTCCAAATCTTAGCATCCTTAACCTTCACATGTTGTTCAAATCTCCATTTCCACTCAGGGAAATCATCACCACTTAATAATCTGGGAACACGAGTGGTGGTCCCAATGATAGAGTCCAATTCTTGATGTTTGTTCATGGCTGACAAGTCAACGGTCTGATTAGTTGAGGTCATTTTTAATTAATTAATTTTTAAATTCCAAGAGTCCCATAGTCCAAAGTCAAATTAACGTTGCTAAGTGTCGTTTCGATTAGAGACAGCGAGTCAAGACCACAGTTGCGAGTAGAGAGGCTTTCTGGTTGCGAGTCGAGACCTTGATTTCGAGTAGAAAAGTTACAACTCGAGACCAAGTAGGTTGCGAGTCGAAACCTTGAAGAATTGAGACCACACTTGAACTGTTGAGTCGAGACCTTTGTTGAGACCACGAGGTTGCGAGTAGGAACCTGCAAAACGGATAATGAGATAATCTTTGACTCTCAATCCCTGATTTTTAGCACTTCCAAAATTCAAAAGATTTTTCAAATCTTTTGAATTAGCAGCAATCACTCCGACAAATCAACAAGTAGAATCCGTGAATCAACAGAAACCAAAACCAACAATCTTTTGATGAATTTCTATGATGAACAATTGAACACTCAGAAGTTAGAAAGCATGCAGAAAAACCAAAAATCACTAAAAACACTTGCAAATATGATCAATAAAACTTATAGTAGCCTTCTTGAATCTGAATGATATCGACCGAACCAAGATATGGTTTCTTGGCTCTAATACCAATTGTAAGTCCTGAAAATGGATCTTTCAATGACATCAATCCTAATCTTGTGTGAGTCCGGAAAACAAACACAAGACGATTCAAGAACAATAATAACCAAAACCAAAATAAGATATAATCAAACACAAACCGGAAACTTGCATTCAACGATCAACGAAGACTGATACAAGATTCTCTAGGTTTCGGCTGGCTCTTAGACTTCACAAATTGATCAACCTCATTATTGAGAATGAGGTTAACTTATATACTAAACATAAGTGGGTCGAAACCCCCTAAAGCCCACTCGAAACCTCATGACCCATTAACATCATATCAACCCAAAATATAAACTAAACAAAGTATTACATAATCAACCCTTCAACTATTATAATCCTCTATGCATAAACCTTCAGGTTCCAACAGTTTCAAGTTGGTGACTTGGTATTAAGGAAAGCATTCCAAAATACCACAAATCCCGCTGATGGCAAGCTAGCACCAAAATGGGAAGGCCCCTATCTAAATAAAGCTGAAGCAGTAAAGGGGGCATATCGTTTGTTAACAATGGATGGTGATCTCCTACCAAGATCATGGAATGCTATTCACTTAAAGACGTACTTCATGTAGGAAGAATAAAGGATCCTTAGATGTTTTGATATTCAGTCCAAACTGAAGGATCCTTGAAGGATGTATGATCCTTAATTTGGTAACATTTAACTAATTATTTCATATTACATTTCCTTTATTCATTATATGAAAAGGATGTTAGATTCTTAACATCCAATTTTATTAAGTTTCAAGCTTTTGTAGAGTTGTTTACCTTTGTGACAAAGGATCAAGGGGTTGGCCACCTCTCCAAAGTTTTTGGGCTTGTCCCTAGTCTAAGGTATCCATTACCTTCTAGTCTTCTACGGTTTAAAGGTCTTCACCTTTCACACGAATTAGGTTTTGACACCCCGCCAGTTGCGCACGTTATCCAAGTATTGTTCGAGGCAATGGGACCAGTACCCAATTTAGGGGCTGACAATTTCATTACTGTTGGCTATATGCAGGATCCTAAGTAAAATGGTAGACGTAGCATACATCCGTTCCTAAGGTTTTGGCATTTTCATGTCACTCACGTTGGGATAGTCGCCAGGATGGGCCATACCCCATTATTCTAAGGTTTCTAACGTTTTCACGTTAGCTTAAGTTTATTTGGGCTTGACCCCAGTTTGTTAGGCTTGACCCCAGTTTGTTGGGCTTGACCCCAGTTTGTTGGGATTGTCCCCAGCTTGTTGGGCTTGTCCCAGTCACTTATGATTCTTTCATTTGATGTTTGGCTTAGTCCCAAGTTGTATATTATTACAGGTTCACGAAGCTTAACAAGTAAGGATCCTGGATCCTAAGGTTTTACTGATTTCTTTGCCTTAATGACATAATTGTAAGTTTTAAGGATATAGAATCGTAACTTGGATTCACTGGTATGATCCTTTATTTATCCTTACTTTATTTTTGGTTTATTAATATAATCCTTACCATTTGACTTCAGGATATGTGATCCTTAATCATATAATATTCAGCCTTTTGAAGAATTTGTTATGACAAACACTTGATATTCTTTTTAACAACTTATAAATTTCCAAGTTATATGGAATGAAGTTAACCCACAAGAATAAACATAACAATATTTAAGATAAAGGATAAGTGAACAACACCAAAAATAGTCAAAAGATTAAGTTTTATTTATTTATAAAAACCCTCTAAAAGGTTGTCAAAATTGCTAACCCAAGTTTCTACCAGCAATACGTAGCCCGTCCACTTGGGTTAGCAAAGGGTGTCCATATTTACGGTTCATAAAAGTGCATGAAATTAAAGGCGAGGGGCATCAAAGGCTTCATCCTCCACAAACAGAAGGACCCATCCACCTTTGTTACCCCCCATTGTTCAAAAGGGTCACTGATCCTTAACCCTAGATACTATTGTTTAATTACAGACCATCATTGTTTAAACCAAAACACCATAACCAAAAAACCATCAAACCCTTAAAAAATGGGCTCCGACCACGTCTAAATTTTCCATCATCGCCCATTGTTGTAGCCTAAACCTTCGCTGCATCATCCACCTCCGCTTCACCACTGCCACCAACCGCTGCCACCTCTAGAGGATCCTTAGTGTCGCTTGTACCAGCTTCAATTGTCAGCACCTCATCCGGCTCCTCATCATCCCCGAGCTTCTGGAGTCTTTGCTTCCAGCCGACAGTGTCCCATTCAGCCCTGTCAAAGGAAGGATCAACAGCTTCTCTGGCCATCATGAGTTTTGTCTTGAGGATCACAACGGCAGCAGAGTGTTTAGCATCCTCGGTGATCTATAACCGCTCCTTGTTAGCCCTCATCTCAGCAACCAAGACCTGTTTCTCCAGACCTTTGTTCTCTTTCTCCAGGTGGGAGATCCTCTTATCCTTGGCAGCTGCCATGGTTTGGAGGTCCAGAAGACCCTCTTCGGCCTCAGCTAGGCGTTTGCTTTGGATGGTTTTAATCTCAGCAAATTTCTGCAGGCATGAGAAATAGCAGTCAGGATTAGTGATCCTTGGACATGTTACAGAATTGAGGATCTGTGATCCTTACCTCGGAGACAAAGTCATGGAATTGATGCTCAATTTGGGGAGTATCACCAAATGATTCACAGGGCTTCTTCCTCTTGGCTCCAGCTTTGGCCCTGGTGGTTGTGCCTTTGGCTTCCGGTTGGCTTTGGCCTGTGGCCAGCTCCTTCTTGATAGACCTAGGAGAGAGGATGCCTTCAATATCTCGCATTCCAAACCGGGAAGCAGACTTGGATGATGACTTAGTAGCAGCTACAAGCAAAAAACATAGATAAGTATTCATATTTCATTTTTATTAAATATTTACATACATATGTGGAAACTTACTTGACATGGTGTAGGAGGCTGATGAAGCTTCTTCTGAATCCTTGACCTTGGGATAATATGTCCTAATAGTTGAGTCCAAAGTCTAGAAAGCGGCAAGTCTCTCAGGTGTGGTAGGAGTGTCTGTCAAAGTTGCTAAACTAGCAGCTGCATAAACAAGAAAATATAAGGGCCAGTTATCCTCTTCAGAAAAGAAACAAACTTTCTATGGTCTTGTCCTAAGGATCCTATATCCTACCCTTCAAGTTCCATTTTTTAGGAAGATGATTCCCATAGGGAATGGAATCTCTCCTGACAAAAAAGAACTGGTTTCTCCAGTTGTCATTCTTGGTGGTCTTGAGGAGTGGATGTGGGTGTTGAGGTTTGTCTTTGAAGAGAAAACAATGGGATCCATGGCTTACCAGGTTGTACAGGTGGTTGAGTTCAGTAAGACCAAGGTATATGCCCTCTTTAGCAATGATTTGTTCAAGGGTATAGATGTCACACCCTGATATTTCCACATATTACCGGTGGGCCCGGTGGGGAGTATCGTGACGTAGTTGATATCATCATAGTCAAATAATCACAGTTCAATGCACAGCGGAAGTCTAAAGTAAATATATTACAAACCGATTCAAAAGTAATATCAATATTACAAACGGATTGTAAGATGGATCCACAGGCGGATCTTAAAACAGAAAGATAAACATTGTTCCACAGACTTTAGACGTCTAGAACTTGCAAGATTCCCAATTAACTCCCTGAGCTCCCAACCAATTACTTATAGTACCTGTCACTTAATCTTTTTGGAAAATACGACAGTTTACACTGGTAAATACAATTAACTGGCTCTTTTGAAAACATTTAAGAAAATTGATTTGAATGCACCAGGCACAAAATATCTTTTATAACTTGGGACAATTATATAAAAATAATCTTGTATACAGATTTATATGTTTGATATACATTCAGGGCTCGATGTTAGAAACCGAGTCAAGATTAACTGTCACACCCCGACCGCGTAAAACAACAAATCGCGGCGGAAACATCGGGGCGTGTTGCAACAGAATTAATGTTTCATAACCATGGATACCAAAAAGTGTTTCGTTTTATTAAACATTGAATAATTACATCGTCTGGAAATCTAAATACACAAATTAAACATAGTCTATCATTGTTATTGAGTCACTAAGGCCTTGTCCAGTCCTATGTGAGCATGCATCTTATCAATCGATATCATTCAACAATACCTGAAACATATGTGAAAACGAGGTCAGCAAAGAAATGCTGGCGAGTACATAGGTTTTGTGAAAATAAGATTCATGACTTCTGTTTAAGAAAATGTTTAGTCATGAACCTTGTAATTTGCTTTGTCTTTGTAAATCATTTGAAAAATAATAAGTTCAGGTGATATGTATAATAAGAGAATAATGCATGATTAAATGAATAACCATGTAAAATGAGTTTATATAAGATAAGTTGTTTGTAAATAAATGTCTTGTGAAAAGTATGTTACTTGTATAAAATGTTCTATGTCTCAAACTGAAATGATTCAAATAATGCTACAATATGTAATACCATACAAACACTTATATATAGGAAGTACCAGCGGCGTATCCACCATGCTTGTATCATATTCCACACGCATTGTTACTTAATCACTTAATCAAACCAAACCACCAAAGTAATGTTCATGCCCAATGTAAATCATGTAATATGTAACCAAAACTCAATCGCATATCGCTTTGAAACCAATCGTTAAAACATCGTGTGAAAACCAATCGTTTACCCAATCGTTAAAACATCGTGTGAAAACCAATCGTTTACCCAATCGTTAAATTCGTTTTAGGTCGTGAAACTACTTAAATGGTCGTCTCGCTAATAACATTCAAACCTTCTTGACTCGCATTAATAAACCCTTACCAAAGGATAGATTAACAATTCGCATTAATAAACCCTTACCAAAGGATAGATTAACAACTCGCATTAATAAACCCTTACCAAAGAGTAAATTAATAATTACAGATTCAGTCGCTACCCACAACACCCACACATAACTACGGGTGTAGTAAATAACGGGATTTGTCAGATCCTATGGTACCATAACCTAATACTGGTCAGCTTGATCATTGCTAATGAATGTCATTTGTTATGTAAATACAACCAACAAGTTTGTTCACTTTTTGAAATCGTTATTAGTTTTGTATAAATCGTCTTAATCGTTTTTGATACCATCGTTAAAACCTTGAAAACATTTAGCACATATGAGTCACCCCAAAACAATTGAAAACAGTAAAATAGGGGAATAATGTACTCGCCTGAGAGTGCTTAGAAGTCTTGAACAACAACCAAACAAAGCTAGAGGGAGCACGGAATCAGTCGGCAATCTAAAACTATATAAATAAACCGGACTTAAATCGGGAGATCGGATAGGATGAGGCTTGGTAAACCAAATGAGTATTGGAACTCATATGATATGGTTTAACAAGGCCTACATACTACATGAAACCTAACCTAAGTGCTTTCGACCCATCGCGACCCATTAAGGTAGCTTATGCTACTTTAACGCGTCGTGCGCGTGAAACGCGTTCGGACCGTCTAACTAGTCCTATGACAAGTGTTATATGCCTAAACATGTTACATAATCAGTTATGTGACAAAAGTTTAGGTTACATATGCTTAATTACCAATTATACATGAAAAGGGTATTCTGGTAATTTACCTAAGGCATATAAACTACTTATCATACAACTACTTAAACGAAGCGACCATAAGGTATAACCTCGGAAGGTTATTCCCTACCTACTATGGTCACCTAATGTATTTGGTCGGATCCTAATGATCGACCAAATGGGTCGGGTTCGAGGTATAAGCGATTTATTAGATCGCTTACCCTACGACCCTAGACAACGTGGTAATCAGTAGGCATAGTCCCAAGGGACTATAACCAACGTGATTACACTCACGTTGCGAAGTTCAAACGAACTTCGCATTGACCATAACTGGTCAATGTAGAAAGTCAAACAAAGTTTGACTTTCAGACTCGAAAGACTCGAAAAGCAATAAAAGAACGAAAGAATACTTACGAAGGGTCCCCGAATGCTAATCTAGATCTTAATAACTCAGGTATGAAACAATGGTTCCAACTTAGAGTCACTTAGATCAGATTCTAGTGATTTTTGAAGTTAAGTGGGTTGGGTATTTATAGGAATACCCGAACCGTTAAGATCGTTTGTCGAATATCGTGCCTTAATCGTATCCGTACAAGTGTCGGAAAGTTATGGTGCCTAAAAACAATCCTTATCAGCTGACTAAGCATTTTAGAATGTGTGGTTGTGAATGTAACAGCTGCAATCTGCTGTTAGATTCGATTAATCTGGTCAGAAGGGGCCTCGCGGGCCGCCTGAGGATGCTCAGGAACTGAGGCGGGCCGCCTAGCAGTCACAGATCAACAATAAGTTTCAGAAATTACAGTTTCAGTCCCTGCACGTGTTTAAGGCCATTTCCGACACTTCCAAGGCCCGTAAAGCCAAATTTAAGGCCCTAAAATGATGCCTAAACATTGTGGACATGAAACATGCTCAAAAATATGCCGGGTGTTGGTTCGTTTGGTCGTACGAACGCGATGTTCGCTTAATTACGACGGAATGCGCATAAGCGCGAAAAACGATCCAAATGACGTGACGAATGGATTTTTCTTATGCCAAACACTAAAATAAAATATTTTAGTGCTTACATAAATTTTTGGATGTCCGGATGTATTCAGAACGTAAGTTATGCGCGAAAATGCAAACTTGTGCACTTTTTGACACTTTAAGTCCCTGAATGACCCAAAAGTTTATTTTAGCATACCGAACCCCTCAAAGCCTATTTCTAAGCTATGTAAAGGATATTTATGGTATGTTTAACTTATGGTCATGTTCCGGAATGTCTGTTACAGTTCAAATTGGAATACTTTCGCAGTTTGTCAACTTTAGTCCCTATAAGCGATATAACTTTGATTTCACCACACCAAACCTTCCAAAACTTATATCTAAGTTATGTAAAGGTTATTTAAGGTATGTTAAGCCTATTTCACTATTCCGGAGTGTTTGTTGCATTAAACTGGTTATATTTACGCATCAGTGCGTGTATAACTTTCCAGAAAGCGATTTAGAGCTTGAAATCGAATAAGAGTTGATATGTGAAAAAGATACACATATTTTTACCAATCCCAAGTATGAAATATAATATTTCATTGGTTTGGCATTTGTTTGATGGCCGTGGAGGCACAGGTGTTACATTAACAGACACACCACAAGTATAGGCCCACCAGAGAGTGAGATACCGTTTCCCTTAAACAACTGTCAGGTGTATGCCTACACCCCATGCTTAAGACGTGGCCATTTCTTAATAATGATGCCAAGGATATCCGGGACATGGTCATTAACCCCCAAAGGCCTTTATTTCAAACAAGACAGATTAAAACGGGTTACCTCAATAATTTAATCACAATCCGATTAAACATTCAATACCCGACCGAGCGGTATTATTATAATACCGTATCCCAAGCCCGTATAGGGAAAATAAGTTAAAAGTATTTACATGAGCAAAATATAATTTTATCATCAGCCGTATATCAATCAGTAAGCACAAGTACTTCTACTGGGGCTCTCAATCTGGAACGAAGGTTTTATTAACCTATTAGATTCGTAACGGGTCTTATTTAAGTTGAAACTTAGACCGGTTAGTTTTAAGGAAAGGTTTACGGTTCAAAACGCAAGATTAAGCGAAGACTGGATTTGAATGTGATTTAGACCCAAAAAGTATGGAGACTTGTATAATATGGGTAAACTAATCACATTCTGAATTTTGAAGTGAAAATGATAAGGTTTGACCCGTTTCGATTAATTTATGCAAACTAGTTACATAAACCGTACCGAATGCGAAAAATGCATAACGGGTAACCAAATGAGTCATGAACATGTTTCACAAGTTAATATGCCTTAAATATGTTGTGATATCAGTAGGATATCTTCCATTATGCCAAAACGAATTTAAAGTCAATTTAGGGCCCGAAAGGGCATTTTGGTCATTTTAAAGATTATAAAAGAGGTTAAATGAAAATCTGAGGTTCTGGTCTAAAATGATCAGTAAAATATTTAATTTAATAAGTTATATCAGTAGGGTATTGCATATATGTGAAATTTATTATTTATAACCAAACTATGCACCGAAGGGGCATTTTGGTAATTTCACATAAGCTTTAAAGGTCAAATTTGGGAATCTGAGTTCAAAACTTTTGCTTACTGTTAAAGTATAAAAATTTACTTAAAACATCAGTAGGTATTAAGTCTTATATGTTTAAAATAGTTTTAACTCATACTATGCGTTTAAAACGCGTAAAAAGTCGCTTTTAAGCGATTTTCGGGTTATATAAGAAAATCTGAGTTTCTGATCAGTTTATAAAGTTCAAAATACTTTATTTATCATATAAAATTAGTAGCAAAAAGTTTGGTATTAAAATGTTATGTAAAACTCATTTTATTCAAGAAAATGGTATAACCGACAATTACCGAATCAAAGCAAGAACCCTACGTTATGCTCAGCTTAAAAATAAATAAAAATCTTCAAAAATCCCAAAATATTATATTACATCAGTGGGTAAAAAGTTTGGTGTCAAATTTGGGTTTAGATAGGCTTTATGCTAAAAATGCCGTTTAATAAATAAAAAGCTTTCAATTTACGCTATTGAGCATAACTCTTAATCTAGACCTCTAACTGATGTCAAATTTTTAGGACAAGTTTATAAATTAGTAATAAAGGTTTTTGTCTCTCACATTTTCAAAAATCTCGTTTTAAGGTCAAAAGGGTATAATGGTCAACTTTTAAGCATATAACGAAAACATGCAATGAACTAGGATTTCTATGGAGCCAAGTTGTATAACCTCAGAGGGTTATACTAACCTATAATATGGTCCTAAAGGAATCCTAAGGCATATCTAAACTAAGCTAAATCGGGCCAGAACTGAAAGTCAAAGCAAAAGTCAACTTTTGCGACTTTCGGTTGCGAACCGAGCCTAAACTCAGAATTGTCGGGTTGAACATGCTTAAACATGTTCTTATATTAATTACCAAGTTATTTAAGTGTTAAAACATGTTCCATAACTTCTGTATTATTAGTTATGAATTTATTAGTAAAAACTGACTCGTTTGACTTTTTATTAAGAAGTTTGACCCGACAATTGACTTAGTATACGTGGTAATTAGGAGGTGCCCTTTTGAGGGTTTAACACCTACCTAATTATGGTCACGTAGCCATGTTCGTTGTGAACAATGGTTCAACCGTTTAAAAGTCAAAGCGTTTATCGAAAACGCTTGACTTTTCGACTATAAACGCTAAATAAAACAAACTAGTCACGAAAGGACACTTACAAAGGGTCCAATGGAATGAAGGAGGTTCTCAAGAAGTTCAAGACCCTCTTAGAATCAGAAGCATAGCAGATTTGAAGAATATGTGAGTTACAAATGAAAGTAGGGAAGGGTATATATAGGATTTTGAGAACCGTTAGGATCGTTCATCGATAAACGTGCTTCGATCTCGGCCTTACAAGTATCACCCATTGTTTTTCAATACCATGGGTGCTCAAAATGGCCCATAGAATGAAGGAAACAATGTGTGGAAACCAGAAATCAGCTGCTATAATGAAAACAACTGTTTTTACAGGTCTGATGCACTTTAGTTCAGCAAACAGTTTGCTTATTTATAACTTTGGTCCCTGCAAGTGTTTAAGGCCCATTTTGACATGTTTAAAGCCCGTTAAGCCATTTTCAAGGCTCTAAAATGATTCCTAAACATAGGGAACATAAAACATGCTCAAAAATATGCCGGATGTCGGTTCGTTTGGTCGTACGGTTGCGTCGTTCAGCTAATTACGACGAAACACGAACGGACGCGAACAACGATCCAAATTACGCGACGAATGGAATTTTATCATGCCGATCACTAAAATAAAATATTTTAATGATTACATAAATTTTTGGATCTCCGGATATATTCAGAACGTAAGATATGCGCGAAAATGCAAACTTATGCACTTTTTGACGCTTTTAGTCCCTGTTGATCAATTTAGTTTATTTTTGCGCACCAAACACCTCTAAGCCTATTTCTAAGCTATGTAAAGGATATTTAGGGCATGTTTAACTTATGATCATATTCTGGAAGGTTTGATACCCTACGAATAGGTATACTTTTGAAGTTTGATGCAAATAGTCCTTTAGTCGCACAAAGTAGCGCGAAATGTCGTTTAATGATATCCAAGCCTTCCATGAACCATAATGGGTATTCCCAAGCATGTGTTTAATTATTACTACGCTCCCGTTCGCTTAAATGGTCACCAAAAGGCGTAGATTCAAAAGTTGACGCTTTTGGTCCCTCTAATGCGCAAACTTGCGCATATCATCGTTTAATAGCATCGAAGCCTAACCTAACCCATGTTAGGCATTCTTGAGAGTATTATTAAACATCACGATGCTTCGGGTTCGTAAAAAGGTCATTCAGAGGTATAATTAAACATATTGACGCTTTTAACCCCTTGAACTTACGAAGTTGCGCGTAACGTCACTTAAAGGCATAAAATCCCTTAATGGCCAATATTAGGCATTCCCGAGAGTGTAATCAATTATCATGAAGCTCTCGTTTTGTTAAAAGGTCTCTCAGAGGTAGGAATTAACATGTTGACACTTTTAACCCTTCATTGCGCAAACTTTCAATTAATTACGTAAACGGCTACTCATGATCAACAAGTGGCCCATTTGTGAATATGATTACCATGTAATGTTATTCAGAGGCTTATAATAAGCATGTTAACATTTCCAGTCCTTCTATAATCAAAGTTTTTGATTTTTCGCAAAATTAGTCCATCAAATTCAACGTTTGACTTTATTAGGGTTTATTACACGTGTCAATACATCATTGGACGTGATTTTACGAGGTGTTACATCCTCACCCCCTTAAAAGAAATCTCAACCTCGAGATTTGCTAAAATAATGGAAGTATTTTCTGATGTATCATGGACTTAACCTCCATAGCATAATTGGGCCTCTAAGGGCATCTCAGTTGACCTATACAATAGGCACATACTTCCTTTCGGAGCTTCTTAACCTGTTGATCCTTGATCTGTACAGGTTTCTCATCAAATCATAAATCTGCATATTATTATGTGATAATGCTTCTTTACTTATCGGCGAACATCTCCTTAAATCACTAGTGTGGGACACATTGATTTCCATTAAGCTCCTCAGGTACGTTTTAGCTTATAGGTTACCAATCTTGATATATATTCGATTTCCTCGAATGATTCTATATATCAGAACTTAACTAGCCCTATAAATTGAAATTTTAGCACACCCTTCTTAGGGTGATACCTTCATTTGAAACTTATTCCTTATTAAGGACTTAAGAGGGTTGCGATTTTCATACATCCTTGATTTTCCGCCGATTACTGGAAAATTTTTAGACGGTTATGGATTTGTATGATCTTATTCATTGTTTCCAAGGCAACTTTCAGATCCAGATAATTGGACTTAACAAACTTCTGTCCAATAACAGATGTCTATCATCCATCTATACAAGGTCTCCAAAGGAGCAGCCTTGATACTTATCACAACTATTATAGAGAAACTCACTTAAGGTGAGATGGTTATTCCAATTACTATCTAAAACCAATCTTAAGGAATAGCTAATCCTTACGGTTAGTCGAACAAATCAACGTTCCTGGGCAGTTGATGGCGATTCTTAATTGTTGCCTAAATAGGGTTGCGGTAACCAATGCATAAGCAAGAGAACCGTCTTTCCTAACTAATAATATTGAAAATCTTAGAATTACGAATTAGGCTTTAAGAACCTTTATCTTAAAATTCATCTAACTAGGGTTTCTATTATTCCCGAGTTGGAGGTACTAGTCGTCACGGAGATTTCACGATACTGCAGCCCTAAGCGGGATGTTAATCTCAACTCTACTAGTCTCAGGAGGTAAACAGGGTAATCTTTGGAGAAGATAATCAAGACACAAGGAGATTATAGAGATTTTCCAAATCTCTGGCTCTGGTTCATTTATCATTGCCCGTGTCAGATAAGTGACACATTTCCTTTACGAGTCCATGGATTCCTTAATCAGAGACATTTACTTGGACAATTCCATTCTGTACATCTTCTTCGAATACCGTTAGCTGACTTTAGTACCATATGACCATTGGAATATCCTTGTGGTTCCATGCATTAAACCTCCATACTGATCAGGCATGGAAGCAATCTATGGAACATATTAAGATACTCTAATCCTCATATGGCGCTTTTGTCATACCGTCTGGTATTCGCAATGGATAGAGATCAAAGAGATATCGACTACATATGCTAACGTACTTCATCTGGAGAGAGGGTTCTCTAGAATTTTACGACTGAGATTTCTCACAGGAACAAAAGAAATGGTTCCTATGATTTTTGTCTGTAAGTTTTACCGTACGCTTAATATATGAGGTTCTTATGGAAGATTTTAAAAGTTTGTTATACTTACCATTCATGAAGGATTTATTGGTATTCTATTCAAAATAGAACTCTTTAGCATTTATTCTGCTTCATATTTTATGCTTAGGGTCCTAACAGGCAGATTTAATAACTTACAAAATTTATTATCCACGAACGACTTATCTACACCTGAATCAAATAATACCCTCGTATATACATCATTGATAAGAGACGTACCGTTTATAACATTATCATCTTGTACGGCCTCTCTTGCACCCATCTGAATGACCCTAGCTTTGGTCTTCTTAACTTCTCCAAGTTTCTTTGCATATTTTGGGCAATTTGACTTGATATGCCCCTTCTCGTTACAGTTGTAACAAGTCGCATATCTTATCTTCTCGCATTCTAATGTTTTATGCTCCCTAGATTTGCAGATCCCGCAAGCCCTAGGCTGCGATTGGGATTTTGGTTCGTACCTGCACTTCCCTAGATGGCGCTTCTTGCAGGTCTTGCATATAGGTTTCTTGTTGGATTTTTGTTTGTTCTCATTAAGCTCAAGCCTACTCTTTTTTCTTGGAAATATGGGAGTTATCTTTCTCCTTTTTCCTTTTTAGTTTATTCTTTGCATCCGAGGCATGAGCAAGATCCTTCTCGTGTGTAAGGAAATGTGGTTTTAAATGGGACTTGGAGCAAGTAGCATTGGGTTCCTTAAACTTTTTCACGACCTTTCTCACAGCCTTTCCAACATCTGCGTCAATCATAGCTTGGAGAACATCTTTGTCAATTTTGAGGTTCACAATCGTAGCATCATTAGCATGTGTCGCAGTATCCATGACACGATCATTGGCTGTCTTATCCGAGTTTGTCATACTCGATATTTGGTTCCTAACACCAAATGAAACATTTTCTTAGTTGCAATGCAACAACCGTTATTTATCATCCTGATGACCTAACATATACTAACCATGGTATCATTAAACCATACAGGCTAATATAGTACGAACATTCTTAATGAATGTTATTTAAATATATACCAATTATACTTAGTCTAGGCCATAGAAAGACCATCAATGGCATTTAAGGTTTGGATCTTGTCCATCACCTTTTTGACAGGGGATCAAATGTCATATCTGTCTTGATCATATTGATGATTTTGGATAGCTTGAAAGCTTGTCATAAGGATGTTTGAGAAGAGTGATTCCTAATGGATATAAAGTACCCATCTAAGATTGTTGAAGCAGCCTCTAAAGTATCATCATCCAATCCTACCTCGCGTTATATGTCTAGAGTCCTAACAGGCGGATACAACAACTTACAACATTTATTGTCCACAATAGACTTTTCTGCGTCATAATCAAACAAATTCCCGTGTAAACATCATTGATAAGGAAAGGTACCTGTTATGATGTTATCTTTTTGTACTGCCTCCTGGGTGTTTATCTGGAAGACTCACACGTTTGTTTTCTGGGCCTCTTCAGGCTTTTTCTGATCCTTAGGGCAGTTAGTCTTGATATGCCCATTCTCGTTGTAACCATAACAGATTGCATCTTTCAACTTCTTGCAATCTAAGGTTTTATGTTCCTTAGACTTGCAAATCCCACAAGGTAGAGGCTGAGATTCAAATATGCATTTCCCGAAGTGGTATTTCCTACAGGTTTTGCACCTGGTCTTTTCACCTGACTGCTGGTTGTCCTTCTTAAAGCCGGAACTCTTCTTATTCTCAGAGTTCCTTTTATGTTTCTTATCAGCACTGCGTGAGTTCTCATCCTCACGTTTCCTTTTCCCTTCTTCAGAATTCTTAAGCGATCTCTGCCTAACTGCATCAAGGGTAAGAGATAACAACAGATCAGTCGCTGACCTAAAGGTGGTAGGTCTTGATGCCTTCACACTGGCTTTGATTTCCGGAGCTAAACCTCCAATAAAACGAGCTATGCATTTTGGTTCCGGTGTAACCAGATAAGGGACCAAACAAGACATAGTGTTAAACTCGTAAGATACGCCTGACAATCTAAGTTCTTCATGACCAAGGTCAAGAAGTCTGTCTCAATTTTCTCAACTTCATGTTGAGGACAATAATTTTCTTTGATGAGAGCAACAAACTGATCCCACGTCATATTATACAACGGGATCTTCCCTGTAGCTTGGATTAGGGACTTCCACCAAGCTAACGCTTCACCTTTAAATGATTGTGACACAAATTTCACAATGTCCTGTTCTACACAACCACTAATATCAACCACTGCATCCATCTCATCGAGCCAAGTCATGCAATCGATGGCTCCCTTTTCTCCTGTGAAGTCTATAGGCTTGCAGGAGACAAAATATTTATATGAACAGGTTTTAATACATGGCTCTTGATTAAGCACAACCTGTCTAGACGAAACACTCCTTTGATTCGATGAATAATGAGAATCGTCCTTATGAGATACATGTGTTTGGGAAGGTGGTTTTGCATGAGGCATAGACTGGGTCTTGGTGCGTGTACCACTTGATTCATGATACTGTCTGTCAAGAGCTCGTGTAACGGCATTATCTATTAATGCCTGCAGTTCTGCACCAACTATATTAACTCTGGTAGTATCATTATTCTCCCTCGGGTGGCTGTTAACCTCATCTGATCCAGCCATGTAGCTTGATTGCTACATAAATATTGACAATGATTTATTCAGAGGTTATTATGGAATCATCATTTTTGACGATTCATTAACCATGGTAAAATAAACCATATTGGTTAATTTATTAATTATATTTAATTAGTGTTTTCTTTATAATTTATCCTAGTTATAAAACATTAAGAATATTATCAGTGGCACAAAAGGCCTAGTCACAAGGACATTTTTAACTCATAAGCCATGATTTCAGAGAATCAAGGCATTAAGGTTTGAACATACTTCATTACATTCCCTTGACAGAGAGTCGTAGACTACTACTGTCTTCTTGTCTCAGAGGACAATAAACATGGCCCGTAGGCAATATAAAGATGACAAGTGTGATTTTATCGCATCACTATTGTCAGGAGTGTTAACATGTTTTCAGATGTTAACAAGGATCTGAATCTTTTTAAACAGGTTTTACCATCATAGCTAGGTCTTTGATGACATATAAGCTAGGTTATACCTTTTTAGATTCTTTTTAATATATACCGGTAAATCAATTATAAAAAAGGAGTGATATTTTGATTTATTTCATATATTATATTCATATAAAATGATAAAAATGAAATTTAAATAAAACACTCCAATAAATTTTTAAAAGGAGTACATAATTGCACTAAACGGGACTTGAAGGAAATAACATTGTCCACGAAGGGACTAAAAGATAAATATGTCCTTATAAGAACTACTAAAGAATCGAAAATTCCGCGAAAGGAGTTCCTTCTTCTTCACTTTATTTCTGAATGTTTTCTCCTTAGTTGCACGTTTATCCTAGCCGCGTTACGAAGCTCGGCATTTCTAGGCTTCGGATGTGGAGAATTTCCATTATGGCTTCTTTGCTTGGCGACATATTCAAAATACATAGAATCGAAAACAATATGTTACAGAATAGGGATGAGAGTATTCCTATGTTAAGTCTAGACTCAGAAGGTCTAAGGAATGTGCTACTGTGTCATTGAGATTAAACACAGAAAGGCTAGTGTGTAATTCAATCAATGTTGGCTCTAATACCAACCTGTCACACCCCGATATTTCCACATATTACCGGTGGGCCCGGTGGGGGGTATCATGACGTAGTTGATATCATCATAGTCAAATAATCACAGTTCAATGCACAGCGGAAGTCTAAAGTAAATATATTACAAACCGATTCAAAAGTAATATCAATATTACAAACGGATTGTAAGATGGATCCACAGGCGGATCTTAAAACAGAAAGATAAACACTGTTCCACAGACTTTAGACGTCTAGAACTTGCAAGATTCCCTATTAACGCCCTGAGCTCCCAGCCAATTATGTACAGTACCTGTCACTTAATCTTTTTGGAAAATACGTCAGTTTACACTGGTAAATACAATTAACTGACTCTTTTGAAAACGTTTAAGAAAGTTGATTTGAATGCACCAGGCACAAAATATCTTTTATAACTTGGGACAATTATATAAAAATAATCTTGTATACAGATTTATATGTTTGTTATACATTCAGGGCTCGATGTTAGAAACCGAGTCAAGATTAACAGACACACCACAAGTATAGGCCCTCCAGAGAGTGAGATACCGATTCCCTTAAACAACTGTCAGGTGTATGCCTACACCTCGTGCTTAAGACGTGGCCATTTCTTAATAATGATGCCAAGGATATCCGGGACATGGTCATTAACCCCCAAAGGCCTTTATTTCAAACAAGACAGATTAAAACGGGTTACCTCAATAATTTAATCACAATCCGATTAAACATTCAATACCCGACCGAGCGGTATTATTATAATACCGTATCCCAAGCCCGTATAGGGAAAATAAGTTAAAAGTATTTACATGAGCAAAATATAATTTTATCATCAGCCGTATATCAATCAGTAAGCACAAGTACTTCTACTGGGGCTCTCAATCTGGAACGAAGGTTTTATTAACCTATTAGATTCGTAACGGGTCTTATTTAAGTTGAAACTTAGACCGGTTAGTTTTAAGGAAAGGTTTACGGTTCAAAACGCAAGATTAAGCGAAGACTGGATTTGAGTGTGATTTAGACCCAAAAAGTATGGAGACTTGTATAATATGGGTAAACTAATCACATTCTGAATTTTGAAGTGAAAATGATAAGGTTTGACCCGTTTCGATTAATTTATGCAAACTAGTTACATAAACCGTACCGAATGCGAAAAATGCATAACGGGTAACCAAATGAGTCATGAACATGTTTCACAAGTTAATATGCCTTAAATATGTTGTGATATCAGTAGGATATCTTCCATTATGCCCAAAACGAATTTAAAGTCAATTTAGGGCCCGAAAGGGCATTTTGGTCATTTTAAAGATTATAAAAGAGGTTAAATGAAAATCTGAGGTTCTGGTCTAAAATGATTAGTAAAGTATTTAATTTAATAGGTTATATCAGTAGGGTATTGCATATATGTGAAATTTATTATTTATAACCAAACTATGCACCGAATGGGCATTTTGGTAATTTCACATAAGCTTTAAAGGTCAAATTTGGGAACCTGAGTTCAAAACTTTTGCTTACTGTTAAAGTATAAAAATTTACTTAAAACATCAGTAGGTATTAATTCTTATATGTTTAAAATAGTTTTAACTCATACTATGCGTTTAAAACGCGTAAAAAGTCGCTTTTAAGCGATTTTCGGGTTATATAAGAAAATCTGAGTTTTTGATCAGTTTATAAAGTTCAAAATACTTTATTTATTATATAAAATTAGTAGCAAAAATTTTGGTATTAAAATGTTATGTAAAACTCATTTTATTCAAGAAAAGGGTATAACCGACAATTACCGAATCAAAGCAAGAACCCTACGTTATGCTCAGCTTAAAAATAAATAAAAATCTTCAAAAATCCCAAAATATTATATTACATCAGTGGGTAAAAAGTTTGGTGTCAAAATTTAGGTTTAGATAGGCTTTATGCTAATAATGTCGTTTAATAAATAAAAAGCTTTCAATTTACGCTATTGAGCATAACTCTTAATCTAGACCTCTAACTGATGTCAAATTTTTAGGACAAGTTTATAAATTAGTAATAAAGGTCTTTGTCCTCTCACATTTTCAAAAATCTCGTTTTAAGGTCAAAAGGGCATAATGGTCAACTTTTAAGCATATAACGAAAACATGCAATGAACTAGGATTTCTATGGAACCTAGTTGTATAACCTCAGAGGGTTATACTAACCTATAATATAGTCCTAAAGGAATCCTAAGGCATATCTAAACTAAGCTAAATCGGGTCAGAACTGAAAGTCAAAGCAAAAGTCAACTTTTGCGACTTTCGGTTGTGAACCGAGCCTAAACTTAGAATTGTCGCATTGAACATGCTTAAACATGTTCTTATATTAATTACCAAGTTATTTAAGTGTTAAAATATGTTCCATAACTTCCGTATTATTAGTTATGAATTTATTAGTAAAAATGACTCATTTGACTTTTTATTAAGAAGTTTGACCCGACAATTGACTGAGTAAACGTGGTAATTAGGAGGTGCCCTTTTGAGGGTTTAACACCTACCTAATTATGGTCACGTAGCAATGTTCATTGCGAACAATGGCTCAACCGTTTAAAATTCAAAGCGTTTATCGAAAACGCTTGACTTTTCGGCTATAAACGCTAAATAAAACAAACTAGTCACGAAAGGACACTTACAAAGGGTCCAATGGACTGAAGGAGGTTCTCCAAAAGTTCAAGAACCTCTTAGAATCAGAAGCATAGCAGATTTGAAGAAAACGTGAGTTGCAAATGAAAGTGGGGAAGGGTATATATAGGATTTTGAGAACCGTTAGGATCGTTCATCGATAAACGTGCTTCGATCTCGGCCTTACAAGTATCACCCATTGTTTTCAACACCATGGGTGCTCAAAATGGCCCATAGAATGAAGGAAACAATGTGTGGAAACCAGAAATCAGCTGCTGTAATGAAAACATCTGTTTTTACTGTAGGATCGTTGTGCGACCTGAATGAGTCGATCAGAAGAGTTTTGGATCCGAATCAAAGGCGGAATCAATGAAACGGATGCTCGATTCAATTTAAATGTCTCTTGTATTGATTTAATAGTCTTACAACACCTGGAGACAATTCGGCAGCACTTCGTTACCGAATTACAAGATCTAATTCCGTTACAAATGAAAAACCATGTGCACCTATATATACTAGTGCTGATTCCGTTTGAAATGACCAAGGGACATTTCAAGCGGAATTAACAATTTAATTCCGTTTGAAATGGTCTTTGGCAGTTTCAAGCGGAATTACCTCCAATCACATAAAAATCAGTTTCTAGCACCCGAGCACTGGTTTATCCTATCCTATTACATGACTCGATACAAGACGAAGTCAATAGACGTAGTGCACTAACAGACTCCCCCTTGGATGTTGACGAAGTCTTCAGTGTCGAGTCTTTATCATGACACATCTTCAATCTTGATCTGTCTTCACACACTTACTAAATTGTCTAACAGTTGTAAGCATCCATCAATCTTTCTTCATTGATCAGCTTCTCTCTCTGAATGTTCTACTAGAATCTGACTCTGGCTCTAGCATTAATAGCTTCTTCAGAAACACTTTTCTCAGGCTCCCCCTTTCATCAAGCTTCCTTGCTTTAGGGATCGACACCTTGCTTTCTGGTTACAAGCTCCCCCTTGCTTTGAGCTCGTCTTCAGACTCCCCCTTAGACTCAGCTTTCAGGATCGTAGTCTGGTATAATATCTGCAATCACTCAAACATTTATAAGCACAAAATTTTCAAACATTCAAGTATCCAGGAATTGTAACCCGGCTCTTTCAAACTTTCTAAACTAACACATCTTAACAAATTTCATGGATTTGAAACTGGCTCTATTTCAAAGATTTTAACAATAAAAGCATCCAAATCCCTCACAGTTAATCATCCAAGTCCAAATTAATGACCTTGGAGATATCACAAATTGTTTTTGATTTTTGTATAAAAACTTCAAGTTTCAAATTAATGCACTTGTTTTATTTTCAGAAACATAATCAACATACTCAAATTTTGAAACTTAGCACTCAGACATCGGTTGTCGAAAATAAAGCAGAATCAAAAATCTTTTTGTATTTTTCTGAAACATAAAGCAATAAAGAAATATTTACAAACATATTTACATACAATATTTTTGTTTGAGTTTGCGTCAGAGGATCATATCAGTTTTTGACAAGTCACAAGTACCGTTGAGCTTAGTTACACTTTAAGAATTAAACAATTCACTTAGATTGTCGATATACTGATCCATTTAAATTTTCACACAAATTTCAACTGATTCAGGATACGAATTAGGTGTATTAAGAACTTAAACTTATTCATGTGTCCCACCTCTTGAATATATTCCCGTATCCAGATCCCAATATTCAGTCTTACAAGTGAGTATACCTAGATGATATCTGTAAGGGGTTAAATTGCGAGGGCCGTGAGAGCTCAGGTCAGAACTTCCATTCAGCAAAGAGATGACGGCTTCGACTTTTGGTGTGTTCCCTTTAGAGAATCTTTTCTTCAACAGCACATGATTAGCATTTTTCAATGTTTCATCATTTTTTGTACTGAGGGCGATGCTATATTTCAAGCAAGCAGAAAATATTATACGGGGACTAGGCCATTGCTTCCGCAAAATCAGAAGTCCCGGGATAATACCCCATATATCACTAAGCATAAAGACCTAGTATCTCAGAAAGATGGGTCCTTCAAACGAGATTTCAGGGGTTACCTATATATCCAAGTAGTGTTCCCCACGAAATAAGCAAGTTTGAATTTATGTTTATATCCCGAAAAAGTTTACTAAATGTATAAAAACCTATCGGCATATCATCAGTGAGACTGTTTAACACTATATAGTCATTACAATTCTTTAGCATACTGTAACTGTCTACTGATGTACTATCATTTCCTCTTTTTACACAAAAACTCATTTTTGAATTTTATCATGTTTTTGACTTTTTCAAATTTTCAAATGTTTTTGGATTTTCTAACAAATATTACTCCCCCTAAAATGCAAAACCATTTAAAGAAAATTTGACAACCAAAGCTGATAGCTTCGTCTCGACATCCATTTTCTGCTTCTCATGCACTGATTTACAGAAAATATAACATGTAAAGTAGCAATTACCCCCATGATTTACAGCACATTGATTTTTTTTACAGTTTGAAAACCGTTTTTCAATCTTGTGAAATTAATCATGTTTGTTCCGCCGTGAGGGTTTCAGCATATTCAATCAACATATTTTTGTGTTTGTGAATATTTGACAAAAATAAAACATATTTTGGTTTTAAATTTTTCAATTTTTAGGATTTTTGAAATGTTGTTTATTTATGTACAGGAAACAAACAAACTCCCTGTTTCAACCAAACCAGGGTTCAGCAGCCTCCTCTTCTTGTGCCAGGCTGCTCCGACACTCCTCTTCTTGACATTCAAATTTCTTCGGAAGAACCTGCACATTCAAATTACTCAATTACTTGAACAATTTAGCCCAGGTCTGTTGGACCTTAGGCATTTCAACACAATATGCATCATTTAACTTTGGAAAATCTTTGTCATTTTGTACAAAGATTTTTTCAACTTTTTCATCATTTACCGAAATCATCGGTTTCTTAACCGACCATGTTTGATCTTTTGGTGTACCTCGCTTGTAAAAATGTGAATCTTTTTGAGCATTTTGATTCTGAACAACATTTGTTTTCCAAAACTGTTGTGGTTTTGTTGTATTGACATTTGTTCTCCAACTTTGTGTTGTTCTAACTCTGGGTGTGTGAGAATTCCAGGTCTGTCTTGAATCGAACCTATTCGGGTTTGATTTCCAAGTTTGGTTCGAAACAAACTTGTTTGTGTTGTAACTCCAAGTTTGTTTTGAATCAAATCTGGTTGACCTTTGTTTCACATCCTCAGATTACTGTTTTTCCACATTTTCAGACTTCTTTTTGTCAACATCAACAGGTTTCAGATTCGGACACTTTCGTGCAAGATGTCCAATTTGATCACATTTGAAACATGTTCTCTTGGACACGTCTTTAACCTGTGGTTGTTGTTTTTTCTTTTGAGCATAGAACTCTTCATTAGACTGACGTCTAAATTGGAGTTCTTTCTCTTCTTCTGAACTTGTTCCATGAACAAAATACATCTTTGTCTGATAATTTGGCGTTTCATTTTTATTTCGATTTTGTTTCTTCTAATAACCCAACCCAGCCTTCATGTTTTTCTTCTTGTAACCAGGTTTGTTATAAAAAGTTTTGTGACCTTTTCTAGCAAACTTTGGAATTTCAGATTTCTAAATTTCAACCATTTTGAAAACTTTATCAACCTTTTTTGAGATCACATTCTGAATCGGGAATACAACATCTAAGAATAATTTGTCCGATCCAATCATGGTATAAACCAATCCTTTTGAATCATCATTCAATTTTTTCTCGGATTTTGAGTTTTTCAGATATCCATCATGAAAATTACCTTCATTTTCATCCTGTGATTCAGATTTACATGTATCAACCGACTCTTCTTTCAACACACTTTCAACGACCTTACCTACCACCTCTGAATCACTAGAATCATCAGATTTGGAATAGGTTACGTCAATGTTATCTGGCAATTGATCTACCATGTTGAAAGCTTTTTCGACCTTTTCATCATCATAAAACGCAAACTTTTCCGGTGGTGGAACTTGATGAAACTCTGAGCCAATACCTTTCTTGTTTTGCTCAGAATCTTTTCCGTCTGTTTTATGTTGAAAATTCTTTCAAGCACATATGAAGACACGTGATAACTTTTTAACTTGTTGTTATCCTGTTCTAAATCAGCAATCTGACGCTTTAGCTTAGCAACATCCTCAATGTAAGAATTAACAACTTGTTGCTTTATTTCATAATTTCGCTTAAGCTCATTAGTTGTTTCAGAATAGTAATTCATTCTTGATTGAGCAAATTTCATTTCATTCTTTACTTTTTCATATGACTCTTTTGTAATGTGATAAGCCAATTTTATTGAATCATATTCCTTTTTCATTTCTTGACAAACATTTTCTTTTTTATCACATTCTTCTGTCTTTTTCAAAACATTTTCTTTCAAAACTTCATTTTCTTTTTCTAACTTTTTACATTTTTCCAAAAAAATTTCTTCATTATCTTTTAAAACTTTTTCATTTTCAAACATTTCTTTGTATTTATTTTTGAAAACCTCTTCGATTTTTGTAAATTCAAGATCTCTTGTTCTGAACTTTTTATCTTTTTCAGTACAAGCACTGCATGGTTCCATGCATTTCTTGCACTGTTCAACGATTTTGATTTGAGTTTCAGAATCAGAAATTACCTCAGTGATTGGCACCTTAATGTTCTCTGCTGCATTTGTCTGATCAACATCTTCTTTCTTTTCTTCAACACCAACTTCATCACCATCATCACCAGCAACTTCCAAACTCTCATTTTCTACTACTACTTCTTCTTCTTCTTTCTTCTTCATTTCTTCATTAACGACTTCTTTCACAACTTCTTCATTCACAACAACTTCTTCTTTCACTTCTTCAGCTACCTTCTTCAACTCATCAACCATCTTCTCAACATTATTCTTCATTCTCTCTTCATCCCTCTTCCTCGAGCTTGAAATCATAACATCCCTTATGATTTTTTCCAAGCTTTTTCTCATATGATTTATCTTTCACAGCATTTGAATAATATTCTCCAGCTTGAGGAATTACTAGAAGAACATCATCATAAACTATGTCTTTCTTGGGAACAACAGGTTCACCATATCTGTTGACATAACACTCTTGCTTCTTATCCCATCTTTTGTAACTGACAACATCTTCATATTCTTCTTGCATTTCATTCATTCTGTTCCAAGCAATGTTTCTTTCTCTATAAGTTTTCTCACTCAGAATCTCTTCTCTGGTTTTCTCTTTGATTTCAACTATAACATTTTCTTCTTTGTTTTCCTCTTTTATTTCAGCAACAAAAACATAACGTTTGCTCTTTGATGGATTTCTACCATGAGTTGTGCTTCGAATATCAACACGATCTTCTTCTGGAAGAATCTGACTCCAATCATATCCTTCATCATCATGGATTATAGCACAAGCTCTTGACTTATCTCTGGGTTTATCTTCAATCATTTTCGGCTCTTCTTTGCTTCGGTGGTAGATAGCCTTTCGGTAATAATCATCATTGATCGGATGTTCATTTCCACCAACTGCAGAATTGTTGCATTCTCTCTTGAAATGACCTTTTTGCTTACATTTAAAGCAGGTCACTTTGGACTTATCAAATCCAAGTTTTGTTGATGCACAGCCTAATGATTGTTTCCCAGTAATCTCCATATATCTCTGAGCTCTGCGAATGCAACTTGCCAAACACCATTGAATGTCTATAAGTTCCATTTCTTCCGGATCAATCTGGTCATAGTCTTCTTTGGTCAACTCTGAGTTACCAATTCTACCTGCAACTAGACCTTCATACGATTCCAGAACAGATGCAAGGAAGCTCATTTGCTGCTTAGCTACATTGATGCTCATAGCAGGAGAAATTTTCAACTTGAGAGCAATGTTGCACAGTATCTCCTCTGATTCTTCAGAATTAGCTTTTGACGAATATGAATGATAACCCAGATCGTAACTTGATGAGCTTTTCTGAGGTTCTTTTGTCCTTTCACCACTGAATGCTGTCTTTGGTGTTTCTCCAACTTTCACCGAAGGTAGATTACCTTTAAAATAAAGACCAACATTCTGTTGATATGAAGAGCTGCTCATCTTGTTTTGTTTCTGCAATTCAAGCTCATGACATTCTATCTTTTCTAGCAAGACATCAAGAGAAATTGTGTCATATAAAGCATCATTTTTCAATATGAATACAAACGTTTGCCACTGATCAGCTCGTGGTAACACTTCTATGATCTTATCAACTATTTCTTCTCTAGTTTTAACAATATCAAACCGATCAAGTTCAATTTTTAAATGACCAAATCTCTCTATCATTTGTCTAACTGGTTCATCTTTCAAACTATCAAACAAATCAAATTCTTTCTTTAATAATGCGATTTTATTTTTCTTGATTTGTTTACCCCCCTCAGCTTTAACCCTTAAGGGTTCCCAGACAGATTTTGATGTTCCATCATGTTGCAATAAAGCAAACATGTCATTCCTGATTGAAGATTGAATCAAAGCAATCATTCTCTGTTCTGCTGAGAATTCTGCTTTGTCTTCTTTGGGTAAGTTCTTGAGTGGAAGCACTTCTCCTTTATCATTGGTCGGCCTCTTATACCCAAACTCCAAACAAAACCAGCTTTCATGAGCATAAGCTTTTGCCCAGTTGATGAACCGATCTTTCCACCAAGTGTAATCTTCAATGCTTTCCAGAGTTGGTGGTTTTGAATGTGTGCCGTAAAAGTTATCATGTTTAATGTTCTCATTGATCGCTTTTGTAATGGTTTTTGGTGTGACAGTTGAGATTTCCGAAGACTCGGATGTAAACGCGTTGTAGAACGTATTGTAGAACTCTTCAGCCATGATGTGAAATTCTTGAATTACCTAGAGACAAAACAATCAAACAAACACAATCAGTTAAAACAATATCAAACAACTTGTAATAAACTGACACTCGGTTGACGTGAAATGATTTTGATGCGAAATATCCACTTTCAAACGAAATAGTGATATCAAGCGGAATCACTCTTGAAGAGAAATAGCCTGTTCAAACGGAATCACTTGAATGACAACTTCAAACGAAATCAGTACTTTCAAACGGAATAAGGACTCTCAAACGAAATCACTTGTTTCAAACGAAATCTTCAAGCGGAATTACACTTTGAAGCAGAATAGCTGATTCCGTGTGAACCTTTCAAACGAAATTACCCTTTTCAAGCGGAATCAGATGTAACTCAAACGAAATAAGTAATTTCGTGTGAAATTGTCTCAACTTTTCAAGCGGAATTACAATGCTCGTTCAAACGAAATTAGGGTTTTGGTCCATTTTAGTCACTTTTAAGCTGAATTTAGGTCTGATTCTCTCAAGGCTTTGTTAAAACACTGTTTCGCGTGTAATGTGTGAAATTCAATCCATTTTGTCCGTAAAATCTTGTGAATTTTGAAAAAGAAGGTGTAGAAGTCAGAAAACTGATGAAATGCAAGCTTCTGCTTCATGCTTGGTATCTTGATGATGGGACTGTCATTGGAGGTTCAGAAGAGGTGGCTAGAGTGTTGGACATCATCAGGGTGTCGGGTCCAACATTGGGTCTTGAACTTAATATTAAGAAAACTGAGTTATTTTGGCCTTCTTGTGATGGTAGCAAGTTTCGTGAAGGGTTATTTCCTAAGGATATCAGGAGGCCGTCAGTGGGGGTGAAGCTTCTTGGGGGGGGGGGGGCTGTTAGTAGAGACGCAAGCTTTATTAGTAGGTTGGCAATGAAAAGAGCTGCTAAGGCAGTAGATTTGATGCGTCTTCTACCGAAATTAGGTGACCCGCAGAGTGAACTACTCTTGCTTCGATCCTGTATGGGCATTGCCAAACTTTTCTTTGGCTTGAGGACATGCCAACCTGTACACATGGAGGATGCAGCGTTGTTCTTTGACAAAGGTTTGCGTGAGGCGATTGAGGAATTGGTGGTTTGTGGAGGTCCTTTCTTTGGAGACCTCCAGTGGCGACTTGCTTCTTTACCTATTAGGTTTGGAGGTTTGGGGTTGTATTCGGCTGTAGAGGCTTCATCCTACGCTTTTATGGCCTCGAGGGCCCAATCGTGGGTGCTACAGGACCACATCTTAAGAGACAGTGGCATATGCGGTATGGATTCTGATTATGTTTGTGCTTTGGCTTGTCTTCGTGATACGATTCCAAGCTTTGACTTCAGCGGTTTCACTAATAAGGACACCGCCCCCCCTAAAGCCCAACATGCATTGGCGAGTGCTCTTTTTAGTAAAATTGTTCACGAAATCGAAGTGCAGTTTGACTTGACCGTTAGACAAAAAGCCGTTTTCGAGTGTCTCCGAGCACCACATGCACAAGATTTTCTTCTTGCTATACCTATAGATGGGTTAGGCCAGCATATGTCGCCGGTGGAGTACCGTACTATCCTTAAGTATCGCCTCATGATTCCTTTATTCCCAGTTGATGAGGTTTGCCCAGTTTGTCATAAGGCGTGTTTGGATTCTTTTGGTGAGCATGCTGTTCATTGTAGAGAGCTCCCGGGGTTCAAATACCGACATGATTTGGTTAGGGATGTCCTTTTTGACATATTCAGGTGCGCTGGTATTTCTGCTAAGAAAGAGGCTCCTGTTAATTTCTTAACAGACCCGTTGGAAGGGAGATCTACCCTTCGATCAGCCGACATTCTTGTCTTTGGATGGGTAGGGGGAAAACACGCCTGTGTGGATTTAACAGGGGTTTCCCCGCTTGTGGGCTTAGGGAGTAGTGCTTTCACAGTGGGCCAGGCTGCTTTAAAGGCTGCTTCGGGTAAAGTGATCAAGCATGAGAAAGCGTGCCTTGACAACCAGCACGTGTTTATCCCATTTGCTTTTGATACTTTTGGTTTTCTGGCGCCAGAGGCTGTGGACCTACTTAGTCGAGTTCAAAGGGTCATGCATAGTAATGTTATGACCCCGAGATCTATGAACGTAGTTTTTAAAAGGCTTAGTTTTGCTATTCAAAAAGGGGTAGCGGCGCAACTTGTTGCCCGTTTACCAATTATCTTGATGTAAATTCTTCGATTACATTGTATATAAAAAAAAGAATCAAGCTGAACTCTTCCTCCTGAGCTCTGATACCACTTGTAGGATCGTTGTGCGACCTGGATGAGTCGATCAGAAGAGTTTTGGATCCGAATTAAAGGCGGAATCAATGAAACGGATGCTTGATTCAATTTAAATGTCTCTTGTATTGATTTAATAGTCTTACAGCACCTGGAGACAATTCGGCAGCACTTCGTTACCGAATTACAAGATCTAATTCCGTTACAAATGACAAACCATGTGCACCTATATATACTAGTGCTGATTCCGTTTGAAATGACCAAGGGACATTTCAAGCGGAATTAACAATGTTAATTCCGTTTGAAATGGTCTTTGGCAGTTTCAAGCGGAATTAGCTCCAATCACATAAAAATCAGTTTCTAGCACCCGAGCACTGGTTTATCCTATCCTATTACATGACTCGATACAAGACGAAGTCAATAGACATCGTGCACTAACATTTACAGGTCTGATGCACTTTCCATTCTTTTTCTGAACAACTACCACATTGGCTAGCCATCTTGGATACTTCACTTCTCTGATCATATCTGCCTTTAGCAATTTTTCTACCTCTTCTTGGATAATGGCATTTCTTTCAGGTGCAAATTTCCTCCTTTTTTGGTGTATTGACTTGAAAGACCTGTCAACACCAAGTTTGTGAGTAATAACATCCTTAGATATACCTTTCATGTCTTCATGTTTCCAAGAAAAGGTAGATTTTCTTCTTCTTAAGAAGAATATCAAATCCTGCTCAATGTTATCCAGGATCCCGGATCCTATAAAAATTTTGGATTTAGGATCCTTCGGGTTTAACAGAATATCTTTGACATCCTGCTCTCTTGCCTCCATGACGTCCCTTGAAGGATACTTTAATTGTTATGCTTCCCTTGGCTTAGAGGTTGACTTCATTGAGGAAGTGTAGCAGTTCTTCGCTTCCTGCTGATCACTCTGTATCTTCACCACACCCCATGGGCACATTGATGATATGTTGAGGGAACTGCTTTCATATCATGTATCCATCGCCTACCAAGGATAACATTACAGCAAGATAAGCAATCTATAACACAGAATTCTTGAACGGAATTTACTCCCTCTATATAAATTGGAAGTTTGATGTCCCCCAATGTATTTTTTGTTTCTCCACTGAATCCCACGAGTACAAATGATCTTGGAACAATCTCAGATTCAGGAATATTCATTCTTTTGAGGACATCCAATTGGATTATGTTCACCGAGCTTCCCCCATCAATGAGGATCCTGCGAATAAAATGGTTAGAAATAAACATTGTAATGACTAAACCGTCATGATGAGGATCCTGTATGTCTACACGGTCATCCTCATCAAAGGATATCACTTTCTGTTGGGTAAGAATGGAAGTTCGAACAGGTCTGTCCCCATTTTCCATCTTTGTTTCCTTAGCAAGTCTCTTAGCTGGCGAAAATGAAGTTCCATAAATATCAGAACCTCCGGAGATGAAGTGGATGATTTGAGCATCAACTGGTGGGGGAGGAGGCTTTTCAAGAACTTTCTCAAAATCCTGGATCCTTGACTTTTTCCTTCCAAGCAACTCCTTCAACTATCCTTTGGTCCCTGCAAGTGTTTAAGGCCCATTTTGACATGTTTAAAGCCCGTTAAGCCATTTTCAAGGCTCTACAATGATTCCTAAACATAGGGAACATAAAACATGCTAAAAAATATGCCGGATGTCGGTTCGTTTGGTCGTACGGTTGCGTCGTTCAGCTAATTACGACGAAACACGAGCGGACGCGAAAAACGATCCAAATTACGCGACGAATGGAATTTTATCATGCCGATCACTAAAATAAAATATTTTAATGATTACATAAATTTTTGGATCTCCGGATATATTCAGAACGTAAGATATGCGCGAAAATGCAAACTTATGCACTTTTTGACGCTTTTAGTCCCTGTTGATCAATTTAGTTTATTTTTGCGCACCAAACACCTCTAAGCCTATTTCTAAGCTATGTAAAGGATATTTAGGGAATGTTTAACTTATGATCATATTCCGGAAGGTTTGATACCCTACGAATAGGTATACTTTTGAAGTTTGATGCAAATAGTCCTTTAGTCGCACAAAGTAGCGCGAAATGTCGTTTAATGATATCCAAGCCTTCCATGAACCATAATGGGTATTCTCAAGCATGTGTTTAATTATTACTACGCTCCCGTTCGCTTAAATGGTCACCAAAAGGCGTAGATTCAAAAGTTAACGCTTTTGGTCCCTCTAATGCGCAAACTTGCGCATATCATCGTTTAATAGCATCGAAGCCTAACCTAACCCATGTTAGGCATTCTTGAGAGTATTATTAAACATCACGATACTTCGGGTTCGTAAAAAGGTCATTCAGAGGTATAATTAAACATATTGACGCTTTTAACCCCTTGAACTTACGAAGTTGCGCGTAACGTCACTTAAAGGCATAAAAGCCCTTAATGGCCAATATTAGGCATTCCCGAGAGTGTAATCAATTATCATGAAGCTCTCGGTTTATTAAAAGGTCTCTCAGAGGTAAGAATTAACATGTTGACACTTTTAACCCTTCATTGCGCAAACTTTCAATTAATTACGCAAACGGCTACTCATGATCAACAAGTGGCCCATTTGTGAATATGATTACCATGTAATGTTATTCAGAGGCTTATAATAAGCATGTTAACATTTCCAGTCCTTTAATAATCAAAGTTTTTGATTTTTCGCAAAATTAGTCCATCAAATTCAACGTTTGACTTTATTAGGGTTTATTACACGTGTCAATACATCATTGGACGTGATTTTACGAGGTGTTACATCCTCACCCCCTTAAAAGAAATCTCAACCTTGAGATTTGCTAAAATAATGGAAGTATTTTCTGATGTATCATGGACTTAACCTCCATAGCATAATTGGGCCTCTAAGGGCATCTCAGTTGACCTATACAATAGGCACATACTTCCTTTCGGAGCTTCTTAACCTGTTGATCCTTGATCTGTACAGGTTTCTCATCAAATCATAAATCTGCATATTATTATGTGATAATGCTTCTTTAGTTATCGGCGAACATCTCCTTAAATCACTAGTGTGGGACACATTGATTTCCATTAAGCTCCTCAGGTAAGTTTTAGCTTATAGGTTACCAATCTTGATATATATTCGATTTCCTCGAATGATTCTATATATCAGAACTTAACTAGCCCTATAAATTGAAATTTTAGCACACCCTTCTTAGGGTGATACCTTCATTTGAAACTTATTCCTTATTAAGGACTTAAGAGGGTTGCGATTTTCATACATCCTTGATTTTCCGCCGATTACTGGAAAATTTTTAGACGGTTATGGATTTGTATGATCTTATTCATTGTTTCCAAGGCAACTTTCAGATCCTGATAATTGGACTTAACAAACTTCTGTCCAATAACAGATGTCTATCATCCATCTATACAAGGTCTCCAAAGGAGCAGCCTTGATACTTATCACAACTATTATAGAGAAACTCACTTAAGGTGAGATGGTTATTCCAATTACTATCTAAAACCAATCTTAAGGAATAGCTAATCCTTACGGTTAGTCGAACAAATCAACGATCCTGGGCAGTTGATGGCGATTCTTAATTGTTGCCTAAATAGGGTTGCGGTAACCAATGCATAAGCAAGAGAACCGTCTTTCCTAACTAATAATATTGAAAATCTTAGAATTACGAATTAGGCTTTAAGAACCTTTATCTTAAAATTCATCTAACTAGGGTTTCTATTATTCCCGAGTTGGAGGTACTAGTCGTCACGGAGATTTCACGATACTGTAGCCCTAAGCGGGATGTTAATCTCAACTCTACTAGTCTCAGGAGGTAAACAGGGTAATCTTTGGAGAAGATAATCAAGACACAAGGAGATTATAGAGATTTTCCAAATCTCTGGCTCTGGTTCATTTATCATTGCTCGTGTCAGATAAGTGACACATTTCCTTTACGAGTCCATGGATTCCTTAATCAGAGATAATTACTTGGACAATTCCATTCTATACATCTTCTTCGAATACCGTTAGCTGACTTTAGTACCATATGACCATTGGAATATCCTTGTGGTTCCATGCATTAAACCTCCATACTGATCAGGCATGGAAGCAATCTATGGAACATATTAAGATACTCTAATCCTCATATGGCGCTTTTGTCATACCGTCTGGTATTCGCAATGGATAGAGATCAAAGAGATATCGACTACATATGCTAACGTACTTCATCTGGAGAGAGGGTTCTCTAGAATTTTACGACTGAGATTTCTGACAGGAACAAAAGAAATGGTTCCTATGATTTTTGTCTGTAAGTTTTACCGTACGCTTAATATCTGAGGTTCTTATGGAAGATTTTAAAAGTTTGTTATACTTACCATTCATGAAGGATTTATTGGTATTCTATTCAAAATAGAACTCTTTAGCATTTATTCTGCTTCATATTTTATGCTTAGGGTCCTAACAGGCAGATTTAATAACTTACAAAATTTATTATCCACGAACGACTTATCTACACCTGAATCAAATAATACCCTCGTATATACATCATTGATAAGAGACGTACCGTTTATAACATTATCATCTTGTACGGCCTCTCTTGCACCCATCTGAATGACCCTAGCTTTGGTCTTCTTAACTTCTCCAAGCTTCTTTGCATATTTTGGGCAATTTGACTTGATATGCCCCTTCTCGTTACAGTTGTAACAAGTCGCATATCTTATCTTCTCGCATTCTAATGTTTTATGCTCCCTAGATTTGCAGATCCCGCAAGCCCTAGGCTGCGATTGGGATTTTGGTTCGTACCTGCACTTCCCTAGATGGCGCTTCTTGCAGGTCTTGCATATAGGTTTCTTGTTGGATTTTTGTTTGTTCTCCTTAAGCTCAAGCCTACTCTTTTTCTTGGAAATATGGGAGTTATCTTTCTCCTTTTTCCTTTTTAGTTTATTCTTTGCATCCGAGGCATGAGCAAGATCCTTCTCGTGTGTAAGGAAATGTGGTTTTAAATGGGACTTGGAGAAAGTAGCATTGGGTTCCTTAAACTTTTTCACGACCTTTCTCACAGCCTTTCCAACAGCTGCGTCAATCATAGCTTGGAGAACATCTTTGTCAATTTTGAGGTTCACAATCGTAGCATCATTAGCATGTGTCGCAGTATCCATGACACGATCATCGGCTGTCTTATCCGAGTTTGTCATACTCGATATTTGGTTCCTAACACCAAATGAAACATTTTCTTAGTTGCAATGCAACAACCGTTATTTATCATCCTGATGACCTAACATATACTAACCATGGTATCATTAAACCATACAGGCTAATATAGTATGAACATTCTTAATGAATGTTATTTAAATATATACCAATTATACTTAGTCTAGGCCATAGAAAGACCATCAATGGCATTTAAGGTTTGGATCTAGTCCATCACCTTTTTGACAGGGGATCAAATGTCATATCTGTCTTGATCATATTGATGATTTTGGATAGCTTGAAAGCTTGTCATAAGGATGTTTGAGAAGAGTGATTCCTAATGGATATAAAGTACCCATCTAAGATTGTTGAAGCAGCCTCTAAAGTATCATCAGCCAATCCTACCTCGCGTTATATGTCTAGAGTCCTAACAGGCAGATACAACAACTTACAACATTTATTGTCCACAATAGACTTTTCTGCGTCATAATCAAACAAATTCCCGTGTAAACATCATTGATAAGGAAAGGTACCTGTTATGATGTTATCTTTTTGTACTGCCTCCTGGGTGTTTATCTGGAAGACTCACGCGTTTGTTTTCTGGGCCTCTTCAGGCTTTTTCTGATCCTTAGGGCAGTTAGTCTTGATATGCCCATTCTCGTTGTAACCATAACAGATTGCATCTTTCAACTTCTTGCAATCTAAGGTTTTATGTTCCTTAGACTTGCAAATCCCACAAGGTAGAGGCTGAGATTCAAATATGCATTTCCCGAGGTGGTATTTCCTACAGGTTTTGCACCTGGTCTTTTCACCCGACTGCTGGTTGTCCTTCTTAAAGCCGGAACTCTTCTTATTCTCAGAGTTCCTTTTATGTTTCTTATCAGCACTGCGTGAGTTCTCATCCTCACGTTTCCTTTTCCCTTCTTCAGAATTCTTAAGCGATCTCTGCCTAACTGCATCAAGGGTAAGAGATAACAACAGATCAGCCGCTGACCTAAAGGTGGTAGGTCTTGATGCCTTCACACTGGCTTTGATTTCCGGAGCTAAACCTCCAATAAAACGAGCTATGCGTTTTGGTTCCGGTGTAACCAGATAAGGGACCAAACAAGACATAGTGTTAAACTCGTAAGATACGCCTGACAATCTAAGTTCTTCATGACCAAGGTCAAGAAGTCTGTCTCAATTTTCTCAACTTCATGTTGAGGACAATAATTTTCTTTGATGAGAGCAACAAACTGATCCCACGTCATATTATACAACGGGATCTTCCCTGTAGCTTGGATTAGGGACTTCCACCAAGCTAACGCTTCACCTTTAAATGATTGTGACACAAATTTCACAATGTCCTGTTCTACACAACCACTAATATCAACCACTGCATCCATCTCATCGAGCCAAGTCATGCAATCGATGGCTCCCTTTTCTCCTGTGAAGTCTATAGGCTTGCAGGAGACAAAATATTTATATGAACAGGTTTTAATACATGGCTCTTGATTAAGCACAACCTGTCTAGACGAAACACTCCTTTGATTCGATGAATAATGAGAATCGTCCTTATGAGATACATGTGTTTGGGAAGGTGGTTTTGCATGAGGCATAGACTGGGTCTTGGCGCGTGTACCACTTGATTCATGATACTGTCTGTCAAGAGCTCGTGTAACGGCATTATCTATTAATGCCTGCAGTTCTGCACCAACTATATTAACTCTGGTAGTATCATTATTCTCCCTCGGGTGGCTGTTAACCTCATCTGATCCAGCCATGTAGCTTGATTGCTACATAAATATTGACAATGATTTATTCAGAGGTTATTATGGAATCATCATTTTTGACGATTCATTAACCATGGTAAAATAAACCATATTGGTTAATTTATTAATTATATTTAATTAGTGTTTTCTTTATAATTTATCCTAGTTATAAAACATTAAGGATATTATCAGTGGCACAAAAGGCCTAGTCACAAGGACATTTTTAACTCATAAGCCATGATTTCAGAGAATCAAGGCATTAAGGTTTGAACATACTTCATTACATTCCCTTGACAGAGAGTCGTAGACTACTACTGTCTTCTTGTCTCAGAGGACAATAAACATGGCCCGTAGGCAATATAAAGATGACAAGTGTGATTTTATCGCATCACTATTGTCAGGAGTGTTAACATGTTTTCAGATGTTAACAAGGATCTGAATCTTTTTAAACAGGTTTTACCATCATAGCTAGGTCTTTGATGACATATAAGCTAGGTTATACCTTTTTAGATTCTTTTTAATATATACCGGTAAATCAATTATAAAAAAGGAGTGATATTTTGATTTATTTCATATATTATATTCATATAAAATGATAAAAATGAAATTTAAATAAAACACTCCAATAAATTTTTAAAAGGAGTACATAATTGCACTAAACGGGACTTGAAGGAAATAACATTGTCCACGAAGGGACTAAAAGATAAATATGTCCTTATAAGGACTACTAAAGAATCGAAAATTCCGCGAAAGGAGTTCCTTCTTCTTCACTTTATTTCTGAATGTTTTCTCCTTAGTTGCACGTTTATCCTAGCCGCGATACGAAGCTCGGCATTTCTAGGCTTCGGATGTGGAGAATTTCCATTATGGCTTCTTTGCTTGGCGACATATTCAAAATACATAGAATCGAAAACAATATGTTACAGAATAGGGATGAGAGTATTCCTATGTTAAGTCTAGACTCAGAAGGTCTAAGGAATGTGCTACTGTGTCATTGAGTTTAAACACAGAAAGGCTAGTGTGTAATTCAATCAATGTTGGCTCTGATACCAACCTGTCACACCCCGATATTTCCACATATTACCGGTGGGCCCGGTGGGGGGTATCATGACGTAGTTGATATCATCATAGTCAAATAATCACAGTTCAATGCACAGCGGAAGTCTAAAGTAAATATATTACAAACCGATTCAAAAGTAATATCAATATTACAAATGGATTGTAAGATGGATCCACAGGCGGATCTTAAAACAGAAAGATAAACACTGTTCCACAGACTTTAGACGTCTAGAACTTGCAAGATTCCCTATTAACGCCCTGAGCTCCCAGCCAATTATGTACAGTACCTGTCACTTAATCTTTTTGGAAAATACGTCAGTTTACACTGGTAAATACAATTAACTGACTCTTTTGAAAACGTTTAAGAAAGTTGATTTGAATGCACCAGGCACAAAATATCTTTTATAACTTGGGACAATTATATAAAAATAATTTTGTATACAGATTTATATGTTTGTTATACATTCAGGGCTCGATGTTAGAAACCGAGTCAAGATTAACAGACACACCACAAGTATAGGCCCTCCAGAGAGTGAGATACCGATTCCCTTAAACAACTGTCAGGTGTATGCCTACACCTCGTGCTTAAGACGTGGCCATTTCTTAATAATGATGCCAAGGATATCCGGGACATGGTCATTAACCCCCAAAGGCCTTTATTTCAAACAAGACAGATTAAAACGGGTTACCTCAATAATTTAATCACAATCTGATTAAACATTCAATACCCGACCAAGCGGTATTATTATAATACCGTATCCCAAGCCCGTATATGGAAAATAAGTTAAAAGTATTCACCTGAGCAAAATATAATTTTATCCTCAGCCATATATCAATCAATAAGCAAAAGTACCTGTACTGGGGCTCTCAATCTGGAACGAAGGTTTTATTAACCTATTAGATTCCTAACGGGTCTTATTTAAGTTGAAACTTAGACCGGTTAGTTTTAAGGAAAGGTTTACGGTTCAAAACGCAAGATTAAGCGAAGACCGGATTTGAATGTGATTTAGACCCAAAAAGTATGGAGACTTGTATAATATGGGTAAACTAATCACATTCTGAATTTTGAAGTGAAAATGATAAGGTTTGACCCGTTTCGATTAATTTATGCAAACTAGTTACATAAACCGTACCGAATGCGAAAAATGCATAACGGGTAACCAAATGAGTCATGAACATGTTTCACAAGTTAATATGCCTTAAATATGTTGTGATATCAGTAGGATATCTTCCATTATGCCCAAAACGAATTTAAAGTCAATTTAGGGCCCGAAAGGGCATTTTGGTCATTTTAAAGATTATAAAAGAGGTTAAATGAAAATCTGAGGTTCTGGTCTAAAATGATCAGTAAAATATTTAATTTAATAGGTTATATCAGTAGGGTATTGCATATATGTGAAATTTATTATTTATAACCAAACTATGCACCGAATGGGCATTTTGGTAATTTCACATAAGCTTTAAAGGTCAAATTTGGGAATCTGAGTTCAAAACTTTTGCTTACTGTTAAAGTATAAAAATTTACTTAAAACATCAGTAGGTATTAATTCTTATATGTTTAAAATAGTTTTAACTCATACTATGCGTTTAAAACGCGTAAAAAGTCGCTTTTAAGCGATTTTCGGGTTATATAAGAAAATCTGAGTTTTTGATCAGTTTATAAGGTTCAAAATACTTTATTTATTATATAAAATTAGTAGCAAAAATTTTGGTATTAAAATGTTATGTAAAACTCATTATATTCAAGAAAAGGGTATAACCGACAATAACCGAATCAAAGCAAGAACCCTACGTTATGCTCAGCTTAAAAATAAATAAAAATCTTCAAAAATCCCAAAATATTATATTACATCAGTGGGTAAAAAGTTTGGTGTCAAAATTTAGGTTTAGATAGGCTTTATGCTAATAATGTCGTTTAATAAATAAAAAGCTTTCAATTTACGCTATTGAGCATAACTCTTAATCTAGACCTCTAACTGATGTCAAATTTTTAGGACAAGTTTATAAATTAGTAATAAAGGTCTTTGTCCTCTCACATTTTCAAAAATCTCGTTTTAAGGTCAAAAGGGCATAATGGTCAACTTTTAAGCATATAACGGAAACATGCAATGAACTAGGATTTCTATGGAACCTAGTTGTATAACCTCAGAGGGTTATACTAACCTATAATATAGTCCTAAAGGAATCCTAAGGCATATCTAAACTAAGCTAAATCGGGTCAGAACTGAAAGTCAAAGCAAAAGTCAACTTTTGCGACTTTCGGTTGTGAACCGAGCCTAAACTTAGAATTGTCGCATTGAACATGCTTAAACATGTTCTTATATTAATTACCAAGTTATTTAAGTGTTAAAATATGTTCCATAACTTCTGTATTATTAGTTATGAATTTATTAGTAAAAATGACTCATTTGACTTTTTATTAAGAAGTTTGACCCGACAATTGACTGAGTAAACGTGGTAATTAGGAGGTGCCCTTTTGAGGGTTTAACACCTACCTAATTATGGTCACGTAGAAATGTTCATTGCGAACAATGGCTCAACCGTTTAAAAGTCAAAGCGTTTATCGAAAACACTTGACTTTTCGGCTATAAACGCTAAATAAAACAAACTAGTCACGAAAGGACACTTACAAAGGGTCCAATGGACTGAAGGAGGTTCTCAAAAAGTTCAAGAACCTCTTAGAATCAGAAGCATAGCAGATTTGAAGAAAACGTGAGTTGCAAATGAAAGTAGGGAAGGGTATATATAGGATTTTGAGAACCGTTAGGATCGTTCATCGATAAACATGCTTCGATCTCGGCCTTACAAGTATCACCCATTGTTTTCAATACCATGGGTGCTCAAAATGGCCCATAGAATGAAGGAAACAATGTGTGGAAACCAGAAATCAGCTGCTCTAATAAAAACAGCTGTTTTTACTGTAGGATCGTTGTGCGACCTGAATGAGTCGATCAGAAGAGTTTTGGATCCGAATCAAAGGCGGAATCAATGAAACGGATGCTCGATTCAATTTAAATGTCTCTTGTATTGATTTAATAGTCTTACAACACCTGGAGACAATTCGGCAGCACTTCGTTGCCGAATTACAAGATCTAATTCCGTTACAAATGAAAAACCATGTGCACCTATATATACTAGTGCTGATTCCGTTTGAAATGACCAAGGGACATTTCAAGAAGAATTAACAATGTTAATTCCGTTTGAAATGGTCTTTGGCAGTTTCAAGCGGAATTAGCTCCAATCACATAAAAATCAGTTTCTAGCACCCGAGCACTGGTTTATCCTATCCTATTACATGACTCGATAAAAGACGAAGTCAATAGACGTAGTGCACTAACAGACTCCCCCTTGGATGTTGACGAAGTCTTCAGTGTCGAGTCTTTATCATGACACATCTTCAATCTTGATCTGTCTTCACACACTTACCAAATTGTCTAACAGTTGTAAGCATCCATCAATCTTTCTTCATTGATCAGCTTCTCTCTCTGAATGTTCTACTAGAATCTGACTCTGGCTCTAGCATTAATAGCTTCTTCAGAAACACTTTTCTCAGGCTCCCCCTTTCATCAAGCTTCCTTGCTTTAGGGATCGACACCTTGCTTTCTGGTTACAAGCTCCCCCTTGCTTTGAGCTCGTCTTCAGACTCCCCCTTAGACTCAGCTTTCAGGATCGTAGTCTGGTATAATATCTGCAATCACTCAAACATTTATAAGCACAAAATTTTCAAACATTCAAGTATCCAGGAATTGTAACCTGGCTCTTTCAAACTTTCTAAACTAACACATCTTAACAAATTTCATGGATTTGAAACTGGCTCTATTTCAAAGATTTTAACAATAAAAGCATCCAAATCCCTCACAGTTAATCATCCAAGTCCAAATTAATGACCTTGGAGATATCACAAACTGTTTTTGATTTTTGTATAAAAACTTCAAGTTTCAAATTAATGCACTTGTTTTATTTTCAGAAACATAATCAACATACTCAAATTTTGAAACTTAGCACTCAGACATCGGTTGTCGAAAATAAAGCAGAATCAAAAATCTTTTTGTATTTTTCTGAAACATAAAGCAATAAAGAAATATTTACAAACATATTTACATACAATATTTTTGTTTGAGTTTGCGTCAGAGGATCATATCAGTTTTTGACAAGTCACAAGTACCGTTGAGCTTAGTTACACTTTAAGAATTAAACAATTCACTTAGATTGTCGATATACTGATCCATTTAAATTTTCACACAAATTTCAACTGATTCAGGATACGAATTAGGTGTATTAAGAACTTAAACTTATTCATGTGTCCCACCTCTTGAATATATTCCCGTATCCAGATCCCAATATTCAGTCTTACAAGTGAGTATACCTAGATGATATCTGTAAGGGGCTAAATTGCGAGGGCCGTGAGAGCTCAGGTCAGAACTTCCGTTCAGCAAAGAGATGACGGCTTCGACTTTTGGTGTGTTCCCTTTAGAGAATCTTTTCTTCAACAGCACATGATTAGCATTTTTCAATGTTTCATCATTTTTTGTACTGAGGGCGATGCTATATTTCAAGCAAGCAGAAAATATTATACGGGGACTAGGCCATTGCTTCCGCAAAATCAGAAGTCCCGGGATAATACCCCATATATCACTAAGCATAAAGACCTAGTATCTCAGAAAGAGGGGTCCTTCAAACGAGATTTCAGGGGTTACCTATATATCCAAGTAGTGTTCCCCATGAAATAAGCAAGTTTGAATTTATGTTTATATCCCGAAAAAGTTTACTAAATGTATAAAAACCTATCGGCATATCATCAGTGAGACTGTTTAACACTATATAGTCATTACAATTCTTTAGCATACTGTAACTGTCTACTGATGTACTATCATTTCCTCTTTTTACACAAAAACTCATTTTTGAATTTTATCATGTTTTTGACTTTTTCAAATTTTCAAATGTTTTTGGATTTTCTAACAAATATTACTCCCCCTAAAATGCAAAACCATTTAAAGAAAATTTGACAACCAAAGCTGATAGCTTCGTCTCGACATCCATTTTCTGCTTCTCATGCACTGATTTACAGAAAATATAACATGTAAAGCAGCAATTACCCCCATGATTTACAGCACATTGATTTTTTTTACAGTTTGAAAACCGTTTTTCAATCTTGTGAAATTAATCATGTTTGTTCCGCCGTGAGGGTTTCAGCATATTCAATCAACATATTTTTGTGTTTGTGAATATTTGACAAAAATAAAACATATTTTGGTTTTAAAATTTTCAATTTTTAGGATTTTTGAAATATTGTTTATTTATGTACAGGAAACAAACAAACTCTCTGTTTCAACCAAACCAGGGTTCAGCAGCCTCCTCTTCTTGTGCCAGGCTGCTCCGACACTCCTCTTCTTGACATTCAAATTTCTTCGGAAAAACCTGCACATTCAAATTACTCAATTACTTGAACAATTTAGCCCAGGTCTGTTGGACCTTAGGCATTTCAACACAATATGCATCATTTAACTTCGGAAAATCTTTGTCATTTTGTACAAAGATTTTTTGAACTTTTTCATCATTTACCGAAATCATCGGTTTCTTAACCGACCATGTTTGATCTTTTGGTGTACCTCGCTTGTAAAAATGTGAATCTTTTTGAACATTTTGATTCTGAACAACATTTGTTTTCCAAAACTGTTGTGGTTTTGTTGTATTGACATTTTTTCTCCAACTTTGTGTTGTTCTAACTCTGGGTGTGTGAGAATTCCAGGTCTGTCTTGAATCGAACCTATTCGGGTTTGATTTCCAAGTTTGGTTCGAAACAAACTTGCTTGTGTTGTAACTCCAAGTTTGTTTTGAATCAAATCTGGTTGACCTTTGTTTCACATCCTCAGATTACTGTTTTTCCACATTTTCAGACTTCTTTTTGTCAACATCAACAGGTTTCAGATTCGGACACTTTCGTGCAAGATGTCCAATTTGATCACATTTGAAACATGTTCTCTTGGACACGTCTTTAACCTGTGGTTGTTGTTTTTTCTTTTGAGCATAGAACTCTTCATTAGACTGACGTCTAAATTGGAGTTCTTTCTCTTCTTTTGAACTTGTTCCATGAACAAAATTCATCTTTGTCTGATAATTTGGCGTTTCATTTTTATTTCGATTTTGTTTCTTCTAATAACCCAACCCAGCCTTCATGTTTTTCTTCTTGTAACCAGGTTTGTTATAAAAAGTTTTGTGACCTTTTCCAGCAAACTTTGGAATTTCAGATTTCTAAATTTCAACCATTTTGAAAACTTTATCAACCTTTTCTGAGATCACATTCTGAATCGGGAATACAACATCTAAGAATAATTTGTCCGATCCAATCATGGTATAAACCAATCCTTTTGAATCATCATTCAATTTTTTCTCAGATTTTGAGTTTTTCAGATATCCATCATGAAAATTACCTTCATTTTCATCCTGTGATTCAGATTTACATGTATCAACCGACTCTTCTTTCAACACACTTTCAACGACCTTACCTACCACCTCTGAATCACTAGAATCATCAGATTTGGAATAGGTTACGTCAATGTTATCTGGCAATTGATCTACCATGTTGAAAGCTTTTTCGACCTTTTCATCATCATAAAACGCAAACTTTTCCGGTGGTGGAACTTGATGAAACTCTGAGCCAATACCTTTCTTGTTTTGCTCAGAATCTTTTCCGTCTGTTTTATGTTGAAAATTCTTTCAAGCACATATGAAGACACGTGATAACTTTTTAACTTGTTGTTATCCTATTCTAAATCAGCAATCTGACGCTTTAGCTTAGCAACATCCTCAATGTAAGAATTAACAACTTGTTGCTTTATTTCATAATTTCGCTTAAGCTCATTAGTTGTTTCAGAATAGTAATTCATTCTTGATTGAGCAAATTTCATTTCATTCTTTACTTTTTCATATGACTCTTTTGTAATGTGATAAGCCAATTTTATTGAATCATATTCCTTTTTCATTTCTTGACAAACATTTTCTTTTTTATCACATTCTTCTGTCTTTTTCAAAACATTTTCTTTCAAAACTTCATTTTCTTTTTCTAACTTTTTACATTTTTCCAAAAAAATTTCTTCATTATCTTTTAAAACTTTTTCATTTTCAAACATTTCTTTGTATTTATTTTTGAAAACCTCTTCGATTTTTGTAAATTCAAGATCTCTTGTTCTGAACTTTTTATCTTTTTCAGTACAAGCACTGCATGGTTCCATGCATTTCTTGCACTGTTCAACGATTTTGATTTGAGTTTCAGAATCAGAAATTACCTCAGTGATTGGCACCTTAATGTTCTCTGCTGCATCTGTCTGATCAACATCTTCTTTCTTTTCTTCAACACCAACTTCATCACCATCATCACCAGCAACTTCCAAACTCTCATTTTCTACTACTACTACTTCTTCTTCTTCTTCTTTCTTCTTCATTTCTTCATTAACGACTTCTTTCATAACTTCTTCATTCACAACAACTTCTTCTTTCACTTCTTCAGCTACCTTCTTCAACTCATCAACCATCTTCTCAACATTATTCTTCATTCTCTCTTCATCCCTCTTCCTCGAGCTTGAAATCATAACAACCCTTATGATTTTTCCAAGCTTTTTCTCATATGATTTATCTTTCACAGCATTTGAATAATATTCTCCAGCTTGAGGAATTACTAGAAGAACATCATCATAAACTATGTCTTTCTTGGGAACAACAGGTTCACCATATCTGTTGACATAACACTCTTGCTTCTTATCCCATCTTTTGTAGCTGACAGCATCTTCATATTCTTCTTGCATTTCATTCATTCTGTTCCAAGCAATGTTTCTTTCTCTATAAGTTTTCTCACTCAGAATCTCTTCTCTGGTTTTCTCTTTGATTTCAACTATAACATTTTCTTCTTTGTTTTCCTCTTTTATTTCAGCAACAAAAACATAATGTTTGCTCTTTGATGGATTTCTACCATGAGTTGTGCTTCGAATATCAACACGATCTTCTTCTGGAAGAATCTGACTCCAATCATATCCTTCATCATCATGGATTATAGCACAAGCTCTTGACTTATCTCTGGGTTTATCTTCAATCATTTTCGGCTCTTCTTTGCTTCGGTGGTAGATAGCCTTTCGGTAATAATCATCATTGAACGGATGTTCATTTCCACCAACTGGAGAATTGTTGCATTCTCTCTTGAAATGACCTTTTTTCTTACATTTAAAGCAGGTCACTTTGGACTTATCAAATCCAAGTTTTGTTGATGCACCGCCTAATGATTGTTTCCCAGTAATCTCCATATATCTCTGAGCTCTGCGAATGCAACTTGCCAAACACCATTGAATGTCTATAAGTTCCATTTCTTCCGGATTAATCTGGTCATAGTCTTCTTTGGTCAACTCTGAGTTACCAATTCTACCTGCAACTAGACCTTCATACGATTCCAGAACAGATGCAAGGAAGCTCATTTGCTGCTTAGCTACATTGATGCTCATAGCAGGAGAAATTTTCAACTTGAGAGCAATGTTGCACAGTATCTCCTCTGATTCTTCAGAATTAGCTTTTGACGAATATGAATGATAACCCGGATCGTAACTTGATGAGCTTTTCTGAGGTTCTTTTGTCCTTTCACCACTGAATGCTGTCTTTGGTGTTTCTCCAACTTTCACCGAAGGTAGATTACCTTTAAAATAAAGACCAACATTCTGTTGATGTGAAGAGCTGCTCATCTTGTTTTGTTTCTGCAATTCAAGCTCATGACATTCTATCTTTTCTAGCAAGACATCAAGAGAAATTGTGTCATATAAAGCATCATTTTTCAATATGAATACAAACGTTTGCCACTGATCAGCTCATGGTAACGCTTCTATGATCTTATCAACTATTTCTTCTCTAGTTTTAACAATATCAAACCGATCAAGTTCAATTTTTAAATGACCAAATCTCTCTATCATTTGTCTAACTGGTTCATCTTTCAAACTATCAAACAAATCAAATTCTTTCTTTAATAATGCGATTTTATTTTTCTTGATTTGTTTACCCCCCTCAGCTTTAACCCTTAAGGGTTCCCAGACAGATTTTGATGTTCCATCATGTTGCAATAAAGCAAACATGTCATTCCTGATTGAAGATTGAATCAAAGCAATCATTCTCTGTTCTGCTGAGAATTCTGCTTTGTCTTCTTTGGGTAAGTTCTTGAGTGGAAGCACTTCTCCTTTATCATTGGTCGGCCTCTTATACCCAAACTCCAAACAAAACCAGCTTTCATGAGCGTAAGCTTTTGCCCAGTTGATGAACCGATCTTTCCACCAAGTGTAATCTTCAATGCTTTCCAGAGTTGGTGGTTTTGAATGTGTGCCGTAAAAGTTATCATGTTTAATGTTCTCATTGATCGCTTTTGTAATGGTTTTTGGTGTGACAGTTGGGATTTCCGAAGACTCAGATGTAAACGCGTTGTAGAACGTATTGTAGAACTCTTCAGCCATGATGTGAAATTCTTGAATTACCTGGAGACAAAACAATCAAACAAACACAATCAGTTAAAACAATATCAAACAACTTGTAATAAACTGACACTCGGTTGACGTGAAATGATTTTGATGCGAAATATCCACTTTCAAACGAAATAGTGATATCAAGCGGAATCACTTTTGAAGAGAAATAGCCTGTTCAAACGGAATCACTTGAATGACAACTTCAAACGAAATCAGTACTTTCAAACGGAATAAGGACTCTCAAACGAAATCACTTGTTTCAAACGAAATCTTCAAGCGGAATTACACTTTGAAGCAGAATAGTTGATTCCGTGTGAACCTTTCAAACGAAATTACCCTTTTCAAGCGGAATCAGATGTAACTCAAACGAAATAAGTAATTTCGTGTGAAATTGTCTCAACTTTTCAAGCGGAATTACAATGCTCGTTCAAACGAAATTAGGGTTTTGGTCCATTTTAGTCACTTTTAAGCTGAATTTAGGTCTGATTCTCTCAAGGCTTTGTTAAAACACTATTTCACGTGTAATGTGTGAAATTCAATCCATTTTGTCCGTAAAATCTTGTGAATTTTGAAAAAGAAGGTGTAGAAGTCAGAAAACTGATGAAATGCAAGCTTCTGCTTCATGCTTGGTATCTTGATGATGGGACTGTCATTGGAGGTTCAGAAGAGGTGGCTAGAGTGTTGGACATCATCAGGGTGTCGGGTCCAACATTGGGTCTTGAACTTAATATTAAGAAAACTGAGTTATTTTGGCCTTCTTGTGATGGTAGCAAGTTTCGTGAAGGGTTATTTCCTAAGGATATCAGGAGGCCATCAGTGGGGGTGAAGCTTCTTGGGGGGGGGGGGTTGTTAGTAGAGACGCAAGCTTTATTAGTAGGTTGGCAATGAAAAGAGCTGCTAAGGCAGTAGATTTGATGCGTCTTCTACCGAAATTAGGTGACCCGCAGAGTGAACTACTCTTGCTTCGATCCTGTATGGGCATTGCCAAACTTTTCTTTGGCTTGAGGACATGCCAACCTGTACACATGGAGGATGCAGCGTTGTTCTTTGACAAAGGTTTGCGTGAGGCGATTGAGGAATTGGTGGTTTGTGGAGGTCCTTTCTTTGGAGACCTCCAGTGGCGACTTGCTTCTTTACCTATTAGGTTTGGAGGTTTGGGGTTGTATTCGGCTGTAGAGGCTTCATCCTACGCTTTTGTGGCCTCGAGGGCCCAATCGTGGGTGCTACAGGACCACATCTTAAGAGACAGTGGCATATGCGGTATGGATTCTGATTATGTTTGTGCTTTGGCTTGTCTTCGTGATAGATTCCAAGCTTTGACTTCAGCGGTTTCACTAATAAGGACACCGCCCCCCCTAAATCCCAACATGCATTGGCGAGTGCTCTTTTTAGTAAAATTGTTCACGAAATCGAAGTGCAGTTTGACTTGACCGTTAGACAAAAAGCCGTTTTCGAGTGTCTCCGAGCACCACATGCACAAGATTTTCTTCTTGCTATACCTATAGATGGGTTAGGCCAGCATATGTCGCCGGTGGAGTACCGTACTATCCTTAAGTATCGCCTCATGATTCCTTTATTCCCAGTTGCTGAGGTTTGCCCAGTTTGTCATAAGGCGTGTTTGGATTCTTTTGGTGAGCATGCTGTTCATTGTAGAGAGCTCCCGGGGTTCAAATACCGACATGATTTGGTTAGGGATGTCCTTTTTGACATATTCAGGTGCGCTGGTATTTCTGCTAAGAAAGAGGCTCCTATTAATTTCTTAACAGACCCGTTGGAAGGGAGATCTACCCTTCGACCAGCCGACATTCTTGTCTTTGGATGGGTAGGGGGAAAACACGCCTGTGTGGATTTAACAGGGGTTTCCCCGCTTGTGGGCTTAGGGAGTAGTGCTTTCACAGTGGGCCAGGCTGCTTTAAAGGCTGCTTCGGGTAAAGTGATCAAGCATGAGAAAGCGTGCCTTGACAACCAGCACGTGTTTATCCCATTTGCTTTTGATACTTTTGGTTTTCTGGCGCCAGAGGCTGTGGACCTACTTAGTCGAGTTCAAAGGGTCATGCATAGTAATGTTATGACCCCGAGATCTATGAACGTAGTTTTTAAAAGGCTTAGTTTTGCTATTCAAAAAGGGGTAGCGGCGCAACTTGTTGCCCGTTTACCAATTATCTTGATGTAAATTCTTCGATTACGTTGTATAAAAAAAAGAATCAAGCTGAACTCTTCCTCCTGAGCTCTGATACCACTTGTAGGATCGTTGTGCGACCTGAATGAGTCGATCAGAAGAGTTTTGGATCCGAATCAAAGGCGGAATCAATGAAACGGATGCTTGATTCAATTTAAATGTCTCTTGTATTGATTTAATAGTCTTACAGCACCTGGAGACAATTCGGCAGCACTTCGTTACCGAATTACAAGATCTAATTCCGTTAAAAATGACAAACCATGTGCACCTATATATACTAGTGCTGATTCTGTTTGAAATGACCAAGGGACATTTCAAGCGGAATTAACAATGTTAATTCCGTTTGAAATGGTCTTTGGCAGTTTCAAGCGGAATTAGCTCCAATCACATAAAAATCAGTTTCTAGCACCCGAGCACTGGTTTATCCTATCCTATTACATGACTCGATGCAAGACGAAGTCAATAGACATAGTGCACTAACATTTACAGGTCTGATGCACTTTAGTTCAGCAAACAGTTTGCTTATTTACAGCTTTGGTCCTTGTAAGTGTTTAAGGCCCATTTTGACATGTTTAAAGCCCGTTAAGCCATTTCAAGGCTCTACAATGATGCCTAAACATAGCGGACATAAAACAAGCTCAAAACTATGCCGGATGTCGGTTCGTTTGGTCGTACGGTTGCGTCGTTCGGCTAATTACGACGAAACACGAGCGGACGCGAAAAACGATCCAAATTACGCGACGAATGGAATTTTATCATGCCGATCACTAAAATAAAATATTTTAATGATTGCATAAATTTTTGGAGGTCCGGATATATTCAGAACGTAAGATATGCGCGAAAATGCAAACTTATGCACTTTTTGACGCTTTTAGTCCCTGTTGATCAATTCAGTTTATTTTTGCGCACCAAACACCTCTAAGCCTATTTCTAAGCTATGTAAAGGATATTTAGGGCATGTTTAGCTTAGGATCATATTCCGGAAGGTTCGATACCCTACGAATAGGTATGCTTTTGCAGTTTGACGCAAATAGTCCTTTAGTCGCACAAAGTAGCGGGAAATGTCGTTTAATGATATCCAAGCCTTCCATGACCCATAATGGGTATTACCAAGCATGTGTTTAATTATTACTACGCTCCCGTTCGCTTAAATGGTCACCGAAAGGCGTAGATTCAAAAGTTGACGCTTTTGGTCCCTCTAATGCGCAAACTTGCGCATATCATCGTTTAACAGCATCGAAGACTAACCTAACCCATGTTAGGCATTCTTGAGAGTATTATTAAACATCACGATGCTTTGGGTTCGTAAAAAGGTCATTCAGAGGTATAATTAAACATATTGACGCTTTTAACCCCTTGAACTTACGAAGTTGCGCTTAACGTCACTTAAAGGCATAAAAGCCCTTAATGGCCAATATTAGGCATTCCCGAGAGTGTAATCTATTATCATGAAGCTCTCAGTTTGTTAAAAGGTCTCTCAGAGGTAAGAATTAACATGTTGACACTTTTAACCCTTCATTGCGTAAACTTTCAATTAATTACGCAAACGGCTACTCATGATCAACAAGTGGCCCATTTGTGAATATGATTACCATGTAATGTTATTCAGAGGCTTATAATAAGCATGTTAACATTTCCAGTCCTTCTATAATCAAAGTTTTTGTTTTTTCGCAAAATTAGTCCCTCAAATTCAACGTTTGACTTTATTAGGGTTTATTACACGTGTCAATACATCATTGGACGTGATTTTACGAGGTGTTACAATAGAGAACCCTCCATAGCATGGGCATGCTCTGGCTATAGCTCAAGCCAATGAAGGTGAATAGACTTTGGGTGAAAGATGGGAAAGGATATGAGAACCCAATCTGGAAGGGAGCATCAGGAAAGCACACCCGGTTGGTGGATATGCAATCGCTCTTCATTGTGGAATAGAAGGGCCTAAAAATAGTACCCTTTGGAATGTGGGAGTATATCTGATCGATCTCAGGATCAGTGAATCGACAGAGTTCTTGGGATGGTTCTTGTAAAAGGTTTTGGCTTTTTGGGGTACTGTTTTTCTCTTGATCCTTTCTTGGTGAAACTCGGATCATAGTTTTCGTCACGATAGATAAAGAAGAGAAGAAGATCAAGAGCAGAATTTGAAAGAAAAGGGGAGAGATGATACCTGTTGGACCTTCGAATGAGGATTTAAATGAGAAATCTTCAACTTAAATGTAGGATCTTGACCCTATCTCTAACCTATTTATAATGATGATTTGTTGCAGGTGACCTATCGCTGACGTAAGGACTGTAATGGCTATATCAAGTTGAAACGGCTCGTCCGATATTTATGAAACATGACTTATCCGATTCGTATCCAACCAGTCATGTTTGGGGGCAATTGTTGGGGATAGAATTTTAATGCTTGTGGATCATATATCCTTTGTTTAGCCTGGATCACGGATCCTCAAGAAATGGTGCAGGAAGACTAAGGATCACGGATCCTCACTATTATTCTAACAAACTAACAATTGTTTCCAATATCCTTTGTCCTTGTTTTGCAGGTGTATTTCGAAGAGGACCTATTCTAACCGAGAATCAAGGGGAATATGCTCTTATTTCCGGCACGTGCATGGGTCAAAGACCATTGATGGTGAACGTGGGTGCATGGCAAGAAATTCAGATAGTTAGTTAGTTAGGTTAGATTAGTTGAATATTATAGTGGGGTATTAAGTTGGAATTATCAGTTAGAACACGTACACTCATGCTCTCTCAGACTCTCTCTCAAATACAACTCTCAAACACACTAACAAGCTCAATATTATCCAAAGTTGTAAACTTTTTTGTTCAATACACTTGGTGATCGGTAGTTTCCATCATCCAAGGTTTTTTATGCCGAAGATCATTCATTGATCAAGGGCTTTTTCCTCGTATAAATCCTTGTGTTCATTGTCATTTCTGTTTGATAATTGTTCATACATTTGATCAACACAACAAGCACTCTACCTCACATTCAAAGTTTGGTTACGTTATCCTTGATCTGATTTTTGACCAAAACAAAAACCCACCTGGAATTTAAAGGAAAGTGAAGTTTAGTTAAGTTATGTGTAAATTAGTGTAATGTTGATGTGAAGTAGTGTTGCAGAAAGTATTTTGGTGAATAATTTGATTTAAACATAAGATATATGGTTATAATGATGATTTGTGAAGATTGAATGAATATGTTAATCCATGGACGAACTAGGAAAAATGTGCTTTAATTACTTGTACATTATGCTTTATAGATGGTACGCACATAACATGTTCGATGAAATGCCTAGAATTTATTAAGTTGTGTTTTAGCATGAATACTAGTTAAATCAATGTGTTAGAATGAAAATGGAAGTGTATATGGTAATTAGCACTATAATGTACAATGAAAAATGCATAAGTAATCAATTTGTATGAAAGTTAAACGTGAAATGATACACCTTATAGCGGCGAAAAAAGAAGAAGGTACAAGTCAAGCCAAAGCGCTAGGGGCGCAAGATTCCGGTAAGTTCATATGAACTTCATCTATCCTTAATGTAACTTAAGGTGATAGTCTTAATATATTAATTCTTGTTGGAAGTTGTAATATATAACATGGTAATTCGATGCATCGAACTTTAAAGTAATGGTTAGAAATGATAAGGTAAAGGATGCATATTCATCCATTATTAATGGGTCAAAATGAGTAGGAATTTATGATGAGGATATTTTGTATGGTATGACTCGTTGTCAAACGGGTCAAGATGAATGAATTAGTATAAGAATGAAATGCTCACTATGTTGACTTGTTATGAATGGATTGGATGGAATGTTGAAGAACAAATTCGCCTCCGGATCAAATAATTTTATAGAATATGATATGGAAGTATAACCTTGCTAACGGGTTAAATAAGAAGAAGAATGAAAAATGTAGTGTTAATGTTTAATGAAACATACTTATGATTATATTTTTGTGACGTGAGTGATAGGTAAATCGCGTGTTTAGGAATTGCGAGCTTGGGACGAACACACCTCATTGCCCTCTATGCGCTGCCGGTTATGTTTAATGTCAATCGGGACAAAACTCTTTTGGGTTATAAATGTCATTTTTGTACTTAATATCTTTTGTCAGTAAGTTAAAATGATCGTTGTTGTTTGGTAGTTTGAACAAATGTTGCATGTAACGCTTTGATGGCTATGGATTTTATATTTAATCATAAGGGTATTTTGGTAAGAATCATTGTTACGGAAGTTTAGAATTTGTGGCGATTTAACCTTTTATGGAAATGGGCGTTTCAGTTTGGTTGGTGAAGTGATGGTTGGTGATTTGAGGGTGGTGATTTGGGGGTTTTGTTTATGAACGATTGTGGTGGTTATAGATGGATGCTTATGGTGGCAGTGATGTGTTAACGGTGGTGGAGAGTAGTGACAGGTTATGTTAGAGAGAGAGAGAGGCTTTCAGTTGTGAGAGATAGAGAGAGATATTATATTTTTTTTAATTTTTCAATTTATTACAAACTAGTCCCTAAACATAAGTTTTTTTACACAATAGTCTCTAAAGAGATGAAATGACAACAATGCCCTCATGTGCAAGGCAAATGACCAAATTTAACCAAAAATTCTAACTGGTTTTAGCCTAAAGGACATAACGTGCAAGATTTTGGAAGGTCAAGGACACCGCCTGTAAACTTTTTAGAAAAAAGGACAACGTCTGCAATTTGGTGTAAACATAAAGGACAAAACTTGTAATTTACTCTTAATCGTTTCCTTTTTACAAACTTTGATTTAAAATACATAACTGTGTCATTAAGATTAAAAACAAATAATATTTATATCTTTCCTAACTTATCAAACAATTATAAGTTTTTTTTAATCAAATTGTATATGGTAAGAAATCATTTTTGAGTTTAATTTAAATTTAAATTAAGTAACTAATGATAAGTTTAAACCAAATTTAATTTAGAGGAAAATGTCAAAATGGTCCTTGAGTTTAGGCCACTTTTGCCACTTCAGTCCAAAAATGAAACTTTTTGTATCTGGGTCTCTAAGGTTTCATTTTTGTTGTCATTTTTATCCAATTGACATGTCATTTTTATCCAATTGACAAACTAGGTTAGAACTTTTTGTTAACTTCTTCTATTTTTTGTCGTTTTCCTATTCGTTTAAATGAGGAACCCTACAAAAAGGGGAGAAGTTAACAGAAAATTCTAAGGGGATGTTCGGCAACTTCTGAATGGTTAAGTGCTGAACGAGTAAGAGGTCTGAACCATTAAACCTGTAAAAGGTCAGAACCATTAAGAGCCAGTATAATGTTTAACCGTTCAGTTCAGATGCAAATGTCTGCTAATTCATATTACAGGTCTTAACCATTTAGACTCAGTATAATGCTTAATCATTCAGAGGTAAATGTCTGAACCATTAAGACATCTACTCGCGAAACAAACATTTTGAACCATTAAGTGCTGAACCAATAAGAGGTATGAACCAATAAAAGCGTCATTAAGAGGTAAACAAACAGCCCCTTATTCAGTTTGCCAATTGGATGGAAATGACAATAAAAATGAAACCCTAGAGACCTAAATACAAAATGTTTTAGTTTTGGACTGAAGTGGCTTAAACTTAGGAACCATTTTGACATTTTACTCATTGATTTAACTAAACAAGTTTTAAACCTATTTTGATTTAATAAACATAATTATTTCATTAACATTAACATTAAAATTAAAATTAGTAATGTAACATTTCTTTCATTTGAAATACTATATAAAGATTCTTTTTAACACTGTTAAATAATATAATTTATTGTGAAAACATCCATGTAACATACGTGACTTAAACTAGTATATTATACACCATAATATATACAATGGTAAAACAAAAGGGATAATTCACTTATTCATACAGTAATAATGTATTAATATACATCATTTATTTAAGAAAAATATTAAATATCACTAGTGGGATTTTCCGCGCGTTGCGGCGGATATTGGATCGGTATCAGTTTGTTTCGCTTCGTTACGGTATCGGTAGGATATCGTCACTCGATATAGCAACCAATAAAGATATGCCTAAGAGGATATCGACACTTGTTTTATATCGATAAAAAACAATAAAAACAGATATTGGTACCAGTGTTATTCAAAAGAATTGGGTTGGATTGTCATGATAAAGAATAAAAAAATCAGTTATATAAGACCCGTTCTATTTTTTAAATAAAATTTTGATAAAAACATGGATAAAACTAAGCAGTTCCAACGATATATTTAAAATTTTATAAAACATTATATTATGTTATTAAAATAACGAAATGGTATACGACGTTACTTAAACATTCACGACTTGGTTTTAAGTAAAACTTATATTAAGACGTAGATAAAAATTAGCACGCCGTAATGACATACCCAAAATTTTATAAACATCGTGTGTTTTGAATTATAATAAAAATAATTTATGTTCCATGGAAATAAATATATAATAGGTAAAACTAAATGCACTATACATATAGATAATGGAAATCTACCTATTATACTAAAAACTTAATGCCACATGTCCTTTTCTTAAACATTTTTTTATTGATGTGGCATCTCTCTTTGAGCAGATAATTGGTACATGGGCGGCAAATTGTTTTCCCCTCTCTCCTTATTATCCTTCTTCTCCTTATTACAAGATCTGAATTTCAGAACACCCAGTCTTCAAATTTCGCCATCTTCTTCGAGCAGATTCTCTTTCGTTGCTAATCATCCACCGCTACAATCCTTTCGATTTGAATCCGGATTTGATTAATCTCATACTGGTAAGTTTTTGAAGTTCATGTTTCATTCATAGATCTGTAGTCTCAGATTAGGGTTTAAAACTAAACCTTGCTCTTTGAATCCGGTTTTGATTTATCGCGTTTATTTACATGTTGAATTTGATGGACTAAAATGAACTGTAACCCTAATCCGGATTTGGTTGATTTGATTTGAAACCGGATTTGGTTGATTTGATTTGAAACCGGATTTGAAACCGGACTTGAAGGGTCGGCGATTTACCTTTGGTTGTTTAATAACACTCTTTCCCTTTTTCGTTTTGTTATCTACTTATCTCCGGTTATTTTATTTGTCTCTGGCTTTGTTAACAGGGTTAGCGACGTTGACGTTTTAGCTTCCGTAGGTTTTCTGGTCATCCATTTACCTTCCATTAGGTAACACTTTTTCCTTCTTTTATTTTGTTATTAGGCACTGCTTTAATATCTTATGGGGATCCATGAAGAAGGTTTTTGGCTGAGAGAAGTAAGAAATTTGTTGTTTGAACTACGTTATGTGACTGAGATAAGTAATTAGGTTGTTTCATTGGCAGAGGTTTTGTGTGCATGATTTTGAATGGACGGTTTCCTTGCCATCTGCTCACTGTTTCATGTTTTATTGGCAAAGGTTTTGTTTGATTGGTAGATCTGTGTATATAATAGTTAAGTCTAACTCTTTGGTATGCAAATACACATAAAGAAAGATGTGGTAGATTTATGTAAACAAAGATTGGTTGTTGCTTATCATGCAACCCGAGAACTGAACTGATCGCTAAAAATGTGCTTTATGTGTCTAAACAAAATTGTGATAAAAGTAAATGTGCTTTATGTGTTTAGATAGAATGTGTTTGTATGCCTATTTTGTAAATTCTTAAATAAATATTGTAATTTCACAAGTGATTTTACAAGAGTATATCGGCTAAATATGCATCATCGTAACACTCATTGAAGCCGGGGTACATAGACATGATTTTTGATGTATGATGTTGGACAGATATGGCATTATGCACAGGGATGAGACTGGTTATGGTGGAAAGATGCCCGAACTTTGAGACCGAGTATGTGCAATCCTCAAGTTTAGCCAACAGGGATGATTACAAGTTACAACTTATACACAACTAGAACTCTCCTATCTGTTTTGTATATTTGTGGATAACTATTTCATGTGCTCTTATGGTTCAGGAATTTTCTATCTTCGAGAATTTATGGGTCATCATTATTGAAGATATGATATATCTGATATGTGTCAAAGAGCTTGCAGAACTTATTAAATTAACGAATACCAAAGAACTGGAATTGCATTTTCTTGATCTTGAACAGGATCCACTAAAGGTTAAAACTTGAATATCATCCCATCAATTAACATATCTCTGAAGTCATATTTGTTTGCCTTTTTTTTTATATAATCCTTTTTTTATTTATTTTGCAGATAGGGTAATTGAGGTAAAAAAGATTTCCATAGGTGCACAATTTATACGGTTTAGATGATACATGTTCAAGTTAATAAGAAGAAACGCTCTGTTGAATTAGCAACCAGTGAGAGAGTTTTGCTGGAAACATGGATGTGTCGGTGATGTTGTCGAGGAGTGTCAGGAAATGCTTAGTGATAGCATTTTCTTATACTCCTCGGCAATGTCATCGACCCCTCTTAAAAATTCCATCAAAACTCTCTCACTGGTTGCTTCTACAACAGAGGGTTTCTTTTTGTTACCTGAACCTGTATCATCTCAACTTGGTTCGATGTTGCATAGCATGGATGACGAGTGCGCTGTTTTCTTCTTGCAACCTGTTATGCAGCCATGAGAACCACAATACCTATTCTGAGCCCTGTGTTAATTGGTCATAAGGTATTTTTAATAATGATGTTGGCGTCCCGAGTTTGATTTCCGGCTGTGATGACTTTGGTAAAAAAAAAACTTGGTTCGATGTTCCATACCATGGATGGCGAGTGCGTTGTTTTCTTCTTGCAACCTGTTATGCAGCCATGAGAACCACAATACCTATTCTGAGCCGTGTGTTAATTTGTCATAAGGTATTTTTAATAATGATGTTGGCGTCCCGAGTTTGATTTTCCGGCTGTGATGACTTTCGTAAAGAAAAACTTGGTTCGATGTTGCATAGCATGGATGGCGAGTGCGCTGTTTTCTTCTTGCAACCTGTTATGCAGCCATGAGAACCACAATACCTATTCTGAGCCCTGTGTTATTTGGTCATAAGGTATTTTTAATAATGATGTTGGCAACGACACCCTACCTACAGGCATTGTCGGTATATGGAACTGTAACTTATATTTGTTCGTTCCGTCCCGAGTTCGGTTTCCGGATGTGATGACTTTTGTAAAAAAAACTGTGTTCGAGGTTGGATAGCAAGGAAGGCTATTGCCCTGTTTGCTACCACTAAGGTATTACGCAGCCATTAGAATTCATTTTTATTTGTATTTAGGGATCCGACGCTAATTATTATGTTAATATTTTAAGTTTAAATATTTATTTGGCCTAATTATTTTACCAATTTTTCATTTGCAGTGCATTTGTGATTGATTTGAAATCTATATTCGGTTGTTGCGTCCCGAGTTTTATTTCCGGCTGTGATGACTTTGGTAAAAAAAAACTTGGTTCGATGTTGCATAGCATGGATGGCGAGTGCGTTGTTTTCTTCTTGCAACCTGTTATGCAGCTATGAGAACCACAATACCTATTCCGAGCCCTGTGTTAATTGGTCATAAGGTATTTTTAATAATGATGTTTGCAACGACACCCTACCTACAGGCATTTTCGGTATATGGAACTATAACTTATATTTGTTCGTTCCGTCCCGAGTTCGGTTTCCGGATGTGATGACTTTTGTAAAAAAAACTGTGTTCGAGGTTGGATAGCAAGGAAGGCTACTGCCCTGTTTGCTACCATTAAGGTATTACGCAGCCAATAGAAGTCATTTTTATTTGTATTTAGGGATCCGACGCTAATTATTATGTTAATATTTTCAGTTTAAATATTTATTTGGCCTAATTATTTTACCAATTTTTCATTTGCAGTGCATTTGTGATTGATTTGAACTGACATTTTTTCCAGGTATGTCTCTTCTCGATCCTCTTGAATCGTGATTGATGTTATTGATCATCGATCATCGATTATATATAATATAACGTTTGTCCGTTTATTTCTTTTAAAGTGATTGATCGTCTATGATATTTTGCATGATTCTAATTTATTATTCATTCATGTGGCTAAGATGTAATTTAAAAATTCTGATACTATTTTCTACGTTATTTTAATTTATCTTAATTTAATTCATGTGGCTAATATGTAATTTAAAAATTCTGGTACTTTTTTTTACGTTTCTTTAATTTATCTTAATTTACTTTTTACGTCAACTTTCTGTTACTAATTTTTTAAAATTCAAAACCCATAAACATTTTCTAATATATTTATATTTGGAAATTATCAATCATATAAAAATAGATGTAACTGAATTTTCTATTTTAATAAAGAATTCATTCCAAAGGTGTATTATAATAACAAATTTCTTTTCCTAAATTAACTTCCAAACTCCTATTATAAATAACACATTTGACATATTACACTTTCATTCACATCTTACTCACAAACTTTCTCTCAGAACAATGTATGTTTATCATTTTTGTTTCATTTTAATTCAGCATATTTTTATATTGTCGATTAACATATTGCGTTGATGATTACACCATAATGTTTTCTTTATTATTCATTTGCAGAAATGGAACAGCCTGCTATTACACTTCTCAACAATGTTGATCTTAATGTTGATGATTACACTATCAGAGTCCGCATTGTCCGATTATGGACAAGACCTGGCTTCAACAATCCTCGAAAGATTTATTGCTACGACATGATTTTCATGGACCAAGAGGTTTGTTTATATACATTTATAACTTATCTATATATATCTATATATTATTTTGACTTAACACATTATTATAACCCGTGCTGTTGCAGGGCACCAAAATGCAGGCATTTGTACTACAAAGAAACGCTACCGTTTATGAGCACCTTCTGAAAGAAAACCAGTGTTTAACTATACGTAACCCATCCATGGGTGAGAATCGCCAGAAAGTTAAATACGTTGATAGTACGTTGAAGATCAATCTAAATGAGAACACTGTTGTTGAGGCTTACATCGACCCTGTTGGTTCTGAGTGGGGATTTGATTTTACTCCATTTGATTCTATTCTGGAGGACCCAGATGACGACGGCAAGTCTTTCAAAAGTCCAATTGGTAATTTATTTAAAAATCTAATCCGATATGAAAAAAGTTTGGAATTTCGGTATATATCTTATTTAGTTTCTACTATTTTTATTTTTAGATGTAATTGGGTATGTGGTGAAGAGCATTCCGGCTGAGGGTAAGAGTGATAATAACAACGGCAAAGAGGAAAACAAAGTTACCTTTATTCTTGAAGACTTGCAGTACGAATACATTTACATATATTTATATCTGTTTTAGTAATTTTACTTTTTGACTTATTCTGTAAATAACAAGTTAACTATTAAATTTTTTATATAGGCACCATCAGATTTTTGTTACACTATGGGATGGTTATGTTGATCAAATTCGAGCATTTGAGAGGAACCATCCAGCGGAAAAGAATGTTGTGGTCGTTATTCAGTTTGGGAAGTACAGGTTTTGGGGAGGTATATTCTATCTAATCAATGTCAATTATCTTTTAGCAATGTATTTACATGTATTTAATATATCCGTTTATTTACATGTTTTTTTAATACACAGGACATGTGAATGTCTCCAATTTGTATACTGTAACTTGAGTGTTCATCAACAGTGACATTCCCGAGATTTTCGATTTTAAGAAAAGGTTTGTATTCGTAATACAGTTTTCTATATTATAGTTAACATACAAATTACTGTCACTAACTTTGTTATGTGTTTATAGTTTTGTTGCTCAGATTTCTGCTTCATCGTCTTCCGGTTATTCTGGGTTGACTTCTTCTGTTATAAAGTCACCTATTGACGAATATCTTAAAGATTTCACCTTCAGTACAATTGGAGCTTTAAGCGGAATCGCAGAGGTAAGTTGTACACTTTGTAGCTATTTTATAGTATATCTATATCGTAATAATTGGTTAAAAGTATGTTTAACTATTCTTTTGTGTGCACAGAAAAAGGCTGTTATTATCCTTGGTACAATCAAGAGCTTCGCATCAGAAAGCACATGGTTTTACAATGCCTGTAAATCTTGCACCAAAAAGGTTTTTACAAAAACTATTTGCAAGGAGAAGCAAGATGGAAGCGAAGGTTTTGATGAAGTAACTGTGTTGGAGACTGATCGTTGTAATAAAAAGACCGTCACCTCTGTTCCCAGGTAAATTTATCACTTTATTCTATTTTTTGTCCTCATACTATACTTTGATTGTTAACTAAAACGTTAACAAATATTGACAGGATCAAAGTTCCGATACGTGCTCAGGATTGTACCGGGATTGTCACCTTGACGTTGTTTGAACGTGAAGTTGTCAAACTGCTCAGTGTTTCTGCAAATCAGCTTTTAGACAACAACATAGAGGTAAATGTACTCGTGGATTATACATTTCGTATTTCGTTTCTTATTTTGTTAAAAATACTATCAATGTTGTTCAAGATCAAGTTTTTACATTTGTCAAACAGTTGGCTAGCGAAGGAAACTTTCCTAAAGAGTTTAATGCTTTGCTAAATCGGAAGTTTGCATTCAAGATAGCCATAGGTTCTTATAACCTCAAAAACAAAGCAGATGGCTACTCTGTTTCAAAGTTGACTGAAAATCCAACAGTCATGTCTGAGCTTGATCACCATTTTGATGTTATGCAGGTTATTTCTACCTTTCAACTGTATTGGTATAAACTGTTATACGTTATATATATATGTTAAGTCATTACTTTTAAACTGTATTAAAAACAGCCTGTTGAGGAGGAACCGTTAAACGTTGTTTCTGCTGATTCAAATCCAACTGTTAAGGTTCATGTTAAGGTTTGTGAGCTATATGAATTTAATATTTGCTGGAACATTTTGTGGCGTATTTTTTTTATTTCATCTACTTACCTTTTTATATATTATTGACAGGATTCTGTTTCCCGTACGGGTGATGATGAGACTCCGATTTCTAAGTTGAACAAGAGCATGTTTACCACACCCTCTGGTCCTGTCAAGAGTAGTTCTGTGACGATGATGGAAAAGGAACTTAAGCATAATCTGGATGCGGTTTATGAGGTGGATTTTTGTTCTTCCCAGTCCTCTACTAAACCGCGTAAGAGTGATAGCGACATGGAGGAAGATGCGAATGTGACTGTTGGGCTTTTGAAGCCAAAGATCGAGAAGTAGTCTGTCGAGTCTAAAATCATCTCAATGTGTTTGAACAATTTAATTTTCCCCTTATGTTTTCATTATCATTATGAATTTTGAACTGTGGTTTTCATTGCTTGGGTACCAACTATGTATTCGGTGTCTCTTTTGTGTGGTTTGTTATCGTTTTATGAATAAGAGATGATTTTATTAAGCAGCCTTTGCATTTATATTTTCTTTTAAATGATTTATAGTGCATTATCATAAATTTATATACATCACATTAATAATGTTTACTTCGTAAATCAAAAACAAATCATACTTTTAATGGTATTGTATATTTTTTAACTGATATCGACAATACTATAAATTATGAATCTTAAGTAAAATTGAAGGTTACATTTGTATGACTAATACTTTTTTTAGCCTTTACTTATGTAATGATACAAAAATATAAATTTATGTTTATGTTTCTTATCCTTAATAAATATTTTGTTTTTCATTGTAATCCAAATTTTTGTATTTCAAACTTTTCTTACTTTAGGACCGATTGTCTATGTTTGTAACTACTTATTGTGGTTTTTCGATTTAAGAGATATCATTTTTTTATATCGTATGGATTTTTTTTCCCTTATTTTTTTTCATATTTGTAACACATTAGTTTTTATATCCTGTGATAACTAAAATTTATAATTTCCAACACATAGCAATCACATATAATTAAAACAAAATCATTGTAAACACATCAATCAATTTACAACTACAGAGGAATACATGATACAAAAAAAATGAACAAATTTATTTGTTGAGACAAACTTATTATTACATGTAGATGTAGGTTGTTTCTATTTATCTTTTTGTGTATGTAAAAGTAATTATCGTTTTCATTTTGTATCACACATGCCTATCATATATCAATCCCACTTATATTTCATACATATTTGTTAATATCCTCTAATTAATGATATATATCATTCCATTTATAATTCTTTTTTCCTATAAGTAACAACAACATTTCCCTCCAATACATATCAAATTATTTACTCTTTTTTCTGTTTCTTCAAGAAGGTAGTATCGAAATAACTTATTTAATACCCACTCTCTTTTGATGTATGAAAAATAACTAATTTAATTTGATTATTATATGTGTATATGTTTGCTAGGTTTGTTCGTATCATGGAGAATATCCCTTACGAATATTCTATTATTTTATTATAGTTGTTACATTTTCATATTATATTAATTAATTTGATAAAAAAATAACATTTAATATTATATTAGTATGGTAATATAACAAGTTAACTATTATCTAATAAAATATAAATTGAAATAGATGTATGGTCCATTTATCTAATAAAATAAAATATCCGATTATATCTTATATATCATATTAATTAATTTGATAAAAAATAACATTTAATATTAGATTTTTTGGTTGATTTGTTTTTTTTTTTTTTTTGATACAATATTTTCATTAATTTTCTTATTTAATCGATTATATCTTATATATCATATTCTTAAAATAAAATATCTGCATTAATTATAAAGTTTACCTTCCAATCCAATTATAAATAAAGCAAATTTTAGTTGGTCAGATTATGTGTGTTGAGAGAAAAGGTAATTATCTCCAATTCGAAATTTTGGTTTGGTTATGTATCTTTCATTATGTTTTGTTTTTAATTTGTCATTCATGTTCATACGATTCATTTTTGCTCTATTATATGTTTTGTAGATCATTCATGCAACTTGGTTGCTTACTTCACAAATTCAAGTACATAATTCTCATCAATTGTTTCTTATGAAATATTTTGTAGGATGCAACGTCTTGAATTTGAAATGTTTGCTAACGAAATCCTATCAAGGCTACCAACAAAGTGTGTTGCTCGATTAAGATGTGTTTCCAAACAATGGCGTTACGAATTGTCTTCACATTTGTTTGCGATTATTCACTATCGCCGTATGGCTAAATATGAAGATCGTAAGCTTATCACGTTGACCAAGTCATCAATTGATCTTCATAACTTGATTGGAGGAAAGGTAGACATTTCTTCAAGGAAGATTATTTCCTTCCCCGTTGACACCTCTCTTTCCAATCTAACCATTCTTGCTTCTCAATATGGTCTTTTACTGATGTGCATCCAATTTCTACCGAACGAATTGATTCTTTGGAATCCAACAACTAACCAATTTTTGAATTTGTGTGATAAGAAACCTAAACATTTTTTTGATTTAAAGAAAGATGCAGTTGGGATTTATATTGATTCATCTAACGATGTTAAAATATTACTTCTCCAACGTCGTATGGATGATATTGTACCGCGTGTGTATTCTCGGAACACATGTCAATGGAAAACTTTAACTTTCTTGAAAGGACCGGATTACGGTTCAAGTTTATATTGGTTGTCTTCCGGAACTTTATGCAATAATGTTTTATATTTTCCATCTCCACACTATTGGACGCCTGCTAAAAGTTATACGATTGCATTTGATGTGGATTCTGAAACCTTCTCGAAGGTTTCCATACCACAATGTACTGATGTTATTGGTCTCCAAAGCAGTTTTTTAAAAATCCGCAACACACTTCATATGTTTATTGTTGGAAACACCCCTGATAAAAATGTGAAGCTATTTAAATTTGAAGATGAAGTATGGTCAGAAGTGTTGTCTTTTACCAACGTAAATTCAATTTCATTTGATTCATGGTGTAACAAATTAGCTGAGAACAAAGGTGACACTTGGTCTGTTGAGATCGATCGATGTGGTATTATGGAGATACAAATTGGAATGAAGGATTTTCAATACTTACGAGACGCTGAGACATTTCAAGGACTATACAATGTAGCATCGTTTGAAGAGACCGTTGTCTCACCTATTTAGTATTTATAAGTTGATGTTACCGATATTATTTTGATTTACTATCGATATTAACACTTTATTAAATTTTCGTATTTCCAATTTCCAAATCATTATAAAATAAAAGATAGGTAAGCATTATATTATCACTTTATATTATCAAATACATTATTTAATGTTTTAGTTATTATTTAAACTCGGTTATGTTATTATGATGAATTTGATATATTTTTCGTATTGCACAGCGTTATCAATTCCGGAGAACCAACTGAAAAACTATGCTTTGTGCGAGATTGAGAAGTTTTTACTGCGAAATAATTCATCCTTGCGAAGATTTCAAACAATGCCATTTCCAGATATGTCGTCTTCAGGTAGTTCAGATAGTCGTTTGATATACGAGGAGCGGGCATATGATACAACACACCTTGGAAATCTTTACGATAGTCAGTTGACAATGTTAACTGATGAACAACGCTCTGTGTTTGAAGAAATTATGGCAGCAGTTAACGGTGATAACGGTGGGATTTTTTTCCTTTACGGCTATGGTGGAATAGGTAAAACATTTCTATGGAAGACATTATCCGCTGCAATTAGATCAAAAGGTTAAATCGTCTTAAATGTTGCTTCAAGTGGAATTGCATCGTTGTTGTTAGATGGTGGCAGGACTGCACATTCCAGGTTTAACATACCTTTGAATCTTACTGAAGACTCTGTATGTAATATAAAACCAGAAAGTGACGTGTCTAAATTACTGCATGAGACGAAATTAATAATTTGGGATGAAGCACCTACGGTACACAAACATGCATTCGAAGCGCTGGATAGAACAATGAATGACGTTTTCAACATCGACCCATCTCTCAATTCAGACATCCGGTTTGGAGGTAAGGTAATTGTTTTTGGTGGCGATTTTAGACAAATATTACCTGTCGTTCCAAACGGTGGAAGACAAGAGATTGTTAATGCCTCCTTATGTTCGTCTTACTTGTGGAGTAAATGTAAATTGCTAATATTAACAAGAAACATGAGGTTAACCGTTGGAAGGTCGACGGCAGATATTGAAGAAATAAACAGTTTTGCCAAATGGCTTTTGGATTTGGGTGAGGGTAATGTTGGTGGTCCAAATGATGGGGAAGCAACTATTCAAATACCACAAGATCTTCTGATTACTGATGAATCTGACCCAATTGCAAGTTTAATTGATTTTGTTTATCCATCAATCTTGCAAAACATCAACAACCATAATTATTTCAGTGAGCGCGCTATACTTGCACCGAAGAATGATGTTGTGCATGAGATTAATGACAGGTTGCTATCAATGTTTCCTGGTGAAGAAAGAGAGTATCTTAGCTCTGACAGTCTTTGTCCGACCGAAGATGTAAATGCTACACAACAAAGAATATACTCTCCGGATGTGCTCAATGGTCTTAAAATATCAGGCTTACCAAATCATAGGTTGGTGCTAAAAGTTGGTGTTCCAGTAATGTTATTACGAAATATTGACCAACGGAATGGGTTGTGCAACGGTACAAGGCTACAAGTAAAAAAGTTGTACAACCGTGTAATAGAAGCCGAGATAATATCTGGTGCAAATATTGGTACTTCTACATACATACCTCGAATTAATTTGATTCCTTCTGATAAAAAGATTCCTTTTGCTTTTCAAAGGAGGCAATTTCCACTTGCCGTATGTTTTGCAATGACAATAAACAAAAGTCAAGGCCAGTCGCTTTCGAGAGTTGGTTTGTACCTGAAACAACCCGTCTTCTCTCATAGTCAATTGTATGTTGCTTTGTCAAGGGTGAAAACAAGAGATGGGGTCAAACTACTCATACTTGACAACAATGGAAAACCGACAGATAAAACAACTAATGTTGTTTATAAAGAGATTTTCAACGAATTGTAATTGCTAAAGGTATAACATTGCTTCTAATTAATTTCTAACATTTGATGATCACCAACAAAATACCAATAAGTCTATTAATGTTTTCTATTGTTCTATAATGTTTCTTTAAATAAAAGAAAACATACAGGAATAAATCACATTTATTAGTGACTTTGTTTTTAGCCATAATATGACGACGATGATAATATACTAAATCTTTTTAGCCTATTGTTTCAGGACTCTGCTGGTTAAATACACCCGCACACATCGTCAACACCGGTTAGTTTCAAATACTTACGAATAGGTTGATTTGGTCAATGCATTAACTTTGGATGGGTCATATTTTCTTAGTACAAGTTGTTTAAATTACTGTAGCCATTTATGTGATGTTTTTTTCAAAATGTTATTATAGGCTGATACGTTGATGGTATGATTAAATTTAAAGAAAGAATGTTATTTAACTACTCTGTTTAGTTTATATATTTTTGTAACAATATATTCACATTATGTTCTTATTCATGATTAGTATCAATATATTTAGCTTTTTTTAGTGCATTTAGCTTATGGTTTTCTGTTCCATTCGATCTGCTATACATTGGGCTAAGGGACTAAGGGTAAACTAATATTACTATTTGTGAATATTTATTTTTTCCAAATTAAACAAAGTAAGACACTTCTTTTCACTGCTTATAAATAAGTATTATTTTTTGTTGTTGGATTGTACAAATATGACTATACAATTCTTCACATCGTGTTCATGTTACTTGATTTTCTCATAATATTTTTACATTGCTTATAAGAAACAAAACACTAATATGAAATATAGTATTTATCAAAGTATAGTTCGTGTTCATTATTTTTTGTAATATCTTTATCATAAAGTAATATAGGAACTCAATCAGCCGATAAAATCGTTAGTATATTGAAAAAATTCATATTATTTACATTTTATTAAAGCCATTTACAGTAGTACATTTCTTATTTAAACACTCTTCCTAATAAATTTTATTTCAATCAATTGATTTATTCGTTATCCATACACAACATTAGAAATAAAACAACTAATATCGTTTATAGAGAGATTTTCAACGATTTGTGATTGTTGCATATTCATGTATTTCAATTTGTGGTTGTAATCTTATATATTTGTTCGTGTTTTAACGTGTATGAAATTATAATATTTATGTTAACGGTGATATTAAAGATATTTTGTTTTCGCATCCCGTGAAATTCACGGGTACTTAAACTAGTTAACATATAGATAATTGTGTATGGATCTTTAATTATCTAGGTCAACCTCATGTTGTTGGTAAACAAGCAAACTAATTAAGTACATTATGTTGAGTGGCAATTCAATATACATCAAGTGTACGTTCATATAATAATGAGACGAGACACGAGACCGACAGTTCTTGGTATTGTTCAACGTCGATTGTTCAAAGTCAAATTTGCACCGCTTGAAAAGTAAAATAGAAAAGGAATAAAACACTCAATTTATTTAAAAAATTAACCAATATAAAGTTTTTTATTATAAAAGGTTAACAATACACACAAATATTGATATTTAAAGGTTGAGATGTTGTTACTTTTGGTATTTATTATTATTATCATTTTTATGTACAGAACAGAAGAAGTCTTATATATACTTCTAGTTGAATGTGTTCAGTGGTATGAGAAGTTGAAGTTGGGTCTAAACCTAAATGGATCTCAACCAAAGCCAAGGGGAAGCAAATGAACTCTTTGAAGCTCAGGCTCATATATATAGACACATCTTCAACTATGCCACCTCTATGTCGCTAGGTTGTGCACTTGAACTCGGCATACCCGACATCATTCATAATCATGGAAAACCGATCACCATTCAAGAACTTGTTTCAAAGCTCAATCTCCCCATCGACAAAACCCTTCATTTGCATCGCTTGATGCGGCTGCTAATCCACTCCAACTTCTTTTCCATTACCAAACTTCCTGATCAAGAAGACGAAAATGCCAAGGAAGGGTATGTTCTCACCACTTCCTCAAAGTTGCTTCTCAAGAACACTAATGAAAACTCGCAAAGCGTACCAAACTTATTACCATTCGCTAATTTGATCCTAGATCCTGTTTTTGTAACTCCTTGGCAGTTCTTGGGGAAATGGTTTTATGGGAACGAATCAACGGTTTTTGAGACTGCTCATGGGATTCCTATGTGGGAATTTGCCAACATGAATCCTAGATTCAATGGGATATTCAATGATGCAATGGCAAGTGATTCTCGGATGATGAGTTTGGTGGTCAAAGATTGTCAAGAGATCTTTGAAGGTGTGGAATCATTAGTTGATGTTGGAGGTGGAACTGGACTCAACGCTAAGATTCTCCTTGAAGCTTTTCCGCACATGACTTGCATTGTTTTTGACCTCCCACATGTTGTTGCTGACATGATCGATACTAGGAATCTCAAATATGTTGGGGGTGGTATGTTTAGCTCCATCCCATCTGCTGATGCCATCTTTTTTAAGGTAATTCAGTTATGATTTTCTCAAAGATAATAACTTAACTAGCTTGTTTGTAATGTTTTGATATATTTTTATATATTTATGTAGAATGTTTTGCATAACTGGAGCGATGACAACGTGTTGAAGATACTAAAACGGAGTAGGGAGGCTATTCGATTTGCAGGTGATAAAGGAAAAGTGATCTTAATAGATATGGTGGTAGATGAAAAACACGACCGGCGTGAAATAACAGAAACCAAGATGGTTTTCGACGTCTTGATGATGGTTTTGGTTACAGGAAGAGAAAGGTCCGAGGTTGAGTGGGAGAAATTGTTCTTGGAAGCTGGATTTCGTCGATATAAAATAACTCCTAACTTTGGCTTGAGGTCTCTCATAGAGGTTTTTCCCTAGATCCCAACCTCAGGGTTGTTGACAAGTAAAAAATGGTATGTTAACTTAAAATCAGATGGGTCAACCTTAAATTCTAAAACTTAAAGAATTTAAACTTGTATTAAACGTTGTATCATGTAAACTTGTCTCTCTAGCCTGATGTTAAATGACAGTCCAAAATACTTGATATTGGGCTGAGCCTTGTCTATCTATTTAATACAATGTGAGTTCAAAACAGTTCGAAGTTCGAAGTTAGAAGTATAGCACACAAGTTAGAAAGCAAAATCTAAAAGCACAAGTGTGTCAAGACTCCTACTGACTGATGTAATTTTTAAGTTATTACAATTACCATAATCAAAATCAACAAGAAAGCCATTCAAACTCCTACCCACAGAGATCATGAATCATTTACCTCTTGGTTTATACCTTGCGTGTATGCTTCAAAGGCCTTTTGTTCTTTGCTACGCATTTTAATGTAGCGTTTACCTTTGTTATAAGTAGCAAAATCTGGCTGATCAGTGTTTCCATGTACACAGAATATGAGCCTCTTCCATTAATCTCAAGATTATTGAAGTGTTTTGAGTAGGTGTCATATATAACCAGCTCATAATGACGGTCCATATACTTAATTACAGGCTCACCACTCTTTCTAAATTCCAGTACTATTAATACAGTTTCATCATGTGTACAACTGGTGAATAGCTTTGTAAACGGATTTTGAACACCGCCCTCCATCATCCATACAACAAAAATCATCTCCTCTTCATCTCATTAAAGCACAACAAGAGACTTCCTTGGCTTAGAGATGTACTAATTTTCTTGATATGTGGCGTGTGCTAAACTACACGAACAATCGTATCGAATTGGTTTATGAGGGAGATTCCAATGAACCGCTTCTTGATTTCCACCTGGATTTCGAATGGTATATTGTCTGACATTTTGATTTTGCTTAGGGGATGGTTTTCTAGAGTTTTTGTTTTATAACATAGATATGATTGTGGAGGCAAAGGACACCATATTGGATAATTTTGGTTGTCTATTACAGAGATAGTCGGATCCATCTAAACTTTTGATCAAACAAGTCTGGGTCGGTCCATTATTCAGATTTAAAATGAACTTTGGGCCGTGTTATTGGGTCCTGTTAAAAGTTTAAAACCTCACTAAAGTTCCATACTAGTGATGTAACATCTTATAATTTAATTATATTGTTAATGTTAATCTTTGAAGTGAGAGACGTGTTAGACTTAGGGTTGTAAACGAACCGAACGTTCAACGAACAGTTCGTGAACCGTTCGGCGGGAAGTTCGTTTATGTTCGTTCGTTTAATAAATGAACGAACACGAACAAGAAATTTCGTTCGATTAGTTAAATGAACGAACATGAACCGAGGTCTCGTTCGTTCGATTGTGTTCGTGAACGTTCGGTAAGGTGTTCGTGAACATTCGTTGATTTGCATTCGTTTATATTTGTATGCTTGTGTTTTAATTGAAGATCTTTGTACTTTCTTATATTTTATTTGTACTTTTTATATTATTAAACTTGAATTTATTTTATTACCCTAAAAATTAAACTAGGAAACCAATTTTCACCTTGTTTATGCATCATTTCCCTTTCATTTCTCATTATTTATATCGGCGAATACGATCGACCTCCGTTCCACAATAAGGGATTCTAGTTCGAGTGCTACTCTCTGGGCCATCTATTTTTATCCTTCATTGCGTTCGCTAAATTTATTTGTGTTCGTTTATGTTCGTGAACAGTTCGCGAACACGCTCCTTTCCTTAACGAACGAACACGAACATAAAATCTTGTTCGGTAAGTGTTCATGAACCGTTCGTGAACACATTTATTTCCTTAACGAACGAACACGAACAAGGCCTTGTTCGTGTTCGTTCGGTTCGTTTACAGCCCTAGTTAGACTGCTCGGTGTCGGGAGCGGCCTAGGGCCGGCGACGACCCGGCACAACGCCCCCTAGGGTCGTCCCCGTCCTCAACGTCGTCTGCTCGCCGTTCTTGCCATGCCTCTTCTCTCTCTCTCTCTCTCTCTCTCTCTCTTCTTGTTTATACACACACATATACATACAACACACACACACACACATATATATATATATAAATGCATATTTTCCATCTATTAAATAATAAAATTTCATATTTACCCATTTTGATTTAATTTGTTAGATTAAATTATATAATAACTATTTTGAGTAAATTACGAAAATCGTCCTTTATGTATGTCAATTATTGCAAACTGTATCCTTTGTCTTCAATAATTACAGAAAACGTACTTTATGTTTACAAACACTTACACATTATGTCTTTTAACACTAACTCAGTTTATTTTCATAATTAAATCTGATCAAGTGAACCCTATGTAAGGGCAAATTAGACTTTTAACCCATTTATTTATATAAAACATTTTAATACATAAAGTAGTTTTCATCCCCTCTTTAGTTCTATCTTATCTGTATTTCTTTCTTCCCCTCTCTCTCACACACCCACCACCCAGCACCACCACCTGTCACCATCAACCACCCCACATCATATGCCCTAACCATCCACGACCACTCTCTCTCTACCCTCCCCCTCTCTTTGTTCTCCATCGCCACCACCATCAGTACCAACTCCGCCATCACCAACCATCACCGGCACCCAAATTCAGATATGCTTTCATGGTGTTTTTTGGCGAAGAAAGCAGCCCCAGATCCTGGTCCTCCTCTGATCCTGGTCACCCATAAACTGAAACCCTCGACAATCTTCACAAACCCATTTTCTTCATCTCCCAATCTCTCTCTCTGCACTCCTCTTAACAGTGACAATGAAGAGATAAAAGATCCAAATATTACTGAAGCTATGAAGGAAAAAGCAAAGGGTAATAGGCCCATGGAAGAAGAATAAGTAGCTCTACCGTCATCGGATCTGATCTGGAACAGATAACCAACAAGACTGGTGGTATTGTGATTAACGAACTAAGAAGCACCACTGTCGTTAACACTTCTGCTAGTGCATCCATGTTGGTGCATGTTTTGTGACAACAGCTTAATAGTTTGATTATTTAGTCTTTGGATATTTTGTATTGGGCTTAGCATTATTGGTTAGGGAGTTAATTATTTTTATGGGCTTAGAGAATGGCCTGGCCCAGACTAAAGCCCATGTGCAAACCTTGTCCTATATAAACAAGGCTTGGCATTAGGGTTTAGGTTACACACTTAGAAGGATTGAGAGAGAGTTAGAGAAATCTACAGAGAGAGGCTGAGAGATTTCTTGTGGGTCTTGAATTGATTGTAAACTTCGGGTTGGATAATCAATAGAAGACCGGATTGAAAGTGTATCGTGTTCTTGATTCTGTTTCTACTCGTTTTCTGTGAAATCTGATCTAGAGGATTCCGCACTCTAGGTTGGATCGACGATTCTGTTACGATCCGCACGGATTACGGGACCTACAATCGGTATCAAAGCGTTAGGCTCTCGATTGGCTTGGTTCAGAATCGTTTTCTGCAGAAAAATTGTAGTTTCGGGCGTTTTTGGAAGCTGTTCTAGGGTTCTGCTGGTGTTTTCGGAAAAACAGCAGGGATTTCGAATATAAATCTTGTATTTCGGATCCATTACGGATTGAAATCAAGTATTTCGGATCAGTTTCGAACGAAAAATCAGCTATTTCGGATTAACAGCTTGGATTTCAGACAAAACAGCATCAATTCCGGACCAGAAACAAGCATTTCGGATCTTCTGCTTGCATTTCGGATCATCTGGACTGCATTTCGAATCATCAGAATTGCATTTCGGATTAAAATCAAGCATTTCGGACCAGGAATCAATCATTTCGGATCAAAAGGTTGAATTTCGGACAAGATTTACTTGCATTTCGGATCCATCTGAAGGATTACGGACAATTTCGAATCAAAAAGGTCTCATTTCGGATCAGTTTGGTCCATTTCGGACAAAAGGTGCTGATTTCGGATCAATCCTCACCATCTCGGATTAGCATTTCGAATCTAGGACCATTTCGAACCATTTCTGATCATTTCGGGAGGGGTGGAATTTTTCTTGGCTTGCGTAAGAAAAATTTTACTGTTTCATGTTTAGAAAATTATCCGTAACAAATCTCAGGAAACCGTTTGCACCGTTAAAATCCTTTTGATTTTTAGGGCAAAAGAAAAAGGTTTTTGACATTATATATCATTGGAATCGTAATCTCGAGACGAATCTAACGATATAATTTGGTAAAAACCGATTTCGGACAAAATTTTGTACGGTTTTATCAGTACGGTTACGGTAAAAGCGAGTTAAAAGATGGTTAAAATGGATAAGGTCAGTGAGACTGTTAAGAATTGGCCAAAGCTGATAAACGTCAAAGAATATTCTGCCTGGAAAGAGGAGTTTGAGGAATTTATGAAGAATGAAGATACCAGAATGTGGTATTGTATGATAGATGGATATGTTGCTCCTACACGTCGTGTTGAAGGAAGGGTTAAGGTGATTTCTTATGAGATGATGGATGAATCTGAGAAACAGGTGGTTGATGCTGAGAAGAAAGCTTTAGCTGCAATAAAAATGTCCTTACCTGATGGCATCAAGCATACCTTTATGAAGTACCCTAATTCAAAGGATATGTGGGATGCATTAGAAAAGCGATATCAGGGAAATACAGATGTTGTGGTAGAAGAGAAGAAGAAAGTTGTTGAGAAGAAGGAGACAGAAGTTTCAAAGTGCATGAATGCTGTGAATGATCTTACAACAGAGGTGAAGGTATCAGCAAAATCTGTAAGTCATACATGTCATAATTGCACTGAACTACAGGGTAAAGTTGACAGACTATTGGAGCAAAACAAAATTCAGTCAGCTGAATTAGAAAAGTTAAAAGAGTCAAATGTTCTTTTGATTAAACGAGAGTCGGATTATTTAACAAAACTCAAATCAAATGAACAAGAAATCAGCAGTTTAACAAGCAAAGTCAATGAACTGTTACAGATCATTGATTTGGCTCATGAAACTGTGAAGGATAAAACTAATGAATTTTCAGAAAAGTGCACAGAATTGGCTGATGCACAAGCCAAAATTGTAGAACTTCAGGGGAAGTTAAACAATTTTGGAAATTCTTCGTTAGTCAGGACTCATATTAAAAAAGGTTTAAAAAGAAGTAATGATAAAACAGGGGTAGGGTTTACTAAAGCTTCATCTTCTAAACATCAAGACTACTCATTTTTACCAACTGAAGATGAACTAACTGATTTTGTAACCACTGCACAAGTAGTAGTGGATCCGATAGCTGTGGACTTGCCAAATAGTCCAGTTTCTTTGAAAGAATCTGTTGGGTCTAACAGTACACCTCATAAGGTGGATGAGGATACTGAAGACAAAAAGGCTAACACATCTAAAAAGGGATCAAACAAAAAGAAAACTTATAAGAAAAGATCATGTTTTAGATGTCACAACAAAGGACATGTGGCGAGTTGTTGTCCTTTGAAGAAAGGTAAAGTTGATGAGGTTAAGGATGGGAATCAGGTTGGGTCAAGCAATAGTGTAAAACCAAGTTGTCAGACAAAGAAACCTGAATCTCAATCAGAACCCTCAACTTCAAAAAGATTTGATAGACCAAGAAGTATTTCTCCACAATTTAGTTATTATAATGGTAAATCAAATCGTTTTCAAAGTCAAAATAGAAATTTTGGATATCAAAATCGATACCAAACTGCTGGTAATCGAAATTTTCAACAAAGAAATGAACATAGGGGTTTCAGTAACTCGAATGTTCAACAACATCCAAAATTTTTCCAAAATTCGTGGTATAATAATGGGAGAAGCAGGTATCAAGATAATAATTTTCAAAGGTCAGAAAATCCGAGAGGTTGTTGGAACTCTCGCAATCAAAGACCTAGTGGAAATTATCAATCTTGTTCAACAATGGGTACGCAATCCAAGACTCCACTGAGGAGTGATGGATATTGGATGGATGTTCCTGTATTGGATGAATTTGGAAAACCCAAGACTATCAGGGCTTGGGTTCTAAAGTCTAACTGAGTTGTTGAGTGAATGCAGGATGACCAAAAAGGACTGTTGATGTGTTCGACAGTGGTTGTTCCTGTAAAGCATCTGAGGTGAATAGTCGGTTAACATGGGTAACGAACTATTTACTTTTGTGTTTGTTTTGAGTATTATATACTTTAAACGTGAAAAACTTTTGTCGGATTTAGAGTGGGAGTCTGTTTGTGTTTTTAAATTTGTGTTTTTGAAACTTACTCCATAAAAACAAAAATTTTGGGGGAGAAATCACCCTAAGCCAAAAAGAGTTTAGTTAGTGCGTGTGTTTAGGGGGAGTAAGTTATAAAATTTTGATGGAATCAAAAACATAAAAAAAATAGAAAGTTAAAAATGAGCTATCACTGTGTGAAAAGGAAGAAATGATAGTACATCAGCAAGTTAGACTGTCACACTCAAACTGAATTAAATTGCTTAAGTGTGATAGCAGCTTCATCATATGATGTACCAGTAGGCAAAAGCATGAAATAATCAACTTACCAAAGTGATATAAACCTAAAAGCACTGAGTATGAGTGGGGAACACATCAGTGGTGTATGGTTTAATGACCTTAAATCTTGCGTTGATAGATTGCCAAAATCTGAAGTTTTGGGTCTTTATACTGTTTATTTCATCTGGGGATATCAGGGTTGTCCTTCTGCTGCATCCAGATACATGCTGACCTAGGCACACCCAGGATATCTTAAAAGAGCTAAAAATGCCAAAACCCTAAAAATGAAGAAGCTCTCATAGAGAGTCATTCAAAAAGTGCAAAATGCATAAATCGTACCAAAAATGGTATTTGTCTTAGCCCTCGTTAGATATTTTGGTCTCTTTGCTGTACGGAAGTACTGACCTGATCACCAATTATCTAAACATTGAAAAACAAAACGGATGAATTCAGTATACTCACCTACTACGATGAATCTTTGTGCATACCTTGATCGCGGGGGTATATCCTGAAGTGGGACACACTAATATATCAGAATTAATATTACCTTAACGTATCATACGGTAATGGTACTTGAAATGTTCATGCATTTTGTTTAGGTGGACAAACATACTGGTAATCATCTTGGACTGCTGTTCACGAAAAATTAGATAAAGATTAACAAATGGTGTGAAACAGTTTGATTATGCTAATATGATCTTCTTACCGGTGATTCTCACAAAAAGAAGTATTGTAATTTTTTTTTGAATTTAGTTTAGTTTGTTTAGTTTCTTTTGAAAAATATCAAAATTCCAAAAATATTTTCTTTCAAAAGACTTCCATTTTGAACTGACAGGTTGTTGTTTTTGCATGATAAGATAAAATATTGGTTTATCTTTAAATGTGAAAAAGACTAATGGTTTTTCGAGATACTTGCTTGTGTTGCTAAACAGATTGATGCAGTTGTCAAAATGAAGTGCAGAATACAAGTAAAGTGCAGATTGAGAGTGAAGTTAAGAACGTGTGAAGATGCATGGTAGGATCCTTCTACTACATTGTAGAGAGAAAGAGATATAGAAGAGTTGGAGCTTACTTGCTTAACCAAAGCTTGCTAGTTCACTGATCTACAACGAATGAAAGCTTTGGAGATTGGAAGCATCAGCTAAGGGGGAGTTTGTTGATGTCAGAAACTGTGTAGCTGACGCTATCCAAAGACTAAAAGAGTGCAAGATGTTTGAAGACAAAGTTACACTATGAAGCTATTGTCAAGGGGGAGTTTGTTGGTGCATGTTTTGTGACAATAGCTTAATAGTTTGATTATTTAGTCTTTGGATATTTTGTATTGGGCTTAGCATTATTGGTTAAGGAGTTAATTATTGTTATGGGCTTGGAGAATGGCCTGGCCTAGACTAAAGCCCATGTGCAAACCTTGTCCTATATAAACAAGGCTTGGCATTAGGGTTTAGGTTACACACTTAGAAGGATTGAGAGAGAGTTAGAGAAATCTACAGAGAGAGGCTGAGAGATTTCTTGTGGGTCTTGAATTGATTGTAAACTTCGGGTTGGATAATCAATAGAAGACCAGATTGAAAGTGTATCGTGTTCTTGATTCTGTTTCTACTCGTTTTCTGTGAAATCTGATCTAGAGGATTCCGCACTCTAGGTTGGATCGACGATTCTGTTACGATCCGCACGGATTACGAGACCTACAATCCAAAGGAAAAAAGACTGAAAATGTGGTTAAGAGCTCTTATTCTCTAAGATCGCATGACAAATGGGTGATGAATTTTGATGCTAAACCAACAAAGGGAAAGAGGGGTAAGATTTGATTTTGTAGCAATTTTGGTTCTTGATGGGATTAAATCTTGAATCAGGAGGTAATTGTTTGTATCAGTTGAGTATGAGATTTGATTTATTCATGGGTTTTTGAATAAATCATGTGGTGACGGTGGTTGTGGTGGTGGTGGGGGGAGGTGGTGGGAGTAGGTGGTGGTAGGGAAGTTTGAGAGAGTGATAGAAATGTGATAGAGAGAGAAATAATTTATGTATATATCTATAAATTTTTTAAACATGATTAATGTATTTATTATTTATTATTTTTATTTTTTATGATTATTTATTTTAATATTTAGGGTAAAATAACCAAGATGCCTTCATGTGGGGTTCAATTGGTCAGACTTAACCATGAAAATAAACTGAGTTAGGGCTAAAGGACATAATGTGTAACGGTTTGTAAACATAGAGTACGTTTTCTGTAATTATTGAAGACAAAGGATACAGTTTGCAATAAGTGACATATATATAGGACGATTTTTGTAATTTACTCTAACTATTTTACCTTTAATTTTACTAAACTTTTAGAAAATTGCATATTTACCCATTTTCTTATTAGTTTTTTGTCTTTTTTCGCTACCTGCGTCTTTTACGAAGTTATTTTTTTTCATTATTTTTCCTCACGAACTAGAGTGACAATCATAAAAAATACGATTGACAATAATCTAAATAAAAAACAAAATGCCAAAACTGTAGTCCATTACTGTACCGAAAATATTATCTAAAAAAACAACCACAAAAATTCCATGTAACAATATCCAAAAATGCAAAAGACAAATGCCAAAGTTTTGACCATATGGTACCAAAAAGTAAATTTCTCGACTTTGATTAGTTATTTTCACAAGCTTTTGTTCTTTTTCCCCGTTTACCTGTTGATGCCTGATCTTGGGATGTCGAATCTTTCTTGGCCTCCCAGTGGGCCGTTTGATAGTAGGTGGATTGTCACACCCCTATTTTCCACGTGTCACCGGTGGGCCCGGTGGGGAGTATAGTGACGTAGTTGGTATCATCATAGACAAACAACACAATATATAAATACACAGCGGAAGCAAAGATAGATTCATTTCAACTTTAATAAAGTGTAATATTAAATATCACAATAGTTGAAACGGATCCACAGGCGGATCAAAATAAAATAAGATATTGTTCAACAGTTTATTTGGCATCCAAGCTTGCAAGACTTCTTGTGGATGCATAGAAGACAGCCAGCCTAGTACGAGTAGTACCTGCACTTAACCTTTTGGGAAAAATACGTCAGTTTACACTGGTAAATACAATTTAACTGACTCATTTTGAAAAGGGTTGAAAATTGATTTGAATGCACGTGGCACAAAACCTTTTTATAACTTGGGATTAATTATGCAATATAATCTTGTGAACGAATTACATGTTACTTGTGCGTTCAGTAGCCCGGATCTTGTCCGGGTTAAAGATCAATAGACACACCACAATAATGAGTTATACACTGACAGGTGTACGCCTACACCCCGTGCTCAGGTCGTGGCCATTTCGTAAAATGATGCCAGGGATATCCGGGACATGGTCATTAACCCCCCCAAAGGCTTTAAGTGAACAAGAATGTTTAAACGAGCCGATCAATGTAACATCTATGCTTGTAATCATTATGAACAGTTCTATTATAAATAAAACAATGTTATTTGATCCCAATGTTTGTTTGGTTGTGTTTTACATTTTTCATGTTTTGACTTTTATTCAATTTCAAACTCTATATCGCTTTCTGGAGAGTTATACGCAAACTGGTGCGTAAACGTAACCAGTTTAACGCGACAAATACTCCGGAACATCATCATATACTTAACATACCTTAAATAACCTTTACATAACTTAGAAATAAGTTTTGAAGGCTTTGGTATGGCAAAAACAAGTTAATTCGCTAACAGGGACTAAACTTGACAAACTACGAAAGTATGCCAATTTGAACTGTAACAGACATTCCGGAACATGACCATAAGTTAAACACACCTTAAATATCCTTTACATAGCTTAGAAATAGGCTTTGAGGTGTTCGGTGTGCTAAAATAAACTTTTGGGTCATTCAGGGACTAAAAGTGTCAAAAAAAATGCACAAGTTTGCATTTTCGCGCATAACTTACGGTCTGAATACATCCGGACATCCAAAAATTTATGTAAGCACTAAAATATTTTAGTTTAGTGTTTGGCATGAGAAAAATCCATTCGTCACGCAATTTGGATCGTTTTTCACGCTTATGCACATTCCGTCGTAATTAACCGAACAACGCGATTGTACGGCTAAACGAACCGACATCCGGCATATTTTTGAGCATGTTTCATGTTCCCTATACTTTAACATCCTTGTGAAGCTTAAAAATGGGCTTGACGGGTGTTAGAAGTGCCAAAACACGACGATACGCGCTCAGGAACCAAAACTGCAAAACTGCAAAAAAAAATATATAAAAAATAAATAAATAAATGCAGCAAAAGGCCATTTTAAACATAAGTTAGCAGCCCCTAACACTTCCCAAAGGTCAAGTGCCACATGTTAATCTCCTATGGTGGCCAAAATTAGTTACCACAACATTTTGACAAGTGTACGGCCTAGATCGTGCCCCCTTTTCCAAGAAACGATCCTAACGGTTGTGGGTTTACTATAAATACCCAACCCATTTTCACTCATTCCTCACTAGAATCTGATCTAAAAGACTCTAAGTTGAAACCATTGTTTCATACCTGAGTTATTTGGATCTAGATTAGCATTCGGGGACCTTTCGTAAGTATTCTTTCGTTCTTTTATCGCTTTCGAGTCCGAAAGTCAAACTTTGTTTGACTTTCTGCATTGACCAGTTTATGGTCGATGCGAAGTTCGTTTGAACTTCATAACGTGAGCGTGATCACGATGGTTATAGTCCCTAGTGACTATACCTACTGATTACCACGTTATCTAGGCTCAGTGACGAGTCGTAGTTTCGGTCAGAATACGTATTCTTGCGTATTTTGTAACCAAACTACTTATGGGTATCAAAACCGTTTGTTTTGATACCAAACCTGTTTTCTAAACTTAGTTAAGCATGTTTTAACATGCTTAGCTCGTCACTTTTAGTTGTGCTTGTATAGGGTCGTAAGGTAAGCGATCTAAACAATCGCTTATACTTTCGAACCCGACCCATTTGGTCGATCATTAGGATCCGACCAAATACATTAGGTGACCATAGTATATAGGGAATAACCCTCTGAGGTTATACCTTATGGTCGCTACGTTTAAGTAGTTGTATGATAGGTAATTTATATGCCTTAGGTAAATTACCAAAATACCCCTTTATGCCAAAATTCATTTTTAAACATATGTAACATAACTTTTGACATCTAAACTGATTTGACAACCATATTAGACATGTTAAGTCATATATTACTTGTCATAGGACTAGTTAGGCGGTCCGAACGCGTTTCACACGAACGACGCGTTAAAGTAGCATAAGCTACCTAAACGGGTCGTAATGGGTCACAAGCACTTAGGATACGTTTCATTTAGTATGTAGGCTTTGTTAAACCATACTACATGAGTTCCCATACTCATTTGGTTTACGAACCCTCATTCTATCCGATCTTCCGATTTAGGTCCGGTTTATTAATGTAGTTACCTATATTAGGTGCCGTTTGATATTCCGAGATCTCTAGCATTGCTTGGTGGTTATCTTAGGACTTCTGAGCAATCTCAAGTGAGTACATAGACCCCTCTTTTACTGTTTTCAAACTGTTTTGGGGTGAAACACATGTGCCTACTTGTTACTTTCGTGCTTTCCTGTTTTCACATCATATACATGCTATGTTTGTTAGTACATTATAGTACATGATTTCATTACGTTTCATGCTATGTATGTCCATTGTGTGCATACTTAGTACATTGTTTTACTTTACATTTCTGCTATGTATGTTGACTGACAGCATGCTAGCACATTGATTTACATGACTTTCTGCTTTGTATGTTAACTTAGCATACTTAGTACATTGTTTTCATATAACATGTTCACTTTTGCTATGACATTTGGTTTGCACAAACGAGACTATTATACGTTCATTAACATTAGCTACGCCGCTCGGTAGTAAGTACTGGTACCATAGGACTTGACAAATCCCATTCCTGACATCCCGGGTTTGTTTGGATGTAAGGAATGACTGAATCCGAAAACATTTCTTTTGATAACCTTGACTGAAAGGGTTATCCGACTGTCTCAAGGCTTGAATGTATGCGTTAACTTACCACATAAATGTTTGTATCAATGTAACATGCATTACTTTATAAAACATAACTTTTTGATACATTCAAAATACTTTGTTTTGTACATTTCTACATTTGGACTATTTGACAATACTTTACTTACAAGACATAACATTTGTTACACATTACTTGACTACTTTTGGACTATCAACATTTGACATGGTTTATACAAGGACTTTTGACAATTAGTTTAAACATAGACATTATACATTGTTGGTTGGTTAAGTGACTTAAGTAACGAAATGTGAGTAATATGACACAAGCATGGTGGATACGCCGCTGGTACTTCCTATATATAAGTGTTTGTATTATATTACATATCATAGCGTTATTTAAATCATTGATTTTGGACTTATACATTTTATACAAGTAACATGTTTTCACAAGACTTTGTTTTACAATACGGTTTATTTTATACAACTCATTTTACATGGTTATTCATTTAACCATACATTATTCTTTTACTTATACATATCATCTGAACTTATTGTTTTTCAAGCGATTTACAAAACAAATCAAATTACAAGGTTCATGACTAAACATTTTCTTAAACTTAAGTCATGAATCTTATTTTCACAAACCTATGTATCTCACAGGCATTTTTATGCTGACGTACCTATTTTCACATGTGTTTTCAGGAGCTTTTCCGTAGGATGATGATCGTGACACTAGGGCGGACCTGTGCCTTAGAGATTTAAAATGAAGAAAGACTTAGTTTAATTATGTTCTGAACTCTTTAATTTCTGTTTAAGACAATGAAACTCTTATGTTAATAAATAAATGTAACACCCCGAAAATGGGATTGGTGATCAAACCACATTAGCACTAAGAGACGGGTAAAATACCGTTAGTGGTAAAACTTACCCGGTAAATATTAGGATTTAAATAATTAATCCTAATATTAAATAAGAAGTGAATAAAAGCTTTTAAGGAATAAGATGGATAAAAGGACCGAGTTAACGGGACCTAAAATAAACCTAGTCATAAATATTCCCGAACCCGCTAAGTTAACTAGGAATATTAAACCTAGTTAATAAGTGGGAATATTATTGAAAATAATTAGGTTGTGACCTAATTAATAACTAACCAAACACGAGGGACCAAAGCCGGGTAACTCGAAAATGGAATTATAAACTTAAAAATAAAACATAACACACACACACAAGGGTGTGTGTGCGTGCGTGAGATGGAGCAGGAGACAAGCTCCATGGGAGCTAACCCTAGAATCAACAAATTCACCAAATTGAAGCTCGAATCAAGATCCAAATCAATGCATGAACGTGTAGAAACGATCACCAAGTCAAGGGGATCGTGAGGTATGTTGAATTTCTAACATTCGTGAAGTTGTAAAAATTTGATAATCATCCTAATCACGAATTAGGCATGAATTAGAGAAGCTATGGCTAGATTAGTGATGAATACTTGCTTAGGAACGAAACCCTAAGTGAAAATCATACATATGATGCTATGACTTGAATGATTTGGTGATTACCTACATGTGTGTTAAATGGGTTTATTGACAATATGAAGAACACTTGAAATTAGAGTGTTAATTTGATGAATATTGATTGTTTTGAAATAAGTTCTTGATATAGTCCATGAACACTAGACATAGAGGTTTGATTTTGATGTAAATCTTGGTAAAGATAACTAGTTATGAACTAGTTAGTAAATATGTAAAATCATGCACATTAGGTGTTTGTTAAAATGCCTAAATGAGAACTAAGTGTTGATAATGTGCCTAATTGAGTCTTGTGAACTTGATAGTGCAATCATAAGTGTTAATTGGTGAATTGACTTTTAAATAGTCAAACCGACCATTAATAAGATCGAAGGGTAATTGTGATAGAAAATATGTAAGATGGAATAGTCATAATTAATGATGACTAATATAACCGTCTTACGAATTATGATGATAGTTTGACGCTTGACAAGCTAGGTGGAGGCTTGGAAAGGAAGCGGGTCAAACGAAGCAAGAATGGCGGAAAAAGCATAATTCGGATGCAAGGTAAGTATAGCTTACACTAGTCTTATATGTTAGAATACTCCCTTATCGTATTAGTTACGATAAAGGCAAATACATAATTGAGGTATGATGTTCCGACGTGTAAACGTACGGAACAAGGTAGTCAAACACGACAAGAAACCATGTTGATGGTTTAAAAAGGAATTAAATCGGTAATTCGATCATTTTATGACAAATGGAAAATGAACCTTTGAATGGTTACCTTATAGGGTAAACCAAAACAAACAATAAGGGTAAAAAGGTAAATTGGTCATGCGTTGACCATAACTATTGGTTTTGAAAGACACTGTAAGGCGTAAGCCATAACAGGCTAAAAAGCGTTAAGAAAATCAATTAATAAGTGAAATGGCCACACGGTGTAAACCGAAGCGAGTCGTATAGATGAGATGGTAATAAATATCATCTCGCCAACATAATCGGTCACTTAGACCAAATGGGTCAAAAGGTGAAGATATCACCCTTTGACAATAGCGACTAATGATTATTGTCGAGCTATATTATTTCAGGTGTAAATGTCAAATTGGTGTTAGCAACGCTATGAATTAGCGGTTATAAAAGCAAGGTATTAAAAACGGGTCAATATATTGATCTGCGCCAGGTATGTGAAATAGGGTAACACTCATTTAGAACATATGGTTCAAGAGTGTTAAAAGAGGTCAAAACGGACATTTGGTTACTTGTTAGGTAAACCAAATGTTTTATGTAATGAACATGGCGTTTGGAAAGCTTAATGACTTTTCAAACATAATCATAGGTTAAAGAGGGATTATGGGTCCAATATACTTTCAAAAGTCCTTCATTGTTAATAAAGGACTAAAATGGACCAAAACGCCCTTGGTGGCTAAATTGACCAAACAACCTTTAAAAGTTGTTTGGAAATGAGTTTTATGATTTAATGAATACTTAGAATAATTATAGAAGCAATTGAAAGCGATTTTAGGCTCGAAAGTGCTTAAGAGCCCTTAACGGGTCAAAATAAGCATACGAGTGAAAACGGGTTTAAATTGTGTGATAAACCTATGATTAGAACCTAAAATGGTAGGTAATATTAAATTAAAGAGTTGTATGAGATATAGAAATCAAACAAATACGTTTGTTTGATAAAATGCGTAAACGGGTCAAATTTTGGTAAAGGAGTAATAAGCCGAAGACTTAAAGGTCTCAAATTTTATCAAGCCGGATGTCGGATTTTAACTCCATATGATGGAGAATCAAATTACAAACATGTAGGAAGAAACGGTAGGTCAAACGGATAAGCGGTTTGTAAGATACGAAAGATTTCGTGTCAAATTACGGCAAATTGGAAAGGCTGAACCCAGGGTCCACCGTAAATTACGGTCCCACCGTAATTTACGGTGGAGATGAAATAATTACGGTGCTGGCCTACTGGTTTACGGTAGAAAAACATAAACCCAGGTGCCACCGTAAATTACGGTCCCACCGTAATTTACGGTGGAGATTATATTTTTTTTTATATATTGTTTTTCTTTTGAAAATCAATTGTTCCCGGACTCGTTCAGACATGATTTAAACCTTGTATGACTAAAGCATTTCATGTTTATGAAATGTAGGTACACCTTGGATGCCGGAAGACGATCAAGCTCAACGAAGAACCGAACACGATAAAGACACACGCTTCCGCACTTTGATAAATTGTAAATCTTAAACAACGAGTTCAACCTCGTTATATAGAATAACTTATGAATTGTAAAAGTTTTAATAAACACGCATTTTTACAGTATGTGTAGTCTTAACTACGCATCTAATTGTTGGTAAATTACAGATAAACCGTTAAAAAGAAACTAGGGTGTTACAAGTTGGTATCAGAGCCTTGGTTTAAGAGATTCGAGTATGGTTGGGAGGAACCATGCTTGGACTTAAACCTTATGCTCTTGACAAAGAATAGTGTTCGGTTCGAAGCTTGATCGCAAGTCCGGTAAGTACAAGTACGTTATTAGATTGTATGCTAAAGTGTTGTAAACAACACATAGAGCTATCGTGTGGTATACGTTAACCCAATTTAAATGATTGTTAGGGTTGACGAAAATACGCGCGTTGACGTGTATAGTAGAAAATGCCTTGTATTATAATACGGGCGATTATTGAAGTTGACTTTACTAACTTTTGTGAATGTTTTAAATGAAGGACACTCGCGTTTGGAGACGATGAGAGTCAAACGAATTACGGATATGATGATGGAACGGTCCGAGGTATGACAGGAAGAGCATACCCATTAAGGACCAAAATCGCGTAACGGTCGCGAACAAGACTAATGACAAGAGAAGCCCGTTAGGGCAAGCATCACCAGGTGCACACTTTTAAATTTAATCGCACGAGTCGTTATATGCAACAAACACGTAAGTAATAACGGTTGCATACACATATGATAGAACTTGGAAAACTTGATTTCCAAGAGAAATTTAATAGGAAATGTGTTATTCACAATGATGAATAACAAATGAATAACAAGACTTGCTTATATAGAAACTTGGACGAGAGTGATCATCCAAGTAAGTATTCTCAATACAAATCCTATTGAGAAAAGTAATGATCACATCAATGAATGTGAATAAATGTTTATAAAAAGGGACATTGTACATGTTCAAGGATAAACGATTAAAACTAATAATTGTTAACTAACAATTAAATAAAGTTTTACCAAGTGAACCCATAAACATGGAGACAATTTGAGGAGTTACCTACATGGGACGTGATGTGGTAATTATAATAAGGTCACGCGTACCACGTGTTGATCGCTTACTCTGGCCAAGTAAGTAATGAACACATGATAGCATGAGCTTCTTATAATGAGCGTAGTTATGTCCGATGTGGTAATGGCGGGGTGAACGGGACTAAGTAAAAAGTACCCAAATGAATCAGACAAGCAAAATATTTGATAATAATGTAAACGCACAACCGAGTGACTGGAGCGTATTACATTAGGATAATGAGCCCGAGTGAAGGGACAAAGAAGCATGATTAAACAAGTATTGGGAGGGAGTGTACTTACACTCGAACCCAGAAAACGCAAGCATGATTAGACAAGTATTGGGAGGGAGTGTACTTACACTCGAACCCAGAAAACGCAAGCATGATTAGACAAGTATTGGGAGGGAGTGTACTTACACTCGAACCCAGAAAACGCAAGCATGATTAGACAAGTATTGGGAGGGAGTGTACTTACACTCGAACCCAGAAAACGCAAGCATGTTAGACAAGTATTGGGAGGGAGTGTACTTACACTCGAACCCAGAAAACGCAAGCGTGTTAGACAAGTATTGGGAGGGAGTGTACTTACGCTCGAACCCAGAAAACGCAAGCATGATTAGACAAGTATTGGGAGGGAGTGTACTTACGCTCGAACCCGGAAATTGCAAATGAGTCCCTTAACGGGTCGTTTTTGTAAAACGTCCAACTTAAAGACAAAGTCTGAATATAAAAATGAAGCGAGGTCTTAATGCATACCGGAAGGGTTGCAATAATAACGACTTCGGTAAAACACCCGGTTGATGGGTAAGGATTTAAACACATGCGTAAACCGAGAGACGAGGACATGAATTTAAAGTCAAAAGACTCGGATTATGAGTTATGACTAAAAGACCATAAAATTTCGTAAACAGAAATTTTGATAATTATATTCAACCATTTTGAGGTTGAACGGGTTGAATAAAGTATAAATGCTTAATGGCATAAGTAAGCGCAAGCCGGATAACGGTGAGCTTGAGACAAACTGACGCGTAAATAACGTCAGAAGTCATAAAGTCGGAGGATTAGCCCGGAAGTAAACAAATGAAGCCTTAGACTACGGTCAAGGTCAAATGAAGTTCAAGGGTGAAAACAAATGATTTTCAAACATAAAAGAGTGCTTTGACACCATATATATATATTTCAATATAGACATGCGTAAAGAATGATCTACGGGATCAATATAACCCTTGGGGTTATAAACAATGGAAGAGTCTACGAGACTAATATGACCTACGGGTCACGATTAGAAAGAAATAGACTACAAGGACCTAGCCTTAAAGAGGTGAAAGTCTAATAAAATAGCCTATAGAGCCAAACGATAAAACTTACGGGGTTAATTAGACAAAGCGACGGATAAATTGAGAATCCCCGCATAAAACAAAGGCTGTAAAAGAATAAATTTTGGACTGTCAATATCCTGGAATGGATAATCGACAGAAGTTAAAGAGAAGATCCTAAAACTAAAACTTCGGTTTTAGTAAGAAATAGTGTTTTTACAAACATGAATTCTGATAGGAATTTAAACGATAAGTATGAAAGATACAAGTCTTGACACTATTAGGCGCAAGACAATATATTCGAAAAGTGAGATATTTTCGAAAATGAAAGGTTGATATAAATTAAATATGATGTAACACATTCACGGTCAAGAAATGTAATGTGAAGTAGAATCACATTATAACAAAGCAAGCGGTAAAAAGGAACTGGACAAATAAGTCTAGTTAGTAAAACCGACCAAAGTCAGCAATTCAAGTTAAGAAATTTGGTTCGCTTGTAAACGGTAAATTCGATATAACTAAACCGAATGGATAAATTTGAAAATAAAAGAAATTGTTGCTAGAGGTGAAAGATTTCACTAGAGACCTTTAAACGGGTCAAACTAATGGATTCATAAAGAATTCGATAGTATATGAAAGCGAGGAATATCGCTAAGTTAATTAAACTAGTGGAAATAACGAGATTACGTTATTTCCAGTCGCATTATGTCACGTAAGATACGTAGATGATTAATAACCAAAAGAATATTACCATACTTTTCTGGTAATACTAACAATCAATTAAGATATGAGAAATGCTTAATTGATTATCGAGAACAAATACATGGAATTGAACTCGATAAATTAAGTAAGAAAAAGGTTTCGAGGACGAAACCTCTTTAAGGGGGGTAGACTTGTAACACCCCGAAAATGGGATTGGTGATCAAACCACATTAGCACTAAGAGACGGGTAAAATACCGTTAGTGGTAAAACTTACCCGGTAAATATTAGGATTTAAATAATTAATCCTAATATTAAATAAGAAGTGAATAAAAGCTTTTAAGGAATAAGATGGATAAAAGGACCGAGTTAACGGGACCTAAAATAAACCTAGTCATAAATATTCCCGAACCCGCTAAGTTAACTAGGAATATTAAACCTAGTTAATAAGTGGGAATATTATTGAAAATAATTAGGTTGTGACCTAATTAATAACTAACCAAACACGAGGGACCAAAGCCGGGTAACTCGAAAATGGAATTATAAACTTAAAAATAAAACATAACACACACACACAAGGGTGTGTGTGCGTGCGTGAGATGGAGCAGGAGACAAGCTCCATGGGAGCTAACCCTAGAATCAACAAATTCACCAAATTGAAGCTCGAATCAAGATCCAAATCAATGCATGAACGTGTAGAAACGATCACCAAGTCAAGGGGATCGTGAGGTATGTTGAATTTCTAACATTCGTGAAGTTGTAAAAATTTGATAATCATCCTAATCACGAATTAGGCATGAATTAGAGAAGCTATGGCTAGATTAGTGATGAATACTTGCTTAGGAACGAAACCCTAAGTGAAAATCATACATATGATGCTATGACTTGAATGATTTGGTGATTACCTACATGTGTGTTAAATGGGTTTATTGACAATATGAAGAACACTTGAAATTAGAGTGTTAATTTGATGAATATTGATTGTTTTGAAATAAGTTCTTGATATAGTCCATGAACACTAGACATAGAGGTTTGATTTTGATGTAAATCTTGGTAAAGATAACTAGTTATGAACTAGTTAGTAAATATGTAAAATCATGCACATTAGGTGTTTGTTAAAATGCCTAAATGAGAACTAAGTGTTGATAATGTGCCTAATTGAGTCTTGTGAACTTGATAGTGCAATCATAAGTGTTAATTGGTGAATTGACTTTTAAATAGTCAAACCGACCATTAATAAGATCGAAGGGTAATTGTGATAGAAAATATGTAAGATGGAATAGTCATAATTAATGATGACTAATATAACCGTCTTACGAATTATGATGATAGTTTGACGCTTGACAAGCTAGGTGGAGGCTTGGAAAGGAAGCGGGTCAAACGAAGCAAGAATGGCGGAAAAAGCATAATTCGGATGCAAGGTAAGTATAGCTTACACTAGTCTTATATGTTAGAATACTCCCTTATCGTATTAGTTACGATAAAGGCAAATACATAATTGAGGTATGATGTTCCGACGTGTAAACGTACGGAACAAGGTAGTCAAACACGACAAGAAACCATGTTGATGGTTTAAAAAGGAATTAAATCGGTAATTCGATCATTTTATGACAAATGGAAAATGAACCTTTGAATGGTTACCTTATAGGGTAAACCAAAACAAACAATAAGGGTAAAAAGGTAAATTGGTCATGCGTTGACCATAACTATTGGTTTTGAAAGACACTGTAAGGCGTAAGCCATAACAGGCTAAAAAGCGTTAAGAAAATCAATTAATAAGTGAAATGGCCACACGGTGTAAACCGAAGCGAGTCGTATAGATGAGATGGTAATAAATATCATCTCGCCAACATAATCGGTCACTTAGACCAAATGGGTCAAAAGGTGAAGATATCACCCTTTGACAATAGCGACTAATGATTATTGTCGAGCTATATTATTTCAGGTGTAAATGTCAAATTGGTGTTAGCAACGCTATGAATTAGCGGTTATAAAAGCAAGGTATTAAAAACGGGTCAATATATTGATCTGCGCCAGGTATGTGAAATAGGGTAACACTCATTTAGAACATATGGTTCAAGAGTGTTAAAAGAGGTCAAAACGGACATTTGGTTACTTGTTAGGTAAACCAAATGTTTTATGTAATGAACATGGCGTTTGGAAAGCTTAATGACTTTTCAAACATAATCATAGGTTAAAGAGGGATTATGGGTCCAATATACTTTCAAAAGTCCTTCATTGTTAATAAAGGACTAAAATGGACCAAAACGCCCTTGGTGGCTAAATTGACCAAACAACCTTTAAAAGTTGTTTGGAAATGAGTTTTATGATTTAATGAATACTTAGAATAATTATAGAAGCAATTGAAAGCGATTTTAGGCTCGAAAGTGCTTAAGAGCCCTTAACGGGTCAAAATAAGCATACGAGTGAAAACGGGTTTAAATTGTGTGATAAACCTATGATTAGAACCTAAAATGGTAGGTAATATTAAATTAAAGAGTTGTATGAGATATAGAAATCAAACAAATACGTTTGTTTGATAAAATGCGTAAACGGGTCAAATTTTGGTAAAGGAGTAATAAGCCGAAGACTTAAAGGTCTCAAATTTTATCAAGCCGGATGTCGGATTTTAACTCCATATGATGGAGAATCAAATTACAAACATGTAGGAAGAAACGGTAGGTCAAACGGATAAGCGGTTTGTAAGATACGAAAGATTTCGTGTCAAATTACGGCAAATTGGAAAGGCTGAACCCAGGGTCCACCGTAAATTACGGTCCCACCGTAATTTACGGTGGAGATGAAATAATTACGGTGCTGGCCTACTGGTTTACGGTAGAAAAACATAAACCCAGGTGCCACTGTAAATTACGGTCCCACCGTAATTTACGGTGGAGATTATATTTTTTTTTATATATTGTTTTTCTTTTGAAAATCAATTGTTCCCGGACTCGTTCAGACATGATTTAAACCTTGTATGACTAAAGCATTTCATGTTTATGAAATGTAGGTACACCTTGGATGCCGGAAGACGATCAAGCTCAACGAAGAACCGAACACGATAAAGACACACGCTTCCGCACTTTGATAAATTGTAAATCTTAAACAACGAGTTCAACCTCGTTATATAGAATAACTTATGAATTGTAAAAGTTTTAATAAACACGCATTTTTACAGTATGTGTAGTCTTAACTACGCATCTAATTGTTGGTAAATTACAGATAAACCGTTAAAAAGAAACTAGGGTGTTACAATAAAACACAACTTTGAATGCCATGGTTATGAAACAATTAATTCTGTTACAACACTCCCCGACGTTTTCCGCCACGTCTTGTATGCTATACGTGGTCGGGGTGTGACAGAAGAGTTGGTATCAGAGCCAATGGTTATAGGGAATTAGGTTATTAGTAATGCTTTGACCTAGACTATAACCTTTCTAGGACCCTAACACAAGTTGTCTTGTGTTTAGATTTTAAAACATGTACATCACCTATCCTTAGGTGATTATCAAAACAAGAAACCAAATTTTTTGAAACGATTTTTGAAAAACAATCATCTGTTTTTGGATGATTTATTACAAGGTTTTGAACCCTCTTTTGTAAGGTTTTGAACCCTTCCAGTTTGACTAAATTTTTGGCCTTGTGCCTTCAAATTTTCAAAATCTCGTCAACGTTTTGGGTTTTAAATAATGTGAACACGTGCAAACTGGAAGAGTGAATGCCTGTATTCTGGGTTTTCTGTCTAGGCAAGCACTTCGTATACATCTCATCAGACGCGAGACCAGTTGTGCTTACCTGGGAATTCTTGGGATGAGTGTTCACTTATAGGCGAGCATGTCTTCATGATACATTATTTTCGATCCATTTACTTTGATTAGTCACTGTGCGTCGTTTGTTTGCTTGGTAATGAGGACAAATGACCACCATCTTTGCGTTTGTTAATTTTGTTTCATCTCATTCTTTTCATCCAATCCTCTCACTCGTTTCCTTTCATGTTTTTCCTCTTTTAGAATGCCTCCTCGACGCGAACACCAGATAGCAACTGCCGAAATGGCAGAAATCATTTCGGAGCAGATGGCTGCTCAGTTCCTAAATCTCTTTGCTCAATGGCACGCAGCCAACAACAACAACAATGCTCCATGCAAATACAAGGACTTTAGCTCGGCTAAACCACTCAAGTTTAGTGGTTCTGAAGGAGCGACTGGGTTTCTTCAATGGTTTGAGAGCATTGAGAATACTTTCCGCCACGTGCAGAGTCCGGATAATCGCAAGGTCGAGTTTTCTTCGAGCGTATTTCAGAAGAGGGCTCTCACATGGTGGAACGGGGTTATGAGAGACAGGGGTGCAGAAGTTGCTCTAGCACAGACATGAGCTCAACTCAGGGCCCTTATGATGAGGGAATTCTGTCCTCGCCATGAACATCGAGCGTTGGAGAAAGAGTTTGATAATTTGAAACAAGATAGTGGTGAGCACAGGGCATATACTGACGGGTTTGAGGAGTTGAGTCTGCTTTGCCCAACTATGGTTACCCCACTCGACAAGGCTATCGAAAGGTACATCGACGGCCTACCTGACTCAGTACAAGACATCCTTACTGGGAGTAACCCTACCACACTCCGTCAGGCGATCGAGTTAGCAGCGACATTGACTGAGTCGCAGGTTCGAAAGGGAAAGCTGCATAAAAAGGGTGACAAGGGTAAGAAGCAGGTGTCTGATGAGGAAGATAGCAAGAAAAGTCAAAACAAGAAGGGAAAGAATTCTGGAGGGTCTAGGAAGCGGAAGGCTTCCCAAAACTATGTCGTTACTGCACAGGCCCAAGCTGCACCAAATCAGCCTGCGCAACCACTAGCCAAGAAGCCTTATCTTGGCACTGCACCTTTGTGCAACAGGTGTAACGGCCATCATCAACCACACCTCCAGTGTTGTCAGTGCACCAACTGCGGAAGATCTGGTCATCTTACTGCCGCCTGCCGCATTCCTGTTAACCAGAACCAGGCAGTTCAGAACCCGGCTCAACAAGTTGCTCAGCCTCTTGCTCAGCAACAAGGTCAAGCTGCACGACCTCATTTTCCTCCTGGTTCGTGCTACAATTGTGGGGATCTGACCCACTACAGGAACCGGTGCCCAAGGCTAGCCAACCAAAATCAGAATCAGAACCAAAATCAGGCTCAGGCTCGAGGGCGAGCTTTTAACTTGAATGCCCAAGAGGCGCAGGCGGACGATAATGTGGTGAACGGTACGTTCTTTATTAATAATCAGCCTGCATCTGTTCTTTTTGATTCGGGTGCCGACAAGAGTTTTGTGTCATTGTCTTTTGAGCCATTACTTCGCGTGTCTAGAACAAAACTAGGTAAACCTTTGACAGTAGAAGTTGCTAGTGGTGAACCCATTGTTCTTGATTCTATTCTTCACAACTGCCAGTTGAACCTTAACGATCATCTTTTTCCTATTAACCTCACGCCTATGCAATTTGGAAGCTTCGACGTCATTGTGGGTATGGATTGGTTATCCAAGTATCACGCTGAGATAGTTTGTTCTGAGAAGATTGTTCGTGTGCCGCTTTCGACAGGCGAGATCCTACAGGTTCAAGGTGAGAAACCTGCCGGTGGTCTCAAACTCATGTCTTGTTTTAAAGCTCGGAAGTATCTGCGGAAGAACTATGTGGCTTTCTTAGCACATGTTACAACAGATAAAGGCAAGGGTAAGTCTATTTCAGATATTCCTGTCGTTCGGGATTATTCTGAAGTTTTCCCTGAAGAGTTACCTGGTCTACCCCCAGCACGCCAAGTCGAGTTCCGCATTGATCTCGTACCTAGTGCAAATCCCATTGCCAGAGCTCCATATCGTCTTGCCCCGTCTGAGATGCAAGAGTTGTCTAAGCAGCTTCAGGAGCTTTCTGACAAAGGCTTTATCCGTCCCAGCTTTTCACCCTGGGGTGCTCCCGTTCTTTTTGTCAAGAAGAAGGATGGATCCTTTAGGATGTGTATCGATTATCGTGAGCTTAACAAGCTTACTATCAAGAATCGATATCCCCTACCGCGCATAGACGACCTCTTTGATCAATTACAGGGCGCTTCTTATTTTTCGAAGATTGATCTACGTTCCGGATATCATCAACTTCGTGTGCATGAAGAAGATATTCCCAAGACAGCGTTCCGCACTCGTTATGGGCATTATGAATTCACAGTCATGCCATTCGGTTTGACTAATGCTCCTGCTGTTTTCATGGACTTAATGAATAGGGTATGCAAACCTTATTTGGATCAGTTCGTCATTGTTTTTATTGACGACATCTTGATTTACTCCAAGACGCGAGCTGATCACGAGCAACATCTTCGTCTTACTTTGGAACTCCTAAAGAAAGAGCAACTTTTCGCCAAATTCTCCAAGTGCGAATTTTGGCTTAAAGAAGTTCAATTTTTAGGACACATCATCAACGAACAAGGTATTCATGTAGATCCCTCCAAGATCAGTGCGATCAAGGATTGGGATACGCCTACTACTCCTACTGAGGTTCGTTCTTTTCTTGGTCTAGCGGGTTATTATCGCCGCTTCATTGAGAACTTCTCAAAGATTGCAGTTCCTCTAACTGCTCTAACTCAGAAGAACAAGCCCTTTGAGTGGGGATTCAAACAAGAGGAAGCTTTTCAAAACTTGAAGCAGAAGCTTTGCGACGCGCCTGTTCTAACTTTGCCTGAGGGCAATGATGATTTCATCGTTTATTGCGATGCATCTAAACTGGGTCTTGGCTGTGTTCTTATGCAAAGGAACAAAGTCATAGCATATGCATCAAGGCAGTTGAAGATACATGAGAAGAACTACACCACTCATGATCTTGAGTTGGGTGCAGTTGTTTTTGCTCTAAAGATCTGGAGACACTATTTGTACGGTACAAAATGTGTGGTTTTCACGGACCACAAAAGTCTTCAGCATATCTTCAACCAGAAAGAACTCAACATGAGGCAACGACGTTGGGTTGAGCTTTTAAACGACTATGACTGCGAAATTCGCTACCATCCTGGTAAGGCGAATGTCGTAGCTGATGCATTGAGTCGTAAGGAACGTACTAAGCTTCATTGTGTACGTGTTCAATCTGTTATTCAAGCTCAATCCGATATCCAAGCACGCATTTCTCAGGCTCAACAATCTTGTGTTTCACAAGGTTTAATGGATAAGGAATTTCCCTATCACATAACGCCTGCTTTGGAACTAAAGGACAATGGATCGTATTACTTCATGGACCGTTTGTGGGTCCCAAGCCAGGATGATCTTCGTACCTTGCTTATGGATGAAGCCCATAAGTCGCGTTATTCTATTCATCCGGGCTCAGATAAGATGTATAAGGATCTTCGTATTCATTATTGGTGGCCTGGTATGAAGAAAGACATTGCCTTATACGTATCAAAATGCCTTACTTGTCTTAAGGTTAAGGCTGAACATCAGCGTCCTTCTGGTTTATTGGAGCAACCAGAGATCCCAGTTTGGAAATGGGAAAACATTACTATGGATCTTGTTACTAAACTTCCGCGCACAAAGAAAGGTCATGATGCCATCTGGGTAGTTGTTGATCGTCTTACTAAGTCAGCGCATTTCTTGCCAATCCGTGAGGATTTTCCTGCTGACAGACTTGCTCAAATCTATGTGGATGAAATTGTAGCTCGACATGGTGTTCCTTTGAATATCATTTCTGACAGAGATGCTCGTTTCACTTCTCATTTTTGGAGAACCATGCAATCTGCTATGGGGACCCAACTTAATCTGAGCATAGCTTATCATCCGCAAACGGATGGTCAATCTGAAAGAACAATCCAGACTCTGGAGGATATGCTAAGAGCTTGTGTGATCGATTTTGGTGGTAGTTGGGATTCACATCTTAAGTTGATTGAATTCTCCTACAACAACAGTTATCACACCAGCATCAAAATGGCTCCTTTCGAGGCTCTCTATGGTCGAAAATGTCGTTCACCAGTCTGCTGGAATGAGATCGGCGAGGCTCAACTTACTAGACCTGCCCTCATTTTAGAGACAACTGACAAGATCAAGAAAGTGCGTGATAACCTTCAGACAGCTAGAAGCCGTCAGAAGAGTTACGCGGACCCAAAACGCAAGGCCTTGGAATTTCAAGTCGGTGATCGAGTATTACTAAAGGTCTCACCTTGGAAAGGTGTGATCAGATTTGGAAAGAAAGGAAAACTTGCACCTAGATACGTTGGACCATTCAAGATCGTCGAAAGAATCGGAAAGGTAGCCTACAGACTTGAGTTACCTCCTGAACTTGGAAATGTTCATCCAACTTTTCACGTATCCAATCTCAAGAGGTGTTTAGCTGATGAGAACCTCCACATACCACTTGACGAAATTCGTGTTGGTAAAACACTGAAATTTGTTGAGAAGCCAGTGGAAATCATGGAACGTGAAGTCAAGTGGCTCAAACGTAAGCGCATTCCTTTGGTCAAATTTCATTGGGAAGCTAAACGTGGACCCGAGTTTACTTGGGAACGCGAAGATCAAATGAAGGCGAAATATCCGCATCTTTTTCCACGAGTTTCCTCTAAATAAATTTCGGGACGAAATTTCCACAAGTAGGGGAGACTGTAACATCTGTGCTTGTAATCATTATGAACAGTTCTATTATCAATAAAACAATGTTATTTGATCCCAATGTTTGTTTGGTTGTGTTTTACATTTTTCATGTTTTGACTTTTATTCAATTTCAAACTCTATATCGCTTTCTGGAGAGTTATACGCAAACTGGTGCGTAAACGTAACCAGTTTAATGCGACAAATACTCCGGAACATCATCATATACTTAACATACCTTAAATAACCTTTACATAACTTAGAAATAAGTTTTGAAGGCTTTGGTATGGCAAAAACAAGTTAATTCGCTTACAGGGACTAAACTTGACAAACTACGAAAGTATGCCAATTTGAACTGTAACAGACATTCCGGAACATGACCATAAGTTAAACACACCTTAAATATCATTTACATAGCTTAGAAATAGGCTTTGAGGTGTTCGGTGTGCTAAAATAAACTTTTGGGTCATTCAGGGACTAAAAGTGTCAAAAAAAAATGCACAAGTTTGCATTTTCGCGCATAACTTACGGTCTGAATACATCCGGACATCCAAAAATTTATGTAAGCACTAAAATATTTTAGTTTAGTGTTTGGCATGAGAAAAATCCATTCGTCACGCAATTTGGATCGTTTTTCACGCTTATGCGCATTCCGTCGTAATTAACCGAACAACGCGATTGTACGGCTAAACGAACCGACATCCGGCATATTTTTGAGCATGTTTCATGTTCCCTATACTTTAACATCCTTGTGAAGCTTAAAAATGGGCTTGACGGGTGTTAGAAGTGCCAAAACACGACGATACGCGCTCAGGAACCAAAACTGCAAAACTGCAAAAAAAAATATATAAAAAATAAATAAATAAATGCAGCAAAAAGCCATTTTAAACATAAGTTAGCAGCCCCTAACACTTCCCAAAGGTCAAGTGCCACATGTTAATCTCCTATGGTGGCCAAAATTAGTTACCACAACATTTTGACAAGTGTACGGCCTAGATCGTGCCCCCTTTTCCAAGAAACGATCCTAACGGTTGTGGGTTTACTATAAATACCCAACCCATTTTCACTCATTCCTCACTAGAATCTGATCTAAAAGACTCTAAGTTGAAACCATTGTTTCATACCTGAGTTATTTGGATCTAGATTAGCATTCGGGGACCTTTCGTAAGTATTCTTTCGTTCTTTTATCGCTTTCGAGTCCGAAAATCAAACTTTGTTTGACTTTTTGCATTGACCAGTTTATGGTCGATGCGAAGTTCGTTTGAACTTCATAACGTGAGCGTGATCACGATGGTTATAGTCCCTAGTGACTATACCTACTGATTACCACGTTATCTAGGCTCAGTGACGAGTCGTAGTTTCGGTCAGAATACGTATTCTTGCGTATTTTGTAACCAAACTACTTATGGGTATCAAAACCGTTTGTTTTGATACCAAACCTGTTTTCTAAACTTAGTTAAGCATGTTTTAACATGCTTAGCTCGTCACTTTTAGTTGTGCTTGTATAGGGTCGTAAGGTAAGCGATCTAAACAATCGCTTATACTTTCGAACCCGACCCATTTGGTCGATCATTAGGATCCGACCAAATACATTAGGTGACCATAGTATATAGGGAATAACCCTCTGAGGTTATACCTTGTGGTCGCTACGTTTAAGTAGTTGTATGATAGGTAATTTATATGCCTTAGGTAAATTACCAAAATACCCCTTTATGCCAAAATTCATTTTTAAACATATGTAACATAACTTTTGACATCTAAACTGATTTGACAACCATATTAGACATGTTAAGGCATATATTACTTGTCATAGGACTAGTTAGGCGGTCCGAACGCGTTTCACGCAAACGACGCGTTAAAGTAGCATAAGCTACCTAAACGGGTCGTAATGGGTCACAAGCACTTAGGATAGGTTTCATTTAGTATGTAGGCTTTGTTAAACCATACTACATGAGTTCCCATACTCATTTGGTTTACGAACCCTCATTCTATCCGATCTTCCGATTTAGGTCCGGTTTATTAATGTAGTTACCTATATTAGGTGCCGTTTGATATTCCGAGATCTCTAGCATTGCTTGGTGGTTATCTTAGGACTTCTGAGCAATCTCAAGTGAGTACATAGACCCCTCTTTTACTGTTTTCAAACTGTTTTGGGGTGAAACACATGTGCCTACTTGTTACTTTCGTGCTTTCCTGTTTTCACATCATATACATGCTATGTTTGTTAGTACATTATAGTACATGATTTCATTACGTTTCATGCTATGTATGTCCATTGTGTGCATACTTAGTACATTGTTTTACTTTACATTTCTGCTATGTATGTTGACTGACAGCATGCTAGCACATTGATTTACATGACTTTCTGCTTTGTATGTTAACTTAGCATACTTAGTACATTGTTTTCATATAACATGTTCACTTTTGCTATGACATTTGGTTTGCACAAACGAGACTATTATACGTTCATTAACATTAGCTACACCGCTCGGTAGTAAGTACTGGTACCATAGGACTTGACAAATCCCATTCCTGACATCTCGGGTTTGTTTGGATGTAAGGAATGACTGAATCCGAAAACATTTCTTTTGATAACCTTGACTGAAAGGGTTATCCGACTGTCTCAAGGCTTGAATGTATGCGTTAACTTACCACATAAATGTTTGTATCAATGTAACATGCATTACTTTATAAAACATAACTTTTTGATACATTCAAAATACTTTGTTTTGTACATTTCTACATTTGGACTATTTGACAATACTTTACTTACAAGACATAACATTTGTTACACATTACTTGACTACTTTTGGACTATCAACATTTGACATGGTTTATACAAGGACTTTTGACAATTAGTTTAAACATAGACATTATACATTGTTGGTTGGTTAAGTGACTTAAGTAACGAAATGTGAGTAATATGACACAAGCATGGTGGATACGCCGCTGGTACTTCCTATATATAAGTGTTTGTATTATATTACATATCATAGCGTTATTTAAATCATTGATTTTGGACTTATACATTTTATACAAGTAACATGTTTTCACAAGACTTTGTTTTACAATACGGTTTATTTTATACAACTCATTTTACATGGTTATTCATTTAACCATACATTATTCTTTTACTTATACATATCATCTGAACTTATTGTTTTTCAAGCGATTTACAAAACAAATCAAATTACAAGGTTCATGACTAAACATTTTCTTAAACTTAAGTCATGAATCTTATTTTCACAAACCTATGTATCTCACAGGCATTTTTATGCTGACGTACCTATTTTCACATGTGTTTTCAGGAGCTTTTCCGTAGGATGATGATCGTGACACTAGGGCGGACCTGTGCCTTAGAGATTTAAAATGAAGAAAGACTTAGTTTAATTATGTTCTGAACTCTTTAATTTCTGTTTAAGACAATGAAACTCTTATGTTAATAAATAAAATACAACTTTGAATGCCATGGTTATGAAACAATTAATTCTGTTACAACACTCCCCGACGTTTTCCGCCACGTCTTGTATGCTATACGTGGTCGGGGTGTGACAATCAAATTATTCAATTAACCACCCAACGATGTAAGATTTGATGCTCGATCAAGCGGTATTCTATATACCGTAACCCAAGCCCGTATTGGGAAAATAAGTTAAAAGTATTTACCTTGGTAAGTATAAATCACAATTAGCAAGTGAAGGTAGCTTTTACTGGTTCTTCTTATTCTGGAACAAAGGTTTATAATAACCTATTAGATTTCTAACGGGTCTTTATTTAAGCCTAAGCTTAGACCGGCTAGTTTTAAGGACGATACGGTTCAAACGCACGATTAAGCGAAGACCGGATAGAATGTGATTTAGACCCAAAAAGTTTGAATACTTGTATAATATGGGTATACTAAATACATTCTGGATTTTGAGACAAAAATGATAATGTTTGACCCGTTTCGGTCAATTTATGCAAACTAGTTACATAAACCGAACCGAACGCGAAAAGGGCGTCACGGGTAACCAAAAGAGTCATATGCAAGTTCCCTGAGTTAATATGCCTTAAATATGTTATAATATCAGTAAGATATCTTCTATTATGCCCAAAACGGATTTAAACACAATTTATGCCTCATAAGGGCATTTTGGTCATTTAAAATATTATAAAAGAGTTTAATTGGAAATCTGAGTTACAGGTCTGGTTTATACAGTAAATATACTTAATTTAACATGTTATAACAGTAGGGTATGACCCATATATGAAATTTATCATTTAAAACCAAACTATGCTTCTTAGGGGTATTTTGGTAATTTCACAAGGGCTAAAAAGGTCAAAACTGGAAACCTGAGTTCAAAAACTTTTACTTACTGTTATTTTATAAAAATATACTAAAAACATCAGTAGGTATCAACCTTATATGTTTAATATGGTTATAGTACATACTATGCGTTTAAAACGCTTAAAAAGGCGCTTTGGAGCCGTTTCCGGGTTTGTAAAAGAAAGCTGATATTTTTATAATACCAAAATGCTCAAAATATTTTATTTATCAAATAAAATCAGTAGAAAAAGGTTTGGGGTCAAAAGGATTTATAAAACTCATTTTATGGCTTAAAAGGGCAAAATCGGTATTTACCGGATTAAACTTAGAGACCTATGTTATGCTCAGCCAAAAATTAAATAAAAATCTTTAAAAATCCCAAAATATTATATTATAACAGTGGGTAAAAATTTTGATATTAAAAAGTGGGTTTAAATAGGTTATATGCTAATTAAGCCGTTTAATTAACATAAGGCTTTCAAATTAAGCTAATGAGCATAACTCTTAATCTAGACCTCAAACTGATGTCAAATTTTAGGTGCAAGTTTATAAATCAGTAACAAATGTTTCTACTATTTCACTTTTTCAAAAATCACGTTTTATAGTCAAAATGGCATAATAGTCAACATTTAAGCATAAATCGGAAACATGCATATGAATCGGATAAGTATTGAACCAAGTTGTAAAATCTCAGAGAGTTATACTTATATGAAACCTGGTCCAAAATAAGCTCTAAGGCAGATCTCAAACATGCATGAATGGATCAGAACTGATAGTCAAAGCAAAAGTCAAATTATGCGACTTTCGGGTCCGATCCGGGTTTAAACTGAAAATTGTCGAGTTGAACATGTTGAGACATGTTCTTACATTAATTACCATGTTATTTTATGTCACACCCCGATATTTCCACGTATTACCGGTGGACCCGGTGGGGAGTATCGTGACGTAGTTGATATCATCATAGTTAAACAACACAATATATAAATGCACAGCGGAAGCAAAGGATAAATATATTACAATCCGAATATAAAGTAATATCAAAGTATTACAACGGAAAGTAAAGGATCCACAGGCGGATCAAATAAAAGAAAAACTGTTCAACAGACTTCAGGCATCTAGAACTTCCAAGATTCCTTATTAACGCCCTGAGCTTCCAGCCAATTACGTTCAGTACCTGTCACTTAACCTTTTTGGAAAATACGTCAGTTTACACTGGTAAATACAATTTAACTGGCTCATTTTGAAAAGAGTTTGAAAATTGATTTGAATGCACGTGGCACAAAATATCTTTTATAACTTGGGACAATCTTATTAATAAAAATCTTGTATTCGATTTACATGTTTGTCCAACATTTAGGGCCGGTGATTATACAATACAAGCCGGTCAAGATTAATCGACACACCATAAATATAACTCACAAGAAGACACCTTACGAGTGAGTATATATTTTACATACGCAACAGGAGGTGTTATGCCTACACCTTGTGCTTAAGTTATGGCCATTCACTTTTTAAATGAGCCAAGGATATCCAGGACACGGTCATTAACCCCTAATGTTATTTGTTATCAATCAATACAGATTAAAACGGGATTATGCAATTTAATCATCTCCGATTAAAAAGTTTCTACACCCGACCAAGCGGTATTTTTATAATACCATATCCCAAGCCCGTATAAGGGAAAATAAGTTAAAAGTATTTACCTGAGCTAAATATAAATTCAATCCCAGCCGTATCAAATCAGCAAGTACAGATAGCTTTTACTGGGCTCCTAAATCTGGAACGAAGGTTTTTAATAACTTATTAGATTCCTAACGGGTCTTAATTAAGCCTATGCTTAGACCAGTTAGTTTTAAAGGAGGATACGGTTCAGAACGCATGATTAAGCGAGAACCGGATTAGAATGTGGTTTAAACCCGACAAGCTTGAATACTTGTGTAATAGGGGTAAACTAAACACATTCTAGATTTTAAGATAAAAAAAATGATAAGGTTTGACCTGTTTCGGCTAATTATTGTAAACTAGTTACATAAGCCGATCCGAACGCGAAAAGTGCGTAACGGGTAACCATATGAGTCATGAACAGGTTTCCTACGTTAATATGCCTTAAATATGTTGTGATATCAGTAGGATACCTTCCATTATGCCCAAAACGAGTTTAAGACCAATTTATGCCCCGTAGGGGTATTTCGGTCATTTTAAAGGTTATAAAAGAGGTTTAATATAAATCTGAGTTTCAGGTCTGATATAATCAGTAAAAATACTTAATTTAATAAGTTATAACAGTAGGGTATAGCATATATGTGAAATTTACTATTTATAACCAAACTATGCGCCGTAGGGGCATTTTGGTAATTTCACATAGGCTTATAAGGTCAAAACCAGAGTTCTGAGTTTAAAACATTTCTTTACTGTTAAAATATATAAATTTACGTAAAACATCAGTAGGTATTAAGTTTCATATGCCAAAAATAGTTTTAACTCATACTAGGCGCTTAAAACGCGTAAAAGTCGGTTTTAAGCGATTTTCGGGTTTAAATAGGAAATCTGAGTTTTTGATCAGTTTACAAAGTTCAAAATATTTTATTTATGATATAAAAGCAGTAGCAAAAAGTTTGGTATCAAAATATTATGTAAAACTCATTTTATAGGCCAAAAGGGCAAAACCGACAATTACCGAATTTAAGCTAGAACCCTATGTTATGCTCAGTCTAAAAATAAATAAAAATCTTTAAAAATCCCAAAATATTATTTTATATCAGTAGGTAAAAAGTTTGGTATCGAAAATTGGGTTTAGCTAGGATATATGCTAATTATGCCGTTTAATTAATAAAAAGCTTTTCTTTTACGCTAATGAGCATAACTCCTAATCTAGACCTCAAACTGATGTCAAATTTTAGGGACAAGTTTATATATCAGTAATAAAGATTATTGTCCTCTCACATTTTCAAAATTCTTGTTTTAGGGTCAAAAGGGCATAATAGTCAACATTTAGGCATTTAACGGAAACATGCAATGAATCGGATAACTAAGGAACCAGGTTGTATAACCTCAGAGGGTTACACTAACCTATAACCTAGTCCTAAAGGAATCCTAAGGCATGTCTAAACTGAGCTAAATCGGGTCAGAACTGAAAGTCAAAGCAAAAGTCAACTTTTGCGACTTTCGGTTCCGAACCGGGCCTATACTTAGAATTATCGGGTTGAATCATGCTTAGGCATGTTCAACTAATATTTACCAAGTTATTAAAGCGAGAAAAATTGATTTTATATTAATAGTTATGAATTTATTTAAAACTACCCGTTTGACTTTTATTTGACCCGACAATTTAACTAAGTAAACGTGGTAATTAGGAGGTGCCCTTTTGAGGGTTAAACACTTACCTAATTACGGTCACGTAGCCATGTTCGTTGCGAACCATGGCTCAACCGTTTAAAAGTCAAAGCGTTTATCGAAACGCTTGACTTTTCGGCTATAACCGCTAAATAATTAAACTAAGCACGAAAGGGAACTTACAAAGGTCCAATGGACTGAGGGAGGTTCTCAAAAGAGTTCAAGATCCTCACAATTCAGAGAGTATATCAGATTTGAAGGAGAGGTGCAAATGAGAACCAAATCAATGGGGTATTTATAGGTTCTTTAAGACCGTTAGGATCGTTTATTGGTAAACGAGACTTGATCTGAACCGTACATGTATTGCCCATGGTTTCATAATACAATGGGCAGCCCATAGAATGATATTTGTGAGTATGAAACCAGATTTGAACAAAAACCAGTAGATTACAGGCTGTCTACAACTGTTCTGCATCTGATCAGCTTTCAAAAAAGACAGAAATGGTCCCTGTGAGCTTTAAAAATCATTTTAGGCACGTTTAAGGCTCGTTAACCTCATTTTAAGGCTCCAATATGATGTTTAAACATAGGGGACATGAAACATGCTCAAAAACATGTCGGATGTCGGTCCGTTTGGCCGTACGGTCACGTTGTTTGTCTAATTACGACGAAACACGAACGGACGCGAAAAACGGTCCAAATTACGCGACGAATGAAATTTTATTATGGCGTTCACTAAAATAAAATATTTTAATGCTTACATAATTTTTGGGTGTCCGGAGATATTCAGATTGTGAGATATGCGCGAAAATGCAAACTTGTGCACTTTTTGACACTTTTAGTCCCTGCAGGACTTAAAAGTTTATTTTTGCGCACCAAACACCTCCAAGCCTATATCTAAGATATATAAAGGATAAATAGGGTATGTTTAACTCATGGTCATATTCCGGAATGTCCGTTACCATACGAATCGGCATACTTTTTCCGTTTGACGCAATTAGTCCTTAATTACGCAAAGTAGCGCAAAAATGCTGTTTAATGATATCCAAGCTTTCCAAGGCCCATATTGATCATTTACAGGCATATACTTAAATGTTACTACGCTCTCGTTCGCTTAGATGGTCACCGAAAGGCGTAGATTCAAAAGTTGACGCTTTAGGTCCCTCTATTGCGCAAACTTGCACATCTTATCATTTATTAGCATTGAAGCCTCATCTAATCCATATTAGGAATTCTTGGAAGTATTATTAATCATCACGATGCTTCGAGTTTGCTAAAAGGTCATTCAGAGGTGTAATTTAAACATATTGACACTTTTAGCCCCTCTAACTTGCAAAGTTGCGCGTAACTTCACTTATAGGCATAAAAACCTTAAACAGCCATTATTTGGCATTCCCGAGAGTGTAATCAAACATCATGAAGTTCCTGGTTTGTTAAAATGTCGCTCAGAGGTAAGAATTAACATGTTGACGCTTTTAACCCCTCATTGCGCAACTATTAATTAATTACGCAAACGGCTACACTCGATCAACAAGTGGCTCATTTGTGAATATAATATCGTGAGAGGTTATTTAGAAACTTATTTTAGGTATGCTAACACTTCCAGTCCTTTTATAATCAAAGTTTTCGATTTTTCAAAAAATTAGTCCCTTAAATTCAATGTTTGACTTCATTAGGGTTTATTACACGTGTCAATACTTCATTGGACGTGATTTTACGAGGTGTTACATCCTCACCCCCTTAAAAGAAATCTCGACCTCGAGATTTGCTTAAAGTAAAGGAAGTACTTTCTGTCGTATCATGGATTTAACTTCCATAGTATATTTGGGCCTCCAAGGGTATCCCAGTTGACCTATACAATAGGCGCATACTTTCTTTTGGGGCTCCTTAACCTGTCGATTCTCAGTCGACATAGGTTGCTCATACTATCATAGATCTGCATATCATTATGTGATAGTGCTTTTCGACTTATTGGTGACACGACGCTAAATCATTAGTGTGGGTCACATTGTGCGTTCCACCAAGATCCTAAATTAGGTCTTAGCTCGTAAGCTATTTAGTCTTGATACATTCGAATACTTCGAATGACTTTATATTCCGAGCCTAACTGACTTGAAAATTACAACTCGGCACACCCTTCTAGGGTGTTATCTTTTGTTGAACCTTATCTTTTAACCAGAACTTAGGAGGGTTGCTATTTTCATAAATCCTTGATTTCCTGCCGTATACTGGCAACTTTCAATCGATTATGGATTTGTATGATCTTATTTGTTGTTTCCTAGGAAACTTTCAGATCCTGATAATTGGACTTACCAATTCTCTATCTAATAATAGATGTTTATCATTCCATCTATACCAGGTCTCCAAAGGAGCAGCCTTAATACTTACATAATAATTGTTATGGAAAAACTTATTTTATGGTGAGGTGATTATTCTAACCACTGCTTAAAACTAATCCTCAAGAATAGCTAATCCTTACAGCTAGTCGAACAAGTCGACGATCCTGGGCAGCTAATGGAGATTCTTAATTGTTGCCTAAATAGGGTTGCGGTAATCAATGCATAAGCAAAATGAACCGTCTTTCTTAGTTAGCAATACCGAACTCTTAGAATATTTAGCTAGGCTATATGAACCTTCATCTTAAAACTCACTTAATCAGGGTTCCAATTCTTCCAATGATGGTACTAGATATCATGGAGATTTCATAATGATGCAGCCCTAAGCGGAATGTTAATCTTAACTCTACTCGCCTCAGGAGGTAAACAAGGTAACCTCTGGAGAAGATAATCAAGGTACAAGGAGGTTACAAAGATTTTTCCAAATCTCAGGCTTTAATTCATTCATCATAGTCTGTGTCAGATAAGTGACACATTTATGTCACGAGTCCACGAATTCCTTAATCGGAGACATTTATTTGGATAATTCCATTCTGGATATCTTCTTTTAATACCATTAGTTGACTTTTATACCATTTTACCATCGGAATATCTTTGTGGTCCCATTCATTAAACCTCCATACTGATCAGGCATGGAAGCAATCTATGGAACATATTAAGATACACCAATCCTCATATGGCGCTTTTGTCATGCCATTTGGTATTCGAAATCATTAGAGATCAAAGAGATATCAATTTCATATGATGTACTTTATCTGGAGAGAGGTTACATTAGGACTTTATGATTTAAGATTTCTTACAGGAATAGAAGAAATAGTTCCTGTGAATTTTCTAACTGTAAGTTTTACCTTACTCTTAATATATATAGTGTTCTCATGGAAGACTTTGAGAGTTTGTTATACTCGATATTGGTTCCTAACACCAATAAAACAACTTCTTAGTTGCAATCCAATAACTGCTATTCTTCATCCTAATGGCCTTAACATATACTAACCATGGCATCAATCGACCATACAGGCTAATATAGTACTAACATCCTTAATGAATGTTATTTAATATAACAATTATACTTAGCCTAGGCCACAAAAGACCATCAATGGCATTTGAGGTTTTGACCTAATCCATCATCTTCTTGACAGGGGATCAAAATGTCACATCTGTCTTTATTATATTGATGAATTTGGATAGCTTGAAAGCTTGCCATAAGGATATCAGAACAGAGTGATTCCTAATAGATATAAAACATCGATCTAAGGTTTGTTGGAGCATTCTCTAAAGTATCATCGGCCAATTTCTATCTCGCATTTAAATGACTGGAGTCCCAATCAGGCGGAGACAACAGTTCTCAACATTTATCATTCATTATAGAATCATATGTGCCAGCATCAAATAAATTTATGCATAAACTTCTTGATAAAGGAAGGTACCTGCTATATCGTCATCATTCTGCATCATCTCCTGGTTGTTCCTCTGGAAGTCTCATGCATTTGTTCCCTTGGCCTCTCTAGGCTTCCTTATAAGTTTTGGGCAGTTGGTTTTGATGTGCCCTTCCTCGTTACAATTGTAACATGTCGCGTTCTTCAACTCCTTGCAATCTAAAGTTTTGTGACCCTTGGTCTTGCAAATTCCACACAATTTAGCACTTGGGTCAATCGTACATTTTCCAGAATGTTGTTTTCTGCAGTTACTGCATTTGGGCTTGTTATTGAACTGACTCGAGCCTTTCCTAAACTCGAAATATTTCTCATGCTCAGAGCTTCCCTTCTTCTTCTTGTTATATTGATGCGAGTTTTCCTCGTCTTCTTTCCTTTTTCCCTCGCCAGAAGTTTTAACAGACTTATTCATGATAACATCTAAAGTGAGAGATAAGGATAAGTCCACCGCGGACCTATATGTGGTAGGCCTAGATACTTTAACATTTCCCTTTTATCTCTAGTGCTAGGCCTCCAATGAAACGTGCTATGCGTTTAGGTTCAGGGGTGACTAAATAAGGAACTAGGCGGGACATAGTGTTGAAACTTGTCACATATGCCTGACAATCCAAATTCTTCATGACCAGAGTCAAGAAGTCTGATTCTATCCTTTCTACCTCATGTTGAGGGCAATAGTTTTCCTTGATTAATGCAACAAATTGATCCCAAGATAAGTTGTAAAGTAGGACCTTTCCCGTGGCTTGGAGCAATGATCTCCACCATGCCAACGCTTCTCCTTTAAATGATTGTGAAACAAATTTCACAACATCTTGTTCTGCACAACCGCTGATGTCAACAACAGTGTCCATCTCTTCGAGCCATGTCATGCAATCGATGGCTCCTTCCTCTCCTGTAAAGTCTCTGGGCTTGCAGGAGACAAAATATTTATATGAGCAGCTCTTAACTGGTGCCTCTTGATGAAGCACAACCTGTCTGGACGGGACACTCCTCTGATTTGATGAGTGATGAACATCGCCCTCCTTCGATTCATGTGTTTTAGTAGGGGGCTTACTACGAGCCACAGATAGAGTCTTAGAGTGGGTATCACTTGATTCATTATATTGTCTGTCAAGAGCCCGTGTAACAGCATTATCTATTAATGCCTGCAGTTCCGCACCAGTTATATTAATTCTGGTAGTATCATTGTTTTCCTTTGGTTGGCTATTGACCTCCTCTGATCCAGCCATGTAGTTTGATTGCTACATAAATATTGACAATGATTTATTCAAAGGGTATTAGGGAATTATCATTTTTGATGATTCATTAACCCTGGTAATATAAACCATAGGGGTTAATTTGTTAATTATATTAGTATTTTCATTATAATCTATCCTAGTATATAAATCATTAAGGATATTTAAAATGGCACAACAGGTCTTGTCACGAGGACAATTTTGAATTTATAAACCATGATCGTATGGGATCGAGGCATTTAAGGTTTGAGCATAGTCGGTTACTTTTCTTGACAGAGAGTCGAAGACTACAACTGCCTTTTGTCTTTTAGGACAATAGATATAGCCCGTGGGCATTTCCCTTCTGAGGGATGTTTATGATATGATCATCTTTTCAGATGCTATTAGTCAAGATCGTTTGGATCATACCGACTATTATGCTTGGACATGGTCCAACATTTTTAGGCAGGAGGTCAAAGACCACCACTGTCGTTGTCTTATCGGACAACAAGTTTAGCCCGTAGGCACTTCAGCACTAACGGATGTTTATAATATGATCATCTTATAGGATGACATAAGCCATGACTTCTAGATCATTAGGCTAAATCAGGAAATTTTGAGAGAAAAAAAAAATTCCAGTATAGGGATGACTATTGTGATTTTCTCAGATCACTTTTGTCAAGAGTGCTAACACGTTCTTAGGTGTTAACAATATGATCATCTTTATTTGATGATCTAAGCCATGATTTCTAAATCACTAGGCTAAACAAGTAAATGGAAAAAAATTAATATAAGGATGACTGTTGTGATTTTCTCGAATCACATTTGTCAAGAGTGCTAACACGTTCTTAGGTGTTAACAAGGATCTGAATCTCTTTAATAGGTTTCACCATCTTGGCCTCGTCTGAAATGACATGTAGGCTAGGTTTCACCTCTTAGATTCTTTTTAATATGTATACTGGTAGGAAAGGGATGATATTTATTTTATTCAGGATTTTTATCATAATCCTAATTTACAAGTTAATAATGGCACAAATGGCCTAGTCACGTAGACAAGTTTAATTTATGAGCCCAGATTTTATGAAATCGAGGCATTAAGGTTTGAATCAAAGTTCATTACCTTTTCTTGACAGAGAGTTATAGGCTACGACTGTCTTTAGTCTCAGAGGACGTTAATTATAGCCCGTAAGCACTTCCCTTCTAAGGGATGTTATTTTCCATTTATTTCATATTTCATGTTTAGAATGAAAACTTAATTTAATCAATCCATTATATGAAAATAAAAGTACAGAGTTGCCCTACGCGGGTCTTTGAAAGGAATAATGTGTCCTCAAAGGGACTGAAAGGTAATTATGTCCTTATAAAGACTATTAAGGAAACGATCTTTAGTAAGAGGAGTTTCTTCTTCATTTTATTTATGAATGTTCTCTCCCTGGATGCTCGTTTCATTCTAGCCGCGGTACGAATCTCAGCCTTTCTAGGCTCCGGATGTGGAGAACTTCTAATACGGCTTCTTCACTTGGCGACGTATCCAATATATATAAGAAATTTGAAAGCAATAGTTTTCAGATTAGGATCGAGAGCATTCCTATGTTAAGTCTAGACTCAGAAGGTCAAGGAATGTGCTACTGTGTCATTGAGATTAAACACAAAAGGTTGGTGTTTAATTCACTCAATATTGGCTCTGATACCAACCTGTCACACCCCGATATTTCCACGTATTACCGGTGGGCCCGGTGGGGAGTATCGTGACGTAGTTGATATCATCATAGTCAAACAACACAATATATAAATGCACAGCGAAAGCAAAAGATAAATATATTACAATCCGAATATAAAGTAATATCAAAGTATTACAACGGAAAGTAAAGGATCCACAGGCGGATCAAATAAAAGAAAAACTTTTCAACAGACTTCAGGCATCTAGAACTTCCAAGATTCCTTATTAACGCCCTGAGCTTCCAGCCAATTACGTTCAGTACCTGTCACTTAACCTTTTTGGAAAATACGTCAGTTTACACTGGTAAATACAATTTAACTGACTCATTTTGAAAAGAGTTTGAAAATTGATTTGAATGCACGTGGCACAAAATATCTTTTATAACTTGGGACAATCTTATTAATAAAAATCTTGTATCTGATTTACATGTTTGTCCAACATTTAGGGCCGGTGATTATACAATACAAGCCGGTCAAGATTAATCGACACACCATAAATATAACTCACAAGAAGACACCTTACGAGTGAGTATATCTTTTACATACGCAACAGGAGGTGTTATGCCTACACCTTGTGCTTAAGTTATGGCCATTCACTTTTTAAATGAGCCAAGGATATCCAGGACACGGTCATTAACCCATAATGTTATTTGTTATCAATCAATAAAGATTAAAACGGGATTATGCAATTTAATCATCTCCGATTAAAAAGTTTCTACACCCGACCAAGCGGTATTTTTATAATACCATATCCCAAGCCCGTATAAGGGAAAATAAGTTAAAAGTATTTACCTGAACTAAATATAAATTCAATCCCAGCCGTATCAAATCAGCAAGTACAGATAGCTTTTACTGGGCTCCTAAATCTGGAACGAAGGTTTTTAATAACCTATTAGATTCTTAACGGGTCTTAATTAAGCCTATGCTTAGACCAGTTAGTTTTAAAGGAGGATACGGTTCAGAACGCATGACTAAGCGAGAACCGGATTAGAATGTGGTTTTAACCCGACAAGCTCGAATACTTGTGTAATAGGGGTAAACTAAACACATTCTAGATTTTAAGATTAAAAAAATGATAAGGTTTGACCCGTTTCGGCTAATTATTGTAAACTAGTTACATAAGCCGATCCGAACGCGAAAAGTGCGTAACGGGTAACCATATGAGTCATGAACATGTTTCCTAAGTTAATATGCCTTAAATATGTTGTGATATCAGTAGGATACCTTCCATTATGCCCAAAACGAGTTTAAGACCAATTTATGCCCCGTAGGGGTATTTCGGTCATTTTAAAGGTTATAAAAGAGGTTTAATATAAATCTGAGTTTCAGGTCTGATATAATCAGTAAAAATACTTAATTTAATAAGTAATAACAGTAGGGTATAGCATATATGTGAAATTTACTATTTATAACCAAACTATGCGCCGTAGGGGCATTTTGGTAATTTCACATAGGCTTATAAGGTCAAATCCAGAGTTCTGAGTTTAAAACTTTTCTTTACTGTTAAAATATATAAATTTACTTAAAACATCAGTAGGTATTAAGTTTCATATGCCAAAAATAGTTTTAACTCATACTAGGCGCTTAAAACGCGTAAAAGTCGGTTTTAAGCGATTTTCGGGTTTAAATAAGAAATCTGAGTTTTTGATCAGTTTACAAAGTTCAAAATATTTTATTTATGATATAAAATCAGTAGCAAAAAGTTTGGTATCAAAATATTATGTAAAACTCATTTTATAGGCCAAAAGGGCAAAACCGACAATTACCGAATTTAAGCTAGAACCCTATGTTATGCTCAGCCTAAAAATAAATAAAAATCTTTTAAAATCCCAAAATATTATTTTATATCAGTAGGTAAAAAGTTTGGTATCGAAAATTGGGTTTAGCTAGGATATATGCTAATTATGCCGTTTAATTAATAAAAAGCTTTTCTTTTACGCTAATGAGCATAACTCCTAATCTAGACCTCAAACTGATGTCAAATTTTAGGGACAAGTTTATATATCAGTAATAAAGATTATTGTCCTCTCACATTTTCAAAATTCTCATTTTAGGATCAAAAGGGCATAATAGTCAACATTTAGGCATTTAACGGAAACATGCAATGAATCGGATAACTAAGGAACCATGTTGTATAACCTCAGAGGGTTACACTAACCTATAACCTGGTCCTAAAGGAATCCTAAGGCATGTCTAAACTGAGCTAAATCGGGTCAGAACTGAAAGTCAAAGCAAAAGTCAACTTTTGCGACTTTCGGTTCCGAACCGGGCCTATACTTAGAATTGTCGGGTTGAATCATGCTTAGGCATGTTCAACTAATATTTACCAAGTTATTAAAGCGAGAAAAACTGATTTTATATTAATAGTTATGAATTTATTTAAAACTACCCGTTTGACTTTTATTTGACCCGATAATTTAACTAAGTAAACGTGGTAATTAGGAGGTGCCCTTTTGAGGGTTAAACACCTACCTAATTACGGTCACGTAGCCATGTTCGTTGCGAACCATGGCTCAACCGTTTAAAAGTCAAAGCGTTTATCGAAACGCTTGACTTTTCGGCTATAACCGCTAAATAATTAAACTAAGCACGAAAGGGAACTTACAAAGGTCCAATGGACTGAGGGAGGTTCTCAAAAGAGTTCAAGATCCTCACAATTCAGAGAGTATATCAGATTTGAAGGAGAGGTGCAAATGAGAACCAAATCAATGGGGTATTTATAGGTTCTTTAAGACCGTTAGGATCGTTTATTGGTAAACGAGACTTGATCTGAACCGTACATGTATTGCCCATGGTTTCATAATACAATGGGCAGCCCATAGAATGATATTTGTGAGTATGAAACCAGATTTGAACAAAAACCAGCAGATTACAGGCTGTCTACAGCTGTTCTGCATCTGATCAGCTTTCAAAAAAGACAGAAATGGTCCCTGTGAGCTTTAAAAATCATTTTAGGCACGTTTAAGGCTCGTTAACCTCATTTTAAGGCTCCAATATGATGTTTAAACATAGGGGACATGAAACATGCTCAAAAACATGTCGGATGTCGGTCCGTTTGGCCGTACGGTCACGTTGTTCGTCTAAATACGACGAAACACGAACGGACGCGAAAAACAGTCCAAATTACGCGACGAATGAAATTTTATTATGGCGTTCACTAAAATAAAATATTTTAATGCTTACATAAATTTTGGGTGTCCGGAGATATTCAGATTGTGAGATATGCGCGAAAATGCAAACTTGTGCACTTTTTGACACTTTTAGTCCCTGCAGGACTTAAAAGTTTATTTTTGCGCACCAAACACCTCCAAGCCTATATCTAAGCTATATAAAGGATAAATAGGGTATGTTTAACTCATGGTCATATTCCGGAATGTCCGTTACCATACGAATCGGCATACTTTTGCCGTTTGACGCAATTAGTCCTTAATTACGCAAAGTAGCGCGAAAATGCTGTTTAATGATATCCAAGCTTTCCAAGGCCCATATTGATCATTTACAGGCATATACTTAAATGTTACTACGCTCTCGTTCACTTAGATGGTCACCGAAAGGCGTAGATTCAAAAGTTGACGCTTTAGGTCCCTCTATTGCGCAAACTTGCACATCTTATCATTTATTAGCATTGAAGCCTCATCTAATCCATATTAGGCATTCTTGGAAGTATTATTAATCATCACGATGCTTCGGGTTTGCTAAAAGGTCATTCAGAGGTGTAATTTAAACATATTGACACTTTTAGCCCCTCTAACTTGCAAAGTTGCGCGTAACTTCACTTATAGGCATAAAAACCTTAAACAACCATTATTTGGCATTCCCGAGAGTGTAATCAAACATCATGAAGTTCCTGGTTTGTTAAAATGTCGCTCAGAGGTAAGAATTAACATGTTGACGCTTTAAACCCCTCATTGCGCAACTATCAATTAATTACGCAAACGGCTACACTCGATCAACAAGTGGCTCATTTGTGAATATAATATCGTGAGAGGTTATTTAGAAACTTATTTTAGGTATGCTAACACTTCCAGTCCTTTTATAATCAAATTTTTCGATTTTTCAAAAAATTAGTCCCTTAAAATCAATGTTTGACTTCATTAGGGTTTATTACACGTGTCAATACTTCATTGGACGTGATTTTACGAGGTGTTACATTTTAATGATCAAACAGGTTGCATGTACCCTACATTGCTAATTATGCTTAAACTTGCAAATAATCATTCTGTTGACTTTTAAAGTATGCTTTGACTCGACAATTAGCATAGTTAGAGTGGGAATCTGAAAATACCCTTTTAAGGGTTTGTTACCCACATAAATATCTACTTGTAGGTACTTTCAATTCGAGAAATGACTGAGCAAATTTCGTTTAATCTCAAAGTCAAACTTAAATTACGATGGTTTGACTTTTGCTTAATTAACTAAGCTAGAACGAATTAGAAGGGGTTAGGAATACTTATAAGAGTCCGAAATAAGCTTAGAGAGCACTAGAAAGCCTGAGGTTGATCAGAGAAGCTCCAGAAGTGGTCTTGTGAATTTTTGTAAATGCAAGTGTTGAATGTTGCAACTTCAATGATCTTTTATAACAACTTTGATCTCATTAGGAGCTGCCACAAGGGTCTACTGATGTTGTAAGATGAGTCCAAGTGCCCCTATATGCATGTAAAACCATTGGAGAGCCCCTTGTATCGATTCACAGCTGTTAAGCATCGTTTCAGACTTAAAAACTGACATCTGCGCGCTGATTGTCGCTGGCAACTTGTAGGCGGGCCGCGAGAGGCCTTACGCGGGCCGCGTACAAGTGCATAACCAGCTAAACAAGTTTCTAATATTTACAATTCAGTCCTTGTCCTTTGAAACGTGGTTTTGGCTATTTATCTTGCACTCTTGACCCTTAAACCTGACTTTTAAGGGCCTTGGGACATTTACAAACTTGGGTAGGTCCTTGGTTAACTTTGTGCTTACCCGAAAAGTCACGAATTTCAACGTTAACGCATTTAACCCTTCGTGCACGGTTTTGATCATAACTTTCTCATACGATAACGAAACTTGATGAAATTTTTATCACATATTCTAGTGAGTATATTTTATCATTACAAAGCTTCGGGTTTGCCAAAAGGTCACTCAGAGGTATACTTTCAACATGTTGACACTTTTAGCCCCTGTAGTTTGTAATTCCTCACTTTCTTTCATCTTTCCGCTTTGTATGATCCATGATTTAATCGTTTAAGATTATAAACACCATGTAGGGTTATTGTAAGGCCTATTTATCCATTGTTGACACTTTGGACCCTTATATTCACATAGTTTCACTGTCTGTCAACTTTAGTCCCTCTAAAGTGCTCTTTCACATATTCAAAGCCTGTGACACGTGTCAATACATTATTGGACGTAAATTTTCGAGGTGTTACATCCTCACCCCCTTAAAAGAAATCTCGACCTCGAGATTTACTGAAACAAATGAGGGTATTTTTCTTTCATCGTGGATTCTACCTCCCATGTGTATTCGGGACCTCTACGGGCATCCCATTTGACCTTCACAATAGGCACATGCTTCCTTCGAAGCTTCTTCACCTGTCGATCCTCAATCGACAATGGTTTTTCCACAAATTTCAAGCTTTCATCTATATGCACATCCGTATGTGGTATGACCAATGATTCATCAGCGAAACACTTCTTCAGATTATAGATGTGAAAAACATTATGTATAGCACTGAGCTCTTCAGGCAAGTTTAACTTATAAGCAACTGACCCGACACGTTCGATAACCTCGAAAGGTCCTATGTATCTCGGGCTTAGCTTGCCCTTTTTACCAAATCACATCACCCCTTTCCAGGGTGATACTTTAAGCAATACTTTGTCACCTACTTCGAAGTGAAAAGACTTACGTTTTGGATCCGCATAACTTTTCTGCCTATCCCTGGCAGCTTTCAAACGATCGCGAATCTGGACAATCTTGTCCGTCGTTTCAAAAACCAAATCTGGTCCTGACAATTGAACGTCTCCTACTTCCGCCCAACAAATAGGTGTTCTGCATTTTCTACCATATAATGCCTCAAAGGGCGCAGCCTTAATACTAGTATGGTAGCTATTGTTATAGGAGAACTCGACCAATCGCAGATGCTTATCCCAACTGCCACCTAAATCAATCACACATGCACGAAGCATGTCTTCCAATGTTTGGATGGTACGCTCACTCTGTCCGTCTGTCTGTGGGTGGTAAGCCGTACTAAAATTTAAGCGCGTGCCCAAAGACTGTTGGAAACTTTTCCAAAAATGAGAGGTGTATCTCGTATCTCTATCCGAGATAATTGACAATGGTACGCCATGTAATGCTACAATTTTATCTACGTATAATTGAGCTAACATGTCTGAGCTGTAAGTTTCCTTAATGGGTAGGAAATGTGCTGACTTGGTCAGTCTATCTACTATGACCCATATAGTATCGTTTCCCTTCCTTGTCTTTGGCAACTTGGTGATGAAATCCATCGTCACCATCTCCCACTTCCATGTGGGAATTTCAGGTTGTTGTAACAAACCTGACGGCTTCTGGTGTTCTGCTTTGACTTGCGCACAAGTCAAACATTTAGCTACATAAGCAGCTACAGACTTTTTCAAACCAATCCACCAGTAGTTTGCCTTTAGATCCTGGTACATCTTATCAGCTCCAGAATGAACAGAATATTTGGAACTGTGGGCTTCCTGGAGGATAACATCTCGAAGTCCTCCATAAACTGGAACCCATATTCGTCCATTCAATCTTAGCATTCCGTCCTTGTCATGGGATAACTGCTCCTCAGTTACTCCCAGTTTTTCTTCAGGATAGTTAGCTTCCAGCACAGCTTCCTTCTGTGCTGCTAGCACCCTTTCGTTCAAATTATTCCTTATTTCAATGCGCTTGGCATTGATTCTTATCGGCTTTACTCTTTCTTTTCTGCTTAAGGCGTCAGCAACTACATTTGCTTTGCCTGGATGGTATTTTATCTCACAATCATAATCATTTAGAGTTTCCATCCATCGTCTTTGTCGCATGTTCAAGTCCTTCTGATTGAACAAATGTTGAAGGCTCTTGTGATCTGAATAGATCACACACTTGGTTCCATACAAGTAATGTCTCCAAAGTTTTTATGCAAATACGACGGCACCCAGCTCCAAGTCGTGGGTGGTGTAGTTCTTCTCGTGTACCTTTAACTGTCGTGAAGCGTAGGCAATAACCTTGCCTTTCTGCATGAGTACACAGCCCATACCAGTGTGGGATGCATCACAATACACCACGAATTCCTCTATACCATCGGGCAATGTTAACACTGGTGCATTGCTCAACTTTTTCTTCAAAATGTCAAAGGATTCCTGCTGCTTAGGGCCCCAATCAAACTTAACCTTCTTACGTGTCAACGAAGTTAGGGGCGCAGCAATCCTTGAAAAGTTTTCGATGAAATGCCTATAATATCCTGCTAAACCCAGGAAGCTACGAATCTCAGTAGGTGTCTTCGCCTCTTGCCAATTCATAACTGCTTCTACCTTAGCGGGATCCACTTGGATACCACGCTCACTTACCACATGTCCAAGGAATTGGACTTCTCGAAGCCAAAACTCGCACTTCGAAAATTTGGCGTAGAGTTTCTCATGATGTAGAAGTTTGAGAATACAACGAAGGTGTTTCTCGTGGTCAGCTTGGTTCTTCGAGTAAATAAGGATGTCGTCAATAAAGACGATAACGAATTTGTCTAAGTAAGGCTTGCAGACGCAATTCATGAGATCCATGAATGCAGCCGGTGCATTGGTGAGCCCAAAAGGCATCACTAGGAACTCGTAATGACCATAACGAGTCCTAAATGCAGTCTTATGCACATCTTCATCCTTGACCTTCAACTGATGGTAGCCTGACCTCAAATCGATCTTAGAGAAGTAGCTTGCCCCTTGCAACTGATCGAACAGATCGTCGATCCTGGGCAAAGGATACCTATTCTTGATAGTGACTTTATTAAGCTCACGGTAATCGATGCACAGGCGCATCGATCCATCCTTCTTTTTGACAAACAAGATCGGCGCTCCCCAAGGAGACGAACTAGGTCTAATAAAACCTTTGGCTAGCAGATCATCTAATTGCGTCCTTAACTCCTTCATCTCCGTTGGTGCTAACCTATAAGGCGCTCTTGCTACTGGTGCTGCACCCGGGATGATGTCAATTCAGAATTCCACTTGCCTATCTGATGGTAAGCCAGGTAGTTCTTCGGGAAAAACTTCAGGATATTCCGAAATGACAGGGATGTCTTCAATCTTTGGCTTTGGCTCGTCCATAGTAACTTGTGCCATATAAATGACACAACCCTTCTACAGACATCTGGATGCCTTGAGCATAGACACTTGCTCAGGCAATCCATGCTGGGTATCTCCTTGGATGGTGAGTGACTCACCAGATGGAGTTTTGACTACTACTTGCTTTCTATTGCACACAATCTGGGCTTGGTTATGCGATAACCAATCCATACCTATGACTATATCAAAGCCGGCTAGCTTAAAGGGAAGTAAGGACAAAGGAAAAGAGTGATTCCTAATGGATATAACACATCCATCTAAAACAGTTGAGGCGGTTTCTATGGTTCCATCAGCTAATTCCACCTCATATTTCACACTTAAGGGTTTTACAGGCAATTTCAACAACTCACAAAACTTATTATCCACAAAAGACTTATCTGCTCCAGAATCAAACAATACTCTAGCAAAAACATCATTTACGAGAAAAGTACCTGTAATTACGTTGTCATCCTGAACAGCTTCCTTAGCGTCCATCTTGAAGACCCTTGCATTGGTCTTTTTCCCATCTTCGGTTTTCTTGGTGTTCTTTGGGCAATTAGACTTAATGTGCCCTTTTTCGTTGCAACCGTAACATGTTGCATCCTTCAGCTTCTTACACTCCAAAGTCTTATGATCCGTAGATTTGCAAATCCCACAGGATCTCGTGTGAGACTGGGATTTCGACTCAAATCGACACCTCCCAAAATGGTTCTTCTTGCAAGTTTTACATTTGGGCTTATCTCCCGATTGTTGCCCATCTCTCTTAGATCCCGACCATTTCTTGTGGTCGTCATTTCCTCGGTGTTTCTTACCTGATCTTCGTGAGGTATCGTCCTCACGCTTCCTTTTGCTCTCTTCTGAATTCCTGAGTGCTCTCAACCTGACTACGTCCAAGGTAAGAGAGAGAGATAGATCAGCTGCTGATCTGAAGGTTGCAGGCCTTGATGCCTTAACACTTGCTTTAATCTCTGGGGCTAAACCCCCGATGAAGCGAGCAATCCTCTTAGGTTCTAGGGTTACCAAGTATGGAACCAACCTAGATAGGGTATTGAAAGTGGTGAGGTATGCCTGGCAGTCTAAATTCTTCATCACTAAAGATAGGAAGTCTGACTCAATTCTCTCAACTTCGTGCTGCAGGCAATAATTATCCTTAATAAGGGCAACGAACTGATCCCATGATAGATTGTAGAGCGGGATCTTTCCAGCAGCTTGTATGAGAGACTTCCACCACGCCAGTACTTCTCCTTTGAACGATTGGGATACGTATTTTACTACGTCCCTTTCAGCACAACCGCTGATGTCTACAACCGTATCCATTTCGTCCAGCCAAGTCATACAATCTATTGCTCCTTTCTCCCCGGTGAAGTCCCGGGGTTTGCAAGAAACAAAGTATTTGTAAGTACAGGACTTGGTGTGTGGTTTGGCATCATGCACCATCCTTTTTGAGGGAACACTGTTCTGATTTGATGAGTGTCGATCATCATCCTTCTTGAGCTCATCTTTCTTAAGTTCATCTTTCTTAGAGGGCGGTTTGCTATGAGCCTCAGAGTGAACTTTTGGCTTAGAGTGAGGAGCTGATCTGGTCCTGGTTCGAGTACCACTCGATTCACTATATTGCCTCTCGATGGCTTTGTTAACAGCATTTTCCACTATTGCTTGTAACTCCGCACCAGTTACAAGTATCTTAGCATTTTCAGGGTTTTCTGCTGGACGACTGTTTAATTCTTCAGACTTAGCCATATAGTCTTAATTGCTACATAAAGAAAATAAGGACAAGGTCTATTTAGAAGCCTAAACAGTATTATCGTTCTTGACGATTTATTAACCATGGTAAATAAGAGCCATATTAGTTAATTGGTTAAGTAATTTCATTCAGGACTTTTTATTAGTAACTTTATCCTAGAATGAAATAAAATATTGGCGCAACAGGCCTAGTCACGTAGACAAATTTCTAAATTACAAATTTAAATCTTATAGGATTAAAGTTTGAATAAATGAGACAAATCAATCCTTTTCTTGGCAGGGAGTCTATAAACTACGGCTGCCTTTGTTTTATATGACATTAATTATAACCCGTAGGTATTTTGTCACAATCAAATATATATAAAAATATAAATTTGGGTAATTAATAAAAGGGTGACATGTGTGATTTTGCGGACCACACTAGCCAAGGATGTTAACATGTTTGCAGATGTTAACAGAGATTTGAATCTTTTTAAACAGGTTCTACCATTTTGGCCAGGTCTTTAATATGACATTCAAGCTAGGTTTTACCTTTTTAAGATTCTTATTATTAAAATGGTAAATTAAAATAATAAATGTTATTTTTCATTTATTCATATATTATATTCATGCATATAATTTTAAAAATGAAAAACTTAAATTAACCATTCCAAACAAAAATTTAAACTAGTACGAGTTTGCCCTAAACGGGACTTTTACATAAACAACATGCCCACGCAGGGGCCAACTAACAAAACAAACCCACGCAGGGGTAGAACAGAAAGGATAGTATGCCCACGCAGGGGCAGAGTACAGAAATAAATGTCCTCGCAGGGACATGATTACAACTAAAATAATTAAACAAACAAAGGATTTTAGTGATCCTTCTTGCTTTTTCCCTTGATCAAATTCACCATCTTCTTAAACATCCCCCGGTTATGCCTACGTTCTTCCCGCAATCCATGTTGCACCTCTTGTCGCACCTCATGTATTTCATGAAGGATTTCTTGAAATTGTGGCGGTGACATTGCCGACGCTTGAGGGGGCTGCTGATATTGCGGAGGTTGAGGAAGCGGTTGTTGATATCCATATGGTGGGTATCCATAGGTCGATTGTCCCGTAGCCCAGGGACCTCCGTAGGGACCTTCTAGACGGGGAGCGTTGAAGCTTGAAGCTATCCAGTAAGGATCCTCTGTAAAGTTGTAGTTTGTGTGAATCGGTTGCTCGAAGGGATTGTATGCTGCCGCACCAGTGTAAGTGGGAATTGGGTCTCCGAAACCCAATGGTGGCTGTGGCGCGACTGGCGCAGAGACTACCTCTGAGACGGGGTGTGAAGATTCTCCCATCTCTGGTTCTTCGTGGACAGGCGAGTACCGGCTGCCACTTGAATGTGGAGGGGTGCTGATGCGTATTCCCCCTCGTGCGGATATTCGCAAGGTCGTTCTCCTTCGCCTCGGGGGCGAGGGAGGCTGAAGCTGAGGTGGTGCTGCCAGCGGAGTGACCGCGACTAGTCGGGAATCCTCGGAAGGATTCTGCTGCTGCTGGTGGTGCAGGGGAGAGTGGTGTGGTTGGTGCAGGGGAGAGCTATGGTAACTGGGAGTAAATACCCAGTCATACTGCTTGAATTTCTCCTCAAAGCTATCGGGACCATTGTAAGGTGATCCCAGAAATGGTGACCCATCAGAAATTTCGATGGGATGGTTCGGAGTTCCGGATGGTGGCATTGAAGGATCGGTATCTTCATCGATGTCCATCGGGTTGCCACCAGAAAAGTGGTCTTCGGGTCCAAGTGGGTTAAAACCCACTGCTGCTCTTAGGTAGTCGTCAGGGTTGAATTGGCCCTGAAAGACGGGTGATAGGTGGTCAAAGGGTGAATTGGGTCCTTGGAGAGGTATAAAGGACTGGTGAGAGTTTTGGGGTTCATTTTGGGAATAAGGCCCAAAAGAGTGTGGGATTGATGGGGAGGTACTCAGTGATACTGAGCGCCTAGCAGGCTCAATAAAAGACCTCCAAAGATCTTGGGCATCTGAGTTATGGGGGTCCGAAGGTGTTCGCCGGTGTGACGGTCCGGCCTCGTGGTCATTTGGGGCTACATGTGCTCCATTTCCCCTTCCTCTTCCTCTCATACGTGGCGGCATGTTGACAACCTGTCAAAAAAAACAAGTGATACAACAAGAAATATATATAAGACAAAGTTAGAAATAAAACAAAAAATTTGGAAAATTCCTAAGTTCTTTGTCTAGACTCGAGAATCGAGGAATGTGCAATTGTGTAACTGAGATTAAACACAAAAGGCTAGTGTTTAATTCACTCAGAGTTGGCTCTGATACCAACCTGTCACACCCCTATTTTCCACGTGTCACCGGTGGGCCCGGTGGGGAGTATAGTGACGTAGTTGGTATCATCATAGACAAACAACACAATATATAAATGCACAGCGGAAGCAAAGATAGATGTATTTCAACTTTAATAAAGTGTAATATTAAATATCACAATAGTTGAAACGGATCCACAGGCGGATCAAAATAAAATAAGATATTGTTCAACAGTTTATTTGGCATCCAAGCTTGCGAGACTTATTGTGGACGCTTAGAAGACAGCCAGCCTAGTACGAGTAGTACCTGCACTTAACCTTTTGGGAAAAATACGTCAGTTTACACTGGTAAATACAATTTAACTGACTCATTTTGAAAAGGGTTGAAAATTGATTTGAATGCACGTGGCACAAAACCTTTTTATAACTTGGGATAATTATGCAATATAATCTTGTGAACGAATTACATGTTACTTGTGCGTTCAGTAGCCCGGATCTTGTCCGGGTTAAAGATCAATAGACACACCACAATAATGAGTTATACACTGACAGGTGTACGCCTACACCCCGTGCTCAGGTCGTGGCCATTTCGTAAAATGATGCCAGGGATATCCGGGACATGGTCATTAACCCCCCAAAGGCTTTAAGTGAACAAGACTGTTTAAACGAGCCGATCAAATTATTCAATTAACCACCCAACGATGTAAGATTTGATGCTCGATCAAGCGGTATTCTATATACCGTAACCCAAGCCCGTATAGGGAAAATAAGTTAAAAGTATTTACCTTGGTAAGTATAAATCACAATTAGCAAGTGAAGGTAGCTTTTACTGGTTCTTCTTATTCTGGAACAAAGGTTTATAATAACCTATTAGATTTCTAACGGGTCTTTATTTAAGCCTAAGCTTAGACCGGCTAGTTTTAAGGACGATACGGATCAAACGCACGATTAAGCGAAGACCGGATAGAATGTGATTTAGACCCGAAAAGTTTGAATACTTGTATAATATGGGTATACTAAATACATTCTGGATTTTGAGACAAAAATGATAATGTTTGACCCGTTTCGGTCAATTTATGCAAACTAGTTACATAAACCGAACCGAACGCGAAAAGGGCGTCACGGGTAACCAAAAGAGTCATATGCAAGTTATCTGAGTTAATATGCCTTAAATATGTTATAATATCAGTAAGATATCTTCTATTATGCCCAAAACGGATTTAAACACAATTTTTGCCTCATAAGGGCATTTTGGTCATTTAAAAGATTATAAAAGAGTTTAATTGGAAATCTGAGTTACAGGTCTGGTTTATACAGTAAATATACTTAATTTAACATGTTATAACAGTAGGGTATGACCCATATATGAAATTTATCATTTAAAACCAAACTATGCTTCTTAGGGGTATTTTGGTAATTTCACAAGGGCTAAAAAGGTCAAAACTGGAAACCTGAGTTCAAAAACTTTTACTTACTGTTATTTTATAAAAATATACTAAAAACATCAGTAGGTATCAACCTTATATGTTTAATATGGTTATAGTACATACTATGCGTTAAAAACGCTTAAAAAGGCGATTTGGAGCCGTTTCCGGGTTTGTAAAAGAAAGCTGATATTTTTATAATTCCAGAATGCTCAAAATATTTTACTTATCAAATAAAATCAGTAGATAAAGGTTTGGGGTCAAAAGGATTTATAAAACTCATTTTATGGCTTAAAAGGGCAAAATCGGTATTTACCGGATTAAACTTAGAGACCTATGTTATGCTCAGCCAAAAATTAAATAAAAATATTTAAAAATCCCAAAATATTATATTATAACGGTGGGTAAAAAGTTTGATATTAAAAAGTGGGTTTAAATAGGTTATATGCTAATTAAGCCGTTTAATTAACATAAGGCTTTCAAATTACGCTCATGAGCATAACTCTTAATCTAGACCTCAAACTGATGTCAAATTTTAGGTGCAAGTTTATAAATCAGTAACAAATGTTTCTACTCTTTCACTTTTTCAAAAATCACGTTTTATAGTCAAAAGGGCATAATAGTCAACATTTAAGCATAAATCGGAAACATGCATATGAATCGGATAAGTATTGAACCAAGTTGTAAAATCTCAGAGAGTTATACTTATATGAAACCTGGTCCAAAATAAGCTCTAAGGCAGATCTCAAACATGCATGAACGGATCAGAACTGATAGTCATGCGACTTTCGGGTCCGATCCGGGTTTAAACTGAAAATTGTCGAGGTGAACATGTTGAGACATGTTCTTACATTAATTACCATGTTATTTTAATGATCAAACATGTTGCATGTACCCTACATTGCTAATTATGCTTAAACTTGCAAATAATCATTCTGTTGACTTTTTAAAGTATGCTTTGACTCGACAATTAGCATAGTTAGAGTGGGAATCTGAAAATACCCTTTTAAGGGTTTGTTACCCACATAAATACCTACTTGTAGGTACTTTCAATTCGAGAAATGACTGAGCAAATTTCGTTTAATCTCAAAGTCAAACTTAAATTACGATGGTTTGACTTTTGCTTAATTAACTAAGCTAGAACGAATTAGAAGGGGTTAGGAATACTTACAAGAGTCCTAAATAAGCTTAGAGAGCACTAGAAAGCCTGAGGTTGATCAGAGAAGCTCCAGAAGTGGTCTTGTGAATTTTTGTAAATGCAAGTGTTGAATGTTGCAACTTCAATGATCTTTTATAACAACTTTGATCTCATTAGGAGCTGCCACAAGGGTCTACTGATGTTGTAAGATGAGTCCAAGTGCCCCTATATGCATGTAAAACCATTGGAGAGCCCCTTGTATCGATTCACAGCTGTTAAGCATCGTTTCAGACTTAAAAACTGACATCTCCGCGCTGATTGTCGCTGGCAACATGTAGGCGGGCCGCGTACAAGTGCATAACCAGCTAAACAAGTTTCTAATATTTACAATTCAGTCCTTGTCCTTTGAAACGTGGTTTTGGCTATTTATCTTGCACTCTTGACCCTTAAACCTAACTTTTAAGGGCCTTGGGACATTTACAAACTTGGGTAGGTCCTTGGTTAACTTTGTGCTTACCCGAAAAGTCACGAATTTCAACGTTAACGCATTTAATCCTTCGTGCACGGTTTTGATCATAACTTTCTCATACGATAACGAAACTTGATGAAATTTTTATCACATATTCTAGTGAGTATATTTTATCATTACAAAGCTTCGGGTTTGCCAAAAGGTCACTCAGAGGTATACTTTCAACATGTTGACACTTTTAGCCCCTGTAGTTTGTAATTCCTCACTTTCTTTCATCTTTCCGCTTTGTATGATCCATGATTTAATCGTTTAAGATTATAAACACCATGTAGGGTTATTGTAAGGCCTATTTATCCATTGTTGACACTTTGGACGCTTATATTCACATAGTTTCACTGTCTGTCAACTTTAGTCCCTCTAAAGTGCTCTTTCACATATTCAAAGCCTATGACACGTGTCGATACATTATTGGACGTAAATTTTCGAGGTGTTACATAGATATATCTTCTCCTTGGCATCTATGTGCATCCATTGATCCTTTGTAGGCATGGGAGCAACTTCTAAAGCATAAGCCGATTTAAATTTCTCATAGTGGTGTAAAAATCAACCAACTTCTCCCAATTTACATCCCTTGTGAAAGCAATAAAAGCAACTGCATGCAGACATGAAATACAATTAAAAACTTGCCAAACCCGACAACTGCCATATTCGCTCATCAAGTTTGACATCCCAACGTTTTTCGCCGTGTTTCACTTCAGCTCGATTTTCATTGCTTCTACAAACTTCGTACTCGCCCAAATTATGCATACAACTTGGAAAAAATATCAACAAGTTCATACAAATTTTAATCTAAAAATATAATTAGTAACAAAAACACATTACACTAACCTTGGAGATTCGATAATGTACTTTCCATTTCTTTAGAATACAATTTTTTTTGTCAAATCGTAACATAATCTTCACCCTCATGGAATCTAAAAGGCCAAGAACCGGCTTAGGCTACTCGTGTGGGGGGACGTCTAGGCCCATCCTAGACAGTCGCCGCCCCTCAACACCATTTCCGGGGGTGCCTGGTCGTCGAGATTGTCTTCCCCAAGACGTTGAAGACGAGCCACAAAAAACAAAAAGAGCTGTTGACAACGGCTAGAATTTAAAAAAAAATAACTTTTTCTTTCCATTTTTTTTTAAATATATACCCTTTATTCCCTCATTTTAACCCAAATCTTTTCAATCTCTCTCACTTTTTTATATACCACCATATTTTATAAAGTTTTAGGCATGTCTTTTCTTCTTTATCGTGGTGTTCGTCATCTTAGGGTGAGGACGATTTATTTTTTTGCGAACGTTATAATGCAGGCGGCACAGATGATCATGGAGAAACATGAAGAAATGTCATCACAACCGCGAACTAGGGCAGCCGTTTTAAACCGAGACCGAGAAGGTTATCTTTATTTTTCAGTGAAAATAATATATTTAATTTTTTAGTGTTAATAATGTATTTAATTTATTTTTCGGTGTTAATATTTAGGTGGCCATGATAGTTTAGTGGCCGATTATTTTGCCGACGAACCTGTGTACATGACCGCGATGTTTAAACGTCGGTTCTGAATGAGTCGTCGACTGTTCTTACGTATAACAGACGACTTGGCGCAGTCTGATATGTTTTTCACACTTCGATACGATGCTAGGAGCCATAGGGGATTCACTACTTTACAGAAATGTACGGCGGCCATTCGCCAACTGGCATACGGGACGACACCCGATTCGTTGGATGAGTATTTAAGGATGTCCGAAAGAACTTCACGTGAATTTTTGCACAAGTTTTGCGAATGGATCGTGAAGTTATATAGCAAGAAATATCTGCGGAAACCAAACGCAAATGACATCAAAAAATTATATCAAGCGCACGAAGAAAGACATGGTTTTCCAGGAATGCTCGGAAGCATTGATTGCATGCACTGGCCGTGGAAGAACTACCCTACTGCGTGGCAAGGTCAATATACTCGGGACGATCATGGTCATCCAACTATAATACTAGAGGCTGTTGTGTCACAGTATCTCTGGATTTGGCATGCTTTTTTTGGTCTGCCTGGTTCACTTAACGACCTTAACATTATCTACCAATCAGAGATCTTTAACGATGTAATAGCAGGAACTGGTCCAGACACCAGTTTTACGGTTTCTGGGGTTAAATACAGGCGTGGTTACTACCTTGCGGATGGAATATACCCAACGTCCTCTACAATTGTTAAATCTATTCCGAACACGACAGAGAATAAAAGAAAGAAATTTGCCAAGATTCAAGAGGGGGTGAGAAAAGACATTGAACGGTGTTTTGGGGTTCTACAAAAAAATGGCATATCATTGAACATCCAACACGTTCTTTTACACAATAGAGGTTGCAATACGTTATGTATACTTGTATCTTGCTGCATAACATGATCATCGAAGACGAAGGTAGAGCGATTTGTGAGTATGGCGAAAACGCGCCTAACGGGAATTATGTTCCAGTAAGTGTAGAGCAACAAGATTTAAATGGGTTCTCCCTACGTAACGAGTAAGCACATCAAAACCTTCATGCGGACTTGGTGGAATACATTTGGAACAATGCATAAAACGAACCCAATGACGACATGACGTATGAAGACTTGTAGTTTTTTCTAATTTTTTAAAAAGTTTAGGTTGTTTTTTAATGTAATGTAGGAATTAATATTTATTTTAGAGTTTAAATTGATTATATATATATATATATATATATATATATATATATATATATATATATATCGGTTCAAATGAAAACCATCCCTAGTTCCGAGAACCACTCTCCACCAATCAGATAATAACACGTATGCACTATTATATTAAAACCTAAAGGGTAATATAGTCATTTACTCAAACTATTAAATCATCTCTCTCTCTCTCTCTTTAAAGTCTGATTCACAGACATTTATCACCCACCCCCAAAATTCAAATCCCCTAATTTATCTTTCTCTCAAACACGTTCAACCCCATCTTCCCTCATCTCTCTCTGTCTCATACCCAAATCAAGAAACCAAAAGATGTTTGATCGGTGGTGAGGCGTATGTGGCAGAAGACGGTGGTGGGAGGTGGCTCGTCGCCACCGTCGTAGTGATGGTCACCACCATCATTTCCAACTATAACCCATCATCATCTTATGCCTCCCTTTCCTCTCATACTAACGGTAACCCACAACCACTCTCCCACACGCCACCACTTTCCACCCAAAAAATCTCGCCAGGAAAATATGATCCAACACATACCGACAAACCCAATCTCGCCGGAAAAATAAGATCTAACACATACCCACAAACCCACTTTCCACTCCATCGTCGTACACGGTGGCAGAAGAAGGTGGCGGGCAGCTGTGCATCCCGGAAGTTCCGTGGAGAGATGGGGCAGATGTTTGAGCTTTTTGTGGAACTGAGCCTCCGTCTGAGGGTAAAAAAATCATGTGGGGTATTGTTTTTTCTTGAATCTTTGTTGTGACCCTTTTGGTTTGTGTTTTGTTTCTGTATACCAGATCGAGGAGAGAGAAAGGCGGTGTGGTGGGTTTTTCTTGGGGGTTTTTCCGGTGGTGGGGGTGGTTCGACGGTGTTGGTGGTGGTAGACCTGGGGTTGGTGTCTAGGTTTGATGTTGATGAGGTGGTTATGGTGGATGGTGGTGGTGGAGGTAGTGGCTGTGTGAGGATAAGTGGTGGCGGCGGAAAGGAGTTTGTTTCTATAAATTGAACCTCTATGTGTGGATTTGGATCATATTATTTGGTTCAATTCATTGCTAGTTATAATTATAGGTCTGTTTTGACCATTTCATTTGTTTACAACTTAGAATCAGTTTGTGGAGTTTGTTTTAGGGGCAACAGTACATCTTTTTCGACTTTTTACAGGTTTCGATGTCTACTGTTTACAGGAGACCGATTTGCAAGTGGTGCCGATGATGCCCGTTGGTGCTAGTGTTTTTTTATATTTCCAGTTGGGTTGTGCCGGTGGTTCTGCTGGACCCGGTGGTGTCGGTGGTGCTGCTTTTTATATGATCTGGTGGTGCGGGGACTCTGGTTTATTGATGAGACTCCGGTTTGTTTTTTATCTTGATTCTGTATATTGTTTTTTTTTTTTTTTTTTTGCATAAAGTGAGTTGCTTTTATTTGGATCTTGGATTGATTTGTGTTTTTGAAATTGGGGTTGAGTTGGCAGTGATAGTTTGAAAATAATTCAAAGGTAAGTTCAATGGCAGATTTACAGCTCAAAGCTTCTGCAACCTTTGAATTGACAAAAATGCCCTCATGTGCAAAGTATATGACCAAATTTAACTGAAAAAACTAACTGGGTTAGGCCTAAAGGACAAAACGTGTATGATAAGAAAACATAAAGGACAAAACTCGTCAATTTTGAACATAAAGGACAACGCCAATGGGTATAAAGATAAAGGACAATCCTTGAAATTCACTCTTCTAAAAAAGTTAAACCCGTAAAAAAATTGTTTTTTGTAAAAAAATCTAAAAAAATATTTGTTTTTGTAAAAAAATCTGTTTTTTGTAAAAAAAAAGTTTAAAACCGTAAAAAAATTTGGCGTAAAAAAGTTTTCGTAAAAAAAGTTGTTCGTAAAAAAATATTTTAAAAATTGTTTCCTAAAAAATGTTTTTCGTAAAAAAAAAGTTTCTGGCTTAAAAACGAGGCGAAAAAAAGGGGCGGTAAAACCGAGGCGTAAAACGGGCCGTAAAAAATGAGGCTAGAAACGGGGCGTAAAAACGGGGGGCTTACAATCTGATTTGTAAAAAAAACCAAATAAGACAAAACGAAATATGAAAATATTAATAACATATAAGACAAAAAAAACAAATTGACGAAATTACCCTTATGACAATAAAATATTAAAAAACATAATAAGACAAAAAAAATTAAATATTAGATAAAGTAACTTTTAATCTCAACCATCCATTTCAAAAGATCAAATGTGGAAAAGTGGTTCCTACGGTTTTCGCAACTGGTGGTGGTTTGGGTTCTAGAGTGAACAAACTCCCGAGAGCGAACTGTGTGAACTGATCTGGACCCTTGATTTCATTTTTAGTTGTTAAGGGTAGGATTGTAATTATATAAAAAAACTAGATTTAAATCATTATTTTAATAATTAAATTAAGTTACATGTTTCCTGTTTTAAATTCATTATCCATAATATCTTTTATTTTTTAATAAGATAATTATCAAAACAAACAACAAATCACCAGATTTCAATTTCAATTTTTAAGATCAACAGTAACTTTCAGATTTCATCACCAGAATTCAAATTTTGATTTTTAAGATCCACGTAACCTTCATATTTCAATGGTATACACATGTGTACTTGGATATGAATAGAACAATACGCATGTGTACTTAGCATCGTACATATGTGTAATTAGCTACATAATACATACATAGAAACATACCTGTAAAACTATTTTATATTTAACAAATTACAAGTTCCATAATGTTTGCCAAACCAAGCAAAAAAATATACAATTACAAGTTCCAATTTCGTAAAAACAATAAACCCAACATAATCGGAAAAACAAAAAACATAGTCTTTTACAACTATTCGCCACGTTATATGCTGAATCATCCTTATCGACCAAGCAAACAAACATACGTGAATAATCCTTATCGACCAAGCAAACAAACATACGTGAATAATCCTTATCGACCTTCCATCTCCACTTTTCTCGTTAACGACATCTCCTATAATAGCACAAAAAAACTGAGCAACTGGTACTTTGCATAATTCACAAGTGTATATCAACAACTTTACACATTCAATACACAAAAAATTATGAGATATCACAAAAACAAACGTTATTCACATTTGTACATCGCATTAAAAACAGAGAAAAATCAGAATCCACATGTGTAGATCGCATTAAAAACATAGCAAAATCAAAAAATTGAACAAAAAAACTCAGGAACTAATACTTCGCATAATTCACAAGTGTACATCAACAACTGTATACATTCAATACACAAAAAAATCTGAGATATCACAAAAACAGACGTTGTTCACATGTGTACATCACATTAAAAACAGAGCAAAAACAGAATACACATGTGTACATCGCATCAACTTCAATCTAAACATCTCTACAACATAGAAGAACTAGAATAACTTATCAAACTGACATTCAAGTTGGAAAACATTAAAAAAGACAATTTCTTGAGTAGCATAACCAGAATCACAATCATGATTTACTTTCTTTTTAACACACCCACATAAGATCACACTAACCTACAAAAAACAACAAAATGCACAAACATAAAACACTAAATCACCACACAAAAATCCACAAAACATACTGAGAGAAATCGAGACATCCGGCTTTTTTTTCTTCAATTCTAGCAATGCAGCGATCCGTCGATGCAGCGATCCGGCTTTAAATCGAGAGAAAAAAGAGGGTTTTAAGGGTTTCTTGTTTCTTCGATTCGGATCTGAAAAACTATCCGGCGAACATCACCTGTTGATCAGAAAAACTAGGAGACGAGGAACAGAGTTTTCCGGTGACAAAACATTGAACCTCCCCTGTTTTTTTTCTTTGATTTCGGCGATAAAATGGCAAACAACCCCTATTTTTTCTTCAATTTCGGTGAAGGTGAGAGAGAAAGTTGGATGTTGAAGAAAGTTTGAATATGTTGATTTGTGAGAGAGAACGGGATTTATACAATCAAATTATAATGGAAATTACACATATACCCCTTTTCATTTAATTAAATAAAAAAAATTAACCACATATTTACCATCATGGCACTCATTTTAATCTTAAGATCATAAAAATCAAGGGCCGGATCAGTTCGCACAGTTCACTTTGGAGAAGTTGTTCACACTTGATCCTAATCCAATATATATATATATATATATATATATATAGAGAGAGAGAGAAACGGGATCAGGAAAAAACGCCCTAAAGTGTGAGAATGGTGAGAACGCATCCTGATGGAACACGTGCGCATGATATAATCAGGGTGGGAGGGGCTTTTTTTGTCATTTTAATCTTCCTTTCCCCCATTTTCGTGTGTCATAATGCTGCTTCATTTTTTGGCGTCCAAGATTTTTTTGGCATTAACCGTCCCTGCTTCTTATGCACTACCCAACTGCTAACGTTTCAAGTTCTTTCACAATCGTTGGCCATTGGAACCCCAAGGGCTAGAATATCCCTCTGAATCCCTTCATTCATACTAAGTATGGCCTTGATTGTCTTGACTCTCTATCAGAGAAGTTTAGAATGAAACTTTTCTCCGACCTCTCAAACTTCCATGCAATAACCTTGGTAATTTTTTTAAGTTGTATGGCAATTTGTATAATATTTTTGGCGTTTCTGTCACACCCCCAAAATCCACATGCGGAGTATCACCACTTGGAGGCGTGACTGACCAGGATCAAGCCACCAATCATATTGAACAGGCATATAAGTAAACATAGTTCAACCAACAATATGAAAGGGGTTCAAAAACCAAAGCATAATTAAGTGTTTAGCGGAAGCATAATTGTAAAACCCATAGCAAATATTAAGTATGAAATAAAGTAATGTTTAAAGCATGGCACACACTGCCATGTCCCACAACGACTGTTCCTCCCTGTGCAAGCTCCATGAGTACCTAATGACCTGCAAGGCATGTAGCAACGAATCAACAACAAATTTGAGCGAGTTCACAGTTGGTTGTTTGGTTATAGTATTCATTTCGTAAATCATATGTTCGTTTTGTAAACCATGTATTGTATTAATCCGTATCGCGGCCAATCCAGGCATGTGTACGATGATTAGTGGGGGCTTCCCATGTGTTACTAGACCACGCGTATCGACTGCTACGAAAATGTAAGAGGTGCCCTAAGTCAATGTCTATCAGCATTGACCCTTTGCCCATAGTCCATTAGTACACGCCCGTCCGACTGGCACGGTGTGAGGTTTGTTAAACCTAATAGCGCTATTAACTAATGACCCGCTCGCCATAGGCCTCGTCGATTAAGTCGATAAATGAGGGACTTCCTTTGATAGAGTTGATGGTCTTATGATCGTGTACGTAGGCTTTACGTACGTGCCCTTCAATCCGAGGACAGTAGTAAGTATATCTGTACGTAGGTTTTACGTACGTGCCCTTCAATCCGAGGACAGTAGTAATTAGTTTAATAGTAATGGTTGTACGAGTAGTTATCCAATCCCATTCCCAACCCCTGGGAATCCCATGCCTTGGCTAGTGTGAACTCACCTTGGTTTGCTTGGCAGATACACAGAAAGGTCAAGTCTAGCTGCTAGTGGTCAACCACGTCCTAACATGGTTACCATACAAGTTAGGTTTTGGTTACGAGTAGTGCACATAAGTATCACATAAGCTAGCAGGTGATTAACACATATGGATCATGGCAAACACACAATGCACGTAAACATATTAGCAGTCAATTCCATAACATCTGATACTTGTACGAACAAAAGGTAAAGCCCAATAACAGGCGGCCCAACATGTTGTGCGTTCAGCACAGTCTTGTGCGATCCACAACATGTTGTGCGATTCAGTTAATATACCCGGCCCAATTAACAAAACAGTCCAGTAAGTAAATGGCCCAAATAATTAAACACGGGTTTCTTGTGCGATCCGGAATTTCTTGTGCGAGTGGAACTAGCCCAGCCCAACATGTATACCCGGCCCAAACAAATAACAAAACACAACTTGTGCGATCCAATAGTCTTATGCGACTATGGATGCCTTGTGCGACTAGACTTCTTATGCGACTAAGGAGTCTTGTACGATTAGTTTAAATGTCCGGATTTTATGCAATCAGTTATATGGTTTCTTTTTTTGTAGTTATCTATCAAAAGCTCCCAGCTCTAAATCATGCGTAGTGTAGTTCCTTTCATGAACTTTAAGTTGGCGTGAGGCGTAGGCTATGACCTTGTCACGTTGCATCAACACACATCCAAGACCCTGAATGGATGCGTTGCAATAGACCACAAAATCGTTTGTGCCCTCTGGCAATGAAAGAATAGGTGCGCTGCAAAGTCTATCCTTTAGGTGCTGAAATGTTGATTCTTGTGCATTACCCCATCGATAAGTAACGCCCTTCTGTGTTAGTGAGGTGAGAGGTTGCGCAATCTTGGAAAAATCCTTAATGAACCTCCTGTAGTAACCTGCCAAACCCAAGAATTGGCGAATTTCCGTTGGTGTGCGAGGTGCAGGCCAGTTCTTAATCGAGTCTACCTTGGATGGATCAACGTGAATCCCATCCTTATTTACCACGTGGCCTAGGAAATGGACTTCACGAAGCCAGAAGTCGCATTTCGAGAACTTTGCATAAAGTTGTTCTGTTCGAAGGAGTTCCAAAATAAGTCGTAAATGTTGCTCGTGCTCCTCCTGACTCTTTGAATAGATCAGGATGTCGTCGATGAAAACTATGACGAACTTGTCCATGTAAGGCTTGCACACTCGATTCATCAAATCCATGAAAACCGCAGGTGCGTTTGTCAGCCCAAAAGGCATAACCAAAAACTCGTAGTGTCCATAACGAGTTCTAAAGGCTGTTTTAGAGACGTCCTCTTCTCGGACTCTCAGCTGGTGATATCCTGATCTCAAATCAATCTTTGAATAGTAGCTCGACCCTTGCAGCTGGTCGAACAAGTCGTTAATGCGTGGAAGAGGATAGCGATTCTTCACAGTCACCTTGTTAAGTTCTCGATAGTCGATACACATACGGAAGGTACCGTCCTTCTTCTTCACAAACAAGACTGGAGCTCCCCAGGGCGAAGAGCTAGGACGAATAAAACCCTTATCCAAGAGTTCTTGTAGTTGCGTAGAGAGTTCTTCCAACTCTGATGGAGCTAAGCGATAAGGTGCACGAGCTATAGGTGCTGCTCCAGAAGCTTGTCACCATGAATTACCAAAGGTTTTTAACCAGCACGAGGAATGCGGACGATCTTTTCTTTGCAAAGAATCTTTGCTCGATGTTGAGGTAACAATGTCGAAATCATCACAACGTTAGGGCCATTCCTAGCATCATCCTGACCAATCACGAACACTCGACCCCTGGCACCATTGCCGTCGTCATTACTCCCGCTGTTGCCTCCAATATTGTTCCCGTTTCCTTGGTTGTGGTTCTGATTCTGATTCTGGGTCCACTGCGGACAGTGTCTCTTGAAGTGACCTTCAGCACTACACTGATGGCGTCTCTTGTTACCCTGATGTTGCTGATTCTGTGGAGCTTGTGGCCGCTGTTGTCGATTCTAGTTTGCAGGATGTAAACTTCTGCAATCCTTGGCTTCATGACCAAGCTTGTTGCATCTCTGACAATGATCTTTGTTGCACGGCCCGCTATGGTGCAATTTACATCGATTCCACCCTGCCCTTGACTACCAGAAGATTGCTGACCAGGACTCTGGTAATCATCGATCTTTCGCTGTTGTGCCTGGGACTGAACCGTAGTCGAACCCTTGCTGGAGGTTCCATCCCACTTTCGTTTGTTGTCACTGGGAGTAGCAGAAGTAGTAGTAGTAGCACCAATACATTTAGGCAGCTTGTTCTGTTCCACTGCTTGGTCTGTGAGACGATGAGCAAAACGAGTAACATCCTGGATGGTTGCAAGGTTAGCAGCAGTCACATGGCTTTGAATTTCTGGTACTAAGCCTTTGGGGTACAGCTCAATGCGCTTGATGGGAGGATCCACTATAGTTGGACACAACACTGCCAGTTCGTTGGATCGTTTCGTGTACACTTCTATCTCTGACCCCGTCATCTTCAGGTTAAAGAACTCCACTTCCAGCTTGCGGATGTCATCACGACTACAGTATTCACGTTTGATCAGTTCCTTAAAATCATTCCATGGGGTGGCATTAGCAGCCGCTAGCCCCATCATCTAAACTTGCGCGTTCCACCATGTAAGCGCAGTGCCTTCGAGAGTACCAGTGGCGTACTTCACCCTGCGAGCCTCAGGGCATTCACGCATCTCTAAGACAGTCTCGAGCTTTTTAAACCAATGGAGGAGTCCAACAGATCCATTAGTGCCACTGAAAGTACTAGGACGAAAGTCCATGAACGTCCTGAATGTGCATACAGGCGGCTGAGCGTTCTGACCTTGTTGCGCGAGGAAGAAAAGACTGGGTTAAGCGCGAGAGTTGGGTCATGAGAGTAGGATATAACATCCTAGGTTAGGTTCAAAACAGCAGGTTATACCTCCTGCCTGAGCGGTTGCGAGTGCTGCCATAACTTGTTCGTTGATAAGAGCCGTCAGCTGGCTTGAGTTAGGTTCACACGTTCCCTCATGATCTTCACATCGAAGGAAACACAAATAGGAAAGGTGTTGCGAATGTGTGTAAATGTGGAGTGACAGAAGGAAACAAGCACACATGTGTTTTCAAGCAATAGTTGTTATGTTTATCTAAGCATACCATGAGCAAAGTTCAATGTAGTCTAGCAAGTAGGCAATGTAAACATAAACCATATCACCTAAAATGTCAAGCCTTGCACGTGGAGTGAAGCGTCGTTGTGGATCGTAGAGCACTGTACAGGTTATAGTCTGGTTTTAACAAAAACGTTTTCCCTTATTAAAACCAAGTTCACTATAACCAATGGCTCTGATACCAATCTGTCACACCCCCAAAATCCACACGCGAAGTATCACCGCTTGGAGGCGTGACTGACCAGGATCAAGCCACCAATCATATTGAACAAGCATATAAGTAAACATAGTTCAACCAACAATATGAAAGGGGTTCAAAAACCAAAGCATAGTTAAGTGTTTAGCGGAAGCATAATTGTAAAACCCATAGAAAATATTAAGTATGAAATAAAGTAATGTTTAAAGCATGGCACACACTGCCATGTCCCACAACGACTGTTCCTCCCTGTGCAAGCTCCATGAGTACCTAATGACCTGCAAGGCATGTAGCAACGAATCAACAACAAAGTTGAGTGAGTTCACAGTTGGTTGTTTGGTTATAGTATTCATTTCGTAAATCATATGTTCGTTTTGTAAACCATGTATTGTATTAATCCGTATCGCGGCCAATCCAGGCATGTGTGCGATGATTAGTGGGGGCTTCCCATGTGTTACTAGACCACGCGTATCGACTGCTACGAAAATGTAAGAGGTGCCCTAAGTCAATGTCTATCAGCATTGACCCTTTGCCCATAGTCCATTAGTACACGCCCGTCCGACTGGCACGGTGTGAGGTTTGTTAAACCTAATAGCGCTATTAACTAATGACCCGCTCGCCATAGGCCTCGGCGATTAAGTCGATAAATGAGGGACTTCCTTTGATAGAGTTGATGGTCTTATGATCGTGTACGTAGGCTTTACGTACGTGCCCTTCAATCCGAGGACAGTAGTAAGTATATCTGTACGTTGGTTTTACGTACGTGCCCTTCAATCCGAGGACAGTAGTAATTAGTTTAATAGTAATGGTTGTACGAGTAGTTATCCAATCCCATTCCCAACCCCTGGGAATCCCATGCCTTGGCTAGTGTGAACTCACCTTGGTTTGCTCGGCAGATACACAGAAAGGTCAAGTCTAGCTGCTAGTGGTCAACCACGTCCTAACATGGTTACCATACAAGTCAGGTTTTGGTTACGAGTAGTGCACATAAGTATCACATAAGCTAGCAGGTGATTAACACATATGGATCATGGCAAACACACAATGCACGTAAACATATTAGCAGTCAATTCCATAACATCTGATACTTGTACGAACCAAAGGTAAAGCCCAATAACAGGCGGCCCAACATGTTGTGCGTTCAGCACAGTCTTGTGCGATCCACAACATGTTGTGCGATTCAGTTAATATACCCGGCCCAATTAACAAAACAGTCCGGTAAGTAAATGGCCCAAATAATTAAACATGGGTTTCTTGTGCGATCCGGAATTTCTTGTGCGAGTGGAACTAGCCCAGCCCAACATGTATACCCGGCCCAAACAAATAACAAAACACAACTTGTGCGATCCAATAGTCTTATGCGACTATGGATGCCTTGTGCGACTAGACTTCTTATGCAACTAAGGAGTCTTGTACGATTAGTTTAAATGTCCGGATTTTATGCAATCAGTTATACGGTTTCTTTTTTTGTAGTTATCAATCAACAATTCACAGTTTCCAACCCAAACAATATACGATCAAAACGGGCAATCATCATGTGATTCGTATAACCCTAATTATCATCATCGACAACAGTTACACAGCCTAAAACTCTAATAATTTATCCATCAGTTACCTACTACATCAACAATCTTCGACCAAATCTGTTTAACATGCACACATATATTTGATTATTAATTTCCCTGACAATACACATGCACCGAAGACAAAATGGCCACCAACTTACATGTTCACACTATGCAATCTCATGCAATTTAAAACACAGTTTCAAAGATTCCTTTTAATATCATTATTGTTTTCTACAATTTTCCATGAAGCACTCAAATTTTTTTCCAATTGATTGGACCAAATTGTTAGTGGGTCGGTGGTTTCAAAACTCGATATTGGAATCAACTAACATTAACTTCAATGGCCGACATCACTGTTGTTATAAAACATGTGATTGAACCGAGTATGATATCAGAATTCACATGGCATGGATAAGACAAATATGCATTAAATCACATCATATAGCAATACACCATCATCGATCAATCAAGAAATCAATTAACCACAAAATACTAAAATACTAACCGGATTAGAGATGAAGAAGGGTTAATCCGAATGATCAAACTTCGAGAGAGGGGCACTCTTTGTTGCCGTCGGGTTCAAGCAGGAGAGAAAGGGAGTTAGGGTTTGTGTGTGCAAAGTGCTTTGCAAGTTATGAGAAACAAAACTCTCCAAAGGGTCAATGTATGCGTATAGTTGAAGTGGGCCGAACCCAGCTTTGGGCCGCCCTTGGTTCGGTTACAATTTGTGTGGAATGGGCTTGTGCGATTGAGTTATGTTGTGCTATCGGTTCGTTAATATACAATATAATCATTACACATAAAAACATAATCATAACATTCAATTAATCAACCAAGTTCATATAATCGCATCACGTTCACATACGTTACATCAAAGTACAAAGATAGGTTCGGAAATACGAGTTGTCACATTAGATGATAGGTGGAGTGCTTAATTCGTGTTTACTTGTTCTAAATTTATAATGACTTTTTTTCATGCCATGTAGGATGCAGTCTTTTAAACTGACAGGTAATTATGGCGTTTGAAAAGATAAATAAATTCAATTTCCCATGCAGTGACTTTTAATATAATAAATGTTAGTAATCAAGTTTCCGTCGCTTCAGTTTACTCTTTGTAGTTACTGTTTGTTCAGCTTCATCTGTTTTTGGCTGTAACACGTCCCATCTTATTGAGATTTTGGCGTTTTGTATTTTAAATGGCGTTTAGATAAAGATGGCACTTTGTTCTTCTCTTGCACATTGTTCTATACTTTTTTTTTGATTTTTTAATAATACTTCTCTAAATTAATTTTATTATAGTTTTGGAGTTTTGGCGTTTTATGGCATGATGGCATTTTCACAAGCATTTTTTCCCATGATGTATTTGTTCTTAGCAGAAAATTACATAACAAACAATAGAAAAGGAAAATTAAAAAAATAGAAACAACTCATCTTCCAAATCTTCACTGTCATCAGTCTCTTTCTTGTTTTGAAACTACAAGAACTGTCACAAATAAATGGCGTTTTGGTTTTTGTGTGGTTTTTTGTTATTCGTGTGTTTGAAGTGGCTTTGTGGATGCTGGAGACATAGATCGACGCCATGTGGGTGGATGCTATTTGCTCATCCAAATCTTCATTGTCATAATGGAGTCCAAAATGGCATTTTTTGGATCGGTCTCTTCTCCTCATCCAACCCTTCAATTAGACTAGAATCAAACATCAATTAACAAGCTACAATCAAATATTCATACACCATGATAAGCATAGCAAACAAACCAAGTTTAGCATTCTAGAAATAAAAGGAAACACACAAAAGTCATAGTAGAAACCTTCACCTAAGATGATCACCGAAAGTCTAGCCGGGCATGGCTTGGTGAATCATCATTCCAACAAAATCAATGTAAGCATCAAAATACAAAACGAATTGTTTAGAAATGTTTCCAATCACTTGCCAAAGGTAATTTTCGCCCAAGAACTCCAGAAAAACATCTCCAATCATGAATAATGTGAAAAGACACTTGAAAACGGTTTTAAAAGGGCAGTTACGTTTTTCCTCGCTGGCTCTACCGTAATTTACGGTACCTACCGTAAATTACGGTAGCCTTCATATTGCTACGCCAAGACCCTACTGTGTTACGGTGGAATAGGAGGCTTTCAGGGGCTACCGTAAATTACGGTAGCGACCGTAATTTACGGTGGACCCCTTGTTTTCCTGTTTTGTTTCTTCTTTCCATCCTCGTATGACCCGATCCTCTCCATTCCTTCCGAAGCAGCGTTTTCCCGCATTTTAAGCTCCAAACGCACCTGAAACATAAGCAACTGTAGTCATCTAATTCAAGACAATTACATGATTAAATGAGGGATTAACACGTCTTTTAATACCATTATGGGTTGTCCTATGGACCACCCGTCACATCCCCACACTTAACCGTTGCTTGTCCCAAGCAACCCATCAAAACCATTTTCAAATGCACAACCCACACTTAACCTTTTCCTAACACCCAAACAACACACCCCTCACTATATCTCTCCTCTCGGCAACAAGTAAGCACTAGCAAAGATAAGCTAGACACACAAAAGGCAAACGGGTGATTGCACAATTATATGCTTGTACCTAAATCGGTCCTCCTCCTAACAAGTGCCAAACATAAATGCAAATCAAAGGGACTTTAAGGTTGTAACGTGGCTAGGTGTACGGGTAGGAAATGGAATATATATATAGTAGCGAAGGACTTAACCCGGTCTTTTATTACACAATGAAACAAACAATAAACACGACATAAATTCTATATACAAAACAACTCACACATCACTTTTTCTCATTCTTTTCATTGCTTTTTCACTCTTTTTTTTCTTTTTCTATTTTTTTTCAGAAACATTCAACATCACATATCTAAATACAACTATAACAACTACTAACACTATAAGACCGGGTCAAGTCGGGTAAATTTTTGGGGAACTAGGTAAGGGGTAACAAATGATCGGGTTTAGGCACAAAATGGGCAACTAAATGTCCAAACCCCCGCCCCTCTCACTACCAAGCTCATGTATATAATTTATGAGGTCCAACCCCCCAAATTCCACACTCACACACACTATGACGAAGCTACCTAAATGCCCTTATCCTTTCTACATTCATGTTCAACTAAGGTCTCGAACCGTATTCAAGCACAAGTTCTAATGCACCCCCACCCGTTGCCACTCTCATCAAAGACAAGCATTATTTATATACAAGTGTGGCTTCAACTCTCACCAAGAACAAGGGTAATTAAGGGTTGCCGGTGTGTCGTTCGAGTATAGTCCAAAGTGTTCAAATTCTCACAATGTTTCGCTTGATTTTAATTTTTTTTTAAACCTCAAAATCCCCCCCCCCCCCATCCCCACACTTGGGATACATTGACCCCAATGTATGGTTTTGGGAGAAATTGATCACTAAAACCATTCTACATCAACAAAAGCTTCAAATCTCATACCCCAAACTTCTTTTTTTTATTTTTATTTTTTAATCTAAAAGCAAACGAACTAACTACCAATATTTTAAAGCTAAAGAACATAACAAGACTAAGGAAAGAGTACATTGACCTAGTGAAGTTTGACACAACAGATGTTGTAGATAATCCGACTTCCTATCACCACCTTCACACAAATATCCGCACATCTTCCCCACACTTGAATGTCGCCATGGCCCAGAAACATAGAAAGATAAAAACAGCAAGATCAATATAAAACCTCGGGTTGCCTCCCGAGCAGCGCTAAATTTCGAGTCTTCAGCCAGACCATGCCACCCCCATTTATGGTGGCTCAAAAAATCGGTTCCTATCACCTCCGCCACTTTAGCTATAACAACCCTTCAAAATATTTTTGACGCCCTAAAATATATTAAAATACCCCAATATGTCCTAAAATATACCCCGTATGTGAAAACCGAGCCCAAATATCTTTATTTTTATAAAAATTAATTAAAAACAAATTTCTAGTGTCGCTCGCGGGCCGCGTAGCCTTTGGCTACTGCTTACGTGGGTCGTGACAGCTTGAAGTCAGGGCGAGCCCCTGAGCCGCCACGTGTCATGATCGTGTCGAACCTATACCGATGAATCAGCAACCCTAGCAGCTACACCCCTACTACGCGGGCCGCGTAAGCCTTAGCCTCATCTAACGCGGGCCGCGAGGAAGTCCAATATCAGCCCTATAAATAGCAGGCATTGGCAGTTCATTCGAATTCGTTCACATTTCTTTCTCTCTCAAAATTACATAGAGAATAAGCTATTTTCGAGCATAATATCCCCTTAATTAACGAAGTTCTGCTCCATTGTAAGTATCATAACCCCGGTTATGTATTAGATACGCTGCCTGATTGATCCAGGGTTCCGTAACGGCTGTCGTGGTTCTGCCCGACATAGTCGTTGGAATGCCGTCTCAAGGAGGGTATCATTAATATAAATAATGGGTTATTATACCAACACGTGTGCATTTGTGTAAATTATAGATAATCACCATGAAACCCTTAAAGGAAACCTAAGACAGCAATGTGAGTAATCTCCTTTTTGCAAATTGTTTTTTACAAAACCTCACTTAATTAAGGATATATTAAACAGTGATTGAGTATTTGTATTCTACAATTATCGTCGGTATGTTGGAATTTTGTATACAAAATTTTTACTGCCTTGCAAGGAGTAACATGACCACAAGTCGGGTTGACAGTACCGTGGGTGGTAATTGAATAGATGCAAACAAATGTAATTGTGCGACCGCCCTCAATAATGTACAATGGTCTTTATTAAACTTGATTAAACTGGGATTCACTCACCAGTATTTCCCACTGAAAAAATGTTTTTAAAACGCGTTTCAGGTAACAAAATGTGAAAGCCAAATAGAAGCCAGCTGGACAGCACTGAAGGCTTGGAAAAGTGGTAATAAAGTTACCTAAAAATAAAGAGATATTTTATTAAATAAAATAGGGTTTACCCCTATGAAAATGTGTGTACTTAAAACTTGGGATTTTTCCTACGTATTTAATATTATGAAAGTGTGGTATTTACTCTGATAAAATATTTCCTAACTACGATCCTGATGTAATTTCCGCTGCCAAAATGGATAAAATACAGATACCACCCAAACTGGTCGTGGCCGCCCGTTCCCAGGTTTGTTAGGGGACGGGGGTTGCGACAGAAGGTGGTATCAGAGCTAAACCACTGATTCAGCCACAGAAGTGTTCTGCTGACACCAAGATATTATTTAAAGTGTTAGGAAATTATTACGAAAATACGTGCATATCTGTATTTTATTGTTAAGTGTTATTTGACTATTTGTTAGTTTACAGTATGAGTGACCAAGGACCCTCCGACGTGTATCGTCAGTTGTCCAGCTCACCTAGGAGTGAAGGCACCTCTTCACAGCCTGCCCTCTCAGGGTATTCAGCTGATGATGAAGAAGGGATATTCGTGTTTAAGGCTCAGTCTGAAGAGCCATTCCCTCAGAAAAAGAGAGGATGGTTCAGTAAGAGAGCACATGAGCATAGGAAGAGAATGAAAAAGTTACAAGAACAACGAGTGCTAGCAGCAGCTAAAAGAGAAACAGATGCCCATACCCAAGACATGCTTAATAGGAGTTTAGCAAACTTTCATATCCTAGCAACCACAGCTGCCGACCCTAACCTGGAGCAACTGATAGCACCCCAACCATTACAACCAATGGAGATAGAAAATAACCCTGAAAATCAAGTAGAAATACATGATTTCAACCCCGAGGAGATACCTAGGGTACCAGCACCCAATCCCTTAGACCCAGACTACGATCCGTGGTTTGATGATCATAGGGATTATATGCAACGCTACCACCTAACAGACCTACCCATGCCAAACCTAGCAGCTTACCCAGGTCTGGACCCTCTAGATCCCTACTATGATAATGATAAATACATTAGGGAGATCTTAGAGAATCCGTATCCTCAGGAAGAACCCATGCCACAATACCCAGATCCAGTACCAGCACCTGCACCCCCAATGAGTGCATAAAATGTGCAAGAGCTCCGAACTTTCGGAGACGAGATTTTAGAAAGTAGCGAGAGGATGAGGCAAGTAGGAGAACGACTCGTCTGGAAGTACGACGAGCGCCATATGGATTTCTGGATGAATCCATATCAGTAAAAGTGATGGTGGAAGTAGTAATAATAATAATAATAATAATAATAAAAATAAATAATAATAATAATAATAATAATATATGATATGTGTGTATGAAAAAAAACTATGAATGCTTACTAGTAGTATAAATTTTATTTCAGTTGCATTGTAATTTTAAATTTCCAGTTCTAAGTTTGTATTAGATGCATACTATATAAAAATAGATTAAGTCGCAATGATCGACGCTTTTGACCAAAATGCGTATTATGTGATTGGTTATATTAAATATTATCTTGTGATATTAATACGTGATAATTGTTTAAAATTCAGATGGCCGACCAAGTGAATCAAGAAAACCCGGAAAATAACCCGGAAAACCAGAATGACAATAATCTGAATAACGATAACCCGAACAACGATAACAATGGAAACCCAGTGGATAACAGTGCCATCCAACACATAGTGGCACAATGAATTATAGATGCAATGCTATTTATTATTCAAACTGTTAAGGAAGCGGATATTAAAAGTAAACATAGCAGTAAGCGACCTTCCAAACCAGAAAACAGCGTAAACAATGGACCTATACTTCAAGCGCCCATTCCCAAAAGAAGAAGAACCATGCCTTATGGTTGTTCTTATAAAGATTTCTGGTCTTGTAAACCAATGGAATTCTCGGGCAATGAAGGGGCAATGAAGGGGCCGTTGCATCTCTACGCTTTGGACTATACGGTAGAAAAGACTGAGGCAGTCTTAAGAATAAGCAAGGGAGCGGAAGAGGATAAAATAATGTTTGCTTCTAATTTATTTAAGAATTTAGCCTTAGAATGGTGGAACACTATCCTCCAGTCTAGGGGAAGTGACAGGGTTTACAATATGGAATGGGAGGAATTTAAAAACATGGTAGAAAGGAAATTATGCCATCCCAATGAAAAAGAACAGATAGCAAATAAATTCCTAAACCTTAGGATGACTGGAGTGGATAGTAAGGGGTACACTACGTTATTCTTCGAATATGCTAGAATAGTGCCAACCCTTGCATCACCCGAGCCAGTATTAATCTCCCGTTAAATCTGGGGATTAATTTGGGAGATTAGACATGTAGTCAAGGCGGCTAGACCTCAAACTATAGAAGAACCTGTAGAACTAGCCAATACCTTGATAGATGAATTACACGGGAAGAGGATCAAAGGAAGAACCTAGCTCAGAGACTTACCCAGGAATTCCGCTATGGAAATTCCAACCGTAGGAATATAGGTTCTACCTCTGCACCCTACTGCAAGGCTTGCAAGAAAAAGCATTCGGGAAAATGCTCCACTTACTGCAATTTCTGCAAGTTACCGGGACACAAGGAAGAAGATTGCAAGAGGAAACCTAATAATGGGATGTGCTTCAACTGTGGGGAAAAAGGTCACATCAAGCCAAACTGTCCGAAACTAGTTCTAGCCATGGGTAATAAGGCTACCAAAAATGCTAGAGCATTTGTTCTGACAGCAGATGAAGCCAAAATGATTCCGGACGTGATAACCGATACGTTTTTAGTTAATGATGTTTTTGCTAAAGAATTATTTGACTCTGGTGCGAACCAAAGTTTTATTAATACTTCATTTTGCAAACTTCTCAATCAACCATTAACTAAACTCCCACAAGAATGTCTAGTACAGACAACAAATGAGGAAACTGTTAGGATTTCTGAAATCTTGCAGGGAGCAAGAATAGAATTTTTAAATCAAAAGTATGTTGCAAACCTTTATCCAATGAATCTGGCAGGATTTGATGTTGTATTAGGAATGGATTAGTTAATAGCCAATAAAGCCAGTATTTTATGTGATCAAAATTCAATTCAAGTAAATTCACCAAAGGGTGAAAAGATCACAATTAAAGGAGATAAACCGTCTAGATCCACGAAATTCATCTCTGTAATGAAAACAGCAAGTTATATCAGAAAAGGATCTATAGTGTATTTGATTTCTATAATCAATAACACTAAGGGAAAAGAACTAAAAGATATCTCAGTAGTGTCTCAGTTTTCAGATGTATTTCCAGAAGAATTAACAGGACAACCTCCAGACAGAGAAGTTGAATTCCGAATCCATTTGATACCAGGGACAGCACCAATTGCCAAAGCACCTTACCGTCTGGCACCCGCAGAAACGCAGGAACTAAAGAAACAGTTTGACGAATTGTTGGAGAAAGGATTCATACAGCCAAGTTCATCGCCATGGGGAGTGCCAATCTTATTCGTCAAGAAGAAAGATGGATCGATGCGTATGTGCATTGACTACCGTGAATTGAACAAGGTCACAATTAAGAATCGGTATCCATTACCAAGAATCGATGATCTGTTTGACCAGTTGCAAGGAGCTCGATTTTTCTCCAAAATTGATTTAAGATCGGGATATCATCAATTAAAGGTACAGGAAGAGGACATTCCTAAGACCACGTTTAGAACAAGGTATGGTCATTATGAATTTACTGTCATGCCATTTGGTTTAACCAATGCCCCAGCTGCATTTATGGACATAATGAACCGAATATGTAAGCCATATTTGGATAAATTCATAATTGTTTTTATAGATGATATTCTCATTTACTCTAAGAGTAAAGAAGAACATGCAAAGCATTTACACACTCTTCTAAGTTTATTAAGAAAAGAAAAGCTTTATGCTAAATTTTCGAAGTGTGAGTTTTCGTTAGAACAGGTACAATTTCTTGGACACTTAGTCAATCATGAAGGAATTCATGTAGATCCTACTAAGATCGAGGCAATTACCAAATGGAAAACCCCTGAGTCACCAACCGAGGTTAGAAGTTTCTTAGGATTGGCCGGCTATTATAGAAGATTTATTCAAGATTTTTCTAGAATAGCCATTCCCTTGACTAAGCTAACATGTAAATCTGTTAAGTTTGAATGGGGATCGAAACAAGAAGAAGCATTTAGAATTCTTAAGCAAAGATTGACCAACGCACCCATACTAGTGTTACCAGAAGGAACTGAAGACCTTGTAGTCTATTGTGACGCTTCTAAGTTAGGTTATGGATGTGTGTTGATGCAACGTCAAAAGGTTATAGCTTACGCCTCTAGACAACTTAAGAATCATGAAGAGAATTATTCAACCCATGATTTAGAATTAGGAGCCATAATTTTTGCCCTAAAAATTTGGAGACATTACATTTACGGTAGTAAGTTTACTATTTTCACGGACCATAAGAGTTTAAGGTATGTTTTCGAGCAAAAGGAATTGAATATGAGATAAAGACGCTGGATGGAGATGCTTAGTGATTATGATTGTGATATCCAGTACCATGCAGGAAAGGAAAATGTAGTAGCTGATGCTTTAAGTCGAAAGTATCATGAAAAACCAAAAAGAGTACGTTCACTCAATTTAAATCTGCAAGTAGATTTAAATGAGCAGATTAGGAAAGCACAAGAATCAGTAATCAAGGATGATACTGAAAAGTTAAAAGGGATGATTAAGGAACTAGAACAAGGAACAGATGGAATTTGGAGATTCCATAAGAAAAGAATGTGGATACCTAAATTAGGAAACCTACACCACCGTATACTAGAAGAAGCCCATAAATCTAAGTATAAGATGCATCCTGGAAGTGATAAGATGTATCAGGACTTAAGAAAGAATTTTTGGTGGATAGGAATGAAAAAGGATATTGCAGCATATGTTGCAAAATGTTTAACATGTTCACAAGTCAAAGCTGAACATCAGAAACCCTCAGGATTGTTGCAACAGTTAGAAATGCCAGTATGAAAATAGGAATTGATAACAATGGATTTTGTTACTAAATTACCCAAAACAAGAAAAGGTAATGATACAATCTGGGTGATTGTAGACAAGCTAACTAAGTCAGCTCATTTCCTACAAATGAAAGAAACTTTCAGTATGGAACAATTAGCTAAATTGTATGTAAATGAAATAGTTTCTTTACATGGAATTCCTCTATCAATTATTTCTGACAGAGATAGTCATTTTACCTCTCATTTTTGGACAAGTTTCCAAAAAGCCATGGAAACCAAGCTAAATCTAAGCACAGTTATCATCCTCAAACAGACGGACAAAGCGAAAGGATAATTCAGACAATGGAAGACATGCTTAGAGCTTGTGTAATTGATTTTGGAGGTAATTGGGACGATCACTTACCATTGATAGAATTTTCTTATAATAATAGTTATCACACAAGTATTAGTGCTGCATCATTCGAATCACTTTATGGACGAAAGTGTCGAACTCCAGTCTGTTGGGCAGAAATTGGTGAAAAGCAAATATCTTGGCCTGAGATAGTACAGGAAACGACCGACAAGATCATTCAAGTCAAGGAACGACTGAAAGCAGCACACGATCAACAAAAGAGTTATGCAGATAACAGACGAAAGCCATTGGAATTTCAAGTAGGAGATAAAGTGTTATTAAAAGTCTCTCCTTGGAAAGGAGTAGTAAGATTCATCAAAGGGGGAAAGCTAAGTCCCAGGTATGTTGGACCTTTTGAAATTATTAGAAGAATAGGACCTGTAGCCTATCAGCTACAACTGCCAGAGGAAATGGCAGGAATACATGATGTATTTCATGTATCTAATCTCAGGAAATGCTTAGCTGATGAATCACTGATGGTACCTCTTAAAGATATAGAGGTAAATGAGCAGTTAAAATTTGTAGAAAGACCTCTATAAATTGAAGACAGGAAAGTTAAGAATCTCAAGCACAAGATATTAGTTCTGGTCAAAGTAAAATGGGACTCCAAAAGAGGACCAGAGTATACATGGGAACTTGAATCAGAAATGCAAAGGAAATATCCACACCTGTTCCAGTAGATCTCGAGGACGAGCTCTAAAACAAGGTGGGGAGGATATAACAACCCTCCAAAATATTTTTGACGCCCTAAAATATATTAAAATACCCCAATATGTCCTAAAATATACCTCGTATGTGAAAACCGAGTCCAAATATCTTTATTTTTATAAAATTTAATTAAAAAACAAATTTCTCATGTCGCTCGCGGGCAGCGTAGCCTTTGGCTACTGCTTACGCGGGCCGCGACATCTTGAAGTCGTGTCATGATCGTGTCGAACCTATACCGACGAATCAGCAACCCTAGCAGCTACACCCCTACTATGCGGGGTGCGTAAGCCTTAGCCTCATCTTACGCGGGCCGCGAGGAAGTCCAATATCAGCCCTATAAATAGCAGGCATTGGCAGTTCATTCGAATTCGTTCACATTTCTTTCTCTCTCGAAATTACATATAGTATAAGCTATTTCCAGGCATAATATCCCCTTAATTAGCGAAGTTCTGCTCCGTTGTAAGTATCATAACCCTGGTTATGTATTAGATACGCTGCCCGATTGATCCAGGGTTCGGTAACGGCTGTCGTGGTTCTGCCCGACATAGTCGTTGGAATGTCGTCTCGGGGAGGGTATCATTAATATAAATAATGGGTTATTATACTAACACGTGTGCATTTGTGTAAATTATATATAATCACCAGGAAACCCTTAAAGGAAACCTAAGACAACAATGTGAGTAATCTCCTTTTTGCAAATTGTTTTTACAAAACCTCACTTAATTAAGGATATATTAAACAGTGATTGAGTATTTGTATTCTACAATTATCGTCGGTATGTTGGGATTTTGTATACAAAATTTTTACTACCTTGTAAGGAGTAACATGATCACAAGTTGGGTTGACAGTACCGTGGGTGGCAATTGAATAGATGAAAACAAATGTAATTGCGCGACCGCCCTCAATACTGTGCAATGGTCTTTATTAAACTGGGATTCACTCACCAGTATTTTCCACTGACAAAATGTCTTTAAAACGCGTTTCAGGTAACAAAATGTGAAAGCCAAATAGAAGCCAGCTGGACAGCACTAAAGGCTTGGAAAAGTGGCAATAAAGTTACCTAAAAATAAAGGGATATTTTATTAAATAAAATAGGGTTTACCCCTATGAAAATGTGTGTACTTAAAACTTGGGATTTTTCCTACGTGTTTAATATTATGAAAGTGTGGTATTTACTCTGATAAAATATTTCCTAACTACGATCCTGATGTAATTTCCACTGCCAAAATGGATAAAATGCAGATACCACCCAAACTGGCCGCGGCCGCCCGTTCCCAGGTTTGTTAGGGGACGGGGGTTACGACAGTAGCTTGTCATTGGTTGAAATGCATCCATGAAATGTCCCTTCGGTGGATAGTCAACTACATACCTGCTCGAACCCTCATACTTCTATTCACACCCCGGTAGTTTGTTTGTTTTTATTCTTTGATGCACACTTTTCATATGGTCACCAGACTCTCTACCCTTCTCTTCAATAGATTCATAACTAATCTCCCTAGTATGAACATCAAAGTACAACTTACGATTCTTTTCGGTCATAGTAATAACCCCGTCTCTACAGTTGATTTGAGCATTTTCTATATAAAGAAACGGTCGACCTAAAATTACCCTTTGTTGTGATGCCAATTTGGTAGAGGCATAATCTAAGACCAGAAAATCCACCGGATAGTTGAATTCTCCAAACCGAATCATGACATTCCTAACCACTCCTCGCGGACGCCTCAAACTCTCATCCGCCAAACTCACCATGGTGTCTATATCTTTGAGCGGACCAAAATCATACATGTCATATAGATCACCTGGTAACACGCTCATGATCGCCCCGTAGTCCAACAATGCGTGAGGGATTTTTAATTTTCCCACACGGATAGGCACGATTGGTGCTCCATGTTCTTTAGCATTCTCACCATCGGCGTCCTTCCCTATACCTGTATTTATTTGACACAAAGAGGTTAGAAATTTTTCATTAAATTCGGTACTAGGAACGGTGCTTACCACATTGATATTAACGCTTTTTATGTTCTTGGGATTTGTCACCGTGTCACTAAGTAGCGGCCTTTTGATTTCTTCAATACCGCCACTTCACTCGCAAGTTGACCCATTTGAGTGGTGACGGGTGGTCCGTAGGACAACCCTTAAATGAGCTAAATACGTGCATATCCCATATTTTACACGGTTATGTATCGTGAATGTGATAACTACGAGTGTTCGTGTGTTTTACAGGTAAATCGCTTAATTTGGTTAAATTGGAACCGTAGGCTACGGTTAAGGAAGTTTGGCAGCAAGTGATTTAATTGTCAAGGACTTGGCTTGGATGTTAGCATAGGAGCTATTATTGTTTTAATAGAATATCATCATCATCACACATATCATACATCATCGAAAAAGGGGGGCGGCCAAAGGAAGTCAACAGTATCATCATATGCTAGCCGATTTTGGAGAGGTTGTGGGCCGCACATGGGCTGAACTTCTTGGACGATAGTGGGGGTTTTTAGAAGTCAACAAGCAAAACCATATTAATTAGATCACATCAAACTCATAATGAGTTCTTGTACGCAGACTTCTAGGAGATAAGGAAGTTTCAGTCAACAAACATAATCATCATCAAAAAGGACTTCATCATTGAATCACCTCTTGGATTTTATGGCAAACAAAAGGGATAACACTTGGGCCAGCATGAAGGATCACATAAAACATCATAAAAATCACGTGGACTTGTGAAGACTTATTGGGCCGCCAACATGAAGGTAGACATCACGTGTGGGGCTTGTGGTTTCAAGGGGAATTATCATCTTATAAAATATCGTCACATCGTCCAACATCAAGAGATTGGCGCCGATTGGAGAGCATATGTAACGATCGCATTTAATGTTTTTTTTTTATGAAGTTTTAAGAGGTCTTTCACTTGTTTTCGGTTACACACTACTCTCTTGACACACGAATTTGGAGACAAGATGGAGACTTGGTGGAGGATGGTTGTTCTAGCCATGAATAGCTAAACTCTTTATGATCGTCTTGAGTGTAAGGTTTTATTTGTGACAATTATGTTTGTTCTTGAATTTCTGGAATATTAAACTGTGCATGTGTTGTTAGTTTATTATGGTGCTTGATTGGGTGTTTGTAAATTGTTGATGTATGTTTGATCATAGTTCTAAACCATACGTTCTTGGTGCCGTTGGCAATCGAGATATCATGGGAGGGATTAGGGTTGGATATATGTTAATTGGTCATCGGGTAACAACCTCGCGTTCTAGGAATCCGAGTACTTAGTTCCCTTTCATCACAAATAATTGATCTTGCATGAGCTATGTCTATGTAGTTCTTTCCAGTTGAACATAAACCTTGATTGTCACTTAAAACCTGAAACTCGGGATGATTACTACCCTCTTATCCTGTTACAAAACTTAACTTTGATTTGTATTCTAATTTAGTAACTCTAGATAATTAAAACCATTCAACCCAACATTGAAATTTACATTTCTTGCAATTTAGATTAATCTAGTTAGTTAGACATACATTGAGATAACACATATTCCACAACTCCTTGTGTTCGATACCCACTTACCGCTATCTAGTTGTAATTGGATTAAATTTGATTGTGACCGCGACATCACGTCAAGTGGTCAACGATTGAATAGCTTTGTCACGGATTTCATCTTTTTGCATACGAACCTCATCAAGCTGATTTCTTCGTTGCATCTCCATTTGCATCGCTTTCAACATCTCCATGACCACATTTCCACCCGAGGAACCTTGACCCGAAAACCCACTTTGTTCATTACCCGGTTGTTGTAATTGCCTTTGGAAAGCTTGATTATTAAATTGTTGGCGAGGAGCATAATTTCCTTGGTTTCCTTGAAAGTTCGGGTTAAGTTGATTTGATGGGTTCCCATATCTAAAATTCGGGTGGTTTCGTAACCCGGGGTGATATGTGTTCGAGTTCATATTATAATTTCTACCATCCCCATCTTGACCTTCAATAACATTCACTTCTTCATATTGCCCTCCACATCCTTGGCAATTTTCGGCCGCATGCCCCAACTCATTACAAAGCGTACAAACATCATAAATTTGATTCGAAGTTTGAACACTACCATCATCTACCACATGCACTTGAGTTCGGGTAAAGGCCGGTCGTGCTCTCCTTGATGATTGAGCCTTCCTTTTCGATGTGACCGCCATTTGTTCCAAGAATTACCAATCATCTTGCTCATAATTGGTACCGAATGTACCATTCGTGATAGACATCAAATCACAAGCATCCTTGGAACATAAACCCTCATGAAAGGCATTTAACAACTCCCAAAGTTGTATACCATGATGAGGACAATTTTTCAACATCATATTGAATCGTTCAAACGCTTCATGAAACATTTCCCCCGGTTGTTGTTGGAAGCTTCTCAAGCTCCTCCTTGCATCATTTGTCTTTTGGGCCGTGAAGAATTCTTCTAAGAATATTTGTTGCATTTCAGCCCATGTATAAATTGACGCGGAAGGCAAAGTATGAAACCACCTTTTTGCTTTATCTTCCAAGGAAAATTGAAAGAGAACCAACTTGACATCATCCGAAGAGAAACCTTGCCCTCCAATAGTATTGCAAATAGAGTCATATGTCTCTAAATGGAAATATGGTTCTTCCATTGCTAACCCTTTAAACTTTGGCAAATTTTAAAGTGCGGTAGTTCTAACCTCAAAAGTCCTCCCATCCGGATGATGAGGAATCACTACCGATGAAGGATTATTAGTAATAACCGATCTAAAATGAGCTTCGATCCCCCGCACCGCCTCTCGAAGATGTCTGCGTGGAGCACCCAATGGTACTCTTGGCCGACCCATTTGCCCTTGCATCGGCCCTTGAGGTGCAAATGGTTGTTGAAATTGAGGTTGTTGCACCGGCCTTTGGAATTGGGATTGTTGATATTGAGGACGAACTTGGTAAAGGCATTGGCCGTTGAAACTGTGGCCCATGTAGCCGAATTTGTTGTACCCCCGTTGGTGGCCTACCCATATCTTGAACTTGTTGCAATGGTTGACTTTGTTGACCCGCTCCTCCTTGAGGTCCCAAATTACCTCCATCACCCCCATAGTAAAATCCCTCTTCTTCATATCCTCTAAAGTCTTCTTCATATCCATCATCATATCCATCTCCTCATATACCCGAAGACTGCACAAACAGAAAAGACGAATAGTGGAAACCCGGTTGGTTCGGTGGTCGATATGTAGAGGTAGTATGAATAACAGTTGAACTTGGTGGTATTTGGTAGGTAGAGGATGATTGATCCGAAGCTGGCAAGAAATGTGAAAGTGGTGGAATTGTTGAGGAAGGGCTATAGGTAAGGCTAGGTTCAACTTGAGTTGTAGTTGGTGATGTGGTG